>CM035425.1:104541156-105141156 GCA_020310875.1 Ceratopteris richardii | reverse complement strand
TTCATATCAAAGGTACAATCTATTATCATAAATCATAGTAATTGCAGACAAAGAAGATCAAAGATGGGAGAAAGCTTGCAGATTGATAAGCTAGATAGGGAGAACTATCCAACTTGGTCCATGAGGATGGAGGCACACCTCATGAGCAAAGATTTGATGGCATTCATTATAGGAGAAGAAGAAAATCCTCAGTTTGAAGATCCTAGTGTTCCAACTAGGGAGGAACTTGCAAGTTTGAAGAATTGGATGAGAAAGGATGCTCAAGCTAGGAGCATCATTTGCAGGGCTATAAATGATTATCTTCTACCCCACATTAAAGGATTAGAAAGTGCAACAGATGTGTGGAATTTTTTGGAAGAGCATTTCCAAAACACAATCAAGTCAAGGAAGTCCTCATTATGGGCAGAATTCACAACTTTCAAGAAGAAGAGTTCACAATCAATTTCTGATTATGTGGCAAGGATGAAGGATATTGCAGATAGCTTGGGAGCAGTAGATGAAGACATTGAAGAGGATAAGTTGGTAAGGCAAATACTTACAAGTCTGAGAGGAGATGAGAAGTGGAAGCCTTTCATATTGTCCATAGAATTGTCACTAGATCACTTTACTCTTGATCTTAATCAATTGCTAGGACACATGCTAACTTTTGAGTAGGACATTAAGGGAGACAATGATAGGAGTGCAAGTCAAGCTATGTACTCCAAGGACAAGAAAAAGAATGGCAAAGGGAATCAATCAATTGATGATGAAGGGACTTCAAGTCAAGCTAACTTTACAAAGGGAAAGATGAACTTCAGAGGTAAAGGAAGAGGACGTAAGAACAAAGACAATACTAAAGCTTGTTGGATTTGTGGCAGAACCAATCATTTGGCAAATGATTGTTGGTATAACAATCAAAATGGTGGAAGTAATAACCAGAGCTTTAATCAAAGAGGTAGAGGAGGCAGAAAACAAAGAGGCAACTTCAGAGGAAGAGGTGGTAGGACATCATATGCTAGAGGAGGTGGAAGAAGTTTTCAACCTTAGTCCTACAACAATAATTATTAAATAATTATGCATCAGATCAGAAGGATGACATGAATCTTATCTTGAATGCAACTCATGAAGCAGTAGGAGAAGATCAAAGGGTGTTATATATTGACTCAAGATGTAGCAATCATCTAAGTGGCAATATATCATTGATGACTGATATGGAAGTAAAGGTGAATGGACATACGGTTCAAATAGGTGACAACACCAAGCATAAAGTGGAGAGCATTGGATCAGTAAAGACAAAGAGTGGAAGTACACTCTTGAGCAAGGTACTTTATGTTCCTACTATTCCTAAAAACTTAATAAGTGTAGGGCAAATTGTGGAGAAGGGATATGAAGTCAGATTCACAAATGATGGTGTTTATGTGCAAGATCCAAATCAGGGATATAGAAATATCATTGTAGGTAAAAAGGAAGGAAGGATGTTTACTCTCAAAGTCCAAGGTAATGTGGGACATGCTTTATTTACTTATGGAAGTCAAACGATTTCTGAATTAGACCTATGGCATAAAAGGATAGGTCATTTCAATGAGAGCCATAAAGGAAATGTCAAAGAATGATGTGGTGCTTGGTTTGCCAAATGTTGAAGGGCAACACATGGTGTACAAGTGTGAAGCTTGTCAATTAGGTAAAGCACACAAAATTTCATACAATAAATCAGGGTAAAAGTATTCAAATATGCTTGAATTGGTTCATACAGATGTGTGGGGTCCTTCAAGGGACTATAGCATAAATGGATCCACATATTATGTGTTGTTTGTTGATGATGCAACCAGGTGGATTACTTTATATGTAATCAAGGACAAATCAAAAGTGTTCAAGACATTCAAGCATTATCATGCTTATGCAAAAAGGATTACAGGAGAAAAGCTCAAGAGGTTGAGATCAGATGGAGGGGGAGAGTATTTCTCTAAAGAGTTTGATGATTATTTGTGGAATGCAGGTATAAAAAGAGAAGTAACTTGCAAGTACTCCCCTCAACAAAATGGAGTTGCAGAAAGAAGAAATAGAACTCTTGTAGAGTTTGCAAGAGCAATGTTGAAAGAAAAGAATTGTCCAAATTACTTATGGGCAGAAGCTATCAATACTGCTACATACCTTGTGAATAGGTTACCTTGTAAAGTTTTAGATGGAAGAACACCTTATCAAGCATGGTGGGGTAAGAGACCTACTCTTGATCATTGTAAGGTATTTGGATGTTTAGCATATGCTTATGTTCCTTCACAATTGAGACATAAGCTAGAACCCAAAGCAGAGAAGTATGTGTTTATTGGGTATGATGATAGACAGATGGTTTACAGATTGTGGAGTCCATTCACAAAGCAATTTCTTGTTACCAAAGATGTTACATTTGATGAGCAAAGTACATGGTATACAGGGTCAACATATGATTATGCAGATGTTAAAGAAATACAAAGGAAAGGGAAGACAAAAGTAAATGTGTATGAAGAAGATATTGATGATGTTGATTATAAAAGTAAATTGCAGGACAATGTTGAAGATGGGCCAAGATTTTATCCAGAATCAAATGTGGCTGAGACTTCAAGAAGTGCAAAGGTCAGAAGATTCTTGAGAGAAAGAAAAGAACCTATCAGGTATAGCTATGATACATCTTTCCTAACAACAAAAGATTATGCTTACATTGTGAAGACAGAGGAGGATCCAATCACATATGAAGAAGCCAAAGGTAAACAGAATTGGGAGAAGGCAATGCAATAAGAGCATGATGCTCTACTTGAAAATGAAACATGGGAGTTGGTGCCAAGACCAAAGAATCAGAAGGTCATTGGATGTAAGTGGGTATATAAAACAAAAAGGTTTGCATATGGAAAAGTGTCTAGATACAAGGCTAGACTTTCGTTAAAGGTTATGCCCAAACTTATGGGGTAGATTATGATGAAACCTTTAGTCTTGTTGCTAAGATGTCTACAAATAGATCATTGATTGCTATTGCTGCTTGTAAAGGATGGAAGTTATCACAAATAGATATGAAGAATGCATTCCTGAATGGATACATTGGAGATGAAGTGTACATGGAGCAACCAGAAGGCTTCATGGATTCAAATGGATCAGATTATGTGTGTGAGCTCAAGAGAGCTTTGTATGGTTTGAAGCAGGCCCCAAGAGCATGGAATTAGAGGCTTGTTAAGTTCTTGAATGAATGTGGATTTCAAGCATCAAAGGCAGATAGTAGCTTGCTAGTGAAGGCAAGTGAAAATGGACACATATACATGTGTATTTATGTTGATGATATTATTGTCACAAGTACAAATGCTCAAGGAATCAAGGATCTTAAGAAACAAATAGAGAAGGAGTTTAAGATAGGTGATTTGGGAAACTTATCTTATTTTTTAGGAATGCAGATTGTGTATACTCAACATGAGAGTATATGTTACACAAGAGAGATACTTGAAGAATCTTCTAGTCAAGTTCAACATGGAAGATTGCAAGTCTTCAACTACACCATTGGAGGTAAATCATAAGTTCAGCATATATGGAGGTGAAGAATTTAATGATATGAAGAAATATCAGAGTTTGGTATGTAGTCTAATCTATGCTACCTTGACAAGGCCAGATCTATCATATGCAGTAGGTGTGTTATCACAATTGCATTGTCCAAAGAAGACTCATTGGATTGCAGCTCAAAGGGTACTCAGATATAACAAAGGAACCCTAAGTGAAGGTTTGTATTATGGATTTACTTCTCATACAAGAATCAAAGTATTTACTGATGTAGATTGGGCAAGTGATTCAGATGATAGAAGGTCTACTCATGGGTATCTCTATTATATTGGAGATAAATTAGTTTCTTGGTGCTCAAAGAAGCAACATACAGTTGCTTTTTCATCTACAGAAGCTGATTATAAAGGAATGGTAGAGGCTTCAAAAGAAGTGATATGGTTAAAGACTTTGTTGAAGATTTTTGGAACTGATCAGAGTACTCCAATTATTTTTGGAGACAATATGAGTTCATTATATTTGGCAACTAACCCTGTCTTTCATGCCATAACTAAGCATATAGAGATTCAGTATCATTTTTTAGGGGAAAAGGTCCTTGATAAAGAGATTGAAGTGTTTAACTCCAACAAAAGAACAAGTTGCAGATATGTTATCAAAAAGCTTGGATGGACCTAAGTTACAGAGATTTAAAGAGATGGCAGGAGTAAAGAAGAATGGAATAATCACAATTAGTGATTAAGGGGGAGCTCTTGGAGCAAAGAAATCACAGATTGATGATTACAAAGAGCTTGAAGCAAGTCAATTATCAGGTTGAACTTCAAGAAGTTATTTGAGAAAGTGAAGAGATTTCAGAATGATAGCTTGTATACATATGTACATTAGAGGTGGAAATTCTTGTACTATGAATATAGGTAATCCTTAGGATGATATGGAGTAACGTAATAGACACGGGATAATTCTAAAATCATATGTATATAAGTCAATGATGTAAAGAAATACATGTGAGAGTCATTAGAAGACAAGTGTCATAGAGATAGATGTGAAGAGAGTCATCTTCAGAAAATAGCGACGAGTATTTCATAGATTTCTCACAGACTTATCATGTGGATCGGAAATCCTTTTGTACACATCTAAATTAGAAGCTAATGAAGCTATGTTCAAAGTTTCATGGTCTAAATCCTTTTATGTTGTGACTATGATCAATAGGAACATGTGTATGTAAAGTATGCAGGTAGATCTCTCAGAGTCGTGCATTTTTTCATGTCAATGTTTTGCTTAGATCTCAGTGTTCAATGTAAAGTTTTTGATGAATTAACATTTAAAATTTAAGTTAGAAGGTAAGGAAGCTATGGCTAAAATCATTTAGCAAAGCCGGATCTGTGCTATGAGAAATCAACCTTAGAAGTTACCTATGTCAAAGTCGCTTATTCAAGGAGATAGTTTCTGATATACTTTTGATCTTAAGGATCAAATTAAAGTTTTAATGATTCTTCTGAACGACTAATGGTTGATATGATTGCACAAAGGTAGTGTGAAGATATGAGCATCATTGGTTTGAAGAAATTTGAAGATATGTCTAGGTAATGAAATCAATCAGTGAAGTAGACTATTGAAGAATGAAGATTTTCACTCAAAGAAGTGATAGTTGAAAGTTTTGGTAAATGAAGATAAAATTTGTGTAAAGTTTGATTCATAACTGATATAGAGGTGATCTTAAATCAATATAGATCAAACCTTTGGAGATTTAGAGGTCTCCAACAATAACCCCTCATTCATGGTCCCTTTGAGATATCTAAGTATCCTCTTGGTGGCCTCCATGTGAGGTTTCCTAGGTGTGTGCATAAATTCACTTAGCACACTCACACTATAACATATATCAACCCTTGTCAATGTGGCATAGTTCAAACTACCCACAAGGCTTTGATAACCTATCACGTCTTCTATGAGTTCACCTTCATGTGAGCTCAATTTATGATTAACCTCCATTGGAGTACCTGCAATCCTGCAATCTTGCATCTTGAATTTTGCCAACATGTCTTTAATCTACTTTCTTTGAGTAAGAAACAAACCATGATATTTTTCGACAACTTCCAATCCTAGGAAGTAGGTAAGTGAACCTAAATCACTTATCTTGAATTCTTCTCTCATCTGTTCTTTGATTCTCTTCATGCCATCTGTATCATATCCCGTAAGTATAATATCATCAACATACACACACAAATACATGACTTCAAAATTACTCCTTTTTATAAATAGTGATGGATCTACCTTGCTAGGTTGAAATCCTTTGTTTTGCAAGAATGAGACAAGCATGTGACTCCAAGCCCTTAGGGCTTGTTTGACTCCATATAAATCTTTATTTAGTTTGCACACATAATCAGGATATATGTGGCTCTCAAAACCAGGTGGTTGTGCCATATATACCTCTTCTGTTATCCATCCATTAAGAAATGTATTTCTTACATCCAATTGAAGTATCTTCCAATTCTTGGAAGAGGCCATAGTAAGAAAAACTCTAATAGTAGGCATCTTTGCCATAGGAGAGAAGGTCTCCTCATAATCAATTCCCTGAGTTTGTGCAAAGCCTTTTGCCACAAACCTTGCCTTATACCTATTAATGGAAAGCGAGACTTGATAGTGGGCCGGTCAACCTTATGCATTTTTAAGTGGACCCTAGATTTTGTTCCGAACAAGTCAAAGCCTCTTCGTTACCCACTCTTGGTGGAGCTTCCCAATCTACCCTATTTCTTGTATGGGTTTTTTGGAGAAATCGCTTCACCGATCGGTCGCCTGATGGCCTCAAGAGAGGATGTTGGGGGGCTTATCTACGAGGGTACCCAATACTCTTTCAACGCACACTGGCACCCACAAATTTGTGTTGAAGCAGACTTGAACCAGGTCCTCCCATCAAAGATCTCCATTAACTGTGGCAATGGTATGATTTGGGTTCAGGAGATTACCTACAAGAATTTGCCCAATGTATGCTTCCATTGCGGGCTCCAAGATCACATGATTAAAGATTACCCCGTGAAGCAAAATTCCAAGAAAAATAAGCCTAAATCAGATGTGGACCCGGATCCTTTCCCTCAAGTTGGGACTAGGGGCCATCCCTCTCCGATGGTGGAAGAAGCGGGCACTCGAGTTGCAGAAACGAAGTCAGAAGGGTTCACTGAAGTAAGACATAGGAGGAAAGTTAGCCCTCGACGAGCACAAGCAAGGAACGTTACGACTATTGCCCCTTCAAATAACATGTACTGCAACCTAGAAAAGGAGATTAATGAGGTCGACCTCCCAGGGGATAACCTTTATGAAGAAGACCCTGCTGACAATTCCCTTGGATGCTCTACCAGCAAAGAAGATAACCAAGAAGTTACACCACCAGCAAAGAGGATGGATTCACCTCCAGCAACGAAGATAATCAAGACAATGAAAGCTCCTTCCTCGACCCTACTCCTCGAGTATGCTTGCCAAGCTTGCTACAACAAAAGTCAAAGCTGAAAGGGAAACAACTGTCAGGCATGCCTTGGAAGAGCCCCCTCAAGAGTAGGATCCTAAGTCAAGAAGTTGGGAGGAAAAAAGAAGATCAAAAGAAAAAAAAAGATCGGGTCCCTCCCCTCAAAGAGGGCAACCATCAATAATGAAAATCACCTCGATTAATGTCAGGGGGTTGTCGGACCCCTCAAGAGCGGTGATTCTTGGTCAATGGTTCAAAGATAAGTGCCTCAACCCCGACTTTATTTGCTTACAAGAGATTAAAATCGACGGAGAGGATCTCTAGAAAGGACTGAAATGCATTTCTCCGAACCACCTTTGGCTCTCCACTTCGCACCCTAGGGGGGTGGGCTGCGCGGCAATTGGTATAGTCAATCCTAGTCCAGCAGGTTGACCTCGACTTGTGAAGATCGAAATCACCGTTGGATTGCTGCCTCTTTTGGGTTCCCTAATCAGTTCTCCGTGGTCTCACTTTATGCCCCTAATGGTGAGACGGATAGAATCGACACTTGGATTTCCCTTGACTCCCTCTCACACAATGTTTTGCTCTACGGGGACTTCAACATGGTTGAATTTCCTGAGGACCGTTGGAATAACAAGGGGAAAATTTTTGACGGTCGGGAGAAAGAGATATGGGATAAAATCAAGCTCCATCTTGACTTGGTCGAGGTGAAAGATATGAAGGGGTTCTCCTGGTCTAACCTCCCAAGACTTGATAGATGTTACATCGACCAAAACACCATTCTCCAATGGGGTATTCCTTCAATCTCACAACACATGGACCTGACTATCTCGGACCACTACCCGATTACTTTGTCTTTCAAACCAACTTCCACGCTCCGGAAAGCTCCTTGGTTTCACACTTGTCAAACGTCGTTTTCCCTCCCCTCCGTACACCAAGAAATTTCTGTAGTTTGGGCGGAGGCCTTTGCCTATTGTAATGAACCGGCTAAGTGCTGGAGAAGCGCGGTGGAAAGGACTCGGAAAATTCTTATCAGGACTCATAAGGCCATAAGAGATATCTGAAAAAAAAGAAGAGAAATGGTATACCGGAGACTCTCACGACTTGAAGAAGAAGTGAACAAAGGTAACTTGCAATGCCAGCAAGGTCTTCTGAAAATCACAGGAAGACTAAGACTCGAGAAGGAGGTTCAAAGGAAAAATCTTCAAATATTCTTCAAAGACTGGTGGGCGGGGAAGGCTGACAAACCTTCGAAAGAGATGTGTAACATCCTCAAAAAGAAACAAGCTAGGGAATCCATCCCCTTCTTGGTCGATAACAATGGGATCGAATGTAGCACGGAAGTCAAGAACAGATCTATCATCGTCGAGCACTTTACCCGTCTCCTCGGGCTCTCGAACTCCTCTTTCCCTGCACAGGCGTAACTGCATGGATACCATCTCAAGGGTAGCTCAGCCTAGAATCCCTCAAAACATGACTTCTCTTCTAGAAGCGAACATTTTCAAGAACGAAATTATCAAGGTTATTGATGCTCTTCCCAATGGAAAAAGTCCAGGTCCTGATGGCCTCACCAATGAGTTTTTCAAGTCCTTCAAGCATGTGGTGGCCACCCCACTACGTTTGGTGTGGCTCGAGGCTCTCTCATTCAGTGCCCTTCCTGAGTGTCTTAACAATGGCGTCATCAAGCTAATTCACAAAAGGGGATATAAGAACAAAATTGAAAACTGGCAGCCGATTACCATGCTCCAAACTGGATACAAGATAATTTCCAAAGTTATCGCCAACAGAATCTCTTGTCATTTAAAATCATGGCTTTGTGAGGAGCAGAAAGGTTTTTTCAAAGCTAGATCTATTCTTGAAGCAATTGTCGATATTTGGGAAGTCCTTACATTTGCACAGGAGTCTGCACAAGATCTGGTATTCATTAAGATCGACTTCGACAAAGCATATGACATATTAGAATGGGACTTTATTCTCCAATCACTAAAAGACCTTGGATGTAGCCAAAAGTTCACGAAAATGGTTTCCACTCTTCTCGGAAATGCGTCAACTAGAATAAATATCAATGGTAAGCTCTCTAAGCCCATAGGTTTAAAAAGATCTATCAAGCAAGGCTGCCCTCTAGCTCCTCTACTCTTCGCTATTGCCTTGAATGGCCTCAGTCACCTATTAAAGCATCACATGGACTTTGGCAATCTCATGGGCCTTTCCCTACCTCTGAATCATGGCCAAATGATTGTTAGACTCTTTGTCGATGATATCAATGCCTTTGTGCATAACAATATGAACAACATTGAGGTGTTTTGGAGTTGCCTTGACACCTTTTGTGTGGCGTCAGGTTCAAAAATCAACCATGCTAAAACTGCTTTCAGAGCCATCCGCGGAGTCCCACCCCAATTGTTGTTAGATCAGGGGTGTCAAGTTATCCCTAGAGGTCAAGTCTTCTGTCTCCTCGGCATCCCGATGGGCTTCGACATCACAATGGACCAACGATGGAACTGGGTGCTGGCCAAGCTAGATAGCAAACTTAATCATTGGAAAGGTATGCAAGTCAACTTGGCAAGGCGTGCTATGGTTGTTAACACATTTATGCTTTCAACGATCATTTACTTTATCTCGTGTTGGAGACCGAAGGAGAAAGAGTTGGCCAAAGTGGAAAGAATCTTCAGAAACTTCCTTTGGACTGGGGACCCCAACAGGAGGGGGATTCCCAAAATCAATTGGGAAATCTGCACTAGCTCGAAAGACTTAGGGGGATTGGGTATTTTGGATATCGTTGGGTTGGCTGAGAAGTTGGCGGTTAAGTGGCTTATCAAGGCTTGGAGCAATAGTGAGTCCTCTTGGGCTAAACTGATATTCAAAAACTTGAAAGAACTTACATTTGTTGGCCATCCTAGCTGGAAGGACATAGGGATTCTCACGCTTTTGTTCTCCCCCCTACCAGTGTCCCCTAAAGGCTCTAGGCTCATGTGTTCTTTATGGAAGAGTTGGAACAAGGCCAAACAATTCATCAGAATCACTGATGAGTGGAAGTGGGCTGCTGGAATAAGACAAAATGACTCTATCTGGTTCCCGATCAACGGCATTAGAGGAGTGGAGCCTTGGAACCTCCAAACTGCAAAGCGGTTATGGAACAAGGGATTCAAACAGTGGAAACAGCTATTCAAACAAGAGACCAACTAGTGGATTAGGTTCGAAGACTTAGACCCGAGACATAGAGTTTCCCTCGAGGAATGGACTCTTCTTCAAGGTAGATGTTTGGTGTGGGACTGCTCAACTACCCGCCTGCTCTCCGGTCAGGATCTTCCTTGCCTAGAGGGCCTCAAATGGAGCAATGGTAAGAAAATATCTAGAATCCCCAACTTCAAAGAGAACTTAGATGTTCATCACACCCTTAACAAGAGGTGGTGCCTTTCTTGGACCAAACTTCGATGGGAACTAAAGTTCATGTCTATTTGGCACCCCCTAATCGAGATCAAAAAGTCTGTTCTCATGTGGCAGATCTTGCATAAGGGAATCTGGTCCAATGCAAGGGCTAATAAAATATATGGTGTGCCACCATGGTGCAAGCGTTGCCATCGATGCATTGAAGATTTAGCTCACCTATTCTTCGATTGCCCCAAGTCTTGTGTTATCTGGCATCACGTGACACGGGTTCTGAGACTCACACACCAAATCAATTGGCAACAGGTGTTGTTGGGTGAGGCGGTCGGCTGCTCATCGAGGTTGTGGAATGCCATCAGGGGTGAGACCCTTTGGAAGATTTGGAGGGAACGATGTGCTATCAATTTTGGCCAAACTCCTAAGGAATGGTCCATCAAGAAATCATTGTTTCTTCTAGGTAAAAGAATCTCCCGAGATAAGGGGTCTCCACCATTTAGACATCACTGTATTTATCTCCTCGAAAACAACAAGTTGAAACCCAAATGGGTCCCACATGAAGGTGATGATAGATTTATCTGCCTCATTTGTAATGCCCTCTAGTTTGCCTTGCTCCTCCCCGGCATTGTGGGATTTGGGGGGTCCCATGGGCACTAGTCTCATTCACTTGTAACTTTTCTTTATTTTAATTAAAGTCAGGGAGAATAGGCTAAGGCCGAACTTCCTTTTATTAAAAAAAAAATTGTAGATCTACCTTGATCCTATCACTTTCATTGATGGAGGCTTGGGAACCAATTCCCAAGTGTTATTCTCCTAAAGAGCTTCAATTTCTTCTTCCATTGCATGCCTCCATTCTGATTTCTTCTTTGCTTCCTCAAATGTTGAAGGTTCCTCTTGATTTATGTCCTGTTCTAGGTAGATTGAATTTTTAGTGATTAGAGAAGCACCAAACCCATACCTTTCTGGCTTTCTTTTCTCCCTCATTGACCTTCTTAGGCCATGATGTGATGATTCTGCCTCTTGTCCAAGTTCTTGCATTTTCGCTTTACCTTTAGACTTCCACATTTTGATTTTTTCACACTGAGTTGCTTCATCATCTTCTGAGGTATCTTGCTCTTCAACTTTAGAAGAATTATCCTTAACAAGTTTTGGAAAATCTTCTTCAAGATCATAAGGTAGGCTGACCTTTCTACATGAATCTTCATACCAAGAACTATTCTCATTAATACTACATATCTACTCACCAAGAATCCTTCGGTTGTTGGGTTGTATAATCTGTAGCCCTTTTTATTGTTGTCATATCCAATGAATAGATACCTTTCTGCTTCGGGATTCATCTTGTCTCTAACTTGTGAAGGAACATGAGAAAAAGCAACACATCCAAAAATCTTACAATGATCCAAGCTTGGTGTTCTTCCATTCCAAGCCTCATATGGTGGTGTCATGCCATCAAGTGATTTTGAAGGTAAAGTGTTAATCAAATAAGTGGCTGTGGATACAACCTCAGCCCATAAGTAATTAGGTAAGTTCTTTTCATTTAGCATACACCTTGTAGCTTCAACAATTGTCCTATTCCTTCTTTCTACCATTCCATTTTTCTCAGGAGTGTACCTTATTGTGATCTCTCTTTTGATTCCTCTTTCTTGAAGAAAGGAGTCAAATTCATGGGAGAAGTATTCTCCCCCTCCATCTGACCTTATCCTTCTTAGTGTTTCACCTGTTTGATTCTCCACAAGAGCCAAATATCTTTTGAAGCATGAAAAGACTTCATCTTTGTGTTTCATAAAGTATAATATAGTTGACCTACTGCAATCATCAATGAAGGAGACATAATACCTTGATCTAGATATTAAAGCATCCTTGCTAGGTCCCCATGTTGAGATATCAAGCTCAACATGTGATGATCCAGGATGACATGTACCAGTTTTTCGTTTCTCTGACATGTATAGTGGTCACGCCGGTATATGTCAGGGATACTTTATTGAGCTATATTAGATTTATCTACCGAGAGTGATGGCACATTTGTTTCTTGCCAGCTCACTCATTCGCGGACATTAGGTTTTTTCCTTATGTACTGGTCTTTATATATTGCACTTGTTGTATTCTTGTTTTTTAGGTCATTCTTGTACATTTCTTTTATGTAATAGAAGAAGAAGAAGAAGATCATTCTTCCTTGTCTCAATCTGTGTGTGTGCTTCTCCTTGAGAGTGAGAGTGTGTGTGTGAGCTCTCTTCCTTATCTCCTTCCTCGTGACATGGTATCAGAGCCAGCGTGGCTGTAGAGAGCTCGTGGAGAAGGCGACGGTGAAGACCACGCGGCAAGGCGTGGAGAACACGCGATTTCACAAACGGCCTCCGTTTGCTACAAAGATCAAAGTTTTGGAGCCATCTCGACCTCCGTTTCGAGCCCGCAAGGTGGGGCCCACAGAAAAACTAGGTCAGTTTCAGAAAAAGTAACTTGCGTTGTGTTCGGCGACACTCATATATTCCAGATCCAGAATTTCAAGCGATTCTGTGTACTGTTGATACACAAAAACTGTGTTTTTCTGAGATCGAACTGTCACGTCATAGTGCAACAGTGTTCAAGCAGAAGTGCTGCTTGTAGTGTGTTGTGGTGTTGTGAATTGTTGCAGAAATGGCAAACGCAGATGGAATGAGTCAGCTTATGAGCGATAAGCTGGACAAGAACAACTTCCATGCTTGGAGATTCAGAATGATGAATTTCCTGATGGGAAAAGGCTACTGGAAGTACATCGAAGGAGAGAATGAAAATGCTCCGCAGTTACCAGAAAGGAATCGGAGTGCAGAACAGTTAAGAGCATATGAGGAATGGAATCAAGGAGCACGAAAGGTAATGTATTGGCTATCTGTTAGCATACAGGATAGCATGATTGGACACATACATGATGCCAAGACTCCAAAAGAGGCTTGGAATAGTTTGGTCACTTTGTACGAGATCAATATAAAGGCACGGAAATTGCAACTCAAGAATGAGCTGCATACATTGGAGAAAAAGAGCATGTCGGTAAGTGACTACATTCTAAAAATCAAAAGCATATGTGAGTCACTTGCATCTATTGGCGTGAATGTAGATGATGATGATAAGGTGGAAGTGTGCCTTCGTGGTTTAGGAGCTGCATATAAGCAGTTCAGAGACTTCTATACAGACCAGGGAAAATATTTCGAATTTTGCTGATTTGGTATCTATGCTGATTATTGAAGAAAAGAATCTTGGTGAGGACTCAAACTCCCAAGGAAAGCCTAGTTCTGAGCAGGTATTCTACTCTGGCAGAGGAAGAGGCAGAGGTAGAGGTTTTGGAAGTGGAAGAGGAAACAATAACCAAGACCAAGGTCAACAACAGAATCATGCACGAGGAAGAGGACAGTTTCGAGGCAGGGGGAGCCAAAGAGGTCGCAGAAATTTCCAAAGAAATGATTCAGGTAATGATAGTAAAGGATGTTGGAATTGTGGTAAACCTGGACACTTTGAACGTGATTGTAGGTTAAAGAATCAAAATAACAGAAGGCAACAAAACAACTATGCATCCAAAAGTGCAGATGATTCTGAGAAGCTGTTTATGGTTCAACATCACATGATGAATACGATGTCTGCTGGTGTTTCAAAATCGAATGATAATGTCTGGTATGTTGATTCAGGTGCTTCAAATCACATGACCAGTCATGCAGAATGGTTTAGTAGTTTGCAGAAAATGCCAGTTCTTGGATATGTTGAAACAGGTGATGATACATCACATCCTATTGAGCATACAGGAAACATAGCATTGTCTATGGAGGACGGAAGGTAAAACATCTGACTGATGTGCTGCATGTTCCAAATATAACAAAGAATCTGGTTTCCGTTGGACAAATGGTTGACCAGGGATTACAAGTCAGGTTCAATGCTGATGGATTATATGTAGAAGAGTACAAGCAGGATGGACGATTGGTTGCCAAAGGAAACAAAGTGGGTAGGATGTTCACCTTAAATGTGAAGATTCCTGAAATGAATGCAGCCAGGTTTGCAAAAGGTGCAGGAGTTATTGCAGATATAGAGATATGGCACAAACGGATTGGACATGCAAACTTGCAAAGGCTGAAAATGATGCAGTCAAAGGAGATTGTCCATGGACTATCAAATTTCAAAGTTGCAGAAATGCAAAAGGTATGTGCAGCATGTCAATTTGGTAAACAGTCAAGAGCATCATTTCCACATGACAAGCATGTTAGTGAGAATGTACTAGAAGTAGTACATACAGATGTTTGGGGTCCAGCAAAGACCACATCTATGGGCGGTTGCAGGTTTTATGTTACCTTCATTGATGATCATACACGCAAAGTATGGGTATATTTCATGAAAGAGAAGAGCGAGGTGTTCACTCACTTCTAGAATTTTAAAGTTATGGTGGAAAAGCAGACAAGGAAGTACATTCAGACATTAAGATCTAATGGAGGAGGTGAATACATGTCAAATGAGTTCAGCAGTTTTCTAAAAAATCATGGAATTCGGCGTCAGTTTTCATGCAGGTACACACCTCAACAGAATGGTATTGCTGAACGCAAAAATAGACATATTGCAGAAATAGCAAGAGCCTTAATGGCTGAGAAGAATATGCCTCATTGTTATTGGGCAGAAGCTGTGCATTCTGCTGTATACATCATGAACAGAACTTCGACTGTTGCTGTACATCAAGTTACACCTGAAGAGAAGTTTACAGGTAAAAAGCCAAATTTATCACATCTGAAAGTTTTTGGCTGTATTGCATATGTACATGTACCAGATGAATTGAGGATGAAGCTTGATCCAAAAGTAGAAAAGTGTGTCTTTATTGGATACTCCCTTGAGCAAAAGGGATATAAATGTTATAACCCACTCACATGACAGGTAAAGATGAGCAGAGATGTGGTATTTGATGAAATGTCAAGCTTCTATGCAGATGCCAAAGAAGGACTGAGTCTTGAACCAAATGACAAAGAAAATGCTGAAAAATCAAGTGCAGAATCTCAGGATTTGAGTGGACCAAATGCATCACCAAGCAATAGTTCCAACTCAAATCCATGGAGTGGAAGATTATGTGGCAATTTCAGTCCAGCAAATTCATCAAATACATCCAAGAAAGGTAAAGAAAAGCTTTCTGCTAGTCATAAAACATGTGCAGGTTTTGAAGACGTTGATGGAGATTCAAGCGGTTCAGAAAAGAGTCCTGATGAGGAACTTGGATTGCCCTTTGTGAAGACTCCAGGAGTAAGAAGGGCACATGCACATGATACAAGGAGAAGTGACCCAGGACCAAGAAGATCTGGGAGGATGCGTAATTCAGTGCAACGATTGACATATGATAGTTACATGGCTCGCCATTGTGCCTACATGACAAAGGTAATACAAGATGCTGAACCTTCTTGCTTTGAAGATGCAATTGGTAATGCAGATTGGGAAAAAGCTATGGATGAGGAGATGGCTGCACTTTATGGAAATGATACATGGAAGTTGGTTCCATTGCCGCAAGGAAAGAAACCCATAGGTTGTAAATGGGTTTACAAGGTAAAGCATAATGCTGATGGTAGCATAAGCAAGTATAAAGCACGATTGGTAGCTAAAGGATATGCACAGACATATTGCATTGATTATGAGGAAACATTCATCCCTGTAGCTAAAATGTCTACTGTCAGAACACTTGTTGCATTAGCTACAACAAAAGGATGGACTTTGCATCAGATGGATGTGAAGAATGCTTTCCTACATGGTGAGTTACAGGAAGAAGTATATATGGACCAACCACAAGGATATGAAGATTCAAAGCATCCAGAATATGTTTGCAGGTTGCAAAAGGCTTTGTATGGGCTGAAGCAAGCCCCTCGTGCATGGCATGCAAGGATTGCTGATTACTTAACTAGCATTGGGTTCTCTATGTGTGATGCAGATCACTCACTATATGCAAGGAAGGCTGATGATGGCATCACTATTGTGGCTATTTATGTTGATGACCTGATTGTAGGTGGTGATAATGAAGAAAGCATCAAAGAGGTAAAGAAACTTCTTATGCAGGAATTCGACATGAAAGATCTTGGTGTGCTGCGCTATTTCTTGGGCATTGAGTTTATACATACAGAAACAGGTATATGGATGCCACAAAGGCAATATGCCTTGAATATGTTGCAAAAGTATAGTATGGTTGATTGTAAGCCAATTTCTATGCCATTAGATCAGAATTTGAAATTGGATACTACATCAGGTGAAGCATTGGAAAATGCTACTATGTACAGGAAAATTGTGGGAAGTCTTATATATCTCACAATTACAAGGCCTGATCTAAGTTATACTGTTGGACTTGAAAGTTAGTTTATGCACGTTCCTAGGAAGCCACATTTGGATGCTCTGAGGTGCACTCTACGTTATGTGAGTGCTACTTTGGATTATGCATTGTTTTATGAAACTAGTGTAGATTTGCAGGTTTATGGATACACCGATGCAGATTGGGCTGGTAGTACTCCAGATAGAAGATCTACTAGTGGCTTTCTTTTCTCACTTGGAGGTGCTGCTATTACATGGAGCAGTAATAAGCAACCCACTGTTGCTTTGTCAAGTACAGAGGCTGAGTATAGAGGTGCTGCAATGGCAGCATGTGAGGCATCATGGCTGGAGATGTTACTTGCAGATTTAGGTGTGGAAGTACAAAAGCCTATCACTATCTATTCTGATAATCTTAGCAGCATACAATTAGCACGGAACCTTGTTTTCCATGCTAGAACAAAGCATATCGAGGTACATTATCACTTCATCAGAGAGAAGGTATTAGCAGGTGATATTGATCTTGTTTATGTGAGAATAGATGAGCAGGTTGCTGATATTTTCACCAAAGCACTTGGAGCTAAGAAGTTGAAGAAGTTTCAGAAGATGCTTGGATTATAGGATATGGCGTTGAGCTTGAGGGGGAGTGTTGAGATATCAAGCTCAACATGTGATGATCCAGGATGACACGTACCAGTTTTTCGTTTCTCTGACATGTATAGTGGTCACGCCGGTATATGTCAGGGATACTTTATTGAGCTATATTAGATTTATCTACCGAGAGTGATGGCACATTTGTTTCTTGCCAGCTCACTCATTCGCGGACATTAGGTTTTTCCTTATGTACTGGTCTTTATATATTGCACTTGTTGTATTCCTGTTTTTTAGGTCATTCTTGTACATTTCTTTTATGTAATAGAAGAAGAAGAAGAAGAAGATCATTCTTCCTTGTCTCAATCTGTGTGTGTGCTTCTCCTTGAGAGTGAGAGTGTGTGTGTGTGAGCTCTCTTCCTTATCTCCTTCCTCGTGACACCCCATACATCTGTATGAACCAACTCCAAGAGATCTCCATGCATATATCCTTTCTTCATGAATGGTAACATGTGAGACTTTCCAAATTGACATGCACTACAGTTATAAATCATGTGTTTTTTTGACAAGTTAGGGATTCCAAGTACACTTTGGTCCCTATAAATTTGCTTTAATGATCTTTCACCAATATGTGCTAACCTTTTGTGCCATACTTCCAATTTTGCAAGTGTCTAACTACCACAATTAGAGAGAGCAATGTTTCTAGTGTCTTGTAATTCAAATGTGAACAATCTACCTATCGTTTTACCGTTGGTAATTCTCCTGAATCCTTGACTTGGATCTTTACTTGCAACCTTTTCTCTAATATTTTTCCAAAACTTATCAAATTCTTTGTATGGTAGGGACATATAGTACCTTACTGAGTAAGTTGATGTTTCCATCAGGTGCTTTAACATTTCCTATTTTCTCCACAAGGTGTCTTCTATCATCGCCTGTTTGTACCTCATGCTTGTTAGTTGCATCTTCTAAATCTGATAGGAGGGCCACATTTCCTGCCACATGATTGGAACAACCTGAATCTATGTAGAAAACATGCGCATTAGATTTACCTTGTGGCATGGCCATATTCATGATTATCAATGAGTCCTCTTGATTTGAGTCTTCTGTGTAGTTATTAAAGTCTCTTCTTCCTCTATTGCCTCCTTGATAGTTTGAATGGTTGTAATTGTTGTGGTTTCCATGGTAATTGTTGAACCTTCCTCTTGAGTAGCCATAACTTCCTCTATTGTAGCCTCTGCCTCTTTGAATCCTGGAGTTCCTAAAGCAATTTTTGGTTATATGATTAGTTAATCCACAAATAGAGCATGAGTTAGAGTCTTGGGATCTCCGCCCACCTTCTCTTCTTCCTCTGCCTCTACCTCTACCATGCATTCACCTACATATTTAGCTTGATGTGTACCTGCTTCATCATCCACTTTCTCTCCTCTTCCTTTGTTTTGTTTGGACTTTCTTTTATCAGTATACAAAGCTGAAGATTGGTTACCTTTGGAGCTTTCTTGATTCTTGATAAGCTTGGCCTCTTGAGTAAGTAGTTGTCCTATGAGTGTGTTGAAATCTAGTACATGCATATCCATGTATAGATACATAGTTGTGGTGAATGCTTCCCACTTGTCATCTTCCTTCAAGCCATTGATGACTAGCCTTGCACAAGATCAATGACTTGGGAAATTTGTCATATTTTTTGGGAATGGAGTTTTCATATACAAAGCATGGAGTATATGTCAAGAAAGGTATTTGAAGAATTTACTAATCAAATTTAAAATGGAAGATTGTAGGATAGCGCCAACTCCAATGGAGGTGAATCACAAACTGAGTAGGTATGGAGGAGAAGAATTCAATGATATGAAGCTTTATCAGAGTTTGTGTCGGAAGATGCATTTTTGGAAACCTTTTTTGAAGGAAAAATATTGTAAAATGATAGAAATTTGTAGAAATATTTATGCAATTGTTGTAAAAATAAGGAAGAGTCTTCCTTATGTAGGATAGAATCTTATGTATTTTTTCTAGAATTTTTGGAAACTCTTAGATAGCATATTTTTAGAATAATAGAGGAAAGGACCAAAATTCAAGTGGGAAAGAGGACACTTGAAAATGTATATAAGTCAATTTTCTCTATTTTGGAGGGGTTGGTTAGTCATTTGTACATGCTATCAATAGAGAAGAGAGAGTTTCTACTGAAATCATGTTTTCTCCTAATGTGTGTGTTTCCTTTGATGTGAGAGCTTGTTTCTTGCTTTATCATGGAGATTTGTGAGTTTCATTTGTGTAATGCTGAGTAAAATGTATGAAGAGAGATGATTACTGATGTATTGAGTGAAGAAGGGTTGAAGAATGTTGCAGAAATGTGAAAATCGTCTACTGGTACAGAATCGCGATTGTCTCGTCTCTGTGATACAGGTGATATTTTCCAAATCTGATTTCATATTTGTATTCTGATGAGAAAATAACATGAATTAGACACAAAGATCATAGAAAATGATGAAGATTTGCTCTAGATAAGGTAAACCCTAGATATTTCCTCTTCATTTTCATTTTCTCAGAATTCCAGCCATCAATCTCTTATTTCTATGAATCTATCATCTAGAAGGGGCTGTGGTCTTATGGATATTCCCAGGATTGACAAAATAAAGATGATTTGTTGATTCTTTTGTACTTCATGATTGGAGAGGACAACTCCAAAGTCAATAACAAATAGTTTGGTAGGTACCTTGATTTATGCTACATTAACAAGGCTTGATTTGTCATATGCAGTTGGAGTTTTATCTCAATTCATGCATTGTACTAGAAAGGAACATTGGATTGCAGACCAAAGGGTGCTTACGTATATCAAGGGCACACTTAAAGAAGGCTTGTATTATGGGTTTACTTCAGATACAAAGATCAAGATATATAGTGATGTAGATTGAGTAGTTAATTTTGATGATAAAACATCAACACATGGGTATTTGTGTTATGTGGGAGATAAGTTAGTTTCATGGTGTTCTAAGAAGCAACATACAGTTGCTTTATCATCTACAGAAGTAGAGTACAAAGGTATGGTAGAAGCTGCAAAGGAAGTCATATGGTTAAAAACTCTTATGAAGATTTTTGAAATCATTCAGAGTACTCCTATCATTTGTGGAGACAACATGAGTTCTTTGTATTTGGTAGCTAACCCTGTGTTTCATGCCAGGACCAAACATATTGAGATTCAATATCATTTTTTGAGAGAAAACGTTTTTGATAAAGAAATAGAAGTCATGCATACTCCTACAAAGGATCAACTAGCAGATATGTTGACAAAGAGTTTGGATGGACCCAAGTTGCAGAGATTTACAGATATGGCAGGGATAAAGAAAATGCAGGTAATCACAATTGATGATTGAGGGGGAGTTGTTGGAGCAAGACAATCAACAATTGACAATAATATGAAGCTTATGAGTGAAGCCTTGAAGAAACGATTGAAGCCTGAGAGCATGAAGTGAAGAAGAGGTTCAGAAAGAGATGGTTTATATACACATGTATATTAGCTTTGCAAATGCTTCACAAATACTTGAAGTAATGATGAATCCACACTCATATGTATATATATACTTGTATATAGTTGTGATATATATGAGAGATGAAGAATAGATGAGATAGAGAGGAGTAGATCATAAGATGAATAAGTATCATCCATCGGATGTAAGATGAGTTGAATAGAAGATGTTTTTTGAGAATTTTGTGTCGATCTTTTCTCCATTACTCCTTTTGTGTTTGATCATTTTAGGAATCCTTTTTTAGATGCCTAAGTCCATAGCTAATGCATCTATGGTCAATATTTGAGAGCCTAATTGTAATCACACTGAGAGAATTGTAAGTAGGAACATTTGTATGTGAAGAAGTGATAAGTGTCTTCTGAAACACGTGCAATCTTGAGGATCAAAGAATTGATCAGATCTCATTGCATAGTGTAATTTTTTACACAAATCAGGAGCCAAAATCTAAGTTGGAAGATAAGCCATCTATGTCTAAAAGCATTTCATTAAACGGGTTATATTTTGTGAGAACCAAGTGTTTAAAGTTGCATATGTAAAAGTCACCTATAGAAAGTGCTTTTTTGAGACATAGGTTTACTTATTGAAGTAAATCTAAAGTTTCGTATGCTCTATTAGAGAACTTTAACTTGGAGTATTTACAGAAACACTAGAGGAGTGTTGTATCAAATTTTCATAGAAAACTTTAATCATTTCATCAGTCAATGAGTGAATTTTGTAAGGTAGACTTTTTTGAGTGAAGCTACTTTTCATAGAGAAGCTGAGTATTCATATTTTCATAAAAGATTTCAAAATTGGTGAAAGTTTTGAGCTATACTTGACATAGAGGTGTTCTAAACTCAAGTGTAGCTTGTCTTTTGGAGATTAATCATCTCCATCAAGAATTTTTGTAACCAATAATGGATGCTTTCCCTCTGCCTAAGCATAGACACTTGTCCTTAGTGCCACTCAGATATCTCAAAATCATCTTGACCACTTTCCAATGCTTCTTGCCAGGATTAGACATATATCTGCTCACAACTCCCTCTACAAATGCAATATCTCGTCTCGTAGCTACCATAGCATACATGAGACCACCAACAACAGACTGATAGGGAATTTTGGTCATGAATTTGTTTTCCTCATCTGATTTGGGGCAATCATCCTTGCTCAGTTTCACATATGTGGGTAAAGGTGTACGCAATGCCTTTCCACATTGCATATTGAACATGTGAAGTACTTTGGATATGTACTCACTTTGAGACAAGTATATGCATCTTTGACTCCTATCACGAATTATGTGCATGCCAAGAATATGTTTGGCATCCCCCAAATCCTTCATATCCAATGTCTAACTCAACTTCCTTTTGAGAATTGACAAGTCATAAGAGGACTTCCCAGCAATCAACATATCACTGACATAAAGTATCAAGCATATCAAGCTGCCATCTGAGCATCTCTTTGTGTACAGACTGATGGAGAGTGTTAATCTCCAGAAGTACAAGCTATCCTTGATGTTATAACACTTTTATATCAAGAACAACTCAAAACCTTGATCAATTTTGGAAGACCAATGTCAAACTATCAAAATTTACACTAACTGTGAAGAGAGTCACTACTTAGAAAAGTCTACTGCACATAACTCACTCATTGACTAACAAAATGTGTAAAGTTTTCAATGAAACTTTGTATGAGGTGTTTGCCTAATGTTTTACGCATCTTCTCCAATTTGAATCTTCTCAAAAGATCTAGTAGATCTGGAGAAATGATCCAAACAATCTATCTATGTCTGAAATTGTTCTCCTGTATAGTCGACTTTGACACATGTAACTTCTAATACATGGTTCTCCCAAAGTACGACCCGTTTAATCAAATGCTTTTAGCTATAGATGGCTTACCTTCCAACTTAGATTTTTGACTCCTCATTTATTAATACTTTACACTATGCACTAGGATCTCATCAATTCTTTGACCATCGAGAGTGCAGCTATTTCAGAAGACACTCATCACTTCTTCACATATAAATGTTCCTACACATAATTCTCTCAACCTGTTTACAATTAGGCTATCAAATCTTAACCATAGAAGCATTAACTATGGAATTAGACATCTACAAAAGGATTCTTGAAATGACCAAACACAGAAGGAGAGCACAACAAAATATCAGGCGCAACCTTTTCTTCTACTCAAAAAACTTTACATCCAAATGATGAGAGATATCTTCTACACTTCTAAAGTGTCTAATGACTCTTAGAACTTCTAGTTCTTCTCATCTCATGATCTCTCATACTTTCCCCGACTTTCTACTTGTATATATAGGCATGTATGTACAAGCTCATGACCATAACAAAAGGTATAAGTGAGCTAACTACAAGTTTAATGTACATATGTATACAAGTCTTCATTTCCTGAATGTGCACCATCTTCAAGCTTCATAAGCTAATATTTTCTTCAATCTTTGACTTCAATCCTTGATCCAAAGCATCAATTGATGGTTGTCATGCACCAACAGAGACAATGATCCTCATGTTGAGATATCAAGCTCAACATGTGATGATCCAGGATGACACGTACCAGTTTTTCGTTTCTCTAACATGTATAGTGGTCACACCGGTATATGTCAGGGATACTTCATTGAGCTTTATTAGATTTATCTACCGAGAGTCATGGCACATTTGTTTCTTGCCAGCTCACTCATTCGCGGACATTAGGTTTTTCCTTATGTACTGGTCTTTATATATTGCACTGGTTGTATTCTTTTTTTTTAGGTCATTCTTGTACATTCCTTTTATGTAATAGAAGAAGAAGAAGAAGAAGATTATTCTTCCTTGCCTCAATCTGTGTGTGTGCTTCTCCTTGAGAGTGAGAGTGTGTGTGTGAGCTCTCTTCCTTATCTCCTTCCTCGTGACATGGTATCAGAGCCAGCGTGGTTGTAGAGAGCTCGTGGAGAAGGCGACGGTGAAGACTACACGGCAAGGCGTGGAGAAAATGCGATTTCACAAACGGCCTCCGTTTGCTACGAAAATGGCCGTGAAGGTAGAAGACCTCAGATCGAAGTTTCGGAGCCATCTCGACCTCCGTTTCGAGCCCGCAAGGTGGGGCCCACAGAAAAACCAGGTTAGTTTCAGAAATTGTAACTTGCGTTGTGTTCGGCGACACTCATATATTCCAGATTCATAGTTTCAAGCAATTCCGTGTACTGTTGATACACGAAAACTGTGTTTTTCTGAGATCAAACTGTCACGTCATAGTGCGACAATGTTCAAGCAGAAGTGTTGCTTGTAATGTGTTGCGGTGTTGTGAATTATTGCAGAAATAGCAAATGCAGATGGAATGAGTCAGCTTATGAGTGATAAGTTGGACAAGAACAACTTCCATGCTTGGAGATTCAGAATGACGAATTTCCTGATGGGAAAAGGCTACTGGAAGTACATCGAAGGAGAGAATGAAAATGCTCCGCAGTTACCAGAAAGGAATCGGACTGCAGAACAGTTAAGGGCATATGAGGAATGGAATCAAGGAGCATGAAAGGTAATGTATTGGCTATCTGTTAGCATACAGGATAGCATGATTAGACACATACATGATTCCAAGACTCCAAAAGAGGCTTGGAACAGTTTGGTCACTTTGTACGAGACCAATACAAAGGCACGGAAATTGCAACTCAAGAACGAGCTGCATACATTGGAGAAAAAGAGTATGTTGGTAAGTGACTACACTCTAAAAATCAAAAGCATATGTGAGTCACTTGCATCTATTGGCGTGAATGTAGATGATGATGATAAGGTGGAAGTGTGCCTTCGTGGTTTAGGAGCTGCATATAAGCAGTTCAAAACTTCTATATAGACCAGGGAAAATATTTCGAATTTTGCTGATTTGGTCTCTATGGTGATTATTGAAGAAAAGAATCTTGATGAGGGTTCAAACTCCCAAGGAAAGCCCAGTTCTGAGCAAGTATTCTACTCTGGCAAAGGAAGAGGCAGAGGTAGAGGTTTTGGAAGTGGAAGAGGAAACAATAACCAAGACTAAGGTCAACAACAGAATCATGCAGGAGGAAGAGGACAGTTTCGAGGCAGGGGGAGCCAAAGAGGTCGTAGAAATTTCCAAAGAAATGATTCAGGTAATGATAGTAAAGGATGCTGGAATTGTGGTAAACCTGGACACTTTGAATGTGATTGCAGGTTAAAGAATCAAAATAACAGAAGGCAACAAAACAACTATGCATCCACAAGTGCAGATGATTCTGAGAAGTTGTTTATGGTTCAACATCACATGATGAATACGATGTTTGCTGGTGTTTCAAAATCGAATGATAATTTCTGGTATGTTGATTCAGGTGCTTCAAATCACATGACCAGTCATGCACAATGGTTTAGTAGTTTACAGAAAGTTCCAGTTCCTGGATATGTTGAAACAGATGATGACACATCGCATCCTATTGAGCATACAGGAAACATAGCATTGTCTATGGAGGACGGAAAGGTAAAACATCTCGCTGATGTGCTGCATGTTCCAAATATAACGAAGAATCTGGTTTCTGTTGGACAAATGGTTGACCAGGGATTACAAGTCAGGTTCAATGCTGATGGATTATATGTAGAAGAGTACAAGCAGGATGGACGATTGGTTGCCAAAGGAAACAAAGTGGGTAGGATGTTCACCTTAAATGTGAAGATTCCTGAAATGAATGTAGCCATGTTTGCAAAAGGTGCAGGAGTTATTGCAGATATAGAGATATGGCACAAACGGATTGGACATGCAAACTTGCAAAGGCTGAAAATGATGCAGTCAAAGGAGATTGTCCATGGACTACCAAATTTCAAAGTTGCAGAAATGCAAAAAGGTATGTGCAGCATGTCAATTTGGTAAACAATCAAGAGCATCATTTCCACATGACAATCATGTTAGTGAGAATGTACTAGAAGTAGTACATACAAATGTTTGGGGTCCAGCAAAGACCACATCTATGGGTGGTTGCACGTTTTATGTTACTTTCATTGATGACCATACATGCAAAGTATGGGTATATTTCATGAAAGAGAAGAGCGAGGTGTTTACTCACTTCCAGAATTTTAAAGTTATGGTGGAAAAGCAGACATGGAAGTACATTCAAACATTAAGATCTGATGGAGGAGGTGAATACATGTCAAATGAGTTCAACAGTTTTCTAAAAAATCATGGAATTCGGCGTCAGTTTTCATGCAGGTACACACCACAAAAGAATGGTGTTGGTGAACGCAAAAATAGACATATTGCAGAAATAGCAAGAGCCTTGATGGCTGAGAAGAATATGCCTCATTTTTATTGGGCAGAAGCTGTGCATACTGCTGTATACATCATGAACAGAACTCCAACTGTTGCTGTACATCAAGTTACCCCTCAAGAGAATTTTACAGGTAAAAAGCCAAACTTATCACATCTGAAAGTTTTTGGCTGTATTGCATATGTACATGTTCCAGATGAGTTGAGGACGAAGCTTGATCCGAAAGCAGAAGAATGTGTCTTCATTGGATATTCCCTTGAGCAAAAGGGGTACAAATGTTATAACCCACTCACACGACAGGTGAAGGTGAGCAGAGATGTGGTATTCGATGAAATGTCAAGCTTCTATGCAGATGCCAAAGAAGGACTGAATCTTGAACCAAATGACAAAGAAAATGTTGAAAAATCTAGTGCAGAATCTCAAGTATTGAGTGGATCGGATGCATCACCAAGCAAAAGTTCCAACTCAAATCCATGGAGTGGAAGATTGCGTGGAAATTTCAGTCCAGCAAATTCATCAAATACATCCAAGAAAGGTAAAGAAAAGCTTTCTGCTGGTAGTAAAACAGGTGCAGGTTTTGAAGACGTTGATGGAGATTCAAGCCGTTCAGAAAAGAGTCTTGATGAGGAACTTGGATTGCCCTCTGTGAAGACTCCAGGAGTAAGAAGGGCACATGCAGATGATACAAGAAGAAGTGACCCAGGACCAAGAAGATATGGGAGGATGCGTAATTCAGTGCAACGATTGACATATGATAGTTACATGGCTCACCATTGTGCCTACATGACAAAGGTAATACAAGATGCTGAACCTTCTTGTTTTGAAGATGCAATTGGTAATGCAGATTGGGAAAAAGCTATGGATGAGGAGATGGCTGCACTTTATAGAAATGATACATGGAAGCTAGTTCCATTGCCGAAAGGAAAGAAATCCATAGGCTGCAAATGGGTTTACAAGGTAAAGCATAATGCTGATGGTAGCATAAGCAGGTATAAAGCACGATTGGTAGCTAAAGGTTATGCACAGACATATGGCATTGATTATGAGGAAACATTCAGCCCTGTAGCTAAAATGTCTACTGTCAGAACACTTGTTGCATTAGCTACAGCAAAAGGATGGACTCTGCATCAGATGGATGTGAAGAATGCTTTCCTACATGGTGAGTTACATGAAGAAGTATATATGGACGAGCCACAAGGATATGAAGATTCAAAGCATCCAGAATATATTTGCAGGTTGCAAAAGGCTTTGTATGGGCTGAAGCGAGCCCCTCGTGCATGGCATGCAAGGATTGCTGACTACTTAACCAGCATTGGGTTCTCTATGTGTGATGTAGATCACTCACTATATGCAAGGAAGGCTGATGA
The DNA here is from genome assembly GCA_020310875.1 of Ceratopteris richardii. NCBI lineage: Eukaryota > Viridiplantae > Streptophyta > Polypodiopsida > Polypodiales > Pteridaceae > Ceratopteris > Ceratopteris richardii. The sequence continues at coordinate 105,113,829 of CM035425.1, read as the reverse complement.
TGGCATCACTATTGTGGCTATTTATGTTGATGACCTGATTGTAGGTGGTTATAATGAAGAAAGCATCAAAGAGGTAAAGAAACTTCTTATGCAGGAATTCGACATGAAAGATCTTGGTGTGCTGCGCTATTTCTTGGGCATTGAGTTTATACATACAAAAATAGGTATATGGATGTCGCAAAGGCAATATGCCTTGAATATACTACAAAAGTATGGTATGGCTGATTGTAAGCCAATTTCTATGCCATTAGATCAGAATTTGAAATTAGATACTACATCACGTGAAGCATTGGAAAATGCTACTATGTACAGGAAAATTGTGGGAAGTCTTATATATCTCACAATTACAAGGCCTGATCTAAGTTATATTGTTGGACTTGAAAGTCAGTTTATGCAGGTTCCGAGGAAGCCACATTTGGATGCTCTGAGGCGCACTCTACGTTATGTGAGTGCTACTTTGGATTATGCATTATTTTATGAAGCTGGTGTAGATTTGCAGGTTCATGGATACACCGATGCAGATTGGGCTGGTAGTACTCTAGATAGAAGATCTACTAGTGGCTTTCTTTTCTCACTTGGAGGTGCAGCTATTACATGGAGCAGTAAGAAGCAACCCACTATTGCTTTGTCGAGTACAGAGGCTAAGTATAGAGGTGCTGCAATGGCAGCATGTGAGGCATCATGGCTGGAGATGTTACTTGCAGATTTAGGTGTGGAAGTGCAAAAGCCTATCACTATCTATTGTGATAATCTTAGCAGCATATAGTTAGCACGGAACCCTGTTTTCCATGCTAGAACAAAGCATATCAAGGTACATTATCACTTCATCAGAGAGAAGGTATTAGCAGGTGATATTGATCTTGTTTATGTGAGAACAAATGAGCAGGTTGCTGATATTTTCACCAAAGCACTTGGAGCTCAGAAGTTGAAGAAGTTTCGGAAGATGCTTGGATTACAGGATATGGCGTTGAGCTTGAGGGGGAGTGTTGAGATATCGCTCAACATGTGATGATCCAGGATGACACGTACCAGTTTTTCGTTTCTCTGACATGTATAGTGGTCACGCTGGTATATGTCCGGGATACTTCATTGAGCTTTATTAGATTTATCTACCAAGAGTGATGGCACATTTGTTTCTTTCCAGCTCACTCATTCGCAGACATTAGGTTTTTCCTTATGTACTGGTCTTTATATATTGCACTGGTTGTATTCTTCTTTTTTAGTTCATTCTTGTACATTCCTTTTATGTAATAGAAGAAGAAGAACAAGATTATTCTTCCTTGCCTCAATCTGTGTGTGTGAGCTCTCTTCCTTATCTCCTTCCTCGTGACACCTCATTGCTTTGAGCATAGCCTTGAGACTTCATAAAAGCATCAAACTTTTGGTACCATTGTCTAGGGGACTGTTTAAGTCCATACAAGCTCTTCTTGAGCTTACAAACTAGACTTTCCTTGCCAGGAACTACATAACCCTCTGGTTGTTCCATATAAATCTTATCTATAAGATCTCCATGCAAGAAAGTAGTTTTCACATCAATTTGGACTAGCTCTAAGTCCTCCATTGCAACGAGTCCAAGCAACATGTGCAAGGTAGTCATCTTGACCACTCGAGAGAAGATTTCATAAAAAATAAACACCATGTTGTTGCTTAAAACCCTTTGCAACAAGTCATGCTTTTTACTTTGGAGAACCACTATCTAATGTGAATTTCAACTTATATGCCCATTTACATGGTAAACCTTTCCTGCCCTTTGGCAAAGGTACTAAATGCCAAGTACCATTCTTGTGAATAGAATCCAACTCTCTCTTCATGGCATGCTCCCACTTGAAATGATACTCTATTTTGTGATTTGTGGTAGGTAGAGAATCAAATCAATCACTAATTGATTTGAGAGTGATTGAGGGAAGTAAGCCTCCCAAACTCAACTATAAATAGATGGCATCTTTAGTCGTGGTTTGAGAAACCTATGTGAAGACCTCCAAGAGCTGAGCTTTATGCCATATCAAGGTGTTATTCCAAGGCACACATATGTATCAGTAAGTCCATTGTATTGTACAAGCAATATACTTTCATTTTCATGATCATTTGAGTTCATATTTCCATGTTCTTGTGAAGTGTACTACTCACTGCCATATCTCTCAGTTTTCTCAGTCAGATTGCAGAGATGGTTTCTCTGAGCTTGGTGCATCATTTTCAGTGATTTAACTTGTTAAAGTTAGCTCTATAAGTCTTATATATGCTCATCAAATTTCATTTCCTTTGGGTATTGCAATCTTTAGTTATGTTCAGTTGAAGTCAACCCTTTCTGTCATTTTCACTTCTCTGTCAGGTACTCGATTGTTTTACTCATCTTGTCAGAGCTGTTTCTCAGTGTGTACTTATCCAAATTCAATGATTTAAATCTTCTTGGATTCAGCTTACTGTCTCGTATAAGCATAAAAATTTTCATAATCCTTGGATTCTTAAATCTGGAGTTATGTTCATTTGTCTACTCACTGGTCTCAAATTGTAGCAGCCCGTGAAAATCAGGATGATATCATCAGTTGCTAAACATCATTCACAGTGTGTGGTTCATTATTTTTTATGAGATTACTCTTGAAAGTTAGCTCTTTAAGTTAACTAGACTTCCCCAAGAGGAATTAAGCTAATTACTGCTATGCTCAGAGAATTATGCAAAACACTGGACAGGTGTATGAACCAAAAATAGCAAGTTCTTCACCTCTGAGCTAACTCCAACTTATCTGTTTTGATCTATCTTTTTGTGAGTGATCTTCCAAGGTACATAGGGTGTCTAATACATCCATTGGCAAGCTAAATAGGACCACCACATACTCTTGGAGTTCATTTGGCTGGTGTAGATCAAGGATTTTGCAGCACCTCTTCATCTTGAAGCACATACCTATCCATCTCTTCACAATATGAACATATTCAAATTGATGATTGGTTTGAAGGAAATCAAGGAGGAATGAATATCAATCATGGTAGGCGTGAGGGGGATCTATTGGTGCAATTCAAACCAAGCCCACATACTTGGTTGATTAGCTCATACTTGATTTATTGACATAACTTATGCAAGGCTTCATATGATCAACCTCTTGTAAAAAGTTCTTCACATTTACCTTTTTAAAAGTGGTACACATCCACATGGAGTTAGGAAGCTCTAAAATCATGAATCATTTAGTTTCTGAGTGATGACGGAATATATCCTATACTTTAGGATTCACTTTTAGGTAGATCCTTGAATTTGAATTCAAACTTTGGCTCCAAGTACAACTATAACAAGAGGATCAAAAAGACCCCCGTGCATCTCAAGCCCATGAGATCATTTTGAGGTAGATTCATTGTGAAGTGAGAGCTTATCTCATGCGTCATTCACCTCTTAGACATTGAGCAATGTATGATTGCCAATGACATTGTATTTTTATATGATTTAATACATACATGATCATTACATTCTCATTTCACTTCTCTACTATAACTCCATTAGAACAATGATCTTCTCAGAGCTTGTTCTTAGTGCATGATTGATCACTTTTCATGATTTAAAGCATGCTAGATTCAGTACATGGCTACAAAGTTTCATTAGCATTGCTTTTCTGGATCGCGAGATATTAACTCATCTTTGCTCACTAGTTTGTTGACTTTTGAACCCCAAAATTGTCGGGATGGTTTTATGATTTGCTAAACATCCTTCTCTGTGTGTAGTCCATCATTTTTTATAAAATTACTCATTATTGATATCTTACTAAGTTAATTAGAGTTTCGTGAAAGGAATTCAGCCAATTGATGTTGTGCTCAGACAACTGTTCAAAACATTGAACAAGTGTAGGAACAAAAAATGCAAGTTTTTTTTATTTTTGGATCAACTCCTACCTATCTATTAGTGGATCATGTTCCAAGCAACATATATGATTATTTATGATCATTATCTAGCTAAAGAGGCCCACTACAATCTCTAGCAATCATTCTTAGCAGGTGTGAAGCAGGATCAAGCAATACCACTTCATGTCTGAAGAATATCCACCATCTCCTCCAACAGTACCAACACTAACTTGTGGTATGCCCTTCCTTATCACAAATTTCATAAAATCGTTTTTCCTTTGGAGCAATTATGGAGTATCCATGTTTCTTTAATCTACTGATTAAAGCTTCCTCTTTACTTTGCTTACCTTTGTGTTTGCGATGCTTTCTTACCACAACCTCCTCATCTTCAGTCTTTGCTTTTGAATCAATCATCCCTTTATCCGACTCAGATTATGAATTGGATTTAGCATCTGAACTAGAGTCATTGTGCTTCTTCTTAGATCTACCAAATCTTCCTTGTATTCTTGCAGTTGCTAACACTAACACATCAAAACATTAGCTATATCCACACTTGCCACTACATGCCTAATGCTGCTCCTTAATCCTTTTAGGAAGTAACCTGCCAACATCTCATTGTAAGTCTCTCATTGCCTTGTAATCTTTCCATTAAAATTCTAAATTTCTGTGCATAATCCTCCATTAGCATGTTCTTTTGTCCAATTGCTCTCAACTTCCTCAAAACATCCGAAGGAGTTTTTTCTTTCCTAAATCTTTGTAAGAATGCTAATCTTAATGCATCATAAGTAGAAAAATGAAGGATACCGTACTGAGTAAACCAACTCATTGCTCTTCCTTCCAATGTAGTTGTGAATTGCTGAACTTTTACTGCATCACCATATATTGTTGGATATCCATTTTCTATCCACTTTATTTCAAATTGAGCAACCTGATAGTCTACATCCTCCTTTGAACCTCCTCTAAAATGTGCTACTTTCACTTTGGGATTTGGAGGTGGTTGCACCGTGGGAACTAGCTAAGGTCTACACCTAGTTCTTTACCTGGTCGTCCCTCCAAGTGGGTTGAACTGGAGTCGCTTTCTAACTCCTACAGTTGCTTTTGTCAAAAACAATGTTCCTAGTATTCTGCCCACTAGCCTTGCTTCTGTTGCAGTTGTTCCTCCTTCCTCCTCTTCAGATTCCAAATTAGAATCCTCTTGTGCTTCATACCAATTGTAAGGTTCACAAGGTGAATCCATGTTACCCACTTGTGGTTGTGCTCTTGTGTAGTAAACTTTACAAAATCTTCCTCTTCTTCCCGTCATTCATCTCTTGCTTCTTTACCAAACATAGTACGATCGTCAAATGTGTTTGGGTTCACAACACATAGCTACTAACTCAAACAATTTACACACATGTATAAATCTTAGTGCAGAAACCTTCTCAACATACAACTCAATTATGCAAGTATAGCATTTTAGATTTACCATACTTGGCTAGCTATAATGCAAATATAATTATGTTTGAAACAGAAGACAGTACATGCTTGCGCAGTTGAATCAGAATGAAATGCTTCACGAAAAATCTCTATAATATAGAAAATAGGATTGACAAAATATCAATTAGGCTTCTACTTCATCAAACTTGTCAGGTCTACTCACTATCAGCCTACATTATTACAAGAAGTAAGTCTTTTTTACTTTTCTCCCCTTTTCATCTTCCCTGCAAGATGCTTCTTCATCCCCTTACATACTCACACGCACACAATTACAATGATCATATCCCAGGACATTCCCCTTAACTAACTTATAACTATTTCTTTTTCAAATATCCAATTGACCGAAATATTAATTCAGCAAACTCCAAGTCAGCAACATCAGAGTTAGCAAAATTCTGACTAACCACTTTAACTTCCAATTTCTCACCACTCAACACTCTTTAATTCTATTATAATATTCTATGTAGCTTTTACATTTGAAATTGCTTCTTAAAAGCATCATCCATTAGGTCCCATCTTGAAAAATGGTTGTAAGGGAATTTACTAAACCATTCATCCACCAACCCTTCTAATGTTTTCAAGAAGAGCACAAAAATGGCATCTCACCTTCTTGTTGATCCTCTTGTTTGGCATAAGGCTAAAAACCTCTTGATGTGCTTGTTAGCATATTCATAAGCTAAACCTTTGAAGAAGGGGAGCTTAATGTTTAGCCACGAGACTAGACTCTCTTGGTCTATTTGGGCTGCCATATTCCATACTGATGATGAAGAGGAAGGGGGACTAGCTAACCTACATAAAATGTTTCTTCTTGTGGTTTGACATATATTTTGCTGCCTATGGTTTGTGATTGGTTGTGGTCATGAGATACACATCTTCTTCCTTGATCATGAGGATAAGTTATAGGGAGAAAAAGGAATTACCCCTCAAAATTGTTGTGTTGTTCTATAGCCTCCTCCTTCTTTACTTTAAAAGACATGGTTCGCTTCTTCCCCTATTCTCAAACAACCTTGTCCCATAAGGCGTGAAAACGTTTCTAGAGGATTCTTTAGATAAAAGGGGTTGGCGTGTTTGTAGGGGAAAAGTAGAGAATTTATCCATACTTTTAGTAACACGATAATATTACGATGATAGAGTAAAGTAGATGTGTGTACTCTCTATAGGTTGTGTTTTAAGACAGTAGGTACACCTATGTACAACAAAATACTTCCAAATATGATGCAAGTAGCCAATCTTTGTGCATTTTCTTCACCTTAACTCAATGGCTTGCTCTTGTGCTCCCTTGCACTCAAGCCTCCACTCAAGATGAAGCACGAATTGCTTTTGACTATCAATCTACAGGTACTCTTTTGTAGCACTCTAGCCACACCTTGGTTTGTCTTCTTCCTTGAATGTGGTTGGCTTGCAGCAAAAAATAGATCATGTAATACTCACTTCACTCTTCACTTGGCTCTCTAACTTTCCATTGATTGTTAGAGAGTTTTCTACATGCTCTCTCACTTGCCAATTATCTTTCTTCTCTATGCTTACACTTGCTTAGTCTATGCCTTAAACTCACACACTTCACTTTGCTTCATTTTTTACTCCTGGTGCATACACACACTTCACTTCACTTTACATGTGTCACTTAAGATCTCTTTAGGCATGTAGCCCACTATCACAAAAAATACCCAATCCTTCTACAAACCTTATTATTACTTTTGGGCTTCACAAATGGATATCCTAGGATCTAGGATCTACAAGTACACTTTTTGATGGGATGGTTGTTTTGTTCTATAATGACCTTAGGATCAAAAACAAATTAATGGAGATACCACACATAGACTTTTGCCCATACATATATTTTACACTTTTGACCTTGATTTCTCCTATCTAGTATCCAATTTGGATGATCTAATCTATCACTTTCCTACAAACAAAAAATACCCTATGTTAGATTATCCTCCCCAAAAACATACTTTCTAAGTTTATTGACATGACATATTGGATGGGCTCTACAATTCAAAGGAATCTCTAATTAGTATGCAACATCACTAAGCTTCATAGCTACCTTCAAAGGTCCACAAAACCTTGGTTAAAGCTTAGTTCACTTCCTTGTAGGTAGTGAAGTTGATATTTCTAGCACTTGAAGAAAAATTATATCTCCTTCTTCAAAGAATCTAGGATATCTCTTCCTACCAACATACTTTTCAGCCCTATCAGCTTCTTGTTGCATCTTGTCTTTAGTTATGCTTGGAGATTCACTGAGAGCTCTGAAGCAGTAGGACATTTCTTTGGCATTCCTATGGTACTAGTATGAGTGGGATTCATGTCATTATTCATCTCAGAAGGAGACATCCAACTCATCTTATGAGGTCTATTTTTATTGCAATGGGGGGATCATGAATGGTAGAATTTTCTGTTAAACCCAAGAAATGAGAGGCACAAGATGGTTGAGCCATACCCTAAGAGGGAGGATTAGAAAGTAGTCCTCAACCATGGCTTTTGGGGCAGGTGGTTAGCCCATTGTACTCCTAGCCGGTATGTCATGAGCTTAATTCCAACAATTAGTATTAGAGCCTAAAAAATAGGCTTGGGCAAGGTGGATGGAAGTGCATGTGTCCCTTGCAAAGATGTGCCCAACAAAGATTAGCATGTATCTCCCAATCCGTAATTCATATTTAGATGTGTAAGATACAATTGGAAAGCTCTCATAACCAACTTTCCAATGCAAGCACTAGATTGAGGATCCAAGATACTTGCATGGGTGAGAACTAGGATCATGAGAACAAGGTTGTGAAAAAGGAAAGTCTCTAGACAAATGTCCAAGAAGTAGAAAGGCAACATTCAAGATATCAAGGTTCAGAGCAAGGCAAGTCCATAGGCAAGTGGCCAAGAAGCAAAATGGCAAGGCTCAAGACACCAAGGTTGAGAGCAAGGCAATTCCGTAGGAAAGTGGCCAAGAAGTAGAAATGAAAGGTTCAAGAGACCAAGGTTGAGAACAAGAAGGTTCAAGAGACTATGCAAGGGTGAGGACATCAATTCAAGGGGAGATCAAGGATAGATCATTAAGGACAATGATCTCTAGAAGGGGAAGAGAGTGGTATTGCTTTCAAAGATGAGCTCATCAAAGATTAGAGTGTATCTCCAATCCATATGTTGGATTTAGAGGCACAAGATACTGGTGGAAATCTCTCAAAATGAGCATTCCAATGGAAGACTCGATTGAGGATCCAATATACCTTACATGGGTGAGAACCACGTTCAAGAGGCCAAGGTTGAGAGCAAGGAAAGTCCATAGGCTAGTGCCCAAGAAGCAGAAAGGCAAGATTCAAGATACCAAGATTGAGAATAAGGCCAAGAAGCAAAAAGGCAAGGCTCAAGACACCAAGGTGGAGAGCAAGTCAAGTACCTAGGTAAGTGGTCAAGAAGTGGAAAGACAAGGTTCAAGGGACCAAGGTTGAGAACAAGAAGGTTTAGCAGAATGTGAAAGGGTGAGGACATCAATTCAAGGGGTGATCAAGCATTGATCATTGAGGATATTTATCTCTAGAAGGGGAAGAGAGTGTTAGAATCAAGAAATGACAAGTAAGAGATGGTTGAACGACACCCTAAGAGGGAGCATTAGGAAGTAATCCTTAACCATGGTTTTTGGGGCAAGTGGTTAGCCCATTGTACTTCTAGCCCGTAGGTCTTGAGTTCAAATCCTACAATGTAGGTCATGAGTTCAATTCCCATAATATTGTGGGATTTGAACTAGGATTACAATGGGATAACCACTTTCCCCAAAACCCGTGGTTGAGGATTGCTCCCTAATCCTCCCTTGTAAGGTTTGGTTCAACCATCTCTTGACTATCATTTCTTGAGTCTAACATTGTGGGTGAAGAAGGTGCCATGTTTGGAGGTGATATTTCCATAGGTTTGGATGTGGAAGTCTGTATCGAGGTGATTGTGAATAGTGGGATCGATGGTGGAATGTGTAGTGATGTGCTCATGTCCTTAGAAAAGATAGGTGTGGTGAATGGTACAAGTGGAGGTTCCAATGTAGTGGGTGGAAACCTAGGACCAAAGAGTGGTAAGAAAATGTCAAACCAAGAGGTTATATGGGTAGATCGTGGATTTAATGGTGCTACAAATAGTGGAGTTGATGGATACATGGGTGGTGGTATAAGGGCTATTGTGGGTGGGATAAGGGGAATGGTGATGGGAGTAGTGGTGATTGGTGGATGTGGTTGAGATTAAAAACCAAGAGCTTGTGTAGTTTCATCAATAGCTCTAGGGGGTGAATGAGGTCTAGAACCTATGGGTACATGAGATCTAGGTCGCTTCTATGGAGGGGTTTTGAATAGGGATTGAAAATCCTTGAAGATGGGGATCCTAGATGAAATCGATGGGATGGGTGGCTGGCCTAATGAAGTTGTATCTAGGGGAGAGATCGGAGGAGAGTGTATTTCCATGAATTGTGGTTAATCATGAAACATTCAAAGGTACTCCTATTTGGATGTTCTATCCTAAGGAATTGCACTTTGACTCTCCTTGAATCATATATAGCTAGGGGCCATCCATCAAAACATTTATGGCTTCAATTACCCTCATAGCTTCTTTTCGAGTGTGTATCATTTTGATGAATGGTGCATCAAATCCACTCTACTCTAATTCTTTTTGAAGGAGTTCATGAGCTTGTTCTTTATTTATTTGTTATCTAGCTTGTACAACTACCATTTGACCATGTAATTTTTGGATCATTGTTGGATATGTGGATCTACCTAGTTCTTGCTCATCCTCTATTTGATGTTGCTCCTCTTGTTCATCTTGACGTATGTTCGTTCTATCTTTGTCCTCTTCAAGAAGTTGTCATTCTTCATCTTCTTGATCTATCCTAGTGTGGCCATCTTCTTGGTCCATTTGTGACCCTATGTAGCTAGGTCACTCATATTCCTGGGAAACATAGTGGACATCACAATACTAAAACTCGTTAGAATTGGGAAGGGGTTGTGTTTAATGTACTTTGGAGTTATCCTCTCCAATCACCATAACTTGGAGGATTAAAAACCTCAAACACTTAGATTGTCAATCTGAGGAGCATATTAAGACCCTAGTCCCTTCTTTTTTAATTGTTCATTCTCTCCTTCTTGCAATAGGAAAATAAGCTTGATTGATTTTTAAATGGTTGGCAACTTCTAACCATATCTTCCTACATTCCTTGTTCCTATGGAACCATTTGTTTCTCCATGAAGGATTGGCTTTTGCAAATAATTCTTCATTAATCTTCATTTTTTCTTCATAATGCAAAAATATATTAGGGTTGTTTCCAATCCTATCAATTTGATAATTCTTAATGCTTTGTAGAAGCATGCAGAAAGGGATCCATAGACCATCTACCAACCGATGATGATGTGATAGATTCACTTCCTGTTCAAATGCAAATTGTACTATTTTGTTTTCGTAGGGGCCATGAATTTGTCTTATATATTTCATTCCAGCTTCTTTATCACTAAGTAACTTTTGGATGAACCCATCAGATTCTTCATCTATTTCTTCTTCTCATATTTGTTCATCTATTTCTTGTTCTTGGACTAGAGATGGTTTCTCTCTTATCAAACTAGGCTTTCCTATACATGTTCCATAATGAAATATTTTCATTGGCTACATTTTTCTATCCACGTCTATAGTTATTTCATTATTTTAGTCATCTATTCCTAACATTCCATCCTTTCCTTCTCTACCTTATCACTTAGGTTATTGTAACCTCTCATTGCATTAGCAACATGTTTATTCGCTTGTTGCTCCATTTCCTTAGCATCCTTAATCTCTTATTTCAATTTTGCTAGCTCTTTACCTTGAACTTGTGATGCATGTTTCTCTCTCTTGCTTCCTTCTATTCTATAGCTTCCTTCCTCCATCATCATCTTGGTTGTTTCTTTAGTTTTTTAGCTTTATAATTGATAAGAGGTCTATAAAACTCTATTCTTTGACTCCATGTGCTTGAGATATCCCTCCATGTTCTTAATGGACTTTGCTTGTTTTTCACACCTCATCTAAAAAAGAAATTTTCTGAAATAATTATGTTTCCATCTTGATGAAGTTGTTTTGGCATGACTCTATGCTCTCTCAATCCTATTTGCACTTTCTCTTGCTCTTTCTTATATCCTTCTATTATTTAGTCTCCTTTGATAAATTCTGATTCAGCAGTTATAACTCGATTCAGTAGTTATACTTGCTAATATTGTTTTGGCTGGATATTTTGAGCTACTATATTTTTGTCATAAAACTTTCTCATAATCCTCTTATATCTTTAGGAATTTTTTCATCTCTATCTACTCTTCTTGATGAATTAGCTCTAACTTATTTTATAGTTCTTCCTCTATTTCTTGAAATTATTTTTCCCATTCCTAATCCTCTTCATCTTTAGATGAGTCTTTTTATTTTCCCCATATTTATTTTCTTCATCTTCTTCTTGGTCCTTTTCTGAGACATCTTTCATATCTACATCGTATAAAGTATCATCATTCTTAATATCATTGAAAATCTCTTAGATATCATCTAATTTTGTTTTCTCTATGTCCACCTTCTCTCTACTTGCATGTTCTTTGTCTTCTTTTGTGGTCTTTATTTCTTTTTATATCTCTTTTATATATGTCCATATACCTTACTTGGAGTGTTAGGCTCTAATATATTTAAACTCCTGAGTAAGAACCTTCTACGTCTTTTTGATGTTTCTTCAAGCATGACTATGGAATTCTTCAATGTCTCTCTCTTCAATATCCTATTCTAATTTCTAGATCAGAATTGATCCCCTTGCGAATTCATACACAGGTACCAAGTTTCCTTCCTTTTCTTCCTTCTCCTTTTGCTTTGTTTCTTTCACTTTTTGTTTCTATTTTGGTTCTTTCTTTTTCTTTTTCACCATTGATCCTATAGTGGTTCTCTCGTTAGGAGGTCCTTTCAATTCTTGGAAATAAGCCAGTAGTGCTACCTCTTTCTTGATGAGTACCACTTTTGTTTTAACATTCATCATTTGTTCATGTAGATCTTCCTAATGCTCTATTTGTGCTTGAGTCAAAAATATTGATTTGTTTGAATAATCTTCTGAGAGTTTTTGATATTGTGCTTCATATAGGGCATCATCCTACATCAAATAACTATATAATTGTTCTTTAATAGTTTGAGGAGGATCTGGCTCCCTATCATTGTGTAATTTATTTTTCTCTAGTTTTATTTCTTCTTTAGTCATTGGTTCTTCTTCTAATTCAATATTCCTTTAACTATCTCCTTTCTCTTCTTTGGTACCTCTTTGTCAATTAATTTCTTGCTAGGGCTCTTGAATGCCACTATGGCTACTCTGAAGACTTGAGCTTCTTGTGCAAGCTAGAGTTTATCTTCAATATCCAAAACATGATATATGATCTTTGTTGGCAATTTGGCTCCATTCATGAACTTCTTGGTATCCTAATACTTTGCTACTTCTTTCAACTATTCATGAGCATAAAAGGACATGTCCACAACTCCAAAAGACTTTTTTTTATCTTTATTACTCATCATGGCCAAACTCAATGGTTAATGAGGCATAGTATATTTGGGGAGACTTGAGAAGCACAAAAGCTATAAGAATGTTCTAGTTGCCAACTCCTCATTTGGCTTGTCTTTAAAATCTATGAACTTTGCATAGCTAGCATATGCGGAGGCATTCTTCTTCAAAAAGTAACATTAGCCTAAGTTCCCGTAGGATAAAATTATAAGGAAATTTTTATGTGTTGTGATCTAATTGCAACTTCCACCAGGTCATTTTCTCAATTTTCAAACTTGTAGATAAAACATGGGTCAAAATTACTCCTCTTTACCTCTTTTAGAGAGCTCATAAGCTGCTCAGATCTTTCAAAGTCAATGAAAAAACTAGGTTCATCTTGCAGCTTATGTAAATCGACTCCTTTCCATATCTTGTACACCATATCGGATCTCTAAAATCTATATAATGTCTAGCATAACATAGTGTGCTTAAACATCCCTTGTTTTATTGTAAGTACATGCTTTCATACAATTTTGATATAATCCTTCAACTCTTTCTCAATTTATTCTTGTTCCAATAGCTTCTACTCCTCATTTGATTCTACCTCCACTACCTCTTTTGTGGCTTCACTATCCAAGAATTAATGCCCTCTAGATAAGGACATTGAACCCATATCAAATTTTGCTATTCGAAGACCTTTATTCATTTTCCTATGAAAAATAGGAAAACCAAATGCTCCACACAAATCAATAAGACTCCTAATAGAGTTTTTCATGACAAGAAAGAAGAAAAGCATAGTACTCATCACTTGATTTCATCACTCAATGCATACCATTTCATCAATGTGAACATCATAGTCAAGCAAGGCTTTTTCGCGAATTGTGCAATTGGAACATGACTAATTCTCTTTCTCAACAAGAATAGAAGAAAAGAATAAGACATAAAAAGCCCTAAAAGAAATTCAAATGTAATCTTAATAAACTCACACACACTTCCCACACCTTGCATTATTCCCAATAAATATCACACTTATAGACATATTTTTTTTTTCCAATTTTGTGTCTTTTTATTCTTTTTATTTATATATATTTTTCCCTTTTTCTATATTTCTCTATATAGTTTCTTTCATATTTTTAAGTATTGATAAGGAGTATTCCATGATTTTCTCCACGCCTATCTCTTTTCCTAATCTTGAAAGAGCTCCTTTTGTTGTTTGTTATAGAAACATTCATCTCTAGTATGATTTGTCCATTTCTTCTCTAAGATACAGTATTTCAATGTTCTTTTGTCTTCAAGAAGAGATGGTCTTTGGTAATTGCACATATGGATTGGATAATTTTCTCCACACACATAACATGTCCTTTTGTGTGTTATTATGGGGTTGACCACATTTGTTTTGATTGTATCCACAAGTTATAACCGGATAGTGGAGTTGGCCAATGCATCCATATCCATCCATACATGGTCAAGCATGTCACAAGCCCTCTATGCATCTCTATGTACATACATGTGTAGCCCTACACGAACCAATGTATGCCACATCTGAGCTTTCCATCTTGGAAATTCACTGCCATCAAAAGACACCATGTTGGCAATCCAAGAGACTACAAATATAACAAGAGACTAGAAATAGTACTCTATCACCAATAGGATCACACCTGCATATCCATATGCATAACTCACATCATACATGTCTCCATGGAGAAGGAACCATGTGAACCACCTGTCACATAACCATGCATCTAACATGCAAATAAAACCATGATCATAAGCCTGCTCACCAAGTCTCCAAACGGACCAATTAGATGTGAAAGAATCCTGGAAAAATGCGATAGAATATCCCCTATAAACTGAGCTACGAAACAACATAACCAATAGCAAAAGAACAGTGAGTAACCTGTCAGCACCTATCACTGATTCAATCAAAGATAATGACAAACACACATGCCAAACGTTGATGGCAATACATGCTAATATGATAACAATACACCTCCCACTCAAGAATGAATCCTGCAAGATGGTCTAAACTATCATAAAGAACATATGACCAAGTCCAAGTGAATGGAGATAAGCAACAATCCAAAGCTATCACACAAGCATAAAGGATCTACTAGACCATCTATCTAGCATAATAGTTGACAAAATTTTGGCAGCTATCCTCTGTAAAATGGAATCTGAACCAAATAAACCATGTGGGAATCACCATCCACATATGCTGAGAATCACACTAGCAAATAGATATCAAATCATTGACCATATGCTAAAATAATAGCCAATCAAGGTGACAAACAGATATGCAAATAAGGCTCTAATCTGAATCATGCACCTACATTAAAACAAACATACAAGTACCAACCAAGATCCAAAATCAACTCTCCTAAAATATGTGCAACCGGCAAGCAAAGCCATATCCAAGTGGCATAAATGAGATACAAACCACAATGCCACTATACCTTCACTGACAATGTTATGATCAAATGCATGATGACACAACCCTCAAAAAGGTATACCACAATGTCATCTCACATGCCAAACACATGACACAATCATGCTATACTCTCATATGGAGGAGCTACCATAGTGATCGTACATGGACAATGCCTTCAAGCTCTAAAAATAAGAGTTCACACACCAAAAAATCTCTTTCGAAAAAGTTCCACAACAAAATGAACCTACAAAAGCAATTAGGGTTCTTGTGGTGAAAATATTTCTAGTGTGTGTACTGTTATTTCAAGGATGATAACCTCTGAATTTGAGCTTTTGCTCTTCACCAAACTTCATCTTTCTTGACTATGTAACAATATATAGAAACCCTCAATTGGACGTGTGTAGCTCAAGATATACACAAAACAAGCATCTGCTATCAATTTCACCATCACTTGTAGCACTAGTGCCTATATTTTGCCATTTTGGTGACCTACCATTCAGAATTTGGACCTATTTTCTTCTCATAATTTGTATTTTCTATTCCAAGCTATGGAGAACAAGTTGAATTATTTAAATCCGACTTGTAAAACTCAAGTTATAGTTCAAAAATTGACCTATTGTCCAAGTGATTATAAATTTGTCTTTTACAACAGTCTGTGTTTTTTGAATTTTTGGCAATTTAGAACTCCAAACCAGGTTTTATACTCTTCTTTCAATTTGTAGCCTTTGTCTTAGCTATGCACAAAAACTTTAAAATCCACCAGTTTGAGATTTGTAGCTCACATTATGGCCAAGATACCGAATATCTCTTGAGAGGTGCCGACCTACACTTTCACCTCTTGTGACCTAAGCTTCTATTGAAGCTTCTTGCACACCAAGCTTCAACAAGGTCTGATACCAATGAAGGGCGTTAGTGTGCTAAACAAGAGGAGAAAGAAGGAAATGGAGAGAGAGAGAGAGGAGAAGAGAGACATGCACACATGCATGGGAACCTCGAAACACACATAATGATCTCCCTTGAGGCAATGCTCTATATATGATGTATATATATGAATATATGGGTAAGGTCACATGACCCTTACATCCCCAACAATGCTTTTCATTTTCCTATCGAATGCATGCTAGCACCACCAATAGGAGAAGGAAATATAGACTTACCCATACCATATGCTAATAGACAGTTGAACGCAATGGAAAGGAATAACATGATAACTGAACAAGAAGGATTAGGAATGGAGAAGGATATTTGTGACTATGCATGAATGAAAGTGATTAGTTGAGAATACTAGAAACTACACACAATGGTGTTCAAGTGGAAACTTTAGACCCAATATTGTGATCATAGCCATTTGATCATTGTGTCTCTACTGGCCCACACTTCACATGGATGCACATACCTATGTGAAACATTGCAAGACATGCCAAAGAGATCAACATCCTATAAGAAAAGATGAGATGCCACTAAGACCCATGATGGGAGGACATGCATTCTCCAAGTGGGGTATAGACTTTGTAGGACCCATCAATCCCTCAAATAGAAGCTCCCATGTAGAATACGTCAATGTAGCTACATACTACCTCACCAAGAAAGTAGAAGTGAGAGCTAAATGAAGTAATAATGCACAAATGATGGCTAGATTCTTCTTTGAGAATGTTTTCACAAGATACAGACTTTCCATAGAATTGGTAAGTGATAGAGAAACAAAATGTTTAAAAATAAATTGAATATTTATTACACAAATTCATGGTGATACACGTGAAATCATCATTGTATAAGCCACAAGCCAATGCAGTCTACCACTCAGTTTTTTGATACCCATGCTAAAATTAGCATAAGAACATCGATAGATGAGACACGAGATATCTTCGAGGATAATGGATTTAAAACATCTAGGAGAAATGACACTAAGAGTAGAATCTAGAATATACCTAGCAAAGAAAAGAAAGAAGGGCTATTTTCATGTAGATGTGAGAGAAAGTCTAAAATGTTGGCAATTTAGTATTTCTATACACTTTGGAACAACATGATTGTAAGTTAGAGAAAGGCAGTTATTGACCTATGATTATCAATAAACTTTCGACTAGTGGTGCAATACAGTTAGCCACTTTAGAAGGAGACATAATGCCCATATACATCAGTGGATGTAGAGTCAAGCTCTATCAAGAACCACTTATGCAAGAGATGCTTAAACAATTGAATGTGGCTAAGAAATGTAAAGAAGAAGAGAAATAAATTAGAGAACAAGCACAACGTGAAGCCCTAGAATGCATTAAACACATGAAGCTAAGAGGATGAGGCTTAGGTCATTTTAGGAATGCCAACGTTGAAGATACCCACCTCATAATTATCAACACCAACCGATATGACCCAAGATATCACATGGCAATGTGCCAAAATAAAAAGAATACCTCTCCTTTTATAGTGGATAGAAGACCATCCATTGCAATAGAGCTAAGACATGGCACTAGAATGAAGAGGATCAGGGCCCTGATTGACTCAGGAGCTACCACTTGTGTCATTAGGTATTCATGTTTTCAAGACATGAAAATACAAGTGAACTCGATTGAGGTCTAGCTCATAGGATTAGGAGGCATGGAAACCCATACACACATGACTATCAAATTGAGGTATCACTCAATTGGCTGAATGAGTTTGCTTCAACCTTTGCCAGCATGTAGATAACTTGGAGCGGATTTCAACAAGCTATAGAGCATTGACTTTGGTGGAGAAATGAGTGAGATATGAGCAGCACAAGTTGACAGTAGTAATTGACCATAACAGAGATGTCATAGATGAACAATGTAAGCATAATGTATTGATGAACAATGTTGTAGAATGTCATAGGCTTGGTAATCATAGCCTTATGATGAAGAATAGTGTAGGCTACAATTTGGGCCTTACACACATACATAATGGCAATGGAGAGCTCGAGAAAATGATAACTCACACACGACTTTTTCATGAGAGTTTATATAAGTGTTCCATTAAAATTTGAATTTGAATTCAAATTTTGGCTCTCTAAAAGTGAACCTTCATTCTAGGAGATATTCTCTCAAGGTAGTTGTTACTTTCCAACTAATCAAGTCCATGACTTTTTGGTATGTGATTACCAATATTCTCTAGTCAAAAGAAATGACTTTTACAAAGGTAAAGAGGTAATTCTCCACTAGCAATGGTTTCCATGGAACTCCATATGTGTATGAGCTACAAGCCAAATGTGTAGGCTTGTGATTTGCACCAACAATGTAGAGATCAATGTGTGCTTGGGATACCTAATGTATCTAAGCAACACATGATCTATAAATGTGGGGCTTGTCAGTTTGGAAAATCTGACATGTTACCCTTCTCAAGGAAAGGCTACATGCATGAGGACTACCTAGAGCTTGTCCACATAGATGTATGGGGACCAAGTAAGGATCCCTCAATTTATGGATCAAGGTATTATGTATCTTTTATTAATAATTTGAGTAGGTGGACTGTCTTATATTTTATGAAGCACAAAGATGAAGTATTCAGTTGCTTTAGAAAGTATATTGCACTTGTTGAGAACCAAACAGGGAGAAGTCTAAAGAGACTAAGGTCAGATGGAGGAGGTCAGTACTTCTCAAATGAGTTTGATGCATTCTTGCAGGATAGAGGAATCAAGAGAGAAATCACAACAAGGTATACCCCTGAGCAAAATGGGGTGGCAGAGAGGAGAAATAGAATAATTGTTGAAACAGCTAGGTCTATGGTAAATGAGAAAAAATTACCTAATTTCTTGTGGGCAGAGAGTGTATCTATTGCCACTTATCTTGTAAACGAGTTGCCATCCAAATCTCTTGATGGGATGACCCCATATGAAGCATGGCATGGTAGAAGACCTTCACTTGATCATTGTAGGATCTTTGGATCTATTGCTTATGTGCATATCCCTTCTCAAATAAGATTTAAGCTAGACCCGAAGGTAGAGAAGTGCATCTGCATAGGGTATGACTTGAATAAAAAAGGATACAAGTTCTACAATCCTTCAAACAAAGGATTCATGGTCAGTAGAGATGTTGTCTTTGATGAGAATGACTCTTGGTTTGAAAGTGAATGCAGGAAAGTAAAGCTACCTTATGACTTGGAAGAGGAGTTTCCAAGCCTCACTAAGGAGGAGCCTAATCAGATTAAACACATCAACTCAGACGATGAGGACATCATCAACTTAGAAGAATTCAAGGCATGGAAGTCCAAAGGCAAAGTCAGAATGAAGAAGTTGGAGGATATACCTGAATCATCCAACCAAGCAATCAGAAGATCACAAAGGGAGAGCCAGAAGCCTATCAGATATGGGTATGACACTTCCCTAGTTACTAAGCACTCTGTTTATCTTGCAAAAGACTTGTCATTTGAAGAGCCATCATCATATGAACAGGCAAAGACCAAGACAGAATGGAATGAAGCTATGGATGAGGAAATTGAAGCACTCAAGGAGAGTGATACTTCGGAGCTAGTACCAAAGGAGTCTATGAAGGTAATTAGTTCTAGATGGATCTATAAGATCAAAAGGAATTATGATGGATCAATAAGCAGGTACAAATCTAGGCTTGTGGCTAATGGTTTTGCACAAACCCAAGGAGTTGATTATGAAGAAACCTTCTCACATGTGGCCAGAATGTCAACCATCAGGGTATTGGTAAGTGTGGCTGCATCAAAGAATTGAAACATGTATCAATTGGATGTAAAAAATGCATTTCTAAATGGTTGGATTTCAGAGGAGGTGTACGTGTCTCAACCTCTTGGCTATGAGGATCCAAGCAAGGTAACATATGTACGTAAATTGAACAAAGCTCTTTATGGATTGAAGCAGACACCTAGGGCATGGAACCATAGGTTGACTACATATCTTTAGGATCAAGGATTCATCATGAGTAAAGTAGATACTTCTTTGTTTATTAAGAGGAGAAATTTAGAGGTAATATACCTATGTGTATATGTTGATGATATCATACTCATAGGTAATGATGCTAATGGCATCAAGCATATTAAAAATCAAATGATGCAGGAGTTCAAAATAAGTGATCTATGATCACTAAAGTATTTTCTTGGACTTGAGTTACTCTATACTAACTCTGGAATTTATATTACTCAGAGAAAGTATATAGAGGACATGTTAAAGAAGTTTGAGTTACAGGATTCCAAAGTAGCAAGTACTCCAATGGAGGTAAATCAAAAGTTAAGTGCTCATGAAGGTGATGTGTTTGAGAATATTCTAGGTTATCAAAGCATAGTAGGAAGCTTGAACTATGCTACATTGACAAGGATTGATATTGCTTATGGAGTAAGTGTTTTAAGTTAGTTTATGCACAAACCAAGGGCACCTCATCAGAAGTTTCCAAGAGGATTTTGAAGTACCTTAAGGGCACTCAAAATCAAGGATTATACTTTCCTTGTACCTCAGACTTGGACATCAAGAAAGTATTTGGTTGTGTGTGTTATCTTCACATAGCTCAAGAATTGAGACGCAAGTGAAACCTAAAGGTAGATAGGTGTATATTTCTTGGATACTCTTCAAAGCAAAAGGGTTTTGGATGCTATAATCCTTGCACCAAAGAGTGTAAGGCATCTAGGGATGTAATATTTGATGACTTGGTACCTTGGTATGATAGCAAAGATTTGTTATAGGTTGATGATGCATATGAAACGGAGAAGAAGTTCAAAGAGCAACAATGAAGCATGGAGATGAGTGGTCCAACCACTTCCACACCATAAGAGGAGAGTAATACATCAACTTGGCATGGAAGGACAAGGAATGAAGCTCATTCAAGTGAAGGAAGTATCAAAGGAAAGGAAAAGGCAAATGACAAAGACCATTGATGGGTAGACATGGAATCTACAAGTGACAAAGATATGGAAAAGTTAGAAACTCCTGGATTTAAACCATCTAAACAAAGAAGGAGGAGATTCCTACCACTTAATAGTGAGGTAAGGTCATGAAATAGGGTTAAATACCCTGTTCAAAGGTTAACTTATGATTCATTTATTGCAATACACTATGCATACATGAGTAAAGTTATAGCTTATGATAAACCTAAATTTTCTGAAGAAGCAAATAAGCATAGGGAATGGATTGAAGCCATGAAGGAGGAAGTCAAGGCACTTGAAGAAAAGTATACTTGGTCATTGGTGCCAAGAACAAAGGACATGAAATTCATTGTCAAAAAATAGGTGTACAATGTAAAGAGGCATGCAAATGGGAGCATCTCTTGGTATAAAGCAAGGATGGTTGCCAAAGGTCTTGCTCAAGCCTATGGCATAGACTTTGAAAAAACATTTAGTCTAGTAGCTAAGATGTCCATCATAAGAAGTTTGATTGCAATTTCAACCTCAAAAGGTTGGAAGATGTACCTGTCAAATGTGAAGAATGCTTTCCTAAATGGAGACCTTGAAGAGGAAGTCTTCATGGAGCACTCCCAAGGCTTTGAAGATGAGAGGTTTCCACATGGATGACCTTTCCTCACCATTAGGGGGTATGAATCGCCTACACCTTGGTTTAGATACTTTAAATCTTGGAGTTTCTAATTTTTCCATAACTTCGTCACTTGTAGATGTCATGTCCACTCATCGATGGTCTTCATCATTTCCCTTTTCCTTTCCTTTGATACTTCCTTCACTTGAATGAGCTTCATTCGTTGTCCTCTCATGCCAAGTTGATGTAGTAAACTCCTCTAATGGTGTGCTTGAAGTGGTTGGACCACTCATATCCATGCTTTATTGTTGCTCTTTGAACTTCTTCTTCGCTTCATATGCATCGTCAACCTATGACACATCTTTGCTACGATACCAAGGTAGAAACACATCAAATATTACATCCCTAAACACCTTAAGCTCTTTTTTGCAAGGATTATAAACCTTTTTTTCTCTGAAGAATATCCAATAAATATACACCTATCTACCTCCGGGTCTCACTTGTGTCTCAATTCTTGAGGTATGTGAACATAAAACACACATCACAATACTTTAAGATGTGAAAGGTTGGGATTCTTACCACACAAAGCTTCATAAGGTGTAACTACATGTACTCCTAAGGTTGGACACCCATTCATGATGTATATGGTTGTATTTGTTGCATCAACCCAATAAGAGTTAGGAACATTCATTCATTTAACAAAGCTCTAGCCACTTCTGCTATGTATCTATTCTTCCTCTTTGCCACCTCATTTTATTAAGGTGTATAACTACAAGTGAATTGCCTTTTCATGCCATGTGCATGTAGGAAATCTAAAAATTTAGTTGAAAAATGCTCTCCCCCTCCGTTCGATTTGAGAGTCTTTATATACTTCCCTGCCTCCTTCTCTACGAGGTATTTGAACCTCTTGAAGTGATAAAACACCTCTAACTTTGACTTCGTGCAATATATCCAAATAAGCCTTGAACGATCATCTATAAATGTTACAAAATATCTATTACCTCCAATGGATGGCTCCCTTGTAGGTTCCCATACATCTATGTGTATGAGGTTCAACAGTTCATTGCTCACATGTGCTCCCTTCTTGAATTGCAATCCACTTTGTTTCTCTAATTGAAAAGCATGACACAAATGTTGCATATTATAAGGTGTAAGATCAGGTAGAACACTCACCAAGCCCTTCCTTTGCATGTCCTTCATCCTTTGTAAGTTTATGTGCCCAATTCCTTTATGCCATAAGTCATTTCCTACAATCTATTTATTTCCAATTGACAAGTAGACAGTGTGAGGGGTTGATGGATTTACGTCCATGATGAAGAGTCTTTCTTTCTTCTTTCCTTTTGCTATGAGTTTGTAGTCCTGCATGGGGTCTTCAACAAAACATCCTTGATCATTGAACCTCACCTCATAATTTCTTTCAACCATTTGACCTACCAAAACCAAGTTCTTGGTGATGGTTGGCACATGGAACACATCCTTCAACACCTTGGAGCTTTGTGATCCATTCAATGCAACACCTTTGTTGTTCAAGTCAATGGCTAGTAACATGTCAAGAAGGTCCATCTCCTTAATTGTCAATCCACAGAAGAGGTAGGGTGATATGAATATTGTGAATGAGTGATGTGTACGAAGGTGAAGGTGAGAAGCACACAAGTGCACACACACATACACAGACACACAAGGTAGAGACAAGAAGAAATACAATGGAAGGTGAGAATCACATTTGTATTAATACAAAATAGCTCTTACACTCACACTCTTACAATGTCACTTTGTCTAATCCTTCTAACCTCTCAAAATGAGCTCTCTAGCTATGTTTATAGTTTTTTGGATAGTTTTGGTAGCTTTGAAACCTAGTGTTAGGCCTAGTCGAAAATTCGGTTCTAAGGCTTATTTGGAGGTCCAAAATTAAGTCGAAAAATTACAAACTTTGGTGTGAGCACTCTATCTAGGCTCCTCAAGCTTGAGGACTTCTCAGCTTGCACAAAATGGAGTGGCTCACGACAAAACTGGGATTTTATATTTTACATATGTTACATGAGTCATAAAGAACACTCTTGAGATTTTGGTTACTTATAATGAGACAAACTTTTTTGAAAAAATAATGAGTCTCTCCCCCCTTCCCCCGAATCTTCATACATTCCCTTTTACATTCTTCCTTTAAATGGATCTCTGTAGCTACTGCTAGTTGCATCGGTAACACCCCCTCCCTCTGTTGTCCTTGACATATCCTTGTTGTAGGGCATGCGTGATGTAATTTTGCAAGAGATCATTGGCGAGGGTTTGTTTTGTGACTCTAAGGCCTCATGCTAAATCTACTTCTAATTTCTCCCAATCAACTACCTAAGCATGATCATGTGGTAGGAGTGGATAGTGTGTTGAGTACATCATTTGTTCATAGACAAAAAGTTGTAGCAAATGTAAAGTCCTACTCATGAAAACTTCTGAGTGATATTCCTAGAATCATGTGGTAAACATTTCTTCAGACATTAGTGTGTAGTATGTAGGTAAGTACTTAATGTGGCAGTGCTAAGCATAGCACACCCAGATCATTGCCGTAGTACTCATATCATAAACTAGATCATCGTTATTGTGCTCAAAACCTAGGGTGGACACATGTGGGGTACCCACGCGTCAGAAGATTCTACACATTGTTTGTATAAGATAAAAAATCTTTATGGCCATCTAAGCGGCCACTTCTATCATGCGATCGATAAGGGGGAGCTAGTATGGCATAGTGGCCATCCTATAACCAATCATAGGAGGACCTAGTGGTGGTGTGAAATATGGGTAGTTGAGCCAGTCTTGACATTGCTTATTATTTTGTACTATGATTGCGAATGCATTCCAAGAGCAACGGTGAGGTATGGGACCATAGCATGGATTGTACTTTAAGTGAAAAGGGAACTTTGTGAAAGTATACATCATTTTAGGAAATTCCTTTAGTAATTCCTTTCTCTAGGTAAGTTAAAAAATATTGCCATGTTGGGCATCGAGTGGTAGGTTAGCTGGTTCAAACTAGGTTCATGCATCGGCTTATTCCGTGTGATTTTGTTAATAGAAAAATTATACTTGGCCATGTATTTGAAGTATGGTTTATACTAGAGTTCATTAATGGATATATACCTCCACGGTGCCAATTCTGCAAAATAGGAAGATTGAAGAATTGTCTCCTCTGGTGTTCCGCAATTAGGTGTCTTGCGGTTTTTGTACTCCTTGAAAACCATGGTGGCCAGGTTGTTTCTGAATCTTATAGTGCTTCTAGATCCTTGGCAGTTTGGCATTTTGGTGATCTTGGGTTCCAATGTTCTAGAGCGGTCTTATCTTCCACTGACGCCGATTTCTTTTTTTGAATCGACAATGGTCCCAACCTAATTCCACTATGCGTGCCATCATCTATCATATTAACTACATCCATTCTTCATGTCATTAACCGTCCTTTTCGTACCTACAACACCTTTTGGTAGGAGGTAGTAGAGACTCTCACATAGTAACCATGTGAAAGATCAGTTCATGTAGAGGAATGACATACAATGATGGTAAAACATGGAGGTGCAAGGAAGTAGAGTCTTGAAGAGCATTGGTGAGAAAATAGTCTACATGCTATATAAGGAGTCATTTGACTATAGAGAGTCAACTAAGAGTAGAAGATTAGTAGTAGATACTAAGAGAGTAGATGCAAAGTCATAGCATGTTGCATAGTACATAGTTCAAGGAACCACAAAGTGGAACAAGATAGGAAGGGTAGTGAGTATCTGTTGCAAGATAGATGCATGGATCATTATTGAAACTCGGCATTTTCACTACCCACACTCCTAAAACCATCATGACATAGTTTTCTTGAAGTCTTTGACCAGAAATAAACAAAGAAACACTAGGCCTAGTCTAGTAGATTAAGGAACTAGAATGTGTCCACTCCTCTCGTTAGGCCACTAGACTTATCTTTATAAATATTTTCTCTAATTACACTTTTAGTTTTTTATGAACAATCCTAATTAAAAAGGTAGGATTGTATAGTATGTAAACTTTTTATTAATGAATAGAAGGTGATATGAGCACCATAGGGCAGAGAGACACTGGTGTGTGTGTTAGGGGGGTCCCTTGCTAGTGGTGCTTTGGGCATACTATTCACCAAAATTTGTGTTGTGTTCAGCATTGTCTAAGTTCTATCTACATTTTTATTTGAGTCCAAAGTTGTTAATCCCTAAAACCTTGTGCATAAGTTATTGTTGTAATTGATAAGTGTTAATGTAGTTGTAAGAGCACTTGTTTGTAATTTGGTAAAGATACATTATGACTATATGTGTCCATAATTTGGTATTGTGTTAATAAAGCAATAGAGATTGTATCTTTGTTGGCAATTCAGTGAAGAACATGTGTTTGGCGTATTCTAGTATCATTTTTGTGCACTCAAACTTTAGAAGTACATGTTCCATAAGTGCTTATATATGATATGTGTAGAGTATCGATGATGTTTTTTGGTTGAGTGACTAGTGTTTATGAAAATGGGCAGTTAGGAAAAATATAAAGACTTATTTTAACCTAAGTTATCCCACCCAAGGACCCATTTTGACCTCTCTCTCTCCTCCACCAAAATGGAAGGTTAACACAGGAAATCCTAATAGGGAGTGGTGTGTTGCATTCTAGTACAAAGAAAGAGTGAAGTAGAGTAATGCATGCTTCTATTGCAATCTATTGAGCATTACCTAAAGTATCAGGAAGATAAACAACCATGCCTTGTGAAAAGTCATTTAGGTGTTCCAAAGTCCATGGAGACATCAACTCGCACTTAAATCGATTAAGTACAGATACCACACCAAAGACCATAGTGGAATGGGAAGCACTTCCAATGTTACCAAGTGTTATTGTGGCACAAGAAAAGTTAGTTGTCATTGAACCAAAAATTATTTCTGAAGTGTCTGGTCATACCTTCAGAGTGGTGGGTGAGCAAAGGTAGAGTGTCGCATCTGTCAACCATTTGACAATCACAATAGCCTCGATTGAAACCAGTCCACCAGAAACCAGTCAAGTAACTAATATTCAAACACTGATAGGTGGAGAGAGTGGATTATTCCATAATATCTAGACTTTTAGCTAATTGATCAGTAAGGTACATGTAGAAGATATCAACCAGTGGTGTTCAAAGCCACCCCTATGGAATCCATCACGCTCTGAGCATACCTTTACTCATTCCCCTCAAATTCAAACTGAACTCTTTGCAAAAAGTTTTGACTTTGACGAGGTAGTGGATGTCACATAGCAATTCAGCCCTACATCAATGGCAAGTGAAGATTTAGCCTTGCAAAGATTAGTCCCAAGAGGGGTGTCCTATGCAAAATTTGGTGGCTTTCGAAGTGACAACTGAGATGCTCATGTGAGGGCATTTGAATTTAATCATGGCATTTTAGAAAATATCCATAATCTACCTAGTGTTGAATAGTACAAAGTTAGGGTGTTTCAAGCAACCCTTGTAAATGAAGAAGCCAGGTGGTTAAGAGAAGTTTAGCTTGACCACTTTCAAATGTATGCCATAGTTAAAGAAGCATTCTTGCAACATTTTCACTTGAAGAAGATGCCCACTCAAGTCTTTGATCTTTTACAACATAATAAAAAAGACCTCATCAGGTTGTATAGGATTATGCTATCACTTTCCATACACATTTCTAAGAGATTCCAGTAGAGAATGCATTACCAATGGATGTATGTGATGGTTCATCAATAGATTGAATCTATACTTGAGGTAAGTTATGATTATTTAATGCATAAGAACGATGCAATTGGACATTTGCAAAAGATTTAGATGGTTCA
The DNA here is from genome assembly GCA_020310875.1 of Ceratopteris richardii. Classification (NCBI taxonomy): domain Eukaryota; kingdom Viridiplantae; phylum Streptophyta; class Polypodiopsida; order Polypodiales; family Pteridaceae; genus Ceratopteris; species Ceratopteris richardii. The sequence goes on along the minus strand of CM035425.1, from coordinate 105,086,379 downwards.
TCCTTAAAAATTCCAAAGGCTAACAACAATAATCTACTAAAGCAAGTATTTTGTACCAAATGTAAAAATATAGGACATGTTGTAGCTAATTCTGACTTAAACTAGATATACTATGAAATCTCTTAGAATACCTATCATGCTTGTAAGAACTACCCTTATAATGGTAAAACGTAAAATCGGTTGGCAGTCAATGAGATAGTGCAAGAACCTAGAGAAATTTCTACTAATTATGTCCCATCCCATTTGTGTAATTCTTCATATCTGACATATCCTCCCCTTTTATCACAAAATCAAGGGAACTACAATTTTCCACGTTGGAATCAAGGAATTAAAAACTCTAATCCTCAAGGAATGCAAATGTGTTGCCATTTTTATGGTGAACTAGGGCACATTCAAAGACACTACAAAGATGCACGAGTACCATAAGTGGAAGGAAAAAATGCAAAGGCAGATGACAAACATGGTCATCATAATGCCAACTAAAGCAAAAAATTCCACTATACTAACACGATCGAGACAAGTCCTACAACCAACTACAAAGGTATTCGAAACAAGATTAAAGGAACAAAAATATATGGTGGAAGAAGTCACCAAGTGGCCTTAGGGAGACTTCCCAATTCTCCCTTTGCCTAAACCAATGAATGATTGTGAATCTAGTATGCCTGAAAATCATACCATCATCAATACCTAGCCAGTAAAGATATACTACTAGAAGAGTCTACAAACACTAGTGCATGGGATATTCTCATTGAGCACCCATCACCTTGCCATAGGGCCAACTACTTACCTTAGTTCTTGGGTTTTGACAACATTTGATCAATATGTAGGAGTTGAACATGTTTTGACACCCGTCATGGAAACTATCCATCTAGAACCCAATACAATGGTTGAGCATGTGGTCCCCCTTATCACTATATGGTATAAGAATCAACAGATTTCTAATATTTTAATTGATGGTAGTTCGTGAGTTGATATAGCAAATGTAGCACTATGTAAGAAATTGGGATGGAATAATATTACTCTCAAATTCTTTGTAAGAATGATTGACTAGTCTAGAGTACATCTAGTGGGGTTAGTCTGTAATATTCCCATTACACTTCAAGGTGCAATATTCCATATGATCTTTTTTTGTTCTTAATTTACCCGAACCAAGCCTCAACTATAATCTCTTTTGTGGCAGACCATGGCTGAAGCAGGCTAAGGTTTTGCACGGTTGATCATCCCATGAGCTAGTCTTTAAATGCAATCACCATAAGTGCAATGTCCCCTTAGATGAGTTCAAGCTCTGTGAAATCAATGCTTGCCCCTATGTGATGGAGCCTATAAACATGCTTAATGTCATGCCAAATGATGACTACCTTCTTCATGGCCAATCAAGATTTACTCTCACTTGGCACTATTGATTTGCAACATGTCTTAGATCAATGGTCCCTAGAAACATATTCAGTTGACCAACATGTTGTAGTTGCAAAGGAGTTTCTTGACGTTGTAATGGAGTTATTTGATCTACCCCCAAAATCATTCAAAGGCGTTGAGGATCACCTAGCCCATCAATCTTATGTACATTAGAACCAACTTCTAACTTGTAATTTAGGCCATGACATTAACCCCCGTCCTGTTAAGATTAGTGCTATCCTAGAAGAGTCATTTTGCCACGACTTACTAACCCTTTTGAATGCATTTACTGATATCTTTGTCTAGGACTATAAGGACATGAAGGGACTCAATCCATGTATTTATCAACATCATGTATTACTTAGATCGGATGCTTATTTGGTGAAGCAATAGAGTTATCATATGAATCCTAACTATGCTAAGCAAGTTACAAAAGAAATTGACTACTTTTTATGTGTGGGTCTCATTGTTCCTATTGATCATGCTAGGTGGATTTCCCCAATGTGATTGCTCCTAAGAAAAAAAGAAATGAGAATGGCTAGCATGCAAGATGAAATAGTTGGTTGTGAGTTTTACTCTTTTCTAGATGGCTAGAGTGGGTATAATCAGGTTCACATGGCAAAGTAGGATGTACCTAAGATGACCTTCATTACAAACTAGGGGTTCTATGCATGTACAATCATGTGGTTTGGCTTGAGGAATGCACCTAGTACTTTCCAAAGGTGTTTGCAAGATATTATCTCCCCTTATCTAAATAGTTCCATGCATATATTCCTTGATGATTTTTTGGTATTGGGTGCCAAAGTGGACCACTTGCAGCATTTATGGTTTTATTTCGAGTTTGAAGAATATTGAGTATGCCATAATCTAGCTAAGCCCATATTTTTTGTGTCCTATGGTAAGCTACTTGGACACATTATTTCTCACCAGGGCAACCAAGTTGAGCCGGAAAAGGTTGAGGCCATCCTAGCTGCTCCACCAGTGAAATCACCAAAACGGGTCCTTAGCTTTCTCAACCAAATTTGATGGCATGGTTGTCACCTTCACTGACTCCCACACCTCCCTATGCCCCTTACCCATTTGACCACCATGGCTCCTTGCAATTTGCAATGGACAAAGGAATATCAAACGATTTTTCTCTATTGAAGCAGCTATTGGCCCAAGTACCTATCCTTCAAGCACCAAAGTGGAACATCCCTTTCCATGTTTTTGTAGATGCATTTGATATAGCTATTGGTAGTGTTTTGATGTAGCTCACATATAAATGGTATCCCCTAGTGTATTACACTAGTCATCAATTGGCCCTCGTCGAGTGCAATTATTGAGTCACCAAATGTGAATGCTTACGCCTAATTTATTCCATTAAGAAATTTTTCCACTACCTCTTAGGCTCAAAATTTACATTCCATGTTTATCAATGAGCTTTGACTTACCTCATGTGCCAATAGAATTCAGGTGGGTGATTGGCTTGTTGGGTACTCTTACTACAAAAATTTGACTATGATGCCATCCATCTCCTAGGGTCCTCCCATACAGTGGTAGATTTTCTTTCTTGATTGGATTAAGCTCCTACTGCAATGGGCAATTCCTCTCCTGTTATTTACATTGCTCAGCCTAGTACTTCCTTGATCACTTGGGATTTGGAAACTTCCTATTGTGATACTTAACTATGGCTCCTCAAAAAATGGTTCTGTATAGTCGAAGATTTTGTTTCATTGTCGAACAATTATACTACTCAAACCCATTGGGAGCTTGGCTTTGTTGCATTCCAACTCATGAGGTCCCTTCCGTCTTAGCCTTGGCTCATTTGGGTCCAATTGGTGGCCATTTTTCAACAAAGTTAGCTTACAAAAAATCTCTTGCATAGTAGATTTTTGTGGCCTACTATGCAGAGGCACATCCATCACTATGTTTGGGCTTCTAACCCTTGTCAGCAAAGTAATTAGCATCTTCAACACTCCCTTTCCTACTCCAACTCATTCCACCTTTGGAACCATTCTAGAAGGGTCCAATTGGTGGCCATTTTTCAACAAACTTAACTTACAAAAAATCTCTTGCATAGTGGATTGTTGTGGCCTACTATGCGGAGGCACACCCATCACTACGTTTGGGCTTCTAACCCTTGTCAGCAAACTAATTAGCAACTTCCACACTCCATTTCCCACTCCAACTCATTCCACCTTTGGAACCATTCTAGAAGTAGGGATTAGAATTTATTGGACCCATTACTCCTCCTTCTATCCTTACTAATAATCCTTAGATATTAGCATGCATTGACTATGCCACTCACTAGGTGAAAGCTTGGGCTATCAAATCGGTTACTACTTTGGTCATTTATCACTACTTAACCCATGATGTTTTTTCTCATTTTAGTCTTCCTTTAGAGATTTTCTCATACCATGGTACCCATTTTGTGAATGACTTGATCACTGTCCTCACTCAATTTTTCCAAATTATCCATAATCTCAGTACTCCACATATTACCCCCATGTCAATGGTCTGGCAGCAATACTAACAAAACCCTTCTAACTATGTTGAAAAAATTGATTGGGGATTATCCAAAACATTGGGATTAGCTACTCCCTACTATTTTATGGGCATATCTTATCACTTATAAAGTCTCTATGAGATGTTCACCCTTCAAGCTTGCATATAGTTGGGAAGCCATTGCCCCAATGGAGATTGTTGTTCCAAGTTTATGAGTTGTTATACAATAGAATCTTCTTCTAGAGGATTACCTATTTACCTAGCTGGATGAACTCTCTATGTTGGATGAATAGTGCTTTGAAAGTTTCTTATTGATGCAGAAACTCCCAATTGAACAAGCCTACACCCATAATCAGTTTCTCAAATCACTAGTATGTACCAAAGGCCAGTTGATACTCTTTTATAATTCAAAATTGTATCCCATAATAGGAAAATTCAAAGTTCAGTTGTATCATCCCTGTCATATTTTGGCATTGCTCAATCCGATAGCTTTTTGGTCGTAGACTCTTGCTAGAGAACCAATTAAAAATCCAATCAATGGGTCAAAGTTGTGCCCTTTTTGGTCATCTACCATGTGTACAGATTCTTAATCCACCACCACCCATGACTACATGCTTCTATGTGATGATTAATCATCCATCTCTCGACTCATACACATCATTCTCATTGTCCTCAGTCCTATATGATGTTGTCATTATCTTTTTGTGATTATATACTGCATCATTTCCCTCCAACACTTTTTGTTCTTGTTTGTGGCTTTGCATGACACTATGTCCTTGTGCTCTTTAGTTGTCACACCATTTTGCACCTTGCTAGCACAGAAGCTCTAGCATCCATTGAGCCCTCTCCATTGTGTTTACAACCCATCTCTCAGTACCTTGGCACTTGTTATTTAGACAACTTTCCCCTCCTTCAGTGGGATGGAATAGTTGTGAACCTTATGGTAGAAAGTCTCACGTGATCCATCATTGTCAAGCCCTCTTTTGCTATTGTATGGGTAGTTCCTCTATTGGCACTGAAATTTTCACTACCATCACGAAAATCACATAATGTTTCCACCTTCCCACCGACAGTGTCACCACTCTTGAGCGGATCACGTGGCACGTCATCAAGGAGAAGTTTCCTCATCACAACTCCAACAGATATGCCATTAGCTGCCACCCCAAACTTGAACAAGCCATCCTCCAATCCCTAGTGGTTGCCACGAATGTGCAACATCGAGCATATGGTATTTCCCATCCATTCTATTCCTTAGTATTGGACACAGCAGTGTTAATGAATTGGGTTGGTGTAATCTTCCACCAAGATCACTAGGACTATGAACACACAATCCGATAGTTACAACACTCTAGTTTCACCCATTCCCATCTCCATTACATCCTATATACGAGTCTTTGATGCATGAGGAGATGAGTAGTGCATTATGGTAGAGACTACATGATATGTATGTGGGTCCATTGACTCATGTAAGATCTAGATTGCATTGACAGCTTTGATGTTGGCACTATGGCCATGAGGGCCATACTCAATGACATTTCTTTAGGAAAATGCGACAATGATGTCAGAGACATGCACGTGATGTAGGTCATGTAGTGGTTTCAAGGGATTCTATGCTAGTTGAGTATACTAGTGATGTGTTGGAAGAGATGGATGGATACCTCTAGGAAGTGAGGCGGTACTACCAAAACCTCCTTAGTACCTGTCCTATTTCGCTTCAAGATTATGTACTAGGCCCTCTTGGCTTGAAAATGACACCAAATAAGTACCTATGTACTTTGGAGATGATGCTTCAAATAATTAGATCAAAACAGATAACTTTGCAATTAGCTAATGAACAAAAACTTGCTATTTTGGTCTTGATACCTTTTGGATATTTTGCTCAGTGCTCACAGTGCAGTAGCTATTAGGAAATTTCATTTTCAGGGTATCTAACTAGGTCAGAAATCTAATGCTTCCAAATGGAATCACTTAAAATGATAAACCATACACTGAGCAATCACTTTAGCAATTGGATGCTCACCCCCAATTTTTTAGGAGCTACATAGAGAATGACTAGAGAGCACTTCGATGCAAATTTCTCCCAATTGGCTGAAGATGTTGGTGCAGACCAATCACCAATTGCAGATTTGAAGGACAAAGGATGGAGATGAGATCAAATTTTGAAGCAAAGAAAATGGAGACATTCACAGGATGAATGATCTGTAGACATATGTACATTAGTGAAGACATAGATCACTTAGAGTTTTGAATAGTCATAAACTTGTACATATTTGCCTATAAATATATTTGAAAAATGTCGGGGCAATGGGGAAGACAATAGGAGATCATGAGAATAGTGTATTGAGAATTTGAGAATGTCATTAGACACATGTGAAGTGAGTTGAATTCTCTATCCTCACTCAGTTGTAAAATTCAGAGAAATAGAAGGAAAAATTGCGCCCGATTTTTCTATGTTTTCTCCCTGTGTGATAGATCTTTTGTGAATTCCTTTTGGAGATATCTAAGTCCATAGTTAATCAATCTATGGCTAGAGTTTGAGAGTCTAATTGTGATCAAGCTAAGAGAATTGTATGTAGGAACATTTACATGTGAGAAAGTACTCACTAGTTCCTGAAACAGGCGCAAATTTCGATCTTAATGATTTGATCATTCCTCACTCCACAGTTTAAAGTTTTGTGCAAGTAAGCAGTTAATCTTTAAGTTGGAAGGTAAGCTACTCGTGGCTAAAAGCATTTGCTTAAACGGGTTCTATACTGAGAGAATTAAAGTTAAGAAGTTAGGGGTGTCCAAATCGACTTCTCAGAAGTGCAGATTTAGACATAGCTGACTTGGTAAGTAGATTTCTCAAGATCTACTGAACCTTTTGAAGTAATTCGACTTGGAGAAGGTGCGCAATCTTTAGGCGACACCTTGTGCAAAGTTTCATCAAAAACTTTACACATTTACTCAGTCAATGAGCAAGATCTATGCAGCAGACTTTCTGAGGAATTTCCTTCTTCACAATTTAGTCAAGAAATTGATATTTGGTCATTGATCTTTTAAATTGGTGAAGTTTTTGACTTACTCTTGATATAGAGGTGTTCTAAATTCAAGAGTAGGTTGTTCTTTTGGAGATTAACACTCTCCATCAGTGGTATCAGAGCAGGAAACATCAAAATCAAGGAAAGGAGGATCCCGACTGCTGCATATTCAAGAAATTCAACAACTGAAGAACTAAAAGGTGAAAGCTTGAAGGCAAATCTTGAGGAGGAGACCATACGACATCAAGAAAGAAAAAAGGACTCTAATTTGAAGCAAAGGTACATATATTATTCATAAAGCTTGAAGATTTCAATACACAGGTGGACACAAGATGGGAGATTCTCTACAGATAGAGAAATTGGATAGGGAAAATTATCCTGCATGGTCAATGAGGATGGAAGCTCATCTTATGAGCAAAGATTTAATAGCTTACATCACAGGAGAAGAAGAGAAGCCACAGTTGAGAGATCCTAGTGTTCCAACTAGGGAAGAGTTAGCGAATTTGAAAAACTGGATGAAGAAAGATGCTCAAGCTAGGAGCATTATCTATATGGCAGTTAATGATTACTTGTTACCTCATATGCGAGGTCTTGAAAGTGCAACTGATATTTGGAATGCTTTGGAGGAGCATTTCCAGAATACTACTAAGTCAAGGAAGGCATCCTTATGGGCAGAGTTTACCACCTTTAAGAAGAAGGCTTCTCAATCCATTTCAGACTATGTGACAAGAATGAAAGATATTGCAGATGCTTTAGGAGCTGTTGATGAAGACATTGAGGAGGATAAATTGGTAAGACAAATTCTTACAGGTTTAAGAGGTGATGACAAATGGAAGCCATTCATTTTGTCTACAGAGTTATCACTTGATCATTTCACTCCTGATTTAAATCAGTTGTTAGGTCATATGCTAACATTTGAGCAGGATGTTAAAGAAGATGGTGACAAGAGTGTAGGTCATGCAATGTACTCAAAGGACAAGAAGAAGAATAGCAAAGGAAAGCAACAAGCAAACGAAGATGAAGGAACAACTATGTTGCAGAGCTAAAGAGAGCACAAAGTAGAGAAAATGACGGGCCCTAAATTTTTTCCGATTTGGACATCATATTTTGTATCATAACCACTCTTGTAATATATTTTCCTTTGTAAATGCACTAGAGGAGTCCTCTAGATGCATCCCCACAGAAGATTAGAGATCTACCCATGTAAAATAGTAGGAAATTAGTTTTTTAGCGAATAAAGTGTCAGTCTCTTGTGTGAAAGGACCAAACTTAGGGCTCATGTATATAAGTCACTTTGTGACTCTTTGTAAAGGACTTCTTGCCATTGTGAAGAAGGAGCTCTTCAAATTTTCGAGTTTGCCTCTTCCTTGCTGATTTTGATCTTCATTTTGCTCTTGTATGTGTGTGTTATGCTTGTAATGCATGTGTAGGACTGTTGTCTACCCCTTCCCCTTGATTTTGAGCTGCTGTAGTGCGTACGCAAGCTAGGAGAAGTTGTGGCGCGGGTATTTGTGATTCTCGTCATTCACTGTTTTTGCCATAACTTGAAGCAGAGTGGTCAGAATTGAGTGAAACCACCACCGTTGGATGCGTCTCGTCGAGAGCTTCGAAACGAGTACCCTATTGCTTATATTCGGAGTTCTGGGATGGGAGAAAACCTCAAAATACTAAAAATTGTTGTAAGAGGCTTGCGGCAAACACTTTCAGTATTTCAGCGAGTGTGAGAGGTAGTAGTCTTTTCTCATGTATGCTAGCTAAACCACTTCATTTTCCATCACGTGTGCACACGTCTTCATACACTTGGTACGTCGTTCCTTAGGATTGACAATTAGATGTGTGTTAAAGTACCCACTATATGCACTTGTGTGGCAATTGAGGTATAGTCTCATTGGCACAAGTCCTTGAGTCGCCTCGGCTCAAGTACACACGTTTTTGGCACCCTTGCCGGGGAACACTCAACCAAGGTGCCTTCGTGATGGTTATAGATCGAGTGTGATAGAATCGTACTTGTAGAGGTAAAATTGTCCGGTGGCAATTAGTCAGTCACTTTAGCACTTGTTACTTCACATCTCCGAGGTGTGTGTGATAAGTTTTAGGTTTAGGTTAGAGGAAGAGGATTAGTGAGGATAGGAGAAGTAGGAGTAGACAAAAATCATCAAAAAATACCCAAAAATCACCAAAAATTAGCAAAATTCAAGTTCTATTCTAAAAAGTATAAAAACAAAAAAAAATAGACTCATTTGATACTTGCTGGAGTTCTGGTATCGTGGACGACAGCGATCGGTATCGTGCTTGCAGTATCGTGCAGAGCGGGCCTTCAGAGCTTGTGTGAGAGTTCAAGGAGCAAGCAAGAGTAGATAGAGGTGAGATTTTAACAAGAACATTTACATAAAACTCTCTAAACATGCATAAACACATGATTAAGGGCATGCGCAGTATCGCGGGGGAGGGGGGGGGAAACTGATATTAAAACAAATTTTTTGTGTGATACAGAGGCCTAGGAGTGAAGAGGGGAGTAAGGAGAGCAAGCTTGCATAAAAATTTTGAAAAAATCTTGCATTTTGGCTTGAGTATCGCGATCGGTTGAGGTTTGGTATCGTGATACCAAAACTCGTTTGTATCGCGATACTCGCCGAAGTATCGTATCGCTTGATACCGGACTTGGTATCGCGATACCATTTTGGTATCGTGACCCAGAGTTGGTATCGCGATCGTAGATTTTCTGTGGTATCGTATCGTCGGGTATCAGTCTTAGTATCGCGATACCGTTTGGGTATCGTGTCGCTAAGTTGGTATCGCGATCGCTCTTACTGCGGTGGTATCGTATCGTCTCCGACCGAAGACTGTATCGCGATAACATCTGGAGATCGTATCGCCTTGGGTCTCAAGTATCGTATCGTCGACCTTGGTAAGTATCGTATCGTATCACTTGGCATTTGGTATCGCGACACCACTCCGATATCGTATCGCTGCTCACCTGGTTAGTATCACGATACCGTCATAAGTATCGTATCGTCTGGGTACTGTGGTATCGTATCGTGTGAATCGTGGTATCGTATCGTCTGCTTTCCAAAGTAGTATCGCGATACCATAGCGGTATCGTATCGCTTCTGTGCCTGGTATCGTATCATGTGAATCGTGGTATCGTATCGTCTGCTTTCCAAAGTAGTATCACGATACCATAGCGGTATCGTATCGCTTCTGTGCCTGGTATCGTATCGTGTGAATCGTGGTATCGTATCGTCTGCTTTCCAAACTAGTATCGCGATACCATAGTGGTATCGTATCGATTCTGTGCATGGTATCGTATCGTGAGCATAGTCTCGTATCGTATCGTGAGGTGGTCCAGTATCGTATAACCTAGAATTCTGGTATCGTATCGTCTTGGTGTTTGGTATCGTATCGCGGTCAAAGCAGTATCGCCCGAGAGGAGTGTCGTCAGGAAGTGGTATCGTCCAGATTGACCCATTCTTTTGTCAAGACACTTTAAGTCATAAGGAGAGCCACCCAAGGAGAACCTGTGGGACATAGAGAGAGACTTGGGGGGGGGTGAATGAACCTGAGATCCGGAAGAACCCTAGGAAGCCGAAGAAGTGTAATCTCGTCTGTAGGTAGTGTAGCAGAGCCAAGTAACCGTTCACATTATTTTGAGACCTCCAGTGAGTCAGAGGAAGAAATTCCCATGGCTTCAGAGGATATGCAGAACACAGTACCCATGATTGGCATGATGTCAATCATTGAGGGAGAGTACAGAACCTCTTTGGAGTATGTGAACACCAACCACAATGAGGTCCCCATTTATCTGGATGGTCTAAACAGATCTGTGGCCAGGTTAAAGAAAGCGTCAGAGGCCTACATAGTGCCTAGACTAGCAGTCAAGTACGTAGGAGGACTTTACATGGACAAAAGAGATATCCAATATGTTGTCACAGAACACCCAGAGAAAATTAATGAAATTGGTGAAGAAAATAATGCTTCAAACTTAAATGGAGGAGGGAATGAAGAGCAAGTAACTACACCTAGAGGAAGATCTACAGTTGCAAGGATATGGAGAGGAGATCTAATTCCCCAAGATGACACCTTAATGGATGTATATTTGATTAATGGGATGGAGCATCTCCTTAGAGCACATTCCTCAATTTGGGAAGCGGCTCCTAATCCAATCACCATTTATGAGTTGCAGGATCCTGATTTTTCCACCATTATCACATATCTGGATAAAAATCAGAGAAGATATTGGCCCATAATAGAAGCTGAAAGAGCTGAGTTGAAATACCATAACATCCCAGTGTTTCCCCCTAGAGACCAAGCCACTACTTCAAGAAACCCACTGGGAACGTCCCATAATGATTCATACCAACAGTCGGGCCAGACACAACAAACACAACAAACACAACAAACGCAACAAACCCAAATCCCCTTCAGACCTCCTGTACAGTTCGCAATGCCTGCAAATAACCCTAACTACCGACCTCAGCCAACTATTGACCCAAGACATGGAGTTCATGCTCCAGTCAGACCGCCGGTAGTAAGAGGACCAGGCATACCAATAGGAAGACCTATTTTCCCAGTGATGCCTAGACCACCCGAAGCAGGAAGACGACTAAGGCCAATCCAAGTTGCCAAATGTATGAGAAATCACTATGATGGCTCTAGTGAACCTTACAACCATATAGCGGAATTGAAACAAGTAATCAGAGCCGAACAGGTAGAAGACTTTTTTATTCAATATGAGTCCTTTGGTCTTACACTGTCAGACACTGCGCTAGCATGGTTTCAGCCATTGGACCCTAATACCTTTCAGAACATGGAGCAAGTATATCAAGAAATGATTGAGGAATTTACTAAATCAGGAATTAAGAACACTTCTTCATCATTAATCCATAGCTTCAAGCAAGTCCCTACCGAGTCAGTGAGATTGGCTGCCACAAGATTCAAGCAATATGTAGACAGATGCCCAGTGGAAGAGAGACAGACACAAAATAAAATGGTGTCATTATTTTTGGAAGGATTATTGAACGGATCCTTGAGATCATTGGTGTATGTAAAAAGGGTTCAGACCTTGCAAGAATGCATGAAGGAATGCATAGATCTGGAAGACAACTTAGCAGAGGACTTGAAAATACCTCAAGGAAACTTGAAAAGTGAAGATTTGACCAGTAACGCATCCATACCTAAAAACAACGTAGAGGAAATAGCCGAATTGTTAGCGAAAAAGTTGAACGTTCAAGGACAGAGGAACTACCCCAATAATCCAATGAGAGTACCCATGCTCAGGAGGTGTATGCATTGCGGAGGTGATCATCCTTCTCACTTGTGTACTAGGGGAGTAGTTCCACCACCTGCTTATGCTTATAATAGACCTACTGTCCCAGGACCTCTACAATATTGCAGTGTGGAACAAAAATACACAAATCATAGCACAGAAAATTGTCCCTACAATAGGCAAGCAAGACCTGCACAGCAATACATGAGACCGTACGGATACCCTCAAAATCATCAGGGAGGTGAAGCTTTTAGGTATCCCTCTTATCAGCCACAGGCACCAGCACCACGACCATATGCTTATCAGGGATACACACAACCACAACCAGTACTAGGAAAACAACCGCCCCATCCTCAGAACGTTGTCCCAGTCAAGATAGCTCAACCTGAAGAAAACCTAGAGAGAGCTATAGTGCCAGCCACACCTTTGACTAGTAATGAACCATATGACTCGTTTTATGACCCTGGTCAAGGAACATACCCTAATTATGAAAACTCAATGATGGAATATGGACAACGGTATGAACCATATGCCTATGGCATGGAAGCACCAGATAGTTCATACGGTTATGAGCAGGACTATGTGTCATTGATGTATACAGCTCCTAGAGCAACCATACCACCCCGACCCATGAACAGACCGCCTGTACCCAGAGGACCATGTTACAGGTGTGGAGGTGGTCACTATATCAGGGAATGCACATTGCCAAACCCACCCCCACCACAACGAGTCTGGGAAGGCTACTGTAGTGATTGTGGTAAGGAACACCTTTTCAGAGACTGCCCCAAGAATCCCAACAAGGTTACATCTAATGTACAAATCAACGTAATAGAAGTAATTGAATCATCAGGGAGTGATAAAGAGTACACAGTACCATTGAAAGCAATAACGAGAGCCAAAGCCAGAGAGACCCCTGATAAAACGGATGAGAACAATCAAAGCAACAAGGAGAGGGACACACCCATCCCTCAAAGAGTTGAAGACTCAGAAGAGCCGGAGAAAAGTATTGCAAGTAAAAGGTCCCAGAGATGGAAGCACCGAAGAGAGAGGCTAAAAGAAAAGAAATTACGGCAGAAAAAGGAAAATGAAAGGAACGAACAAAATTCAAAAGAGGAGCAGAGAAAGAAAGAAGAAATTAAAAATGAACAATACAAAAAAGAAGAGGTAGGATCAGTGTTAGCAGATCCAATGCCTGAGGAGTTAGCCATGTGGATTCAGGCATACAAGGCAAGAATAAGAGCAGGACTACCATAGAACAACACGAGAGAGAATATCCAAGAGGTGACTTAGAAAAAGAAAGACTAGAAATCTGCAAGAAATTGATAGAAGTTGCACAACAAACCTTAGAAAAACCTGCATCGACGTTACCCAACACCCGAATTTTTGAAGGAGAATTCCGAGAGTGTGTAAACACTCATGAAAAGCCCGAAGTACATAGACCACAGAATGACGAACGTGGTGTTGAGAGAAAGGAAGGATCCATAGTTCCCGAAGTAGAAGGAGAATGGACTAAGGATCTATGGGCACGAGTTCAAGAGGACAAATGGAAGAAGGTAGAAGGAATGGAACCACCCTTTGAAGAATTAGAAGCAGAAAACGAAATAGAGGGTTCAATACCTGAACTAAATTCAGAAGAAATTCTTCCAATGGATGCAAGTGACAAAGGAGAGGAAGATGTAAAGGAATTGCCCAACTACACAGGGGAGTACGAGCAAAATTCAGAATTGTATCGCATTCCCTCAATGAGGAAACGAGAAACGAACCCATCAGTCCAAACATCTGAGATCATACAACGCCTTAGAGAGGTAAAAATCCCATGTACCCTAACATTCGAAGAACTGTTAAAGGTAAAACCACATTTAAAAGAGAAATTAATCAATCAATGGGAGGTAAAGGAGGAAAAGAACGAGATAGCAAATGAAGTAAACACAGTGAGAATTCCAGTGGATAAAGTAGGAGACTTTAGTGAGGGAGATGAAGGAAATACCTGCCTTCCAATTACTTACAGGGGTTACACTACCAAAGCCATACTAGATTCAGGAGCTGGTGTTGGTATTGCTACCAAAGAAATTTGGGAGAAATGGGGAAAACCAGCATTAAGACCAACACGCATGAAAATACAAATGGCAGATGGTCATACAAAAAGACCCTTAGGATTGTTGGAACGAGTAGTCTTCACTACGTGTGGAGTGGAATTCGAACATACTTTAGCAATATGTCACTTTGAAAGGCCAAGCAATTATGAAATGATCCTGGGAAGGCCTTTCATGAGACAGCTAAAGGTCGTACAAGATTGGGGAAAAGACGCGGTATACTTACAACACGCAGGAACCACCACTAGAATAAACCTACATACGTACACTTATCAAGATGTTCCACCTCTACAATGGAATCAAATCCATAAGGAGGAAGACGATCAATCAATTCATAGTGCAGGTTCTAGTGATCAATCCTGGATGAACGAGGACACTCATCTGTGGATATGTCAAGCTGCAAAGAAGGAAGAGGAGAGAAGAAAAGGATGGCAGCAAAAACAAGGAATAGCGAGGCCTGTACAAGATCCATCTTATATGCCGCAAGTATTTCCTGATGAAGAATTTTAACCTCACGGTTGGATGGAAATTTTAGCGACCCTCGATGTCTGTGTAAATGAAGAAGTAGTGACCATGACCGAATGTATCGATGAGGAGGGTTATGATGTTAGCCTGTATATGGTAGTCCTTCAGGCGGCAGAAGAAGGAGAAGTGATCGAGAAAGATTGGAAGGAGGACTACGAGAGCATTGAAATGGAACCCGAACCAATGAATCTAGGGAATAGTACCACCAACATAAATATCACTGCCAATGGAAAACACCAAGAACTCACACAGAAAGGGGAATTAGAAGTTGAAAGGGAATCAGAAGATGAAGAAAACAAACCCCAAGACCAATTTGAGGTACCAGCTCATTTTAAAAAATATGAAGTGGAGGAGAGAAAAATCGCTATTCAAATGCCGAAAAGAGAAGCACAGCCTGGAATAGCATATGATAATAAGGAACAAACCAAAAAGATAGTGGTAACTGTAGAAGAAGGAGAGGAACGATGTACTTTCATAGGACAGGATGTCTCATTCAAGGAAGAACAGGAGTTAATTCGTCTCATAAGAGAATATCGGGATGTCTTTGCTTGGACCTATAAGGACTTGAAAGGAGTAGACCCTTCTATATGTGCGCATAGAATCCCCATGACATCCGAAGCCAAACCTTCTAAACAAAGACCATACACTTATAATGATGTGTATTCAGCCAAAATAAAAGAGGAAATAGACAAGTTACTAGATGCTGGATTCATCTATGAAATTGAGCACACGGAATGGGTGTCACCTCTGGTGGTTGTACCAAAAAAGAATGGAAAGTTAAGAGTGTGCATCAATTTGAAGAAAGTGAACGCCGCAACCATAAGGGATAGTTATCCTTTACCAATTACGGATCATCTCTTGGAAAGGGTAGCAGGAAAGGAAGTCTATAGCTTTCTGGATGGCTTTTCAGGGGATAATCAGGTAGCCATTGCTCCTGAGGACCAACATAAGACAGCGTTCGCAACTGAATGGGGAGTATACGCCTTTAGAGTCATGCCTTTTGGTTTAACGAATGCCCCAACTACCTTCCAAAGATTGATGTGTCATGTGTTCAAGGAATTTCTGAGAAAAAGTATGGAGGTATACGTGGATGATCTTTGTACTTATTCAGCTATACGATCAGAGCATATCCCTGAACTAGAAAAGATTTTTGCTAAATGTCGACAATATCGAGTATGCCTCAATCCTGAAAAATGTGTCTTCATGGTTCGACAAGGAAAAATCTTAGGACGTATTGTCTCTAAAAACGGAATCTCAACAGATGAAGACAAAATCAAAGTAATTCTTGATTTACCAAGACCTAAGAATGCTAAAGAAGTTCAAGCATTTATGGGACATTGTGGATACTATCGAAGATTTATACATATGTACGCCATAATTGCTAGACCTCTTTATGCATTATTGACTTTATTTAATTGGACCGAAGAATGTGAAAAAGCTTTTAACGAGTTAAAGAATCGATTGAGTTCAGCACCAATCCTTCGAGTCCCTAATTGGAATAAACCGTTTCACATTCATGTGGATGCTTCCAAGTTTGCCATTGGTTGCATCTTAGCTCAACCTGCTGACACAGGAAAATTAGACCACCCTATAGCCTATGCTAGTAGACAGTTAAATCAAGCAGAACGCAATTATACCACCACGGAGAGAGAAGGCCTAGGGATGGTGTACGCAGTTAAAAAGTTCAGACATTATCTGTTGGCAAACAAATTCAAATTCTTCATTGATCATCAAGCCCTACTGTACTTAGTCAACAAGCCTTGTAATACAGGACGACTAGTACGATGGTTTTTATTGCTAATGGAATTTGATTTTGAGGTAATAATCAAGAAAGGAAATACCCACATAAGAGCAGACCACTTATCAAGAATGACCCATGGAGAACCACCCATAGGAGTACCAGATGATCTGCCAGATACATACCTTTTTAACCTAGAAGTATGTCCTCAATGGGCAGAAAAATTGATCCCTATACTTACACATGGACCTAAAGATGGGATCAAACCAACCCAAACCCAAGACCTCTGGAGGACTAAAAACCTTCACATCATTGCGGGAAGTTTGTACCACCAGGATTCAAGTGGATTATTGATGAGATGTGTGGAAGAAGAGGAACAAGAAATGTGGCTTCAAAAAGCACACATAAACCAATGGAAAACTCATTTGAATGCAAATGGAACGTGGCAAACACTCAAGAGATTGGGCATATACTTGCCAACCATGCAAAGAGATGCACATAAATATGTGTCAACCTGTCAAACCTGTCAAGAACAAACCCCAGATGAGAACTCTACCTTATGCTATTCTACAATAGCACCAAAATGGAGCATGCCACTGGTAAAGTTCTTGAAAACTCAAGAATACCCTGACGGAGCTACTTCAGCAAGGAAACGCGCACTTGAAGAACAAAGTAGAGATTATGTCATTATAGGGAAACAACTCTTTAAACGAGGGAAAGATAACCAATTACGAATGTGCATTCACGAAAACGAATATCTTTCTGTTTTAGAGATGGCTCGTACAGGAGCTGCAGGAGGACATTTCTCTGCGGATAAAACAACAAAAATGATCCTCTTTGCTGGAATGTGGTGGCCCACTCTACATCAAGATGTCGTAACATACGTGCAACGCTGTGATACTTGTCAACGAACGAAATATCCAATTAGAAGAGATGAGATGCCACTTAGGCCCATGATGAGTGCTAGAGCTTTCACAAAATGGGGAATAGACTTCATAGGACCTATTAGCCCACCAGCAAAAGGTTCCCATGCTGAATACATAATTGTCGCCACAGACTATTTGACCAAATGGGTGGAAGCAAAAGCAACCAAGAAAAATGACGCAAGGACCACGGCCAAGTTTCTCTTTGAGAACGTTTTCACTAGATTTGGCCTACCAATAGAAATTGTGAGTGATAGAGGTACGCACTTTGTTAATGAAGTTATAGAAGCCTTACTGAATGAATTCTTGGTAATTCATAAGAAGTCAGCTCCTTATCACCCACAAGCCAATGGACAAGCAGAAAGTTCAAATAAAATCTTGTGTACAGTTCTTACCAAAATTGTTAACAATGGTAGGTCAGATTGGGACAAGCAATTACATCATGCGTTATGGGCATTTCGAGTGGCCTATAAAACCGCAATAGGCACTACTCCTTTCAATTTAGTGTATGGGCAAAATGCAATTTTGCCAATTGACTTCTTAGTGCCTACATTGAAAGTGGCCCAGCAATATGAATGGAACGGTCATGAATTATCCCAACAACTAGATCAAATTGAGAAGTTACATGAGACTAGATTGCAAGCAGTAGCAGGCATTTATGCTGCTAAACGGAGACAAAAGGCATATTATGATGCACATATAAAAGACAAGGGACTTAAAGAAGGCGACTTAGTCCTAGTGTACACCCTAAAACAACATGCAAAGAAGCTACAAAAACGCGGATACGGACCCTTGATCATAAATCGAATCTCTACTAGTGGTGCAGTCAATTTCGCCACACTAGACGGAGACATTCTTCCCAACTACATCAGTGGATGTAGAGTAAGACGATTCATGGAGCCCTTGACTGATCAAATGCTAGCGCGATTGGTAGGTGCCCAAAATAGAAAAAAAGAAGAAGAGAGAATACGAGAGGAAGCGAGACAGGAAGCATTGGAAAGAATAAAGAAACGGAAAGAGTGGATGAGAGAGCGAGATGAGAGATATCGGCTAGGAGAAGAACTCATCCCAATGGCTAATTTTAGAGCCACCCAAAACCTAGGATCGCAGAGAACACAACCATATTTAAATTTGGGAGCAGGAAGGACGGAGTACCACTTGGTGGATGCTCTCATTGACACAGGAGCCGCTGTAAGCTGCATCAAGCTTTCTTTGACCCAAAAACTCAAGGAGGCAGTACACCCATCGATGGCACAATTGATAGGAATAGGAGGAACAATTACTCAATGCATAGGTGAGATCACCTTACCTTTACATCTTGGCAACAACACTATGGAACAAAAGCTGTTAGTGTGTCATGACCAAGATTTACTTGAAGAGGTAGTGTTAGGTCAAGACTGGATTTACGAATATGAGGTGACCATTCAATTGGCGTTAGGATACATCTCAGCCAGGATAGGACATCGTGAAGTATTCAGTCTGCTAGACGAACGACCAATCAAATCCGTAAGCGTGGAGCAAACAGTTCATTCTAATGAACAAAGTCCTGAATGTATGATCACTAGCACTATAGAGACACCTTCATCGAGTACTATATGTGCGGACACATTGAATTCTACTTGCACACCATGTTCTAGTCTAGCAAGTCTTGAGAGTGTCAATCAAGCTGAAACCAATCTCACCGAAGCACCATGCATTAGAGAGACTAGTCCTCTGAGTAATTCAAAATCTGTACCCATTAAAATATACCCTATTCCTTACTCTAATCAAGCGTGGATAAAGAAAGATCAAGTAGAGGAGTATCTTCGACGATAGAAGCACAACCGACATCAGAACAAACAATCAAAGGAGAAATCAACTCAGTCTGAACAACGAAGTCACCGACGAATTGCTACAATATGGATCCCAAAGAAAGTAGTAGCCGCTCAGCAGGATCGTTTGCAAATCTGGATTCCTAAGTCATGCACTACAAAGAAACCAAACCGAAAGGATGATCCCCAAAACAAGAAGAACCAATGTGGTCCACAGGCAAAACAGCCACAGAAAAAGAGTTACTGGAGAAAGAAGGAGTCTGCAAGGGCAACCCAAGCCATTCCGAGATTCACAAATCAGATAAAGCAGACCTACAACAAGAAGAAAAGAGCCACATTCAGTGGAAGTGGGCAACATACAACGAAGCCCAGCACAATGAAGCAAATTTGGATACCGAAAGACAAAACAAACAGCTTGCATCAATCAAATACTTCCAATTGCACACATATGGAGCCTTCGAGACCCAAAGTATGCATGATAAGGCCACATTACAAGGCCAAGCATTCGGCACATCCTTCTTCTATTTCAGGATAGTCATGCACATTTTCCTCTTGGGAAATAGGAGAGCACTCGTACATTAAGAAAATACTCCAAAAAATTTTAATCACCGCTTCGGCTATAAACTAACTTTTCTGTTTTCCTTTTCAGATGAAAATATAAAAATACATAAAAATGAGAAAAATCCAGGTATTACCTTTCTCACACACACGGGAAAGGGATGACACCGTTCACTCGGAGCAATATCGCGCTTATGACAAACAAATAAAGGAGGATTTCTGATAATATATGGCCACTAATTCATACTCTCTATATTGAGTGCAGATGGCTTCTGAAGATTCTGAAGCAACTGTACCCGAGGAAGTGATGGATTTTCCTCCCCAAAGTATTACAAAGGCCAAGGGGCACTGGTTCCGCGAAGACCAGCCTGCAGGGGACTACCTGTTCCTCGCAACAATCAAAATCATGGACACAGATAATCTGTTTCCAATAATGTCCCAAGATTTTCGCGTGCAACATACACTTCCTTCTGTTGAAGAAACCATGAAGAAAGCAGGCATACATAAATATTTTGAACTACCAATCTATAGGTAGGCCTGATTTTCAAAGATGCACTCAAGTCATGAATACACTACAGCCAGCACTACATGATCCTTTGGTGTCGGAAGCTAGAGTAATGGATAAGACAGGCGAATGGGTGATTATTCAATTCACTCATGAATTAATCAAGGAAGCCTTTGGATGGGAGAAGGATGGGGTCACCATAGTAAAAGAAGAAAGTAAAGGTGCAAAGACCCGGACCTCGTCGACATCAACCGGGTGGACATAGAAGATGAGGTCAGATTGATCCACCAACACTTTTGTTTCCCAAATATGCATCGATACACAGCTCCCCAAAAGATCATTGTGCAATTACTATCCCATGCCATCAAGCAAATTGGGAATCAAATCAATTTAACTCCTTATGTTCAAGAAAGATTGTTCGAAGCCAAGAAGCAATGGAAGAATAAAAAGTTCCTAAATGGCAGTGTGGCACTAACCATCCTGATTTACCATGCCTTAGGAATGAGGGAACATTTACAAGAGATGCCATCATCAACCGTCATTGCCCAATATGCCAAAGTGGCGACAGTTCCTAAGAAAAAGAAAGGCGCAAATATTGTGGAAGTGGCAGAAACGAGCTCTCAACCTAGAATGAGAGGTACTAAAAGATTCCGGGAAGTCAAGCTAAATGATGAAGACACACCAACTACTAAGAGGATCCATGTACTTCCCAAAACTACTATTGAAGGAAGGAAGGAAATAACGGCAAAAGACTTGACAGATGCTCTGGAAGAGACCCATCAATATACAGAAGGACAAGTCAATTTACCGGTCCAGGGTCATCATTATCAGCAGTCAGAACAAGCTAGGGAAACAAAAGGCAAACTCACCAAAGTACATAGATATCGGGAAATTGGGCTAGATAACTCTAGTTCTGGATCCGATGGCCAAGAGGAGCCCAATACATCGTTATTGGATGTAGATATTCAAAGCGAATCCAAAGATGACGGCCAATGGGAGGAATTAAATGAGGTAGACTATAACGAAGAGCAAAAAGACCTCAAGCAGGAGGATCACATGACACAAGAAGATCAAGGTACCATGTGCAAGGAAGCAAAAATGGAAGGTCATCTCACTTTAAAACTTAATGAAACTTCCAACATCCAAATCAAGGAGGCCACACCACCCCGAAAATTACGCCTGAAGACACCAAAGCAAGAATGTCAGGAAACACAAAAAGAAGACGAAGAACCCTTTACACCCATAAGGGTTGTGGCAGAACCGTCCCCCATGGATGTTACATTTCAAGGGAGTGCCACGAAGGTTCTTGATGTGGTGGAAGAGGACGCAGAACCGCAAGTACATCTACAAATCAGGCAACCACACAATGAAACGATCCATAGCGAAAAAGGAAAAGATGTACAAACAGGAGAAACCCTGGATATACCAAGGACATGGCTGAATGTGGATATAGCTCAGCTCAAGCCCGTGGTGCAAGACATGATCAGAACTACCCTAGATACACAGCAACTTATGGCTAATGCTGATGAAGATTATGACCAAGCCATGCGGGACAAAATCGAACTTCAAAAATGGGGTAAGAATCTGTCTACTGAGTTAGAGACAGTAAAAGAACAGGTAGTACAAAAAGAATCTGAACTGAAAGAAATCAAAAGCAAATATAGCATGCTAGGGACAAAAAATGAGCAATTAAAAGCACAACTACAAGATATCACCAAAAAACTACAAGCATATGAGGCTGACAAGGCACGCATGACATCCAGAAGTAAAATTCTGGAATCACAGATTAAAGTGTACATGGATGAAGCAGAGGCATTAAGACAACGAAACAAAGAGCTTATGGCTGATCTTTTAAGTGATCAACCAGTCGAAGTACAAGGACAACCGGAAACAGACATCAAGGGATTAGAAGAGAAAGTGATTATGTATGCAGATCAGCTCAAGAAGGAGCAAGAGACAATTGCCGATTGGGAAAAGAGATACATGGAGGACACAGCTGCACTCAGAACGAAATGGAAAAAAGTAGAGAATAACTACCTGCGACAGTGTAAGGAAGACACAGAGCACATGAATATTGTGGCCCAGGAACTAATTAAACATCAGGCAACTATTGCTAAGGCCGAAGAGGAACACAAGAAAAAAGATGATTTAATCAAACAACTTCAGGAACAACTAGAGCAGGGAGCAAAACAGGGGACACCAGTAGTTCTACAAGAGACCACGGCTACTGTGGAGGAAGAGGTACGTCCTCTCTCTCCCCCCTCGTATCATTCACCAATAAGGGCGGAAAAGAAGGTTCCAGTCGAACCTAACACACGAGAAATTGCAAAACTGAGCAGACCAGAAAGGGCACTACTGGTGTCCCAACTCACGGCGGAATTTGAAGATCAGATCATCAGGATCATGAAAGAAGCTCAGATAGATAATAAACAACTGGAACAAATTTTGAAGCCCTTCAATGTACCATACAGACTACTTAAAGAGCAAACTCGATATTATATAAAGTCTGCAACGAATAAAGATCCGGACCACAACCTTCAATTCAGGCATGACACTTTTAATTACACTCAAGAGGAGTTCGAGAAGGCGGATCCGATATGGCGACGAAAGATTTTGGAGAAACATCGAACGTTGCGGGTACAGTGGGAAGCATCACCATATGAACTTCAAGTCAATCCATCTTTTTGTCCTGTACCCCGTAGACGATCTTGGACGCAA
The DNA here is from genome assembly GCA_020310875.1 of Ceratopteris richardii. NCBI lineage: Eukaryota > Viridiplantae > Streptophyta > Polypodiopsida > Polypodiales > Pteridaceae > Ceratopteris > Ceratopteris richardii. Next base: position 105,063,340 of record CM035425.1, on the reverse strand, counting down.
TTTTGGGAAGGACAGCGCCAAGGCAATATCAATAATCAATGGCTCAACTACCCTTTACTACCTAGTCTGCCACATAATTACCTACCAACTGAAGAATATATGGTAAAGACAATGGAATTTTGGATTTCCAGATACGCTACAGTGCCAGATTTAGCGGTAAAAATGACCAATAAAATTTTCAGCATGCTACTAACAGTGCTAAAAGTGTTCCAACATGCCAAATATACATTTTTGAATTTCATTGGAATTACGCAAGGTCCAGAAGCCTTAATTTTTTATTTATCTACCATTCCCAGCCGACTTACTATTATGGCATATTATTCTCGCCTTATGTTTTTGCCATCACCGTATATGCAAACCTTTGAAGAAGCATTCTTTATAGGCTTCTTCGAAATTGATTCAGAAATTTTTGTTAAAATGACTTCAAATTTGAATGCAAGACTGGTGGCCTATGAAACAAGTTTCTTTGCTGATCATAGACAGGCGCCAGAAGACGGAGTAAAGTCTCAGCAATGGAAGGAATTCATGCTGTGTCACGCGAATTTGCTAAATCAAAGAGAGCAACAAGCCATACAAACATACACACGTCGCCACAAAAAGCCTGTCGAGGACGACAGAGTTCAGGAGGAGGGACGTGTAGAGGGACAATCAAGCAAAAAGAAAAGAAGAAGAAAATCAAAGTCTAAGACGGTGCAATAGATACATGATATTGGAAGACATATCTCTGCAAGAAGCCCCACAGGGGCGCATTACCCATCTCTACACAGAGCCCCGCAGGGGCGCACACACCAAGGAAAAGCAAACAACCTCAAAGCAATACAACAGGGTCAGATGTGTGCAACCAGGACAAATCAGAGGACAAAAAGTTAGAAAGGCGTAGAGGCCGAAAAGTTCAAGAGGGTGACTAAGAATAGCACATTCCTAGTCACTGGTGGCGTGCGTGGCAACCCAAGTCAACAGGCAAGACAAATGCAGCAGGCTCTCGAGTAGTAGAGCTTGAATCAAGAAGGCCATCAAATCTGCATGTATGTTTAATTACAGACAAAACTGACCAAGGGATGCGTGCGGAGAAAAGAAGCAAACAGCCGACGAAAAGCTAAAGCCTGTCAAGGGACGACAGAGACAAAGAGGGGGAGAGTGTTGCAGAGCTAAAGAGAGCACAAAGCAGAGAAAATGACGGGCCCTAAAATTTTTCCGATTTGGACATCATATTTTGTATCATAACCACTCTTGTAATATATTTTCCTTTGTAAATGCACTAGAGGAGTCCTCTAGATGCATCCCCACAGAAGATTAGAGATCTACCCATGTAAAATAGTAGGAAATTAGTCTTTTAGCGAATAAAGTGCCGGTCTCTTGTGTGAAAGTACCAAACTTAGGGCTCATGTATATAAGTCACCTTGTGACTCTTTGTAAAGGACTTCTTGCCATTGTGAAGAAGGAGCTCTTCAAATTTTCGAGTTTGCCTCTTCCTTGCTGATTTTGATCTTCATTTCGCTCTTGTATGTGTGTGTTATGCTTGTAATGCATGTGTAGGACTGTTGTCTACCCCTTCCCCTTGATTTTGAGCTGCTGTAGTGCGTACGCAAGCTAGGAGAAGTTGTGGCGCGGGTATTTGTGATTCCCATCATTCACTGTTTTTGCCATAACTTGAAGCAAAGTGGTCAGAATTGAGTGAAACCAAAATGTTGGATGCGTCTTGTCGAGAGCTTCGAAACGAGTACCCTATTGCCTATATTCAGAGTTCTGGGCTGGGAGAAAACCTCAAAATACTAAAAACTGTTGTAAGAGGCTTGCGGCAAACACTTTCAGTATTTCAGCGAGTGTGAGAGGTAGTAGTCTTTTCTCATGTATGCTAGCTAAACCACTTCATTTTCCATCACGTGTGCACACGTCTTCATACACTTGGTACATCGTTCCTTAGGATTGACAATTAGATGTGTGTTAAAGTACCCACTATATGCACTTGTGTGGCAATTGAGGTATAGTCTCATTGGCACAAGTCCTTGAGTCGCCTCGGCTCAAGTACACAAAATAGTCAAGCCAACTTCCTAAGAGGAAGAGGAGGTGGCAAAGGTAGAGGAAGAGGCAGAAACAACAAAGATGGAGGCAAAGCTTGTTGGATTTGTGGTAAGACAAATCACTTAGCTAATGATTGTTGGCACAATACTCAGAGTAATAATGGATATAGTCAAAACTATAATGCAAGAGGAAGAGGTGGCAGAAATCAAAGAGGTAATTTCAGAGGCAAAGGTAGTAGGGGTTATTTTGGAAGAAATGCAGGTAGAGGTTTCCAAAGTCAACAATATAACAACACCTACTACAATTATGTTTCAGATCAAAAGGAAGATTCAACATTGATAATGAATGCAACTTGTGAAAGGCAGAGTGAAGATCAAAGAGTCTTCTACATTGACTCAGGGTGTAGCAATCACCTGAGTGGTAATATAGCCTTGATGACTGATTTGGAGAATAAGGTATCTAATCATGTTGTTCAAACAGGTGACAACACAAAGCACAATGTGAAGTCAATTGGATCAGTGAAGGCCAAGGATGGTAGCACCTTATTGAGTAAGGTCTTGTATGTTCCTACAATTCCTAAGAATTTGATAAGTGTAGGACAAATTGTGGAAAAAGGTTATGAAGTAAGGTTTACTAATGAAGGAGTGTTTGTGGAAGATCCTAGCAATGGGTATAAACAAATTGTTTCAGGGAAGAACGAAGGAAGATTGTTCACATTGAAGATTCAAGGTAATGTTGGTCATGCCTTGTTCACCTATGGAGGACATAAGATCTCTGAGTTAGATCTTTGGCACAAGAGACTTGGACATTTCAATGAAAGAGGTATTAAAGACATGATTAACAATGGTTCAGTGCTTGGATTGCCTAATGTTGCAGGTCAACATATGACATACAGATGTGAGGCATGTCAATTAGGTAAGGCTCATAAGCATTCCTATTCAAAGCATGGTTTTATGTACTCAGAGAAGCTTGAGTTGGTACATACAGATGTGTGGGGACCATCAAAGGATTTCAGTATAAATGGGTCAAGGTATTATGTGATTTATGTTGATGATGCTACTAGATGGATCACTATTTATGTGATCAAAGATAAGTCAGAAGTGTTTAATACATTTAAACACTATCATGCATATGCAGAAAGAATTACAGGTCATAAGATGAAGAGATTAAGGTCAGATGGAGGGGGAGAGTATTTCTCTAATGAATTCAGTAATTACTTGTGGGATGCAGGTATAAAAAGGGAAGTTACTTGCAGGTACTCTCCTCAACAAAATGGTGTAGCAGAAAGGAGAAATAGAACTCTTGTTGAGTTTGCAAGGTCCATGATGAAGGAGAAAAATTGCCCTAATTATTTATGGGCTGAGGCTGTAAATACAGCTACTTATTTGGTCAATAGGTTACCATGTAAAGCTTTGCAGGGAACGACACCTTATGAGGCATGGTGGGGTAAGAGACCTACACTAGACCATTGCAAAGTATTTGGATGTTTGGCCTATGCATATGTGCCATCACAATTAAGGCACAAATTGGAACCTAAAGCTGAAAAATATGTGTTTATTGGTTATGATGATAAGCAGATGGGATACAGGTTGTGGAATCCATCCACAAAACATTTCCTTGTATCAAAAGATGTTACATTTGATGAGCAAGGTACTTGGTATGCAGGTACTATCAATATTAATACAAATGATGAAGAAACATCTAAGTAAAGCTTGATGTCCAAATCTGATGTGTATGGAAAATAAAGGCCTTGATTTTGAGTAACCTTGACATACTTCAAAATCCTTTTGGTAGCTTCCAAGTGAGGCACTCTAGGTTTATGCATGAATTGGCTTAAAACACTTACTCCATAAGCTATGTCAATCCTTGTCAATGTTGCATAGTTTAGAATCCCAACTATGCTTTGATATCATGCAATGTCTTCAAGAAGATCACCTTCATGAGCACTTAATTTATGATTTACCTCCATAGGGGTGCTAGCTATCTTTGCATTCTCCAAGTGGAACTTCTTCAACATGTCCTGCACATATTTCCTTTGAGTGATGTAAATTCCAGAATTTGTGTGGACCAATTCAAGTCCAAGCAAATACTTTAGAAATCCTAGGTCATTGATTTTAAACTCCTGCATCATTAGGTTCTTGATTTATTTGATGCCATTGGCATCCCTACCTGTAAGTATGATCTATACCATCTCTGAATTACTTCTCTTAACAAATAGAGAAGAATCTGCTTTGCTCATCATGAATCCTTGATCTTGAAGGTATGAAGTTAACCTATGGTTCCATGCCCTAGGTTCGTGCTTCAAACCATAAAGAGCTTTGTTCAATTTTCACACATAATTCACCTTGCTTGGGTCTTCATAGCTACAAGCTTGAGCCATGTAAACCTCCTCTAAAATCCAGCCATTTACAAAAGCATTTTTCACATCCAATTGATACATAATCCAATTCCTAGATGCTTACACACTTATCAATACTTTGATGGTTGGCATTTTAGCCAGAGGTGAGAAGGTTTCTTTATAATCAACTCCTTAGGTTTGTGCAAAACCCTGAGCCACAAGTCTAGCTTTATACGTGTTTATGGATCCTTTTGAGTTTCTCTTGATTTTGTAAATCCACCTAGAACCAATTACCTTCATTGATTCCTTCTTGGGTACTAGCTCCCAAGTATCATTCTCTTGAAGTGCTTCTATTTCTTCATCCATAGCTTTCTTCCATTTTGCCTTGGTCTTTGCCTCTTCATATGAAGTAGGTTCTTCAAGTGATAAATCCTTAGCAAGATAAATGGAGTGCTTAGTAACTAATGAAGTGTCATACCCATATCTGATTGGCTTCTTGCTCTCCCTTTGTGATCTCCTTAGAGCTTGGTTGGATGATTCAGGTACGTCTTCCAACCTCTTCATTTTGGCTTTGCCCTTTGATTTCCATGCTTTGAATTCTTCTAAGTTGATGGTGTCCTCATCATCTTATTTGATGTCTTCAAGTTGACTTGGATCCTCCTTGGTGAGACTAGAAAATTCCTCTTCCAAGTCATATGGCGATTTGACCTTTGTGCATTCAGTTTCAAACTAAGAATCATTCGAATCAAACACAACATCTCTACTAACCATAAATCCTTTGTTGGATGGATTATAAAACATGTATCCTTTTTGATTTAGATCATACCCTATGAATATGCACTTCTCTACCTTAGGGTCTAGCTTACATCTGACTTGAGATGGAACATGCACATAACCAATACATCCAAATATTCTACAATGATCAAGTGATGGCCTTCTACCATGACATGCTTCATGTGGGGTCATCCCATCAAGTGATTTGGACGGCAACCTGTTAATAAGATAAGTGGCAATAGATACACTTTCTACCCAGTAATATTTTTTCATTAAGCATTGATCTGGCTGTTTCCACAATCAACCTATTTCTCCTCTTTGCTACCCCATTTTGTTTAGGGGTATACCTTGTAGTAATCTCCCTTTTGATACCTCTTTCTTGCAAGAATGCATCAAATTTATTGGAGAAGTACTCACCTCCTCCATCTGATGTTATCCTCTTTGGACTTCTTCCTGTTTGATTTTCCACAAGTGCAAGATACTTCTTGAAGCAATTGAACACTTCATCTTTATGTTTCATAAAGTACAAGATAGTCCACCTACTGAAATCATCAATGAATGACACATAATACCTTGAGCTTGAAATTGAAGGGTCCTTCCTTGGTCCCCACACATAGCTGTGGACAAGTTCCAAGTAATCCTCATGCATGTAGCCTTTCTTTGTAAAGGGTAACCTCTGTGATTTACCAAACTGACAAGCACCACATTTATAGATCATATGTTGCTTGGATATCCCAAACACTCATTGATCTCTACATATTTGCTTCAAAGTTCTCTCATCAATATGTCCTAATCTTTTATGCCAAATCTCAAGCTCAAACAATGTTTGATCCTTCTAATTATAAAGTGCAATATTTCTAGTGTCCTCAAGTGCAAATGTAAATAATCTACATGTTTTCTCTCCCTTGGAAATTCTCTTGAATCCATGTCGGGGGTCCTCCACAAAAGCTCCATATTTGTTGAACCTAACCTGCAAACCCTTTTCCACAATCTGTCCAACACTCATCGGATTCTTGGTGATTGTAGGTACATAAAGAACCCTGCTCAACAGATTTCTATTCCCATCAAAAGTTTTGACGTTTCCTACCTTGACCACTGAATGCTTGGTTTCATCACCTATATGCACTTGGTCCTCTCCCTTGGGTTCCTCAGATCAGAAAGAAGAGCTACAATGCCTGCGACATGGTTTGAAGAACCTGAGTCAATATAGAAGAGGTGCTCATCATTCATACCTTGTTTTCAAGTCATATTCATAATGAGAAGAGAATCCTCTTGATCCTCTATGTAATTGTTGAAGTCCCTCCTTCATTTGTATCCTCCTTGATAATTTTTGTTGTAGTTGTTGTTGTACCATGGTTATAGCCTTGATTATGGTTGAATCTTCCTCTTGATTGTGAGTATCCACCTCTTTGATATCCTCTTCCTCTCTGATTCTTGAAGATCCTATAGCACTCATTTGTAGTGTGATTAGACAATCCATATATGTTGCATGGGAAACCCTACCTTGCTTACCTCATCTGCCCCTTCCTCTTGAGTTCCTACCTCTCTTTGCATAGTTAGCTTGAGAGGTAGTACCTTCATCCTCTACTTTCTTGCTCTTCCCTTTATCTTTAGATTTTCCTTTATATGTGTATAGGGAAGAAGAGTTGTTAATTCTTGATGGTTCTCCATTTTTTTTGAGCTTGGCTTCATGGGTAAAGATTTGTCCCATGAGTGGGGTAATATCTAGAATCTACATGTCCATGTATAAGTCCATAGCAGTTGTGAAGGCTTTCCACTTATCATATGCTTTGATGCCATTTGATTATTTGTCTCACTATTTTCTCCTCTTCAATCTCTTCTCCTACACTTGCCATTGATCGGCCACATCTTTGACTTTGGTCCCAAACTTTGAAACATTCTGCTTAGGTTGCTTCCTTTGAGTAGTAAACTCAATCCAGAATTGATTTTTTCTAGCTCTTGTATTGGAAGAAAAGTATGAAAAAAATGTATCCCAAGTCTCTTGGGAAGTTTTACAATTCCTAATGTGTGGAAGAAGGAAGTCAGAGATAGCATTAAGTAGATATGACCTTGCTAATGCATCTTTGGCACAGCATCAGTTGAGTCCTTCAAGATCCTCTCTTGTAGGTTGTCCTTTGCTTCTGAAAATGGGCATTTCCTCATCTCTTGATATGTATCCATAGAGACTCCTGCCTTGTAAATATGTCTTCATCCTCAAGGACCATGATGGATAGTTATTCCTGTCCAATTTATCAATAAAAGAATGGAAACCATCTCCCATTTTACCTCAATTCCTCTGATACCACTGTTCGAAGAGATGGATGGATACCTCTTGCAAGTGAGGTGGTGCTGCCAAAACTTGCTTAGAACTTGCCCTATTTCACTTCAGGGTTATGTAATAGGCACTGTTAGCTTGAAAATGACACTAAATAAGTACATGTGTACTTTGGAGATGATGCTTCAAACAATTAGATCAAAACAGATAACTTTGTAGTTAGCTAATGACCAAAAACTTGCTATTTTGGTCTTGACACCTGTTAAATAATTTGCTCAGTGCTGAAAGTAGAGTAGTTATTAGGAAAATTCATTTTGATGGTATCTACTTAACTTAGATAGCTAATGATTCCAAGTGAAATCACTTAAAATGATAAACCATACACTGAGCAATCACTTTAGCAATTGGATGTTTACCCCCCATTTTTTAGGAACTACACACAGAATGACCAGAGAGCACTTCGATGCTGATTTCGCCCAATCGGCTGAAGAGAATGTGTTCAAATTTTGCTACATTGAATTACACTTTGAGATGGTTCCAATGAGCTATAGAACAGTGAAAATGGTTGAAAGATGAGTGAGATATGAGCACTCAATGTTCATTGTACTGAGTGGACAGCGAAGAGAAATCAATAGACATAATCAATGAAGTAGTTCTATTGTGGCACATGATCTTACAAGATCATTGGCAAAGAAATGATGCCCAATGATATTGATATGAGTAGTCTATGAAGTGAGATACTAAAATCCAATAAGTGATCAGTGGAACCACTTCAATAGGAGGCCACAAGGGCCACGAGTTTTACAAGTCCTTTTATAAGGATCTCTTCATTCCAATTTGAATTTGAGCTCAAATTTGGCGCCATCTAAAAAAAGTTCCTCTAATTGAGGTGATATTCTCTCATGAGAAACTCATAATTCTCCCTTCTCCTAACTCCACAAATTTATTGGCTATACAATATTCTTTATGATTTAACCATTTACTAATGGTAAATAATCACACAATTACAAGCAATGGTTCATGTGACTCATCACATGCTTCGTTATATGATCCTTCAAGTTAAGCCAAATGTGAGGGCTTGTCCAATTTGTAGCAACATGATGGTGATATCACTTTCTCCTATGGTTCATCTCAGCATTCCTCTTGTTCATTAGATAGCACACATGGCTTGGTTGCTTGATGCATTTGCCACTTTTCATGTTACTCCACAGAGTGAGTGGTTTCATCGATTCTCATGTGAGAGTCGTGGACGTGTACACATGCATATAACATTGAGGGTGCAAGAGATATATGCCTTATACTACCTACTGGAGCATCATTTATACTCACAAATATATGTTATGGTCCTTCCTTCTCTATGAGCTTGATTTAAGTTAGCCACTTACAGGAGAGCAGATGTTATGCATTCCTTGGTGACCATCATTTTCAATTGCAGTAGGGACAACTTATGCTTGTTAGAGGTGCTAGGATTGGGCAACGGTACCCACTGCAGATACTTCATGAGAGAGATAGTCTCATCTTAGTGGGAGTTTAGCCTTATGTGCGATGTGAGCCTTGTCATGTCTCATTCTATCTACCGTCTATTGACATTCATGATGCACATGTATGGTAGGATTCACATGCTCATAAGGATGCACATATAGAGCATATTTTGGATGCTTATGATGCTTATGTAGAGCATGATTTTGTTGATCATATAGATGCTCACATGAAGCACACTTTGGATGATTAGTTGGATGCATTAGAGCATGTTATGGATGTTCATGTGGATCATTATGATGATACTCAATTAGAGTGTGATCATCAGTTTGACCTTGGTGTTGATGTTGTGCAATTAGCACATGTGGAGCATGACGATACACATGGTTTGTTAGAGTAGGATAGCTCTTACACAGTGTATTCTAGAGCATATTACCTCTCACGTTGCACAACTAGACATATCCTTGGTTGAGAGGATGATTGATTTAGATGCTGATGAGATAGAAATCATGCAATCATTCTTGGATTTGCTCATGCTAGATGTTGATATGGGTATGTCATGACACACTAGTCTTGATGATGGTGCTTTGGATGCCTTGGATACACGCATGGTTGACATGCTTAGGTTAGCCAGGATAGCACAATGTTTGTCAGCATTCAAGAGTTTTACATATGATTTATTATGCTTAAGACTAGACATTGCACTTGTTATTGGAGCACTTGCACTTGGAGTTTTAGTCATTGGATGATTGACATAGGCATAGATGGAGTTGAAGTTTTTCAAGAACTTCATCAGTTCTTGCATCAGTTAGATGTGAGCTCGACTCTTGTCGATATGATTTTAGAGTAGTTTGAGGTACATGGCCACACCTTGTTTGAGGTAGTTGGTGTATGTTGATCAGTATGGGTTGAGATTCGGACTTGTCCTATACATTATTGTATAGTCCTACATCATTCTTTGTATGTGTTACCAATTATGGTCACATTGATCTTTAAGTGGGAGATTGTTGGGGATGTAAGGATCATGTGACCTTACCCCTATATTCATACACACACACACACACACACACACACACACATATATATATATATATATATATATATATATATATATATATATATATATATATATATATATATATATATATATATATATATATATATATATATATATATATATATATATATATATATATATATATATCATTGATAGAACATTGCCTCAGGGAGATCATTATGTGGGTTTTGAGGCTCCCATGCATCTCTGCACATCTCTCCTCTCTTGTCTCTTTCTCCATCTCCTCCTTGCTCCTCTTGTTTAGCACACCAAAGCCCTTCACTCATCACAAAGACTAGAGGCATCCATTGCATAGCAATGTGCTGCAAAGGAAGCACTATGAGAAACTTAAGAAGTACCATATGATAGACATGCATCTAACTTACTATCTCTCAAAGTCTCCCAAGTAATTTAGGCATAGTTTTTGCGTGCTCTATATCATCCCTCTCATCACAAGTGCATCATGTTTGGTTGTCCACCTGTAAAAAGAGGCACCAAAGTGTCATACACATCTCTAGAGCTAACTAAATTCCCTTAGGTACATGAAAGTAATGGTGAGTTTCATCTTCCACAAAAACAACATCACAGGTCACTACGTTTTAATCTTTGGATGATACACATGATAGGCTTTGCTTTCGGAACTATACTCAACAAAAAGAAATGCATTTCACTGCTTTATCATTCAATTTTCTATGTTTTTGTTCAGCCACTAATGCATAACCAAAGACACATGAATGAGCAACAGATGGTCTATGATCATGTCAAGCCTCATATGGAGTGATGAATTGTTGTGATTTGGCAAGACACTTGTTAAGTATGTATGATTCACACATAACAACCTCAAGCCAAGAGCTATGTGAAAAAGCCTGACTTTACATTATATCTCGCATCTCCATGAGAAACTTGTTCTTTCTTTTAGCAGATCCATTTTCTAAGGTGTATATGCCATTGTACACTAATGTTTTATCTTGTGCTCATCCAAAAATGCATTAAATTTATAGGACATGTATCCCCCCCATCAGAATGGAGGGTGCCCAATTTACGTGCTCATAGATTTTCAGCCATAACCAAAAATTGTTTGAAGCACATAAACACTTCAGACTTTGCTTTCACACCCATGCATGCATAGATAAATCATCAATAAAATTCATGAAGTAAAGGTAGTCCCCAAAAGAATGTGTCTACATAGGACCACAAACATCACTATGAGCAAGCTACAATTTATAAGCAGATCGAAGGGAACCATCTTTTGGGGAGGATGAACATTGCATTTTTTTCAAAAACTTAACCTTAATAGACATGTTTACAAGGTGCCTCAAGTCTGGGTAGAGAACATTTCGTAATTTTGCAGGCATAGCAAACTAGCAAAATTCAGATGACCAAAGTGTGCATGATTAACCTTTGCATGTGAGATAGCTTGAGAATCTTGAACTACACATGTTGAATCATTCACAGATTTTGCATAGTCTATTACCTTATATAGCCCATGACATAAAATTATAGAAGCAATAATAACATTGCCATTTGAGAGATCATGAATTTTACATCTATCATCAAAATTTGACAACCAAGCCAATATTGGCTAATGCAAAAACTGACAATAGATTTCTTTGGATCTATGCTACATACAAAGCACCTGACAATGTGAAAGAACTACCATTATTAGTACTCAAAATGATCTCACCAACTCCCATTATAGGATAAGAGGAGTCCTTAGTGCATGTGATAGTATTCCCTATAGGGCCAAGCTTAAGTGAGCTGAAGAAATTGAATTGCAATATAATACGTTTGGTTGCCCCACTATCAAAGGACCAAACACCTCACTTTATTGTAGACATACACTACTCATGAGAGTATGGGTCATAGCTACATATAGTACTAAATGCCCATTTGTGCTCTAGCACAATGGTAGGTACAACGTTAAGAAGCTCCACCTCCTTAATGTCAATCCACGAAAGAGATAGGAGTGATATGAAGATCGTGAATGCAAGAAGTAGTGAGAGTGAAAGTGAGAAGCATAGAGACACACACACACATACACCACACATGGAAGAGACAAACAAGGCACAGTGGAAGGTAGAAAGTAGCCTCTATTTCTCAAGAACACTATTACAAGCTCAATCTAGCTCTAATCTCACACTTGCCAACACTAGCTTACCTCAAAAATGAGCTCTCTAGCTCTTTTTATAGATTCTATACTAGTTTTGACCAGTTTCACATCTAGTCATTGGCATAGTCAAAAAATAGGTTATAGGGGACATTTGGAGGTCTAAACAAGATCTAAAAATTATAAAAATTGGTATGTTCATTCTTGTTGGTACATTTGGCAAGCCTTGATGCTTGACCAAAAGTTCAAAGGATTACTTCATATCTTTAGCTTGAAGGTTCATTAGTCACATGTGAACACCTCTTGTAAGTATCTTGAGTTTAAGTCAAGATAAATGTAAAAAGGAAAGCTTGAGAGAATCTTGTAGCTTTACGAGTTGTAATTCACAACAACAAAGTGATTGGAATTAGATTAATTAGGAACCTAAAATATAGGATCACTTTTAGGTGGCAGATTCCAAATTCAAATCTGAATTCATCTATAAAAACTCATGAGTTTTAGTCGTGGGATAGCAAGCAGAAGAAGGAGACATTGAGCTTCAAGATTGTGGGCACACTTAGCCTACACATGTATGAGTAAGCCTACAGCATTTCCTTTGTATGATACATTCAATACAATATACATTTGGTTCAAATTATGCAACTATCTCATGCTCACTATTGCCTGCTGCTATACTCTCATTTTCAGTGAACTTGTTCTGGGGAATTCTCTGCGTATACTTAATCTTTTGTTGTGATTTAACTTGTTACATTTAGCTTAGATCTTCTAGTTCTATGTTGTCAATTTTCATGTCATTTGGTTCAGAGATCAGTGAGATATGTTCATTACATTTTTCCTATGTCTATTGTCTATCATCTTCCTAAAATGTCGAGACTACACCCCTAACTTCTTAAGATTAGTTCTTAGCACATACTCATCCTAAATTAGTGAAGTAACTTCCTATAGCACGCTTAGGGTTCAATTAGATATGGCTAAAAGCTCTCGGGTCAATTGTAATCAGTGAGTGAGTTCTGAGTGAAACACTGAGCAGGTTATAGTCCATAAATAGAACGTTTCTACAACTCTTCAATCTTGGAGGTAGTCTTTTGACGCAACTATTTGAAGGTGATGCTCCAAAGCACATTATAGGTCCAAATGCATATTTGGGAAGCTAAAGGTTTTGGAAGTGTAGGATACTAGAAATATAGCACTTTTCAATTATGGAGGACAAACCCTATCAGAATTAGAAATGTGGCACAAAAGATTAGCTCACATAGGAGAAAGAAGTCTAAAACAAATATGCAGGGACCAGAGTGTGCTTGGATTGCCAAGTATATACAAGCAGCATATGATATAAAAATTTAGCTCATGTCAATTCGGGAAGTCTCATAGACAACCATTTATGAAGAAAGGTTACATTCATGGTGATCTATTGGAGCTAGTCCACACATATGTTTGGGGACCTAGCAAAGACCCTTCAATTTCAGGATCTAGGTATTATGTATCATTCATTGATGATTGTAGCAGATGGACCATACTTTATTTTATGAAGCACAAAGATGAAGTATTCAATTGTTTCAAAAAATATCTTGCTCTTGTTTGAAATCAGATAGGGAGAACATTAAAGAGGCTAAGGTGAGATGGAGGGGGAGAATACTTCTCCCATGATTTTGATTCATATCTCCAAGATAGAGGCATCAAAAGAGAAATCACCACCAGATATACTCCAAAATAAATTGGAGTAGCAGAAAGGAGGAATAGGACCATTGTGGAGGCTACAAGGTCCATGATTAATGAGAAGAAATTGTCCAAGTATCTATGGGTAGAGGCTATATCCACAGCCACCTATTTTATCAACAGACTCCCATCTAAAGCATTGAATGGGATGACACAATATGAAGCCTGGAATGGAAGAAGGCATAGCCTAGAACATTGCAAAATTTTTGGGTGCATAGCATATGCACATGTTCCATCACAAATCAGAGGTAAAATGGATCCCAAGGCAGAGAAATGTGTGTTCATAGGTTATGATCTCAATCAAAAAGGGTACAGGTTGTATAATCCAAGTACGAAAGGTTTTATGGTTAGCAGAGATGTTGATTTTGATGAAAACAACTCGTGGTTTGAAGATGATTGTAGAAAGGTCAGACTACCTTATGACCTAGAAGAAGACTTTCCTACAATTGAGAAGGAAACTAATCAACAATGTGAAGATTCAAGTGATTCTGATGATGATCAGAAAACACCAAGGAGGAACTTCAAAGTATGGAACAAAAAAGGTAAAGAGAGGATGCAAGACTTGATGGATATTGCAGAATCCTCTCAATAAACAATAAGGAGATCAACGAGGGAAAAGAAGAAGCCAAAAAGGTATGGATATGACACGTCTTTAGTCACTAAACACTCGATCTATATTGCTCAGGATATCAATTCAGAAGAACTATCAACCTTTGAAGAAGCAAACAAGAAATCTGAATGGAAGGAAGCAATGGAGGAAGAGATACAAGCACTTCAAGAAAATCACACTTGGAACCTAGTTCCCAAGAAACAATCCATGACGATTATTGGATCTAGATGGATCTATAAGGTAAAAAAGAATTTTGATGGATCAATAAACATGTACAAAGCAAGACTTGTGACTAAAGGGTTTGCTCAAACCCAAGGGATTGATTATGAGGAGACTTTCTCTCCTATGGCAAAGATGCCAACAATCAGAGTTCTCTTAATCATAGCTGCTTCAAGGAATTGGAACATCTATCAATTAGATGAAAAAAATGCCTTTTTGAATGGTTGGATTTCAGAGGAGGTGTACATGGCACAACCTCCTAGATTTATTGATGATGTACATCCTGAGTATGTGTGCAAACTCAGGAAAACTCTCTATGGTCTCAAACAAGCTCCTAGAGCTTGGAATCATAGATTGGTTACATTTTTGCAGGACAAAGGATTCAAGATGAGCAAGGTTGATTCTTCACTCTTCACCAAGAAGAGTAACTTTGAAGTTATATATCTATGTGTGTATGTAGATGATATTATTCTTACAGGTAATGATGTAGATGGAATCAAGAAGATCAAAGCCCAAATGAAGGAAGAATTCAAGATAAGTGACCTTGGATTGCTCACTTACTTTCTTAGATTAGAAGTTGTCTATACAGATAAAGGGATCTTCCTTACCCAAAGGAAGTATGTTAAAGATGTAATTGCAAAGTTCAAGATGCAAGATGCTAAGGTTGCAGGTACTCCCATGGAGGTCAATCACAAGTTAAGTGCTCATGAAGGGGAACCCATTGAAGACCTTACAAACTACCAAAGCTTAGTTGGAAGCTTGAATTATGCAACCCTAACCAGGGTAGATATATGATATGGTGTAAGTGTGCTTAGCCAATTTATGCACACTCCTAGAAAGCCTCACATGGATGCAACAAAGAGGATATTGAAATATCTAAAGGGAACTATTAATGAAGGATTGTATTATCCTTATACTTCTGATTTATGTGTAAAGCTATTCATTGATGTAGATTGGGCAGGATCAAAAGATGATAGAACAAGCACATCTGGATACTTATCTTTTGCAGGTACAAAGCTTATCTCTTGGTCTTCCAAGAAACAACCCACAATAGCACTCTCTTCAACTGAAGCTGAATACAGAGGATTGGCAAATGCAACTCAGGAAGCAATGTGGATCAAGACCCTATATATAGATTCAGGGTTAGAATTTGGTACTCCATACATATTTGGAGACAACATAAGTTCTTTGCATTTAGCTGCTAATCCTATCTTTCATGCAAGGACTAAGCATATAGAAGTCCATTATCACTTTGTTGGAGAGAAAATAGCAAGCAAAGAAATACAATTGTCTTACGTGTCTACTCAGATGCAATGTGTAGATATGATGACCAAAGCACTTGATGGAAGCAAACTCAACAGGTTCAAATCAATGATTGGAATGCAGGATATACCTATGGATTGAAGACTCAAGCATCTTAAGCTTGAGGGGGCACTGTTGGTACATTTGGCAAGCCTTGATGCTTGACCAAAAGGTCAAAGGATTACTTCATATCTTTAGCTTGAAGGTTCATTAGTCACATGTGAACACCTCTTGTAAGTATCTTGAGTTTAACTTAAGATAAATGTAAAAAGGAAAGCTTGAGAGAATCTTGTAGCTTTACAAGTTGTAATTCACAACAACCAAGTGATTGAAATCAAATTAATTAGGAACCTAAAAGATAGGATCACGATTAGGAGGCAGATTCCAAATTCAAATTTGAATTCATCTATAAAAACTCATGACTTTTAGTCGTGGGATAGCAAGCAGAAGAAGGACACATTGAGCTTCAAGATTGTGGGCTCACTTAGCCTCAACATGTATGAGTAAGCCTACAGCATTTCCTTTGTATCATACATTCAATAGAATATACATTTGGTTCATATGATGCAACTATCTCATGCTCACTACTGCCTGCTACTATACTCTCATTTTTAGTGAATTTGTTCTACATAGTTCTCTACGTATACTTATTCTTTTGTTATGATTTAACTTAGTACATGTAGCTTAGACGTTCTACTTCTATGTTATCAATTTTCATGTCATTTGGTTCAGAGATCAATGAGATATGTTCATTACATTTTGCCTCTGTCAATTGTTTGTCATCTTCCTAAAATGTCGGGACTACACCCCTAACTTCTTAAGATTAGTTCTCAACACATACTCATCCTAAATTCGTGAAATAACTTCCTATAGCAAGCTTAGGGGTCCAATTAGATATGGCTAAAAGCTATTGGGTCAATCGTAATCAGTGGCTAAGTTCTGAGTGAAACACTGAGCAGGTTATAGTCCATAAATAGCAAGTTTCTACAACTCTTCAATCTTGGAACTAGTCTGTTTTGATGCAACTATTTGAAGGTGATGCTCCAAAGCACATTATAGGTAAAAATGCATATTTGGAAAGCTAAAGGTCTACTAAGGTAATCTGAAGTAACATTGGTAGGTGTAAAGCATGATTTGTGCAGCATCAGCTCATTTCTGGAGTGTATCCAACCATCTCCTCACAATTCTACCAAAGGCCCTCAAGCTCGAGGACTCTTCGGCTTGCACAAAAGGGAGCTACTAAATACAAAAGTGGGTGTTTTATGATAAATATATTATAAAAGTGATGAAAATCATTATTTAGAGTTTTGCGAAAGTAATATGAAGTATATTTCTTTTAAAAATATGACTTCCTGGCTCCCCACGAGTCTTTGTAGTTTAGCTCTACATGCTTCCTCTCTGTCTATGCCTTTGGTTGCTACCAACACCCTCTCCCTCATGCATCTGACATCCTCAATAGATCCTTGTTTTGGGGTCTACATGATGTAGTTTTGCAACAGGTCTTGTGCAAGGGTGTGCTCCACGATGCGAATTCCTCGTGTGAGATCAGCTTTGAGTTTTTCCCAGTCTATGGCTTGAGCTTCGTCGGGAGGTGGAAGCTGATAGTGCACTGAATATAAAAGTTGCTCGCAAGCGAATAATTGAAGTAGATGGGTAGGCAAGCTGATAAAAACTTCAAAGTGGTACTCGCAAAAGCCCGTCTTGAACATCTCTTCAAAATTCATCTTATAAAATGTAGGTAAGTATTTTATATGGCAGTTCGATGCATAGCAAATCCGTATCAAAGGCGTAGTACTCATGTCATATGCTAGGTCTTGTTTTCCATGCTCAAATCCTAGGGTATTGACATGTGGTGTCTTGATGCACCAAAAGATCTTTAAAACCATTTGCATCATATCGAAGATCTTAACAGTCATATATGTGACAACGTCGTCCATGCAGTGTAAGCGAGGAGCCAGTGGTGGATGGCCGCCATCATATATCCAACAATTGGCATGGTGGTTCTAGATAGGAGTAGTTTAGCCAGTTTTGGCATTGCTTGTTATTTTGAACCTTGATGGCAAATGCCTTCTAGGAGCGACGATGTGGCATAGGACCCCAACACGGATTCTACTTAAGGTGCAGTGATGCTTTTGTGCAAGTGTGCATAATTTCTGGATATTCTTGTAATAGCTCCATGCACCAATTTAGCTAAAAGATCTTTCCTTTCTTCGCTTCAGGAGGTAGGTATTCAAGCTCAAATTGTGTAACTTGAGGTGTTTTCTTTGTTGATTCTTCTTCAATAGCTAATTGGTACTCTACCATGTATAGAAAGTATGGTTTGTATTGAAGTTCATTAATGGAGATATACCTGTGGGACACTAGTTGAGCCAAATAGGGCGATTGTAATATTTGTTCCTCGATCATGGCCATGGCAGGTAGCTGTGCTTCGACACATGGAGAGTGAGTCTTACCAAGTTCTTCCACTAATTTGAGCCATGCAGGAATCGAAAGTTCAAATGTGTCTTGGCCTTCTATCGTGACACATCTGCCTGGGATAGGTTGCGGTTCATATGCTTTTTCATATGTGTCCTCCACTAATATGGAAATGGTTTCTTCTTTAGTAGGGATCTTTGGTGGGGAATTTGGTCTCAGAGGCTCAAAGTGAGCTGCAATCTGTGCTTGAAGATCAAGGACACAAGCATGTAAAGTAGTCCATTCATCTAGAATTTCTAGGGCGGCGACTTCAAGAATTGGTTGGGGCTATGCACGTTCCCTCAATCGTAAGGCTTTGTGATCTGCCTGTAGCTTCTCATATTCTTCATTGATTTTGTCGTAGTCCTCAAGTAATCATGCATGATCTTCCAATAATACTTGCATTGTTTTAGAGGGGACTGCCTTGAATCGGTTGAGGCTTAATGTTTCATCTGGTCGATCCATTGCAACTTCGAAGTTCTCGCGATTCTGCTCTTGTAGCCTCTGGTTCTCTTCTTTTATGGCTGCTAGATGTATTTGTAATAGTCCCATATTGCATGTGAGTGTGGTGTTTTGTACTACCTAAGCATGTAAAAGATTTTCTACATCTATAAGGGCTTCTTTAGTCTTCTATTTTGATTCTAACTCTAACGAGTGGTAAGCCTCACGTAATTCCTGATTGCATGCATTGAGGGAAGCATTCTCAATGGTTAACAAATTTAACTATGCCTGCAGCTGTATAGCAGTCTATTGCAATGTCTGGTAATTTCTTATGAGAGATACAAATTCTTCTCTAACTTGAGTCATACAAGCAAACATTTGATGGAATGCAGTGTCAATGGTGGGCGATAGTAACAACAAAGTGGTGTGTGAGGATGATGCTTGTGCGAGTGTAGATTCAGGGGGAAAGGGAAAGGGGAATGAGAGGGTGGATGTAGTGGTGACCAAAGAAAATTGTGGTGTGCCGAGATGTGGTGGTGAACTCGTGGGTGTGATTGGTGGTGTTGTAGGTGGTGAAATGTCCATGTCATTGGACCTGGCATCTAGTGCACTAATTGTGAATAGTGGTGTGACAGTGGGTGCATGAGTGGGTGTGAACATGGGATTTACAAAGGAGGAGGAATATATGACCTGTTGAGTGTCATGGATGGTTTGAAGTAGAGGAGAAGTCAAGGGTGATAAAGTAGGGACGGGAGGGGATACTAGTGAGAATTTCATCGATGGAGGGAACGGGGAAATAATTCTTGGAGGGAGAGGAAATGAAGGAAAGGATGGGTTGCGGAATGGATTGATTGGGGTAGGGGGAATTAAGTTTCCTGTACGAGGGGTAAAGATTTCGGGTATTGCATGGGTGACTGGAGGTTATATGGCTTCTGATGCATCACTTACTATGAATGAGGATATAGGAGGTGAGTGAGGGTGGACAAGGGAAGTTGAATGTATAGGCAAAGGGGGAGTTTTGGTGGGAGCGGAGGTGATTTTGATGGGAATGGCTTGTGTAGAGGTTGCAGGTTGGGGTGGGGAATCGATGATGATTTTAGCTTCTGCTATGGGTGATTTGGGTGGGGGTTCTGGTATTAATCGTGCTTCTTTTGGATGTTTGGAGGACTGGCCTTTTGTGGGCACATGGATGTACTAACTGGGTTTGAACATTAGACGGATTCTTTGAGGGTCGATTTGTGGTAAAGTTTTTCTCTTCAAAAAATGAAGTGCTTTATTAGTTCCCACATACTTGACTAGTTTCCTAAACCCTGAATGAAGGATTCTTCAAATCCTCCACTAGTGAGTTCTTACTCAAGTATTTCTTGACTTTGTTCTTTGGATAATTGTCTGTGTGCCCACACCGCTTGCATATTACGATAGAGTTTCTGAATGGCCAGTGTATAGGCAGTGGCTTCAAATGTGTAATCTTCATGGGTGCTTGTATCACTGTGAGCTTCCATTTGTTGTTGTTTCTCTTTCTCTTGCTCATCTTCCTGCGATTCAAGACTAGTTTGACTAGCTTCATCATCGCCTTCTTCATCATCATTCATTGTTCTATCTTCAGCATCTAAGCTGGATACTACCTATTCTTGTGGTTGCTTTGGGGGTGTAGTAGGGTAGTTGGGTCGTTCATATTCTTGCGAGAAAAACTACCCTTTTGAAAATTGAAACTCACTAGAAAACGCATCATGCATTTCAAAATCAAAAGTCGTATTAGAGGGCTCTACCTTGAGACTAGGTATGGGAAATGTAAAAGTGGCCGCACCAATGGAGGTCGGAATCTCTCCAGCTTCAATAGTAGCTGCTTGAGTGGAGACCTTTGGAGGAGTCACTAAACTAGTAGTGCCTTCTGTTATTATAGGGCATGAGAGTCAGATGCATATTGGTTGTACAGATGCAAGAGGTTCCGCTGCAGATTGTTGAGGGGATGGTTGTGGCGAGGGAGACTCTAGGATCTATAAACATGGAATTGAACCCCTCATACGCTTGCCTACCCTACTTTTGCTTGACTTTCATGCTTTCTTAGTGGTTCCCTTAAATCTTTTCAATTCCTCACTGGTCATGGCATGTTTGATGGATAAGCCATAGGCCAAACATATGTAGACAATTCTGGTGAGTGCAAAAAATCCGTGGATGATGTGCTTGTGTTCTCATCTATGTTGTGCTAAGTATAGTTGATCTATAATCTAGCTAACAAGATCTATAGTTTGAGGTCCTGTGGTGGCCAAATATAACCCAAACCAAATGCATTTCTAAGGAATAGTGAAGTGATCCTATGTTGTGAACACAAAATGTTGCATGCAGATGTGCAATGGCTTTGACAATTCTGGAGTGATGGCCGAGATGTCAGTCCACTTCAAAACATCACCTCTTTTCATGGGCTCACGGATGAGCCTTTCTCTTTCTGTTGGTGTGTGAGTCCCATGGATCTTAAGTGCAACTCGAATGAGGTCCTTTGATAGATAAAACTTCTTATAGGGCGGATCATTCACAAGAGAGGGCACGATGAAAGTGTCTTGCAATTCCTTCCTCTCAAGGGCTTCAAGAGTGGCTACCAAGTAGTAGCATCGATAGAAATCAAGTTTTGGCAAAGGGTCACTAAAATACTCGATGGAACTAGCTCTAGCCCAAATGTGTCATAACTCCTCTGAGTTTTGAAGCTCTCCGAATGCTCATGAGAAATATTGATATCTGTCCCACTTGTTACCATCAAAACAAAGCATGGCGTCATAGATAAAGTTAGCATCTACAAGGGGTCCTACTAGACCTTGGAACAATTTTGAGTTGCTATGAACTTTCTCAGTGCGTCTCAGATGAGGATCATCTATGGGCATCTATCCCCTGACACCTTGAAATTCCGGTGGTTGCAATGTAGGATAAGACTCATCTAATAAATTACCCAAATTGGCCAAGGCATGATGGGGCCTGCCTTGGAAGTTCCTTCAACTTGCATGATGATTGAAATGAGTGCTTTAATGATCAGCTACAAAAGGATAACACATTAGTATGGAAATTAATTATGATCCCAATAAAGTGAGACCGCGATCCCTTTCCATAGTCGATGTGTAACCCATGTAGATGACTGTCGTGAGGTGGTAGAGTAGGTTGGATACCGACTCTACTTCTTCCTTGGCTTCCTCTTGTCATTTTCTGCATTGTTGGAAACTGTCATTAGGGGAAAAAATGAACCCTGCATGGGCCTTTTAGATTAAGAGGTGATTAGTGATGGACCAATGAGAAGAGGGTGGTGGCCACAGTCTACTCCCTTCATAACCTAGAGTAGGCATAGGCTTCCCTTGTTTATTTGTGGTCAAAGGTGGTATCAATGACTCAAAACCAGGAGTTCTTTTATAAATGTGGTTTGATAGGCCTAGAGTTTCAACCGTAGCCATTGGATGAACTGAAGGATCCAATGGCTCATGTTAAATATCAAAAAAAAAGTCGGCATCCAATTCTGTCCATTGGATGTGGCAATGATCTAATGGTCTATGTTAAAACTAAAAAAAAAACGCGCCTTTGTATCTGTATCGTTGGATGTATCCAAAAAGCAATGGTTTAGATTAACTCGATTTACGTGCGGGCCAGTTTGAATCTCTTCCGTTGGATCCTTGTTGGATCTGATGGTTGTGAAGCATTGATTTCAAAAGGATCCCAAGACTTTTTCTTAACCATTGGATGAATGGTCCATCGAACGGATGTCATTTAATGCCGCCACGGAACTGCGCTCAGTCGTTTGTCTTTTTGTGCCAGTCCCAACCCTCTCTCAGCTCATTAAATGGCTCCTATTTTGTCTTTTCTTGACAGAGTCTAAGTCCTCGATCCTCACCGTCCGTGACCATCTCATCGAACGCATAAGATCACCTACGACTGTCAATTTTTTTGAGAGTTTTTTGTCGCCTTGTGACAGACATATTGCGGATAATCGTAGCCGTCGACACACTTACATCCAAGGGGAAAGAATTTTCACGAGCCCAATTCGACTGAGCACAAACTTAAGAACAAATATTTTATTTTGAAAACCACTAGTGGTATTTTTTCTGGCCTTTAACCCTCTTTTTGCTAATCTTAATCCCTGAAAATTAGGGATCCTTACAAGGCCCATGCAAGGTTCATTTTTTCCCCTAATGTAAAAAGTGTGCTTTACAGTCACAGACACTTTTAAGTTCTTTTCGGGTTCTTGGGGATGGTAGGGGTCTGATAAATCAGAGGCCCTGTATCTTATTTCCCATTTAACTTATCAAACAAGCAGTAAGTTTTATCCAGTATAATCTCTTCTACACAGTATTACTGTTCATATTCCGGTTAGTCTTTTCACAGTATGTAATGCAGAGATTAATGATTACCGTCACACAGACTTGTTATCGATAACATAACATTACTGTGTTAATCACAGATTAATGTAAATTAACAAAGTAAGAGTCACAGTACTCAGAATTTAAGAACGATGCACTACGACGTCTCCACAGGCTGCAAATCACCCAGACAGACAGTCTAGCAATCCCGTCTCTCTCCTCGCTACCGGAGAACCACCATAATGTCTTTTCATTATTTGATAAAAAGGGTACAACACTTCGCTACGACCTTTTGATACGTGCGGTGTAGAAAAATATAAATTACATAATGCCAATCCGACGACCTTACACTGGCACGCATGGTGGACTTGAAGCCGCAACGCAATCAAAATCAAGGCTCGTCTACGATGTCTTGAATATACATGGATCTAGCTAATTTGAAGGTTCTAGAAATCTTCTGTTTTAGCGAATCCAACATCAGTTTGAGTGTCTTCGGCTCTACCAGCTGTGCATCAGTTCGAACTGAACTGGCTGCAATGACTTGACTCATCAAAATTTCAGTCTGAGTCTGCAAAAATGCCTCTTGCAAATAAAAATCATTGGCAAGGGCTACATCTTAGCTCAATCTCATTTCAGCAATTTGATTATCGATTCTCGATAAACGCTCTGCTTGAAAACTTAGCTGCTTTTCTCTTCTCTCCAGCTCCTGAGCTTGATATTGAATTGTCTGGTAATAAGCATCTCTTTCCTTCCTAATCCCTGCTATCTCCTTTTGAAGTTGAATGGTCAGACTCGTCTTGGCTTTAAGAGCAGAATTCGCCTGAAACAAATCGGCAGTGGCAGTCTGAAGTTCTGCATTAGTCTGCTTAGCTAAATCAGCCATCTCTTGGCCTCTCTGCACAACTTCATCAAGCTGTACTCGAGTTTCTTCCAACAAATTTCCAATTGCCACTCTAGCGTCTTCTTTATCCTGTACTAGCTGTTTTAACTGATTGATCTCTTCATCACGAGCATTTAACAAAACATCCTTGGCGTTTAATTCGGCCAATGCTGCATCGCGCTGAGCAAGTACTATATCTTGTTCAGCAAGCCTAGCTTGAAGCTGT
Organism: Ceratopteris richardii; assembly: GCA_020310875.1. Classification (NCBI taxonomy): domain Eukaryota; kingdom Viridiplantae; phylum Streptophyta; class Polypodiopsida; order Polypodiales; family Pteridaceae; genus Ceratopteris; species Ceratopteris richardii. The sequence continues at coordinate 105,039,106 of CM035425.1, read as the reverse complement.
TGAAGTTGCATCTGCAAAGTATGGTTTTCTGCTTTAACAACATCTGCTTCCTCCTGTAATGGGGCAATATCAGCCTCGAGAACATCAACCTTGTGTTGGAACTCCTGTCTGATATTGTCAGTGGCCATCTTCAGTTGCAATGGTAACTGCTGCGAGAATTGGATCAACAGGCGTCCCAAAGACTGGAGTTCATGAAACATGGGGGTTGGAGCAGGAAGGGTAGGAAGGGATTGGGATGTAGAAGCAGAGAACAGATGAGGGGAAGACGGTGGAGAATAGGCAGGAGAAGAAGATGGAGAAGGGGGTACATCGGGAACAATAGGTGGAACTGGAACAATTGGCTCAACAGTCTTCATGTTGGAAGGAAGTGGGTACCAATACGATTCCAGTGGTCTGCTGCGTTGTCGCTTCAGTTCTGTCAATTACAGCATCAACCAAAGTAATCACTTCATTGACAATCTCAGCAACAATGGCTTGCACATCATCTTGAGTCTGCTGCTGAAAATCCTCCTAAGAAGAAATTTCGTCAGATTCGGTGGTGGACGCACTTTGTTCCTGTTGTTGATTCCGAGAAGAAGGACCAGAAGACTCCACGTGAATTGAAGTGGCGGTGTCGTGGAAGACCTCTTCTTCATGGCCAGTGTTGGATCCTTGCACCTGGCTCTCATACGGACTTATACGGTGGCGTTTCCGGCAAAGAAGTTGAAAGAGATCTTCATCCTCATCCTCTGCGTCCTCGAGCATTTGAACAGAGTCTTCATGGAACAAGATTGGAGCATTTGGCGGGGGTTGTGCGGCTTGAATCACGGGAATTAGGAACATGAGAATATGGGGAAGATGTGATCATGCCTTATTAACTTGTTTAATAACCGTAACACATTCACGGTGAATGCGCCGGAAATAAATAGATGCAAAATTGACAGGCTCACGAGAAGCCATGTCAATCATCGAGTAAAAGGGACACGAACGTACTCATTAGATGAGTGTCGTGGGAATAAATCGGTCATGGTAGCTACCCGAAGGAGAGGACCATTCTCCAATCCTTCCATGGGAAGACGAAACGCTTTAGCAAACGAAGCTAAAGTAATGATGACACAAGATGGTAAACAGGTTATCGGCCAACATTGCTCTGTAGCAGATGTGGCGGCAATGGCAGAAATAATCTGCGCGTATAAGGGTTGACACTCCACTAAATGCCAGGGCAATTTAGCAAAGTTCAGAAGGCCACGAATACGCAGATATTCACTCACTTCAAGAGTGAGTCCTTCACGGAAGGTAGCGACATTGGCTAGTGCTTCCATGACGTGCACGTGAAAGCACAAGAACATAGAGAACATAGACCACAAAGAACGCAAAAACACACAAACACAATAGCGATTAACAGTGAAAGGAATAAGATTAAGTAGACACACGGCAACGTGAGGCGATCGAAAACCCTAATCATCGCGCGGTATTGGAATGATAACCTCCATAATTACGACGTGCATGCATGAGCAGAATCAGTAACAGAGGGCGGCGATTAATCATATTTAGATATCAAAACGAGGAGATTTACAGTCTATATTCAACCGAAATACGGAAATAAAAAGAAAATAAGCCACACACCAAAAAATGAGGAACACGTCAGCGGTGATCAGGCGGTTGGTGATATGGGCGTAGCTTTGAACCATTAATTACTTTGGAAAGGGGAACTTGGTCAAAGTAGTCAACCGAAAAGTAGCTGGTCCCACTTGCTCACTAATCCGGTAAGGACCAAACCACCGTAATTTAAACTTCCCAGCAGAAGGATTTGCTTTACCATTATAAAATAGCACAAGTTGGCCCATCGTAAAAACTGGAGTTTTGAGGAAACGATCATGGGTACGGGCTTGCCGCAACTGAACTTCTTGAAGTACCAACAAACTTTCCCAGCGATGTTCATCGAAGGCTCTGAGTGCATCCAACCGAAATGGCAAAGAGTCGTCAGGCAGCAATTTCTGAGTTAGGGCCACACGTAGGCTTGGCACTACTACTTCCATTGGCGCGATTGCTTCCAACCCATAAGCAAGCTTGAAAGGGGTCAACCGAAAAGTAACTGGTCCCAACGTTCTAGAGATTCCACGATCAATTTGCAAAGCATAGTCAACAGAGTCTTATTGGTACTTTCAGCCAATCCATTGGCACGGGGATAGTATGGTGAACTGAATTTATGCAGAATTTGAAAAGTATGAGTTAGTACTCGCATTAAATTGTTGGCAAAATGTGTTCCCTGATCTGTCACAAGTTCCAGAGGTAATCCATAACGCGGGAATACGTCCTTCATCAGGCATTTTGCCACCGAAACAGCTGTAGCGGACCGTAAAGCCCAAGCTTCCACCCACCTGGTGGCATAATCCGTACAAGTCAGTATGTATCGATTGTTGCTAAGGGTTGCTGGTGGTGTTATCGGTCCAATAAAGTCAAGCCCCCACTTCTGAAAGGGTTCCAAAGGTAAGACAGGTTGCAAAGGAAAGAGGTGCCGATATAATGGTTGTCTAGACTGTTGACAAGTGTCACACCACTACACAAACTGAGTCACGTCTTTGTACATGGTAGGCCACCAAAGCCCACTTTGAAGAATTTTACGGTGAGTAAGATCGGCTGCAAAATGTCCACCCGAGGGTATTGAATGAACCATAACAATAACCGAGTCTGCTTCATGTGGTGGGATACAGCGAAGTAAGACACCAGTATGATCCATGTAGTACAGCTGACCTACAATCAACCGAAATATGCGACTGTAAACTGCAAACTTCCATCGCAGAGCAGGGGAAGTATGAGGAGGAAGACATCCGTCAGTTAGAAAAGTTAGTAACGTATCGTAGTAGGTAGGTGGCACAAGAGGTTCTGTAGATCCGGCACGAGCTGGCTCAATAGCATAAATTGCTGGTGTAGTGTCATCAACCCCCACCGGAGCTTCACCGGAATCCAACCGAGATAGAAAATCTACCAAGGCATGTGTTGTGCCGGGTCGATGAATCACTTCCTAGTCGAACTCCTGTAATAATAAAACCCACCGAGCCAAGTGACTACCTAAATGTTGCTGCCGGACCAAATACATAAGTGCGGCATGATCCATGTGGAAGGTGAATTTTTGGCCCAACAAATAATGCCGGAATTTCTTCACAGAGTACACCAACCCGAGACATTCTCTTTTGGTCACTGAATAGTTTCTTTCAGCAGGGGCTAATCGGCGACTTGCATAATAGACAGGCCGAAACCACTTGTCAGTTTGCTGCATTAAAACGCTTCCAATGGCTATGTCCGATGCATCGACAAAGACATGGAACGGGCGTTCCCAATCAGGAGGTTGCAAAATTGGAGCCTGCATCAATAATCCCTTTAAACGATCAAATGCAATTTGGCATTCTGGAGTCCAATCATACTGCCGTGGAGGACTAGTCATAAGCCGATTAAGTGGTGTTGCTAAATGAGCTAACCACCATAAATGTCTGCCATGCCACTGGATTTGACCCAAGAAGCACATAACTTCTTTCGATATGGTAGGGACTGGTGCCTGCAACACGGCTGCAACTTTATCCGGATCAACTTGTATGCCTTGCTCAGAGATAATACGGCCAAGGAGTTTGCCATAAGAGACCGCAAACATTGACTTTTTCGGATTCAAGCATAATCAGTATTCACGACATTTTTGAAAGCAGCACCGTAAATGATACAGGTGCGCCGCAGTCTTGCCAAATAAGGAAAAGTCGTCCAAATATACTTGCATAAAAGTAGTCAGATAGGGTGAAAAGATTTCTTGCATACAACGTTGAAATGTGCTTGGAGCATTCCTTAACCCAAACCACATTACCGTACAAGCATAAACACCCCAGTTCGTGATAAAAGCTGTTTTCGGGATGTCCTGTTCTGCCATTCACACCTGGTTATAACCACTGTAACCATCCAAAAATGAATACATCTCGTGCCCTGCCACTCTGTCAAGCATTGTGTCGAGAAAGGGGAGAGGAAATGGATCAGGTACCGTGGTCGCATTCAATTTTCGCTAATCCACACAGATGCGCAGCTGTTTATTTTTCTTCGGAACAATCACGATTGGAGATATCCATTCAGCGTGTTTGATTGGTACAATGAATCCCACCTTTAGTAACCGATCGAGTTCTGCTTTGACCTGTGCTGCATAATTGGGGTTCATTCGGTAACTGGACTGTTTGATTGGCTTCGCTTCTGGTTTGAGCACTACCCGATGTTGATAGATCCGCGGATCAAGACCTTTCATATCGCAATAGTCCCAAGCAAAAACATCGGAAAACTCACGCAGGAGTTGGATCAAATCTTCTTGAAATGCCTCGGACAATCCTGCCTTAATCTTAACAGGTCGGGGGTTAGCCTCGTCACCCAAATTATATGTTACTAATTGATCTTCCGGGACATAAAATTATCGAGGTTTCACCAGATCGTCAGTTGACTGTAAAAGCTGATGTAGGGTGGCTCCATCCATAGCAACACTATCATCTGCATCCGCCTCTCCGGTCATGGGAACAACCGTACATGCTGTCGGACTCCACTTGTCCGCTACTGATTGAAGATCTACAGTACCTAAGGAGATCAGATCTTTATTGTTCTTCAAAAACGCCTCTTCCTCATCGTCAGATAAGCCATCCAACATGTGGACCGACACCGCTACATATGGTCTGGCATGAAGCTCGCAGGGCTAGATGGCATCCAGTTTAACAACATATTTACAATGATTATCTTTGAAAGTCAATTCCTGTGCTGACCAATCCTGTACAACTTTTGCTTGTTTCAACCATGGTCGACCGAAAAGTAGATTGTAGTCAAGGCTGGATTCTGGTAGCTCTAAGACTACAAAAGTCATTTTAAACATGGTACCCTGCAAAGGAATCGGAATATTCTGTACTAATCCCAGCTGATGGACTCAGGATTGATCTGCCATTCTTACAAAAAATTGGACAGGCTCGATTTGGGTCCACCCCAATTTCTTGCAGAGAGTTGCAGTTGCTATATTCACACCCAAACCGCCATCAATTAGCACTTGAGTAATCTTGTGATTTTTATGCCAGACACTGATTAATGGGACTGAATGATCCACCGTAGAATCAGTTTCCGGTTGTATTGTTGCAGACCCTGGAGTACCAAGAGATCCAGGACTGACCTGTTGTTGAAATTGCTGCCTAACTCCTGGCACCAATGCGAGCAACTGCCCCAAAGGGAGTGTAATTGAAGCCTTGGATAGAATCTCCCATAAATGATCTGTTTGAAGTGTACTCCTCACCGCTTCTGATGATGATTCTGTTGTTACTGGGTTAGGATTTTGTTCATTCGCTCTCGCCTTTTGCAGGGGAACCTATGTTACTGGAATTGGATCAGGAAACACAGTTTGCTCTTTAGCTTCCGATTGGCTAGCTTTGGTATACATACGCTGCTGCTCACGGATACCAGGTTCGAACACCTGAGCTGCTGGTTGCAACTGCTTACCTGATCTTGTCTGGACCACTACTGCTTGTGATTCCACTGGTGAGATATAGACCATGTTGGTCATCGGGTTTTGACGCTCCTTCTTCCTTTTGTCGTATTCTGCTGCATCCTTACAAAATCTCCGGATGTGGCCAATCTCACCGCAAAAAAGACATCGAGGTGGTGGCAGAGAAGTACCCTTCGTTGATGTACCCGCCTGCCGTCGATTGGCATTGAAATTGGTATTTTGCTATCCCCGGTAATTTTTGTATCCTTGCGACTGATTGTTTCATATTTATGGTGGCACATAATGGGCTGCTGGCTGACCTAGTTCCTGTATGATAGCATTTATAGCGGCTCGCCCCTGCACCTTGGCATTATACGCACAATTTTCCGTTGAGTGTCCGGTTGTGTTGCAGATGGCACAATACATCTGGTTAAGGGCACATGTAGCACTGGTGTGCCCTGGATTTTTGCACTTGGTACAATACATCTGTTTAGCCGGATCATCTATTACATTCTTACTGGCCTTCAGCCACTCCAAGTCTTCGGTGAATCTCCCAACTTTATGCTCTAGTTGCAGGGCCATTGCAATAACAACATCTAGTGTCATAGCACCCACATAGCGGATTATCATGATTTGTCTTAATTGTGGGGTCAGCCTGTTAATGAACCACTGGGTTATAACATCATCCGGTAGATTAGTGTGTGCCGAAGGCAGTTGTCTTAAGTGGGTTCTAAACAATGTTGCATATTCCTGAACAGTCTGGTGCGGCTTTTGCCTATTGTTCTGCAAATAGTCGAAGATTTCTGCGGGATTCTTCTTCAATCGGAACCTCTGTAAAAACGCATCCCTTACCGCATCATAGTTAACAAAATGGTTGATATCATACTCTGTTAACCATCTCGCTACTTCATTGACTAATATTGCCTGGAATACGATGGCCTTGTACGCAGGATCGGGTGGATGATTCAGCACTGCATAGCTTATCTCAAAGGTGTGCACATGTGCATCAGGGTCGTCACCTGGAAATCCACCGAACTTTGTGTAAGTCACCCCTGTTCGACCCGGTCGAAGTGGAGGTGGATGTTGTTGTTGCTGCTGCTATTGTTGTTGTTGTTGCTGCTGTTGACCACTCATTGTGCTATTAGTGGTACCGTTGCTGTCTCCTGAGTTTTGAGGAGGTGTCTCTCGTCCTTCGGAATCTGTATTATTAGATTGCTCACCTTCCGGCTCGAAAATAGCATTGAGTCTTTTATGGATCTCCAAATCAAATAGCCTATCCTCCACTTTGGTGTCAAACATAGACAAGCTTACCCCAAATAGCGGTGTACGTACTAAAGATCCACCAGGGGGTATCACACTATCACCGAAAAACTATAAATTCCCACCAACTGGTATCGAACTTTCACCGTAACTTGTCGAACTTTCACCGAAACAAGGTATACTTTCACCGGCAACTATCTCTCTGGGTAACACAACTTTATCCTCATAAAGGTTCAAATTCTGACCAAATGGTATCGCATCAATTGCGCACTGCGTCCCTGTACACTCAGAAGTTACTGCACCTTCTTCAGAACGTACTGGAATTACACCGGAATCTCATCATTTATCACCAAACTGGTACCGGAATCTCGACTAACTGGCTCCGATTCTTCGACAACTGGGTTTAAATGGCATGCACTTCTACCACCTGGGGGTGTCCCTAATAGATTTGGTACCGCCCAGGGATGCTGGTCTCTCCTATACTTCGGATAAGCCTCGCCGGACCGAGTAACCGGCATATATCACCTGTGCACCACTTGCCTTACATATTGCTCCAACTTACTGATTATTCTCAATCCATTGCCATCTTCCCACAGACGACGCCAGTGTTAAAAGTGTGCTTTACCGTCACAGACACTTTTAAGTTCTTTTTGGGTTCTTGGGGATGGTAGGGGTCTGATAAATTAGAGGCCCTGTATCTTATTTCCCATTTAACTTATCAAACAAGCAGTAAGTTTTATCCTGTATAATCTCTTCTACACTGTATTACTGTTCATATTTTGGTTAGCCTTTTCATAGTATGTAACGCAGAGATTAATGATTACCGTCGCACAGACTTGTTATCGATAACATAACATTACTGTGTTAATCACAGATTAATGTAAATTAACAAAGTAAGAGTCACAGTACTCAGAATTTAAGAACGCTGCACTATGACATCTCCATAGGCCGCAAATCGCCTAGACAGACAGCCTGGCTATCCCGTCTCCTCGCTACCGGAGAACCACCGTAATGTCTTTTCATTATTTGATAAAAAGGGTACAACACTTTGCTACGACCTTTCGGTACGTACGGTGTAGAAAAATATAAATTACATAATGCCAATCCGGCGACCTTACAAAACTGTTAGTACTATCTATCCTTTTGGCACCCATACTTGTTTTATGTTGCTTGTCTTGGGTTATTGATAGTCCTTCCACTTTTGGCTTGTCCAGTAGGGTTGTCGTTTGGGATTCCTTCATCGTGGTTGACTTCTTGGAGGTTGTGGTTGAGAGGTCTGCTTGACTCTCTGCTTTAGAAAAGAAGGGAGTTCCAACACTTGCATGATCTGCCCATCAGGAAGTGCGGCATTCTGTACAATAGATCTAGGCTGGTCAATGGGAAGTGTGGAGGAAGGAACACAGGATGCTACTGTCCCCATTTGTCTGCTGATGTAGTCCACCTGACTGTTGATGTAAACCCCTTCCTGTGCAAAGGAAGACCAGGGGAAGATCTCTTGACATCCTCTTGACTGCCAACTTTCCATCACCAAGCTCTCATGGGTTGACTTTGGATTGAGCACGCTTGTCTAAAGGATTTGAACAAAAATCTTTCGGTCCTCTTTTGTAATCATTTCATATGGTCTAGGGTTACATTCTTCATGCAAGGTATTCTTAGGGAAGTCAAGTGCTATCACTCACTGATGGTCTAAATTCTTGAGTTGCAAGGAGCCTTGTCTAAGATTTAGGTCCACTGAGTGGCCGTATAACCAATCTTGGCCAAGCATTAGCGGCTCTATCAGATCCTAGTCATGGCACACTAGGAGTTTCACAGTCATGGCCTCTTCATGTATGAGGATAGGAAGGTCCACCTCACCCATGCAAGGGGTTTCCATGCCTCCTATCCCTATGAGGTGTGCCTCGATTGGCCGCATTTCTATTTTTGAGTCCTTATAGTGAGACCACCTAATCGCACTAGTCACAGCACCTGAATCAATTAAAGCCCTAAGCTCATGGCGGATGTTGCCTTGGTCTAGCACGACTGTAATGAATGGTCTACTATCCACTATGCAAGGATTAGCAGTTGACTTTTTTTGACACATGGTCATGGGTTATCTTGATGTGTCCTTGAGATGGTTATAATGTGCTCTCTCAAATCCTTGTCGTCTTAGTTTCATGCATTTAATGCATTCTAGAGACTTTGCCTGAGCTTCTGCGCATATTCGCTTTTCTTCCTCCTTATGCTTCTTTGCCAATGTGAGTCGTCTTAGCATATCCTCTGTAAGAGGTTCCTAATAAAGCTTGACTCTATAGCCACTAATGTAATTAGGCATTATCTCTCCTTCTAGGGTGGCTAATTGTACCACTCCACTTGTCGAGAGTTTGTTAATAATCAAAGGTCCATAACCACATGTTGGAACTGAAGGACTCACTAGGCAAGGAAGCTTAAGAAGGGAGTCAGAGAGAAGAGAAAGTACAAGCAGACAGAGCAGTCAACGACGATCTGGCAAGTAGGCCAATATTTTTTCAAGACATTTATGCACATAAGAGAGGTGGACACAAGGAGAAGGAGCAAGTAGGGAGCTCCAGGAAATGTATATCAAAATGTTAGAAGAAATCCCTACAACAATAGTGATTTTCATCACTAAAAACCCTTGTAAATACCATTTCACATTTTTGTAGTTCCATTTTGTGCAAGCCAAGGAGTCCTTGAGCTTGAGGAGCTTTAGAAGTATCTACCTGTCAGTTTTCACATTTTTTAGACTTCGTTTGAACCTCCAAATAGGGTAGAGAACCTAATTTTTAACTAGGCCGGACACTAGGTCTGGACAAGGCCAAAACCTAGTCAAAAACTATAAATAGAGCTAGAGAGCTCATTTTTGAGGTTAGATTGTAATTGAAATGAACTTGTAAGAGCTTTTTGAAAGTAATCCAAGAACTCCATTGCTTCTCACTCTTTGTCTTGCCGTGTGTACGCGTGTGTGTGTATGTGTGTGCATGCTTGTGTGCTTCTCACTCACGCACTTGTGCCTCCACTTGCTCGAGGTCTTCATACCATCCTCATGTCTTCCCGGATTGACATTAAAGGAGGTGCTACTCATCACTGAGCTACACCAAATTTTGGCGCCGTTGCCGGGGATCGAGCTTTGAGGACGAGCGTGTGATGGTAAGACATAGATGTGAGACGTTGGCGTGTAGGTAAATTCTTCACTTTTCTTATTTTTCTCCTTCTTACCTCATCACCATCATCGTCATCACCATCTCCCACCTCCATCTCCATCATCGCGGAAATTTTCAGTTTTTGATCATATCACCTTCCCCACCTCATTTCCCTCATTCCACTTGTGAGAGAGAGCGAGAGAGCTATATTGCGTGTGTTGTTTTTGCATGTTCTAGAGCATTTTTGCAGGTTCTTGCTGTATCATCATCCCCAGCACTCTGCGCAGGTATGAAAACATGCGGTCCTGTCTCTGTGTCGCCGACCTCTGTCGATCGCGATCGACAGAAAATTCGATCATTTGGTAAAACAAAGTTCACCACTAGCACAAGCATGATGAGCACATTCTAAATCACTAAAAACAGTTGGAAAATTTCGTGTTTCTCTGTCAATCGCGACCGACACCATCGATCGCGATTGACAGCCACGACCGACAGACCCTGTCAATCGTGAGCGACAGACCTGTCGATCGCGACCGACAGACCCCACGACCGACTGACTGCCACGTAGGACCCTGTCAATCGCGACCGACAGACCCTGTCAATCGCGATTGACACCGTCGATTGCGACCGACAGAATTTCCACGATTGATTGACTTTTACGCGTAGCCACGTGTCCATCGCGACAGACACATCCCCGATCGACTGAAATCACTGCGAAAAACCCGGAAAAAGTATCGATCGCGATTGACACCATCAATCGCGATTGACAGAACTCACGACCGACTCTGTCGATCGCGATTGACACTGTCAATCGCGACTGACGTGTCAATCGCGACCGACAGGCCCCGACGGACACCTCTGTCAATCGCGATTGACAGACCTGTCGATCGCAATCGACAGGCTTTTCGGCCAAAAAATTAAGGTTTTTATTCTAAGCCTTGGGGATAGTTTTTGGGCATATTGGTCTAGCAATTAGTGATTTGTGAGGTCCCTACACATGTATTTTTGAGAAAAATCCTGTGACCTGTTAGCCTGTTGAACCCTGTTTTAGCACCAAAACCCTGAACTGGCATAACTTTCTCATACGAAATCCGTTTGCTGTGATTCTTGTTTTGTTGGAAAGCTCGTGGGGAGTACAACCAAAACTTCCACTGGTTATGTGAAAATTAATATCAGGATAATTAGATAGGGTATTTTGAATTTGACCATCCCCCGGGGTAGGAACGCTGAAGGGTCCTTGGGATTGTTTTCCATAAAGGCAAAGGGGATTTGGCATGTGAATTACATGCATGAAAGTGACCTGTCTGTCATTTGAATTTAAGTCTTGAGCTAATTTTGGGACTTTTACAGGTCCATTGAGAGCAATTGAGAGCATACAAAGCAAGGGTTTCTTTGCAAGCTTGAGACTCGGGTTCTTGAGCATCATAAAGCAAGGGATCAACAAGAAAGGTCGGAATATTCTCAACTCCCTTTGTCAATTCCTAGCTTAGGCTAAGAACGACTAGTGATAGGAGTAGGCCAAGACGGCGATAGGCATCAATCAAGTTGAAGACTACCTATGCACTCAAGTTCAAGATTAAACATAATCTCTTCGTGATGCGATAACCTTAAAGGAAAGAATCTAACGAGGAACGATCAACATACAGTGCAGAAATACACTCAAGTATACCTGACGACGTGATATCAGACAAGATTATAAACGCGGTAATCCACCAAAAAAAGAATCAAGTGACTGATACAAAAGAACTCAGCAACGAGGTTGTACTTGGGCAAAATTGGGCTATTCATTTAGGCTTATGAACCTTAGATCAGGGCGACATCTAGGGAGAGATAGACAAAGCCTTAGGTCTTCAGAGGCTAGTGTCAATCATACTGCTAGGTCTTGGGCCCAGCAGTTGAGCCACCACTCATACTACCCTAGCTCTGAGACTAGTGAATCAGAGATGTCTCAAGGCATGGACAGACCTACGGGAAGTTCAAGAGTGCCATACTTGCGCAGGGTAGAAGGCCCTTACAAAACGTAGTTGGAATACCTTAGGACCAACCGATTAGGTGCTAGCATCTATGAGGACGGCCTAGGAAGATCTGTGGTACAGATTAAGAATCCTGATCAATCCATTGGACTAGAGCGCCCAGCTGTCAAGTTCGAAAACGGAGCCTACTTAGACAAGGAAGGGACAATATATGTAGTCACCAATCACCCAGATAGGACTGATGAATTTGGGAATGAGATTCCAGGAACGGACTTAGGTGACCTAGAGCAAGGAAACAGGGGTGAAGAACCGAGGACCCCTCGAGGCAAATCTGTTCTCACTAGGATTATCACACCAGAGTGGATTCCCCAAGATAATAAGAGCATAGATCTGCTTCTGACCCGAGAAACTGACGAAGCCTTTTGGAGGTATAAATCTGATCAACCAACTGATATAGGAACAATCATGATCTATGAGTTTAAGGATCCTGATAGCCCAGGCAGCGTGACCTACTTAGATCACGTTTCAGAGAGGATCTTTGTGGTTACAGAACATGATAGACATGCTTACACTTGGAAGGGTGAATTCGTTTTCCCCCAACCAAGATCGAATGTGTCCTATGGTCACCCTGGAGCTGGAACATCCCAAGCTCATGGAATTCAAAGAGACAGAAGTAGAGATAGGCCAGAAGTAAGCTTTGTCAACCCAGGGGGCAGAGAAAGAACGAGAGTGGAGACAAATAGGGTGGAACCTGAGATACATAGAGCTCACAGGAATCAAAGAAATGCGGATGTGTTCCCTCTACCATGACCTAGAGAGCACACAAGGACTTTGAGACCGACTCACACTACAAGGAATACGGGCGTGTAGCGACGGTTAACGCGACAGAATTTCGTCGCTATAAAATTGCAACTTGCATCGGAATTACCGTCGAGCACGGACCGTCGATTATACGATGCAAAAAACGACGGTATTTGTGACGGTATTTGCCTAACGTCGCTTAAACGACGCTTGTCAAAGGCGTCCCTTAAGCGATGCTTTTTTGCGTCGCTTTTTGCGTCGCATAAGCGACGGTCCATAAGCGACGGTCCATTATGCGACGGTCCATTATGCGACGGTATTTGCCTAATGTCGCTTATACGATGATGCGTTGCATCACTTATACGACGATCTGTTGACGGACAAAAATTAAAACGTTGGAGGCTCTGCAATCGGCATTTTCACGCATCCGATCGAAGAGCTCTCCAACGTTCGCAATTGCGCTGCGCTTACGAGCTGAAGCAAGTATATGCAGAATTGTTGTTTTGCTTAAGCTCTCTGTTATTGTCTCCCTCTATCTTTGTTTCTCTCTTTCTACATCTTTCTCTCTTTGAATTTTCTCTCTCTCTCTAGATCTCTCTCTCTCTAGATCTCTCTCTCTAGATCTCACTCTCTCTCTCTCTCTAGATCTCTCTCTCTCTCTCTCTCTAGATCTCTCTCTCTCTCTCTCTCTCTCTCTCTCTCTCTCTCTCTCTCTCTCTCTCTCTCTCTCTCTCTCTCTCTCTCTCTCTCTTCTCTCTCTTTATTGCAGGTTATTCAAGAAGCTAACCAAGCAAAAACTATGGATCACAATTGTAAGTACAATTTCTATTATTTGTAGATCATTTGAATTGTGTTATTTTCATTACATACCATACTCACACTTATTGATATGCACTCATACACTTATACATGATGAAGAAGCACACACACATGCATATACCTACATATACACATATACATGCACATACACACACATACACATAGAGTTATACATATACACACACATACACAAGAACATGCACATATTGATACATACATATACACTTATACATGCACATGCATATACATACATATACGCACACATACACATGCACATATACACATATACATGCACATACACACACATACACATAGAGTTATACATATACATGCATATACATATACACACATACACATGCACATGCACATACTCATACACACATATACACTTATACATGCACATGCACATACATACATATACACACACATACACATGCACATACATACATATACACACACATACATATACACTTAGGTACACACATATGAATGAATTATATAATTAAAGTATTAAAACACATGCTTAATATAAACAATAATAACAATCAATAGAACAAAACTCTTCATTACTTAATACCATACACACAATTCAAAACATGACTGAAATGAAAAATATATAGATAAATATATGTATATATCAATGTAAATACATATAATCCAATGTCATAATCAACGTCTAAAATCCTAATCATCATCATCATGATCATCATCATCAGCAATATCATGATCATCGTGATCTTCCTCATCCTCATCCTCATGATCACCCTGTGACGATCGAGATCGTCCCTCCTGTGTCTGTCTCTCCACCTCATCCATATTTGTCTCCCCATAATACTCCTGTATTACATATAACAAACATAAATCAATAAAATAATTAAAACATTCATAACAACAAAATAATTGTATAAAATTTAAAAATACTCACAAAGGCATCAGGATGATCTTGTATATACTCGCTCAAACGCCGATATCCAAAATGTGTAGCATACTCGATCTCGTGTTTTGTAGGATATCGGCCATAATCCTTTCGCTGCAATGAAACAAATAAAAAACATTAGTTGCTTGCATTTTAACTAAAATAAAAAATATACTCACAATAACACATATACTTACAAACGTAGCTACAAAACCATTATGGCCCATTTGGCCTAAGTGGGATGTGTGGCCCGACTCCACTCTCTTCTTTGCAGCAGCCTGTTTATTCAAGGAAAAAAATACATAAATTAAATTAAAAAATTACTAAAATATCTAAAAATTATAAATATAAACTATTAATTTGTGTACCTTCTGCTGAGGAAATGACTCCTGAAGACGTAGCTGTCTACGAAAAAACTGCCACGACTCAGGTGGTATATTAGCTCGCCTCTTATTTTTTTCGACCATACAATATCTCCTGTTAATTTAATCTAAAACAGAAAAAAAAGTCAGAATACATACACATATATACACACATATACACATACACATACACATACACATACCCACATACACATATACATGCAAACATATACGCATGCATATATGTATATATATACACATATACATACATATAACATAAACACACATATACATATCCACATATATACGTACACACACATGCATGCATATACACTCATTCATACAAAATACATGCATTTATCCCACAATAATATGTGTTGTGTATATGTGAATATGTGTGTATGTATAAATGTGTATATGTGAATATGTGTGTATGTGTAAATATGTATATGTGAATTTTTTATTTATGTAGATAATCAAATTATTAATATCAAATACCATTATTGTAGATTCTGATCAATCAGATGGAACTCCACCACCGTCTCCTCATCGTGCAACGACTTTATACTGTAAGTATATGAAATATTTAATTTTAACTATATTTGATGGATACATAACTTATATTTTTTTTTTATGTTTCTTATGATGTGTAGATTCTGATCAATCAGAGGGTACTCCACCACCTCCTACCCATGCAACGACTTCACATGTGTCCTCCGATAGGAATTATGATGAATTTTACTATCAAGAGCATATTATATGTTGGTGTAACTCTTGTTATGGCACGTATCAAAGACCACGATTGGAATGTATTGAACATGAGGCAGAGTATGGTACTTTTGAGCATGCACCATCACCTAGTCAACGTGATAATGCTTGGGTATGTATTTTCTATATATATTAATGTCATTTTTTTATTTAAAAACCATGTATAAAATCAAATTATTATTGATATACAGGAATACTTGCTCGATGATGATGATGATGATGATTTTTCTCATAATGTTAATATACCTCGTACACGTCATGGACTTGCTGTTCATCAATTACAAGCAGAGGTTTCTAGAAATCCTCTACCTCCTGGTTTAGAGAATGAAACGGCTGGAGATTATCCATTGCCAGCTCGTGATCGTTCTTTAGTACAAACATATGATAGAAGAAGATATGGAGGATGGAATAGAGGACCACTTCCTTTAGATGGAGAGGTTTTCAACTTTTGGGGTAATTGCTATATGATTGCTCCATCCACTATTACTAATGCTGGTCGTGGTCTCTTTATTGTAGAGGATTTGTATGTGCCTCCGAACTCTGAAGTCACTCTTATGTCATTTTGTGGTCCTATATATGGATGGGGAGATTGGCATCGACTTTCACGTTATGTTCAAAGCATGAGTACTTATGGAATATGCTTGAACGCAGCATCTCTTACTAGTAGAAGGATTTTACATGCAGAAAATGAAAGATTATATATTGATGGAAGACCTTACACACATGGAAATATAGCAGGTTTAATAAATAGTAGTCGAGGGTTACATAATAGTTCAAGGACTAATTGCACATTTGAGGAGCGTGAAAATAGTCATGAATCACCATACATGAGTAGAGATGTATCAAGATACATAGTTGTCAATGCTATTACTACATTACATGCTGGTGATGAACTATTAGTGAATTATGGATGGCGTAGACCTCCAAGAGCACCTTTTAGCTTGAGAGAATAAAAATTTTCTATCCATATTTAATAAGTTATATACTTAATTTTATATTTGAAGTTTAATTTTTATTCATTTATGGAATACTAATGAGTTTTATTTATATGTGTAGATTCCAACGTATGATGTTGATGATATTCGTCCACAACATTCACAATTACCAATAAGACCTCATTTATCAGAAGCTTCCATGAGGAGGCTACGCAAAACTAAGCCTGTGCAATATGCAAAGTTGAAAGATCTATATTCAAAAGATGATAAAGTACAAGATTTGTGTGACAATGATGAAGATGATGGCATGGCAGATTTTATTGAGGATTGGTATCAAAATGACAGTGAGAGCATGGATATTTCTAAAAATGAGAAATATCTTCGAGAGGAATGTCTAAAGCATGTATATGAAGGAAGTCGTTTGACACGACTAAGTGCGAGCTTACTTATTCTCAACCTTCAAAATCGTTTTGGATGGAGTAATGTATCTGTTTCGACACTATTAAGGTATAATTTTCAATTTTCTATCTATTTATATATATGTGCATAAATATATATATATATATATATATATATATATATATATATATATATATATATATATATATATATATATATATATATATATATATATATATATGCAGGTTTTTATTCTTACTATAGATAAGGTAAGAACAAGAACTTGAATTGAATGGACACTTTTTATCCGCGCATCTTTTAAAACTATTAATGCATCTTTCAAAATATTCGTAAAAAATTTGATTGTTTGGATGGCAGGATACGATTGTTTGTTTTGGAGGATATGAAGTATGTACCTTCATTGAATGATTTGTCGATTCATGCATATGTTCAGTTTGAAAGTGTGAGAAGCGGATTTATAATTTGTATTCAAAGAATTTGGCACTGTTTATAGGCCATACAATGGTGACCTGGATGCATCGCATGCACAGAGGTTACTCAAGATAGAGCAATCTGATTATAATGGACTAGTGCCAGCAAGATTCCTAGGGTATGCAGTAAACCTCTTGCATGTCAATGATGAGCATTTGAACTTTAGGATACAAAGTGGAAATCATGGTGGCTTGAGAGGATCACTTTTATACATGCAAGAGGTTTACTGCATACCCCAGGAATCCTGCTAGTACTAGTCCCTTATAATCAGGTTGCTCTATCTTGAGTAACCTCTGTGCATGCGATTCATCCAGGTCACCATCGTATGGCCTATAAACAGTGCCAAATTCTTTGAATAGCAATTATAAACTCGCTTCTCGCACTTTCAAACTGAACATATGATAGAATCGACAAATCATTCAATGAAGGTATATACTTCATATCCTCCAAAACAAACAATCATATCCTGCCATCCAAAACAATCAAATTTTGCGGAAATATTTTGAAAGATGCACATAAGCATACACATATATAAAATTATATGCATATATATATGTATATTTATTTATTTACTTTCTTTAATATATCATTTTTTTGATAAACTTACAGGTTATTATCTGAAAAGTTTTTACCAAGTCAAAATATTCTTCCTACCTCACATGATGAAATGAAGAAGATAATCAACAATCTTGGTATAGATTATCAATGTATACATGCATGTCCTAACGATTGTATTTTATATAGAGGTGAATATGCAGACTCTTTGACATGTCCCAAATGTCAATCTCCTCGATATAAGGGTGAAGAAGGTAAAATCCCGAATAAGGTATTGAGACATTTTCCATTGGCTCCACGGATTAGACATATGTTTCAAAGCCCCGAATTATCAAAGCTTTTGACTTGGGGACATGATCACAAAAGTACTGATGGACTAATCAGAATTCCTCATGATAGTGTTGCTTTTCAGCATATTGATTCTACATGGCCTGAATTTGCACAAAATCCACAGAATCTAAAGTTAGGAGTTGCATTAGATGGGGTTAATCCATTCTCCATGAAATCCAGTAAATGGTCAACATGGCCAGTGGTAGTCATAAACTACAATCTTCCGCCATATCTTAGCATTAAAAAGGAACATTTAATGCTTTCACTTTTAATCCCAGGCAAAAGACAAGTTAAAGATATGAATGTATATCTTGCTCCTCTCATTGACGATCTTCAAGAGTTATGGAGAGGTATTAATGTCATTGATATATCAAAAAGCATCAATGAAAGACATATTACAATTCGTGGTATTGTGGCTTGGACTATTCACGATTTTCCTGGATATGGCATTTGTTCAGGTATTGATGTAATTTTTTTATTCAATATGCATGTAAATAAATATGATTTAATCTAATTATATTTTTATCCTTTTCCATGATGCAAGAATATCTACTAAGGGTTATAAAGCTTGTCCATATTGTGGTGATTGGTTGAGATCAATCTATAGTAAGAATCTCAACAAAAATATTTATCTTCGACATCGACGATTCTTGCCTGATGATCATCCATTAAGATCTAAAAGAGAAGCGATACATTTTAATGGAAAGCTTGAAACAGGCCAGTATCCAAAACCTATGACGCCTATGGATTGGTATAAAAAATGGACAGATGGACCTCTGATAGATCCAGAAGCAGAAATCTTCAGTGATGATCCAGATAATGAGTATGTGAACAAAGGTAAAGGGAAATTGGCACTCGCAGAGAACATATCAATATGGTATTCTTTGGAGTATTGGAAAGAGTTAAAAGTATGTCATCTTCTTGATCCTATGCATATATTCAAAAATATTGGTTATTCACTATGGCAGCATCTTCTTGGACTAAAAGATACCACAACATCAAGGAATGATTTGAAAGATCAAAAATCCAAACCAAAGTTATGGCCAGTTTTTGATAGACATCGACAAGAAACGACTTATGCATCTGCTCCTTGGGTACTTACGACAAAAGAGATACAGACTATCAACAATAGAATTCAATTGATCAAGACTCCTACAGGATATGGAGCATCGTTTCAAAACATGTTTACTATGGATGATAAGAGCTTATCTGGATTAAAGACCCATGACTGGCATAACTTTTTGAAACATATTTTACCTTTGGTTATCGATGGATGTACAACGAAAGGAGTACGAGATGTGATCTATCGTCTTGGATCACTTATAAGGTAATTATGATACTTTTATATTTAATATGTATGAATATTGGATATCTTTTATTTTTTAATTAACTTCTTTACAATTGTTTTTATGATTTGTATAGGTGGATTACATCCAAAGAGATCGATAAAAATTCGATCCCACAAAAAAAAACGTGAATGCAAAGAGCTACTATGTTTGATGGAAAAAGAACTTCCTACTTCATTTTTTGATATTCAAGTTCATTTACTAGTCCATCTTGTAGATGAGATAGAGATTGCCGGTGTTGTCAACACTCGATGGATGTTTTGGGTCGAGCGATTTATGGGAATACTAAAAGGTTATGTGCGACAAAGAGCAAAACCAGAAGGATCCATGGCAAAGGGTTGGATGCTTGAAGAGTGCATGTATTACGTTAGTGAGTACCTTGAAAGAGTTCATGAAGAAGCTCCACGTGCATGGACCAACGAGTCTTCTTCAAAAATAACAGATGAGGTATTATCAGGTAAGGGGGTTCCATTCTTATTTACATTTCAAGAAAAAAATGATGTTTCTACTTTTGTAGCATATAATAGCGAATGCATGCAAGCATTCGTTAGCGAGAAAGTCTCCAAAGTAAAAGGCGAAAAAACAAAAGATCTAGACGTAATCTCGATAATAATGAGATTACAGATATACCTTCTTTCACGGATTGGCTATATAGTCGTTTGCAACGCGCCAACGTAAATAATGAAGAAATCTCAGATGAGCAAAGAGAGTTAATGATAGGTTGTGAACAAAAGGTAATTTTATTAAAATATATATTTTATTTTTTTCATATATGTATGTTAGTTTCTATTTACTAATTGAATTTATTTTGCAGGCTTGAATGTTCACTAATATGTGGGCTTTTGGACAGCATATTAGAATCAAATCCATTGATTCTTTACGTAAAACAGAGGATTCTAGTATTGTTGCTTGTTTCAAGCAACTATCACGTGCTAGCTCAAAAGACACGAACCTTATAGATAGCGAACTTGGTTACGTAGGAACTATTGTTGGTATCTACGAAATTTCATTTCGTACATTCAAACAGGTAGAAAAGAGTTTATATAGTTTTTTTAGAGTTAGTTATTTTTTTAAGCACCTAATAATGGGACGTTTTTGTTGTTATATATTTTGATAGGTCATTTTGAAGGTTGACTGGTATCGAGCGGAGTATAAAGGTAGTAATTCTACAATAAGAAAGGAATTATCTGGGTTTTGGGCAATTGATTCTTCCAAGGTAATGCGATCTACTAAAGAACCATATATTCTTCCTAGGCATATTGAACAAGAATTTTTTTATAAAAACCCAGATGCTCATCCTTGGTGGCAAGTCATTCATGTGCAACCTAGAGGTAGGTCATTGTTTGAACAGTTTATTGTTAGAGAGATTGAAGAAAGTCCTCTTGATGATCAGCATCAGATACTGATACATCAACATCTGGAATAGAAATTAGACTCATTATACGTGATAATGATACTAATCTTTTTGATGAAGAGGATAATTCTCTACATGCTGATTCTACTGATGAGGAAGAGGAATTACCAGAAATAGATATTAATCCACCAATAGATGATGTGATTCATGAGAACATAGATTTAACAATAGAAGAAATAAATGAAATCAATAAGGATAATGAAGATGAGACTATATTGATGTCTTACCAAAATGATGGCAATAATGAAAACATATGAGCAGATTAGATAGTAACTTGAAGCTTCTGAATGGATATCAGATAATAGGTTTTTTTTATTAACTTGAATAACGATGAATCCTACTAGAGAGATGAAATCATGTTCTTCTAAGTTAGAACATGAAGCTCGGGGGTATGCCTAATTATTTTATATATAGCTTTATCTTCGAGGAGTAAATTTTTATCATGTATGTATGCATATGTGTGTGTATTCATGTGTATTATATGTATACATATATTAGTATGCATATATATGTATTTCATGTATATGTATGTGTT
This sequence comes from Ceratopteris richardii, assembly GCA_020310875.1. NCBI lineage: Eukaryota > Viridiplantae > Streptophyta > Polypodiopsida > Polypodiales > Pteridaceae > Ceratopteris > Ceratopteris richardii. Next base: position 105,017,600 of record CM035425.1, on the reverse strand, counting down.
TGCATGTGTGTGATATATGTATACATGTATTCATGTACGTAATATATGCAAGTGTTTATAATTGTGTACATGTATATATGTATATGTGTCGATGTGTAAATATGTACATGTAAATATGTATGCATGTATATATATGTTTATGTGTGCATGTAGGCATGTACATGTATGTGTAAATATGTACATGTAAATATGTTAGTATGTATATATATATTTATGTGTGCATTTAGGCATGTATGTGTGAAGCATAATATATCTACTCCATTTTATATTTATGTATCCTATCTACATGATGTGTATATATCTTTACATATATTATGAATCATGATCCTCGTTGATTCGAGTAGCTATATATAGAGGCATAAGGTTGGGAGGAGAGACATCTCTCTAGTAGGACGTCGGAGGTGTACATATACTTCAAACATATGGCTAAAAGGTTGAATTAGAGTTTTTAAATTAGGGATTTCAAAACCCTAATATCGAGATTAGTGCTCTCTGTCTCTCTCATAGTGGTTAGCAACGGGATGGCAACGTCGTAGTGGCAACGGGTTGCTAACGCGTTAGCAACGAGTTCAAGTTGCGAACCCCAAGTTGCGATAAAGTTGCGTACAAATCAATTTTTATTTTAGATTTTTTTATATGTATATATGTGTGTGTGTGTGTGTATATATATGGATTATATTATATTACATACATAGCAGTAAATATATACTACATACATACGTGTAATGTAATACACACATTTTTATGTATATATACACATAGTATATACATATTACATTTATACACAACACATAGATGTATACATACATGATACACATGCATACATACATACTACAAAAATAGAAACATGTATACAAAAATACAAAAATATATATCTCTCTCTCTCTCATATACATACATACCGTGCATTGTCGCGACGATGAGCCATAAGTGTCCGCATCTCTTTTAAACACCACTTAAGGGACCATCCTGTCCCAAACTCTGTCTCAAGTGAACTAAGCACGTACTTTTTATCCCTCTCATCATGCTCACTACAAAAATAAAAAACATAATGTAAATAAAACATAAGATATACATTTCAATTTATATGTAAAACTTTTACTTACTTCCATGATAAGTGGATAAAGCGCAGGTAAGAGTCGCATAGTGCCCGCATTCTTCTCTTGAACTCCAATCCATTCCCTATGTACACAATGTTCCCCTCCGGCTCTATGTCGCACTCTAGTCCTAAGGTGCCTATGCATGTCCTCATAGGCAACTCTGCTCTGCTATCACGTGCTGGAGGTGGTATAGGTGTCCTAAAAATAGATAGATAGAAATAAATAAAAATATGTGCTATAATATCATTAAAAAAATTTATGAAAAAAAACATACCTATGAGCAGATAGCTCTCTTCCTGCATGTGGATCCGCAGAAGAGCCCTCGTCTGATCGCGTAAGCATCTGGATCGTATAATACAGCTCCTCATCGGACATCTCTGCGTAGTCCCGCATTATGGCCCCTAGAGTATCTGACGGAACTCTTGCTCTCATAAGACTTTTTATGAGAGTGAGTTTCGCCTTTCTCTCTTTACTGGGATCCATAATACCTAACATATAAAACAAAATGGTTAGAAATCAATATATAGTATGTGTGTGTATGCATGTGTATGTGTGTGTATGCATCATTATGTGTGTATGTGTGTAGGTATATGTGTGTGTTGTCTATGTGTATGTGTGTGTGTCTATGAGTGTGTATGTGTTTATGTATATGTATATATCTACGTGTGTGTATGTATCTATATGTGTATGTGTATGCATGTATGTATGCATGTGTGTGTATGCATATGTATGTGTGTGTATGCATCATTATGTGTGTCTATGTATGCATTTGTACGTGTGTATGCATCATTGCATGTGCATGTGTCTATGTGTGTATGTGTGTGTATATGTGTGTGTGTCTATGTGTATGTGTGTGTGTTTATGAGTGTGTATGTGTTTATGTGTATGTATGTATCTATGTGTGTCTATGTGTGTTGGCATACAAAGCAACAAAGGAGTCATGCACAATACGGCAACAAGGCCAGATCATTTTTTCCCATGGATTATGTACAACTCAAGTGATTTTAATCACTACACAAACATTGTAAATCCCGTTTTTGGTATATTAGACTCCATTTTGTGCAAGCCGAGGAGTCCTCGAGCTTGAGGAGTGTTAGAGGTACCATCGTACCAACTTTCATAATTTTTAGACTTCGTTTGAGCCCTCAAATAAGCCCTGGAACCTAATTTTTAACTAGGCCGGACACTAGGTCTGGACAGGGCCAAAACTAGTCAAAAAACTATAAAAAGAGCTAGAGAGCTCATTTTTTAGGGAGATTGTAATTGAAACAAACTTGTAAGAGCTTTTGAAAGTAATCTAAAGAACTCCATTGATTCTCTCTCTTTGTCTTGCCGTGTGTGCGCGTGTGTGTATGTGTGTGCATGCTTGTGTGCTTCTCACTCACGCACTTGTGCCGCCACTTGCTCGAGGTCTTCATACCATCCTCATGTCTTCCCGGATTGACATTAAAGGAGGTGCTACTCATCACTGAGCTACACCAAATTTTGGCGCCGTTGCCGGGGATCGAGCTTTGAGGACGAGCGTGTGATGGTAAGACGTAGAGTTGACGCGTTGGAGTTGTAGGTAATTTCTTCACTCTCATCAATTTTCTTTTACTTTCTTCTCCATCTTCATTTCCATCATCATCATCACCATCTCCCACCTCCATCTCCATCATCGCAAAAATTTCTGTTTTTTGATCATATCACCTTCCCCACCTCATTTCCCTCATTTCACTTGTGGGAGAGAGCGAGAGAGCAATATTGTGTGTGCGTATTTTGCATGTTTCTTGAGTTTCATTGTAGCTTCTTGCTGTATCATCATCCCCAGCAATGTGCGCAGGTACGACAGGCTCTGCACAGGTCCCGGGACGACGACCTCTGTCTGTCGCGACAGACAGAAAATCTTAAAATTTTGTGAATGCATGATTAGCACGGTCACCTACACCTTGAGGGCACTCTAGATCACTAGAAGTTTCTCAAAAATTTGCGTTTTTTCAGTCTATCGCGACAGACACCGTCTATCGCGACAGACAGAGACCCACGACAGACAGCGTCTATCGCGACAGACACCGTCTATCGCGACAGACCGAAATTCCACGATAGACATCGTCTATCGCGACAGACAACGTCTATCGCGACAGACACCGTCTATCGCGACAGACCGAAATTCCACGATAGACACCGTCTATCGCGACAGACACTGTCTATCGCGACAGACAGAGACCCACGACAGACAGCGTCTATCGCGACAGACACCGTCTATCGCGACAGACCGAAATTCCACGATAGACACCGTCTATCGCGACAGACCAGTCTATCGCGACAGACACCGTCTATCGCGACAGACCGAAATTCCACGATAGACACAGTCTATCGCGACAGACACCGTCTATCGCAACAGACCGAAATTCCACGATAGACATCGTCTATCGCGACAGACCAGTCTATCGCGACAGACACCGTCTATCGCGACAGACCGAAATTCCACGATAGACACCGTCTATCGCGACAGACCAGTCTATCGCGACAGACACCGTCTATCGCGACAGACAGCCCCCACGATAGTTTGTGTCTATCGCGACAGACACCGTCTATCGCGACAGACAGACATTTTCGGCAAAAATTAAGGGGTAAATTTTTGGAAATTTAGGCTAAATTTTGGGCATATTTGCACTCTCAAGTACTCATATACTTACAAAGGCCTTAGAAAAATGCATTAAAACCCCTGAAAGGTTCTGTTGGTCTAGTTAACCCCCTAAACCCTGAACGGTCATAACTTTTTCATACGAAATCCATTTTCTGAGCTCTAGGGCTTGTCGGAAAGCTCGTGACATATACTACACGCCCTCAACTGTTTTTTATAAGAATAACGCGTTAATTTTCAGATAGGATATTTGGAAGTTGACACACAGAGGGGTAGAAACACCAAGGGAGCTCTAGAGGAAATTTCTAGCAATACAAAAGGGGGAACAAGGGTCATTAAAAAAGTGTCTGAAATAATTTGTTTGTCAATTGAAAGGTTTACTTGGAGCTAATCTTGGGACTTATGCAGGTCTATTGAGAAGCAATTGAGAGCGTCCAAGCAAGGGTTTTGCGCAAGCTTGAGAATCAACTTCTCGAGCACTAAAGAGCAAGGTTCGGCAAGAAAGGTCGGAATACTCTCAACTCCTCTTCGTCAATTCCTAGCTTAGGCTAAGAACGATTAGAAGTAGGAGTAAGTCAGGGCGACGATAGGCCACTATCAAGTTGAAGACCACCTAAAAACTCAAGTTCAAGCTAAGGGCATAATCCTTGTACTGTCGAGAATTTTAAAGGGAAAGAACTTAACGTGGAACGATCAACTGTAAGTGCGAAACAACGTTCAAATATTCCTGACGACGTAATATCAGACAAGACCTTAAACACGATAAAATAACTAAAAAGAACCAAGCGACTAATATAAAGTAACCAGCAACGAGGTTGTACTCTGGGCAAAGAACTGTGCTACTTAGATAGGCATATGAACCTTAGATCAGGACGACATCTAGTAAGGGAGAGACAAAGCCTTAGATCTTCAGAGGCTAGTGTTAACCACACTGCTAGGTCTTGGGCCCAGCAGTTGAGCCACCACTCGTACTACCCTAGCTCGGAGACCAGTGAGTCAGAGATGTCTCAAGGCATGGACAGACCTTCAGGTGTACCTTACTTGTACAGGGTAGAAGGCCCTTACAAAACACAGTTGGAATACCTTAGGACCAACCGATTAGGTGCTAGCATCTATGAGGACGGCCTAGGAAGATCCGTGGTCCAGATTAAAAACCCTGACCAGTCCATAGGACTAGAGCACCCAACTGTCAAGTTTGAAAACGGTGCATACCTGGACAAAGAAGGAACCATATACGTAGTCACCAGTCACCCAGATCGGACAGATGAATTTGGAAATGTAATCTCAGAAGCAGAGTTAGGTGACTTGGAACAAGGAAACATGGGAGTAGAACCTAGAACACCCCGAGGCAAATCTGTTCTCACTAGGATTATCACACCTGAGTGGGTTCCCCAAGACAACAAGTGCATAGATTTGCTTCTCAATCGAGAAACTGACGAAGCCTTTTGGAGGTATAAACTTGATCACCCAACTGATATAGGAACAATCATGATCTATGAGTTTAAGGATCCTGATAGCCCAGGCAGAGTGACCTACTTAGATCACACTTCGGAGAGGATCTTTGTGGTTACGGAAAATGATAGGCATGCTTACACTTGGAAGGGTGAATTCGTTTTCCCCCAACCAAGAGCGAATGTATCCTATGGTCACCCTGGAGCTGGAACATCCCAAGCCCATGGAACTCAAAGAGACAGAAGTAGAGATAGACCAGAAGTAAGCTTTGCCAATCCAGTGGGCAGAGAAAGAACGAGGACGGAGATGAATAGGGTAGAACCTGAGATGCTTAGAGCTCACAGGAACCAAAGAAATGTAGATGGATTCCCTCTGCCGAGGCCTAGAGAGCACACAAGAACTTTGAGACCCACCCAGCTAGTTAAGTCCATGAAGAATTACTTTGACGGCACAGGAGATCCCTATGATCATGTGGCGGAGTTCAAGCAAGTTTTGAGAGCTGAACAAGTGGAGGATCTATTCACGCAGTACAATGCCTTCGGTCTAACCCTTAGGAACACAGCACTTACATGGTTTCAGCCATTGGATGAGCACCAGTTCAGGAGCATAGACCAACTCCTAGAGGCATTTATTATTGAATTCTCCAAGAGTGGCATAAGACACAATACCTCCTCACTGATTCACAGCTTCAAGCAAACCCCTCAAGAGACTGTGAGACTTGCCGGAAGAAGATTTAGGCAATACCTTGAAAGATGTCCTGTTTCGGAGCTACCCACATCTGCCAAACAAGTAGCCTTATTCCTTGATGGATTGCTGAGTACAAAATTGAGATCCTACGTGTATCTGAAAGACCCTAGGACGATAGAAGAGTGTGTACGCATGTGCATTGACATTGAAGATAACCTAGGGGAAGAACTAGAGCTTTCCAAAATCTACAAAGATTCAGATAGTGCATCTAGTCACTCTTCCACGCAATCCACATCAATTGAGGAACTCGCAGAGAAAGTGGCCCAGAAATTAGGTGTAACTAGCAAACAAATCCCAAGGTTTGCTCCTGTGAAAAGGTGCTATACATGCGGTGGCGACCATATGGCGAATGTCTGCCCCATTATGGCTCAGCCCCAAGTAAAACCTGGTAGCCAATATTGCACCATAGAACGGAGATACACCAATCACACCGCACAAGGTTGCCCATACAACAAGCAGGCGGTTAGGCAACCCTACCCTCAGCCCTACCAACAAGGCAGATACCAGAACCAGTACCCTCCACAACCATATGGCAGGCCACAACAAAATTTCCAACCTCAATATCAAAACCAACAAAGGCCTCAGCCTGTGCTAGCACAACAACCCCCAGCCCCAGCTAACGTGATTCCGGTACAGTATACGGCTGCAGAAGAGAACCTGAATAGAGCCATAGTCCCTGTAACATCCTTGCTTTCTGAAAGTGACCCGAGTGACCATAGCTTTGATTCTACACATGTTGATAGCCCCCAGGCCTACTACATGCAGTCTCCTGAGCATGGGAGTCCTATTATAGCGAAGAAACAAACGAACCTAGTTGGGAGTCAGATTACACGAACGTCATGTATGCAAACCCCAATTCCAGGCCTCAATCTAGGCAGGTAAGACCTCCATTCCCAAGAGGACCGTGCTATAGATGCCAAGGAGATCACCTCATTCGTGATTGCCCCTTACCTCCACTTACACAAAACCAGTCTGTGACGATCCAAGGCTTCTGCCAAGATTGTGGAAAAGAGCATCTCTTACGAGATTGCCCAAAGAACCCCAATAATATGCCAAAAATCACGCCCATCAACGTTATTGAGTTAGTGGTAGATTCCAGCGGAAGTATTACTTCCACGGCACCCGTACAGGTAGTCACGAGAGCTCAAGCAGTGCAGCAAAACCAAGGGGTAGGCAAGGAAAAGAGCCCAGACGCTAGCGATACTGAGAGCCAAAATAAAAAGAGAACAAGAGCTTGGAGAGATAGCCGCGAACGCATGAAAAGGCAATGGGCAAAGAAGATGAGTGAACTTGAGGAAAGTCTACGAGAAACCAAGGCTAAAATCATAGAGATCACATCTCAACCGCACTCTCACACATTCCCACCGCTACCATCCCCATCACCCTCCATCCCTCCACCCTCTAAGACACCCCACGTAACCCACCCACCACCCCAAACAGGATCAGTATTAGCTGATCCCACTCCTGAAGACATAGACATGATGCTTAAAGCATATCAGGCCAGAATCCAAGAAGGGCCAAACGTCACGGATCATGACAAGTGCTATCCTAGAGCTGACCTAGAGATAGAAAGAACCAAGCTGTGCGCGAAAATGGTCGCATTGGCTCAGACTATGTTTGAAGCCAGTCGCCTTTTCAATTACTCGGGCTCAGCCAAGACGCAATTACACTTGGATGGATTCCTAGAGAAGTTAGAGGGAATAATTGCAAGATCTGCCAAGGAAGAAAAAAATCAAGAAAAAGATAAAGCAAGCAAAAACATGAACCATCCCCCATCAGAAGTTGATGTGGCCAATTCCACTAAACCAGACAACTTCCCCTCCTTAGAAAGAATAGAGAGGCTAATTGCACAATCAGAAAAGGAACCTGCCCCTCAAAGAAAGGAAAGGGCGAGAGAACAGATAAGCAAGCCTCTTCAGGAAGCCCATGTGCCGCCTCAAGAAGCTTATCTTCCCCCCCAAAAAGCACATGAGCCTCCCTCGAAAGCTTGCGTACCTCCACAGGTGGCCTACATTCCTTCTCAGGGAGCGTATGAGCCTATTCAGAAAAGTAATAGAATGAGTAACCCTCCCCAGGAAGCTTGTGCTCCAGCCATCTATGAGAACGAGGAGAGAGCCAACGATAGAATAAGCCCTCCTTCCCAGGTTGCTTATGCGCCTAATTCTACGGAGCCAGATACTTCTTCTTCTATGAATCGGTTTGCACCAGACTTCCTCCGAGAGATTCAAGAAGACAAATGGGATAACGAAAGTGAAGTCGCCCCTCCCTTTGAACTTGTGGATGATGCGCATGACCAATTCCCACAAGACATCCCATCTATTTACGGGGAACAGGAGAGTATTCAATCTCACGAGAGATTGGACTTTGAATCTAATTCCATACAAGAGTTACCCCACTTCACAGGACCATGGGAGGCAAAGTCCACCTGTATGAGAGCACCTACAGTCATGGTGAGAAATGAAGATTCAATCATACCTAGGAACACAGAAGTAGTGAAGAACACTAACGTGCAGTGTAATCTCAAGTTAGAAGAACTACTCAAGGTTAGACCTGAATTATGGAAACATGTAGCCAAACAAGTACCAGAGATAGCAAAACCTCGTTCCCAGGTAGGATCCCATAGGACAGTGCCAGAAATTCCCTTGGATAAGATAGGAGATATGTGTGAAGGTGAAGAAGGGAACACCTATCTTCCCATCACCTACCCGGAATACACCACCAAGGCAATTTTGGACTCAGGTGCAGGAGTTGCAATTGCCACCACTTCCCTATGGAAGCGTTGGGGCAAGCCAGCACTCAGGCCAACGAGAATGAAATTGCAAATGGCCGATGGTCACATAGAAAAACCCCTAGGATTGCTAGAAGGAATAACTCTCACCACGTGTGGTGTCGAGTTTGAGCATAGTTTTGCTATATGTGACTTCAGCAAAAATCATGCTTATGAGATGATTTTGGGAAGACCATTTATGCGGCAGTTGCAAGTGGTACAGGATTGGGGAACCAACTCCTTGTATTTGCAACACTTGGGTGTTACCACCAAAGTCAATCTCAAGGATTATTCTCATAGAGATGTCCCTCCTATCCAATGGAATCCCATCCATAGAGCCAAAGATGATACAGAATCGGTGCGTTCCATAGGGTCAGGATCCTCATGGATGCATGAAGACACTCACTTATGGATGTGCAAAGTAGCAGTAGAGGAAGAGAAGAGAGAAAAAGCCAGGGAAATAGGTGCAAAAGAAACACATAGAGCAATTCAAGACCCAGCCTATGCACATGTAGTTTTTCCTGATGAGGAATTTGAACCCCATGGCTGGGCAGAAATTTTAGCAACAATGGACGTAGCCATCAATGACGAACAATGGACACCTCACTGTGATGAGGATGGCTATGACATTTCAGTCTTCTCCATAGAGCCAATCATGGGAGAGGTAGTTCTAGAAGAATGCGAACCTAGCCCTGATGCATTTGAGGATGCAAGTGACTCCGATCTAGAGTCAATCATTATGGACCCACCATTTGCATCAGATGAAGAATACTTCCATGAAGTAGAATTTCAACCCCAGAGGCATGGAGAGGTTACAAATGATGTAAGATTAGCAACGCATATGACCCCGAAGGAAGAAGGAAAGAAACGAAAGAAGAAAGAAGTCTCACCAGAGGAGGAAGAATCTTTGTTTGAGGTCCCTGGAAATTTTAAGAAGTATGAGATAGATGACAGGAGAGTCATGATAAGAATGCCTAAACGAGAGGCACAATCAAGAGAGGCCTATGATAACAAAGAAACTACTAAGAAAATAGTAGTGGCCATAGAAGAAGGAGAGGAGAGATGTACGTACATAGGTCATGACCTAACAGCGGAAGAAGAGCATGTGTTGATAGCCTTGCTAAGAGAATACAGAGATGTATTCGCTTGGAGTTACAAGGATTTGAAAGGCGTTGACCCCGATATATGCTCACACACTATTCCCATGACCTCAGATGCCAAACCCTCTAAGCAAAAGCCTTATACATATAATGATAATTACGCCGCCAAGATCAAGGAAGAGATAGATAGACTGGTCGAAGCTGGATTTATCTATGAAATTGAGCACATTGAATGGGTATCCCCCATCGTAGTGGTGCCCAAGAAGAATGGCAAACTGCGCGTGTGCATTAACTTGAAAAAGGTTAATGCAGCCACAATTCGAGATAACTATCCGCTTCCCATCACAGAACATCTCTTAGAAAGAGTGGCAGGCAAGGAAGTGTACAGCTTCCTTGATGGATTTTCGGGTTACAATCAAGTAGCCATAGCTCCAGAGGATCAGCATAAGACAGCCTTTGCCACAGAATGGGGCATTTTTGCTTTTAGAGTAATGCCATTTGGGCTTACCAATGCACCAGCTACCTTCCAGAGGCTGATGTGCCATGTGTTTAAGGAGTTCCTGAGGAAGAGTTTAGAAGTCTATGTTGATGATCTCTGTGCTCATTCCAATGTTAGACAAACCCATATTCCTGAACTCAGACAAATCTTTGACAAATGTAGAGAATATCAAGTCTGCCTGAACCCAGAAAAGTGCGTTTTTATGGTCAGGCAAGGCAAGATTCTAGGACACATAGTGTCAAAGAATGGCATATCTACCGACGAAGAAAAAGTGAGAGCCATAGCAGAGCTACCTAGACCAAAGAATGTCAAGGAAGTACAAGCTTTCATGGGGCATTGTGGTTATTATCGACGATTTATACACATGTATGCTGTCATAGCAAAACCCATGTACGGGCTTCTGACTAACTTTGAGTGGACGGATGAATGTGAGAATTCCTTCCAGGAGCTTAAACGAGGATTATGTTCAGCACCAATCTTGACCACCCCAGATTGGAATAAGCCATTCCATGTTCACGTGGATGCATCCAATTATGCTATTGGATGTGTTCTTGCACAACCTACTGGTGAAGGTAATATGGATCTTCCAATTGCCTATGCCAGTAGACAGTTGAATGCGGCTGAACGAAATTACACCACTACAGAGAGAGAAGGCTTAGGCATGGTATATGCAGTTAAGAAATTCAGACACTATTTGCTTGCAAATAAGTTTAAATTTTTTACTGATCATCAGGCATTGCTGTACCTCGTAAATAAACCATGCAATACAGGAAGATTAGTAAGATGGTTTCTCTTGCTCATGGAATATGACTTTGAAGTGGTGGTAAGGAAAGGTAGGACTCATTTGAGAGCTGATCATCTCTCTAGGCTCACATCGGGAGAAGCCCCACAAGGAGTGTCAGATGACCTTCCTGATGCTTACTTGTTTAATTTGGAAGTTGTACCGCAGTGGGCTAAGCCATTGGTACCAGTATTGACATACGGGCCTAACCATCCAGTGGTAAACACACGGAATAGAGAGGTTGTAAAAGCCCAAAAGTACCACATCATGGCAGGAAGCATGTACAAGCACACAGATCAAGGGATCTTGGCTTGTTGCGTAGAAGAGGATGAGTACGCTAAATGGTTGCAATTAGCACATGTAGGTGCGTTAGAGCAACACCATTCAAAGCAACGAACTTTACAGACTCTAAAGAGATTCGGAGTGCATTGGCCAACTATGGAAGCGGATGTCCAAAAGTTGTGCAAGGAATGCCCAATCTGTTGCACTAAACCACCAGTGGAACACGCCACTCTTTATCAAGTATCCATTGTGCCAGATTGGAGCGAACCTCTAGTATCCTTCCTGAGGACAAACACATTCCCTCCAGACATGACTCTGGCTAGGAAAAGGAGTTTAGCACAAGAAGCCTTGGATTAATCACTCATTGGTGATAATCTATACAAACGCGGTAAGGATGGTTACCTGAGACTGTGTGTCCATGAGAGTGAATATCTTAAGATCTTGGAAACTGCTCACCAAGGTGTAGCAGGAGGACACTTTGGACCAGATCGGGTGATCAAGGCGATACTATTTGCGGGCTTCTGGTGGCCTACCCTTCACATGGATGCACATACCTATGTGAAACGGTGTGATGTCTGTCAAAGGACTCAGTATCCTATACGCAAAGATGAGATGCCACTGAAACCTATGATGGGTGGACGTGCATTCTCTAAGTGGGGAATAGACTTCGTAGGTCCTATTAACCCCCCAGCCAAAGGTTCTCATGCGGAATACATCATTGTTGCAACAGATTATCTCACCAAGTGGGTAGAGGTAAAGGCTACGACAAAGAACGATGCTCAGACAACTGCTAAATTCTTGTTTGAGAATGTATTCACGAGGTATGGACTACCTATAGAGCTTGTAAGTGATAGAGGCACTCATTTCTTAAATGAAGTAATTGAAAATCTACTCCAAGAATTCTTGGTAATACACAAGAAGTCTGCCCCTTATCACCCTCAAGCTAATGGGCAAGCTGAGAGCACTAATAAGATCTTATGCAATGTACTGACGAAATTAGTGAACACTAAACGCTCTGATTGGGACAAACAGCTACACCATGATGTTTGGGCATATCGAGTTGCCTACAAAACGGTACTCCAAGCCACCCCCTTTCAGATGGTATTTGGCCAAAACGCTGTGCTACCCTTGGACTTCTTGATCCCTACATTGAGAGTAGCACAAGAGTATGAATGGACAGGTCATGAGCTCTCCTCTAGGATCTTTGACCTTGAACGATTAGGAGAAACAAGACTGAGAGCCGCCGCAGGAATATATGCAGCCAAGAAGAGACAGAAAGCATATTTCGATGCCCATGTGAAGGATAAAGGCTTGAAAGCAGGAGATCTAGTCTTAGTCTATACACTAAAACAACACGCGAGGAAGCTAGAAAAGAGAGGCTACGGACCTATGATCATCAATAGGATCTCCACGAGTGGAGTAGTACAATTGGCCACATTAGAGGGTGAGGTTCTCCCAAATTATATTAGTGGTTGCAGAGTCAAGTTGTATCAGGAACCCCTCACGGAGGAAATGCTCAGCCGACTCAACACTGCTAAGAAACGCAAAGAGGAAGAAAAGCGAGTTCGAGAAGAAGCCCAAGCAGAAGCTTTAGAACGCATCAGAAGGATGAAGTTACGAAGGCAAGGTAGAGATCAGCCTAGAGCGAATGACTATGCAGATCAAGGATATCCTATGGCCATGTGTGAAGTTGCAGGAACAAGCTCGCATAGGATAATCGATAGACGTCCTTTCATAACCCTAGATATAGGACAAGGAAAGAGTGCAAGGAACGTAAGAGCCTTGATTGACTCAGGTGCAGCCACTAGTGCTGTTAAATTGTCTTACTGTCAAGAGTTGCAGTTAACTGTCAATCCTGTGGAAGCATATCTCATAGGATTGGGAGGCGTGGAAACCCCTTGCATGGGCGAGGTGGAACTTCCCCTCTACATTCATGATGAGGCAATGACAGTTAAAGTACTGGTGTGTCAAGACGAGGATCTCACTGAACCTCTCGTCTTGGGTCAAGATTGGATCTATGACCAAGCAGTCAATCTAAACCTAAGAAGTGGACTTCTCCAGGTTTGGGTCAATCATAGTCGAGTTACAGTAGAATTAGACAATGGAGCACTCAAGGAACTAGGAAAGGCACAGACTCTTGGTCCTTCCAGGGGTACACATGAAGATGACCATGCTGTTCTTGTTCAAAACCCTGTGTTGCAGAGGAATGATATTTGCAAAAAAGGAGTCAGGGATGCAACGGAACTCCCTTCTTTTCCAAAGGCCAGAAGGAGGCAGCAACCAAAGATGGATCACAGGCAGAAGAAGCAGAGTACTACCTATGTCCGAGATCAAAAGTACCTGCGCAGCAGAATGTCCCAGAAAATAAACCAAGTGTGGGTGCGGAAAGGCGAACAACCGGTTGCACCACCGTCAACTACACGGGCAAAGCCTCTTATTAGTAACCAACAACACGACGCTAATAAGAAGTCTTTCAGAAATTCTTCTGCTAAAGTAAAATCTATTTGGGTGCCCAAGAAGTCGATGAAGGCAAGCCCACAATCAAGACAAATTTGGGTGCCTAAGGCTTGCTTGAGGGCACAAGCAGCTACGCCAAGGCCACAACCTATGCGGCATAACCCAACTACGAGTACAACCAGTATTCACTCGTTCTCAACACTTAGGAACACACCAAGAACCAAGAGCACGCATGTAATCACTTATAAATGGGTCCCTAAAAGGCCCCATTCCCAAACCGCGACACCGAGACAGCTCTCTAAAGTCTCTACGAAACCGAAAGCAAAGCCCACCCACTGCATTTGGCAGCCTAAGACCTGTAATAAATCCCCCGACCCCAATTTGTAAATTCACCCCCACTTACTAACGGCATTAGTCTCCTAGGAATACACAAACATTAACTACACACACTGTCTTCGTGCACTTATTAACCACTAACTCACCATCTACCTCATGTTAATGTTGTAACGGGGACAACAACGGATTTATTCTGTCCATTACGATGTTAACACATGATTCTATATTCTCACAGAATCAGAAGGCAGGAAGTAAAATGGTTGAAGCGACAGGTTCGGGCTCACAAGTAGGGATACTTACTGCAGGAATTGATGTGGATAGTCTACCTGTGGATGTGCCACCAACTGAACGACCAGTGGAGATGCAGCACCTTCAGCAAATCCCGGTGCCAGATCCACCTACAGGGATCACGGAAAGAGTCCATGCCAATTCTCATTGGTTCAATGGCATGCCAGGTCCATTAGGAGAGGCCAAGTATATCTGGGAGTCTAAGTGCGAATATGACAGATCCTGGGTTCGATTCCAATTTTTCTCCAAGGAGTTTGAGACTTTACAGAACACCGAGGATCTCCAGACCATATGGCAACGAGCAGGGTTGGCAGAATATTTTGAAGCCCCACTACCTAAACCAGATCTCCTCCGATGTTACTATTTGGTCTCCACATTACAAGCTAATGAAGAAAAGGACAAACCCGGATCATTTGTGCTTCCCTCCTTGCTGGGCAACAACGAGTTGAAGAGGTCTGAACTTACTGTGGAATTGGTAAGCGACGCTTTGAATATGCACGGCACGCATGTACCCTCTGAAAAGGATGCTCTTGTTCCCACTAACATGAAGGATAGGAAACTACTGAAGCTTAAAGACATGGCAGCACTCACCCCGAATGTGTCCATCCCTCTCCGCATGTGCATGCAACATTTCGCCTTTCCCGGCCAAGACCGATTCACACAACCACACAAGAGGATCTGGTTCGCTCTCTACTTAGCGGAAGCAGGTGCGTTACCCATTAAGCTACCGGTATGGATTATAGATCAGTTGTATGAAGCAAACAAACGGGCTTCTAGGAAGTTAGTGGTGAACGGATGCTGTGCAATCACACGCATTATTTACCGATGCTTAGCATATGATGTCCCCATTGAACGTGCCTTAACTTGGGCACAATTACAAATGTTTAAAAGGCTCAAGACGTCCACACATCAATCCAAGCGCATGAGGGGTGCGATCCCTTGTGTCCAGACAAGGGAAGTCCTGACTACTCCTGAGGCATCACCACTAAGGGAGGCCACTGTACCTCCCTTTACCATCAGGATACCCAGGTCGGAATCTGACACTACGACACAAGCTACCCCATCGGCTCCTCCTGTTCCACCTGAATTCGAATTTGCTGCCACTGGAGATGCTGAAGGACTGGACCCCCAGGATTTCGAAGCATTCCTACAAAGTACACAATTCTCTGATGTGGAGTTTTATTCAGAGGCAGAGGAGCAGGGCACATCCTCACGAAGAAGAAGAAAGTCTACAGACGGTCGACATGTACATTGGAGTGATGCTCAGCATAGTCAACAACCAGGACACCCAGAAGAAGAAGGTGCGTATGAAGAGGAGACCACTGAAGCCCCAGCCTATACAGCAGAACTCCGAAGGCTGTACCAGATTATGGAAAGAGTGCGATCGCAACAACTACTCACTGAACAGAGTAGCAGAGTACTCATGACTCAGTTGTTGGAAGAAGCGGGAGTTGACTCAGAGTACAGGGAAGGTCTCTTATTGATGGCAGAAACATATGGGGTAGTAGAAGCAGTGCGCACTGCCATTCAGAGGCCTCCAGTTCAATATGACCCACAAAGGTTCCAGACGCGACCACGATCAGGTAAGAACATCCAGATTCCCATTACAGTTGCAGAAGAGCCAACTACTACATCTGAAACTATCAGGACAACCTCCCAAACAGCTAGCCAACAGCACCCAGTCACCCATGAGGAGTCCACCGAACCACTACCACCCACACCCCCACCATCACCTCCTAGAACAGAGACAGTGGAAATCACATCGACCACTCAACCCACTGACCCAACCTTCATCTTCCGTACTCCCATCTCTAGTGCCACCCTATTCTCTACCACTGATAATCCAATCTTTGAAGCAAACCCCAACACTACACAATCCGCCGAACCCCTCCTAGAGCCTGCCCTAGGGCAACCATCCCCAATGCCCTCAGCCATGGGTCATTCGGACCCTAGATCCACATTCATGGGCTTCCCTGCTACCACGCAACCCTTTCAGCCCTCCTCAAATTTACGACCTCAACCCCCGACCTCCCTCTCTCCATTTCTACAATCTCTCCATGACTTCCTTGCTAGAGCTTTTCAACCAAGGTCTCAACCATTTCCTGTCTTTTCAGCTCCCCACCCCACTTCACATCTATTCACCACTTCCACACACACCCCACCTACCATCCCAATGTATATGGCAGACCCCACACTCTCACCCACTCCTGAAGGAATGGACATTTCACCACCCACGGCACCTCCCCCCACGGTTTCACCTCCTCCCATTCCCCCTCCACCAATTTCACCCACACACACAACTTCCGTAGACACATCATTCACTGTCTCCCTTCCCCAATTCCCTTCCCATGCATCTCCCACGGTAAACACCACCCACTCATCTATAGGAAATGCATTGGATACCATGTTGGCTTGTATATCAAATTTAAGGACAGATTACATGCAGCTCCAGCAACAAAACGCACGCCTACACGAGCACTCAGAAACACTACAGCACCGCCTTGCGGCACCAGAAGAGGAGAATGCTCGCCTCCACACACAGTTCCAAACCCTCCAAGAAGCTCATAACATATTGGAGGTACAGTTACAGAATGTAGATCAAGAAGCGGTGCAGGTGGTAGAAGGTCACCTACGGACACAGCTGGAACGCAACTCAAAACTTCAGCGAAATATGGCACTACTCAAACGCCATCTTGCGGCTGCTCAGGAAGAGAATAGACGCCTGCAAATACAAAATCAAGAGAACCTGGAGGCAGCTATTGAGAGCACACCGGGGGCACCCATCAGCCCATCCAAGTTTCAAGCAGTGACCCCCGATAATATCAAGATTATATTGGAAGATTATGCCATGCTGCTCGAAGCACATGATAAGCTATCGGAGGAGCTGGGACAACTGAAGCAGGAACACCAACAAGGACCAACAGCAGCCCCTCCAACCACCCCCTCTGCGGCTTCACTTCTCACAGACGTAGAGGCCATAAAAGATCTCCAGAAACAGGTCACTGAATTGCAAACACGCCTACTACAATATGAGAGACCATCTTCTCCTCCAGAGGCTCCCACGGACGAAGAAGTTGTGCAAATTCCTGTGGAACAAACGTTTGACGAAGAATACGATCCGCAACCATTCCCAGGAGGCCAACAAACAGAAGAAGCGCAGGACACATTCGAGGCACCACGGCCCCCATGGTTACGTCAAGTGGAGGAAATCGGGAGTTCGCACGAAGAGCGCACAGTAGTGCAAAATCAGGCCATGAGAGTCATAGAGGAAACTGTGTTACAATCAGCTTACTTTAAGAACCTGTCATCGCGACGCCTGATTCTCTCATCTGAACTCCAATACAGGCCGTATTATATTATCTTGGCTGATTATAATGCAGAAATACAAAGAGTCACGGGTTAGATTCCTACCTTTGCGACCCAATTTCAACCCGAAGACCTTCCTCCAGAGGTGCAAAAAGGCAAAATTCGTCAACCAACATGGCGGCAGAAACTTCTAGAGACATATCCAGAAATGCTACGCACATGGAACAACGCGCCTTTGCACCTCCTGTACAATCCATGCTACGGTCCAGTCCCCCGCCACAGGTCGTGGAAGGCATTCAATATCAAGGTACAGAACAACGCGCAATGCAAGGAATGGCTGAACTACCCGTACATTGCGCCACCACAGGGACCACCGTCGGTAGCATATATGATGGGAACCATTCGCCACTGGATGCCGCGCGTGAAGCCCATGCAAGATGTAGCAGCGCAAATGATGCTTAAAATCTTAGATATGATGCAAGTAGTCCTGAAGACCTTTAGAAATGCAGCCGCACCACAGGTACGTCTCCCGGGGTTTAGCAATGGAAATTACGACTTCGTGTATGACATGAGCACCACCCCCAGTATTCGTGTGGCTTACGCTTGGCATGCACGCATCAAATACCTCCCCGCCTGCTACAAACAGACCTTCGAAGAAATGTTCAGATCAGGTTTCTGGGAGTATCACTCGGAGATTTTCGCACCAAAGCCAACACATCTGCTCCAACTGTTTGCTTGTGAACAAGCAATGTATTCAGAGTACTACACCACCCCGCAACCAGAGACCCCTGGTGCAATAAATTGGGATGCATTGGAAGCTGATCTAGCAAGAGGCTTAAGGATAGGAGAACATGAATTGGCCACCAATGTCATCCAATATTACATCGACCACCCGAGAGAACAAAGGTCTGTCAGGGGCGACAGACGCTAGGAAGGGGGGAGTGTTGGCATACAAAGCAACAAAGGAGTCATGCACAATACGGCAACAAGGCCAGATCATTTTTTCCCATGGATTATGTACAACTCAAGTGATTTTAATCACTACACAAACATTGTAAATCCCGTTTTTGGTAGATTAGACTCCATTTTGTGCAAGCCGAGGAGTCCTCGAGCTTGAGGAGTGTTAGAGGTACCATCGTACCAACTTTCATAATTTTTAGACTTCGTTTGAGCCCTCAAATAAGCCCTGGAACCTAATTTTTAACTAGGCCGGACACTAGGTCTGGATAGGGCCAAAACTAGTCAAAAAACTATAAAAAGAGCTAGAGAGCTCATTTTTGAGGGAGATTGTAATTGAAACAAACTTGTAAGAGCTTTTGAAAGTAATCTAAAGAAGTCCATTGATTCTCTCTCTTTGTCTTGCCGTGTGTGCGCGTGTGTGTGTATGTGTGTGCATGCTTGTGTGCTTCTCACTCACGCACTTGTGCCGCCACTTGCTCGAGGTCTTCATACCATCCTCACGTCTTCCCGGATTGACATTAAAGGAGGTGCTACTCATCACTGAGCTACAATGTGTCTAAGTGTGTATGTGTATGCATGTATGTATGCATATGTATGTGTATGCATATGTATGTGTGTGTATGCATTATTATGTGTGTCTATGTATGCATGTGTATGTGTGTATGCATCATTACGTGTGTATGTATCTATGTGTGTATGTGTGTGTGTATATGTGTTTGTATGTGTGTATGCATGTGTGTGTGTATGCATGTGTATGTGTATATGTGTATATGTGTGTGTATATGTGTGTATGCATGTGTGTGTGTATATGTGTGTATATGTTTGTATGCATGTGTGTGTATGCATATGTATGTGTGTGTATGCATTATTATGTGTGTCTATGTATGCATGTGTATGTGTGTATGCATCATTACGTGTGCATGTGTCTATGTGTGTATGTGTGTGTATATGTGTGTGTGTCTATGTGTATGTGTGTGTGTCTATGAGTGTGTATGTATTTATGTGTATGTATGTATCTATGTGTGTGTATGTGTATGCATGTATGTATGCATATGTGTGTGTATGCATATGTATGTGTGTGTATGCATAATTATGTGTGTATGTGTCTATGTGTGTATGTGTGTGTGTATACATTATGACAGTGTATGTAAGCATGTGCATTATGTATGCATATAAGTATGTATGTATGCATATGCATATGCATTATGTATGCATATGCATATGCATTATGTATGCATATGCATATGCATTATGTATGCATATGCATTATGTATGCATATGCATTATGTATGCATATGCATTATGTATGCATATGCATATGCATTATGTATGCATATGCATATGCATTATGTATGCATATGCATATGCATTATGTATGCATATGCATATGCATTATGTATGCATATGCATATGCATTATGTATGCATATGCATATGCATTATGTATGCATATGCATATGCATGTGTATGCATATGCATGTAAGTATGTATGTATGCATATGTGTGTGTGTATGCATATGCATGTAAGTATGTATGTATGCATATGCATATGCAATATGTATGCATGTGTGAATGTGTGTGAATGTGTGTGTGAATGTGTGTGTGAATGTGTGTGTGAATGTGTGTGTACATGTGTCTGTATGTGTGTATGCATGTGTATGTGTGTGTATGCATCATTATGTGTGTATGTGTGTGTACATGTGTCTGTATGTGTGTATGCATGTGTATGTGTTTGTATGCATCATTATGTGTGTATGTGTGTGTATGTGTGTGTGTCTATGTGTATGTGTGTGTATCTATGAGTATGTATGTGTTCATGTGTGTGTATGTGTCTATGTGTGTATGTATCTTTGTGTGTGTATGTATCTATGCATGTGCATTATGTATGCATGTAAGTATGTATGTACATTATATGCATATGCATATGCATTATGTATGCAAATGTATGCATGTATGTGTTTATGTGTGTATGTCTCTCTATGTGTGTGTATGCATATATGTGTGTGTATGTGTGTGTATATGTGTCTGTATGTGTGTATGCATTTGTATGTGTGTGTATGCATGTGTATGTGTGTATGTGTATATGTGTGCATGTGTGTGTATATACTATATGTGTGTGGGTCTATGTGTATGTGTGTGTACCTATGAGTGTGTATGTGTTTATGTGTGTATGTGTCTATGTGTGTGTATGTGTTTATGTGTGTATGTGTATGCATGTATGTGTATGTGTGTGTATGTCTCTCTATGTGTGTGTGTATGCATATGTGTGTGTGTGTGTATATGTTTGTCTATGTGTGTATGCATGTGTATGTGTGTGGATGCATCATTATGTGTGTATGTGTCTGTGTGTATATGTGTGTGTATGTGTGTGAGCGTCTATGTGTGTGTATGTGTGTGCGTGTCTATGTGTATGTGTGTCTGTGTGTGTATGTGTGTGTATCTATGAGTATGTATGTGTTCATGTGTGTGTATGTGTATATGTGTGTATGTATCTATGTGTGTGTATGTATCTATGCATGTGCATTATGTATGCATGTAAGTATGTATGTACATTATATGCATATGCATATGCATTATGTATGCAAATGTATGCATGTATGTGTTTATGTGTGTATGTCTCTCTATGTGTGTGTATGCATATATGTGTGTGTATGTGTGTGTATATGTGTCTGTATGTGTGTATGCATGTGTATGTGTGTGTATGCATGTGTATGTGTGTATGTGTCTATGTGTGCATGTGTGTGTATATACTATATGTGTGTGTGTCTATGTGTATGTGTGTGTACCTATGAGTGTGTATGTGTTTATGTGTGTATGTGTGTATGTGTCTATGTGTGTGTATGTGTTTATGTGTGTATGTGTATGCATGTATGTGTATGTGTGTGTATGTCTCTCTATGTGTGTGTATGCATATGTGTGTGTGTGTATATGTGTGTCTATGTGTGTATGCATGTGTATGTGTGTGGATGCATCATTATGTGTGTATGTGTCTGTGAGTGTATATGTGTGTGTATGTGTGTGAGCGTCTATGTGTGTGTATGTGTGTGCGCGTCTTGTGTATGTGTGTCTATGTGTGTATTTGTGTGTATGTGTGTGTGTGTCTGCGTATGTGTGTGTGTGTCTATGCGTGTATATGTGTGTGTACATATGTGTGTGTGTGAGTGTGTGTGTGCGCATACCTTGTGTATGTCTCGCTTCTCTCTCTCCCTCTCGTGCGCTGTATGTCTCTCTCTCTCTCTCTCGGTCTTTGTGTTCTTCCTCGCGTTCAAGGCCCGGCACAAATGTGCCGGGAGAATTGAATTTCTTTTTTACATTCCAGAGCGTCGCATATGCGACGCTCTGCAGTTTGCCATCGTCGTTAAGTGCGTCGCTCTACTAGCGACGCTACTAGCGACGCTTCTGGTCTAGCGTCGCTTATGCGACGCTATCGTCGCTTATGTGACGAGGCTCGGCCAAAAAAAAAAAATCCAAAATTTTACCGTCGCTTATGCGACGGTTTCGTCGCATAAGCGACGGTTTTCGTTTTTTTCCCCATTCGGGGGCGTCGCTACGCCCCCCTTTTTCTTGTAGTGTCATCTAGTTAAGTCCATGAAGAACTACTTCGATGGCAATGGAGATCCATACGATCATGTGGCTGAGTTTAGGCAAGTCTTGAGAGCTGAGCAAGTGGAGGATTTATTCACGCAGTACAATGCCTTTGGTCTAACCCTTAGGAACACTGCCCTGACATGGTTTCAGCCACTAAACGAGAGGCAGTTCAGGAGCATAGACCAACTTCTAGAGGCATTCATTATCGAATTCTCTAAAAGTGGCATAAGACATAACACTTCCTCGCTGATTCACAGCTTCAAGCAAACCCCTCAAGAGACCGTGAGACTTGCTGGAAGAAGATTTAGGCAATACTTGGAGAGATGCCCTGTCCATGAGCTACCCACACCAGCTAAGCAAGTGGCTTTATTCTTGGATGGATTGCTAAGTACCAAATTGAGGTCATAGGTGTATCTGAAGGACCCTAGGACTATAGAAGAGTGTGTAAGCATGTGCATTGACATCGAGGATAACCTAGGGGAGGAACTAGAGCTTTCCAAAATCTACAAGGACTCAGATAGTGCCTCTAGCCTCTCTTCCTTGCAATCCACATCAATTGAGGAATTAGCAGAGAAAGTAACTCAGAAACTAGGTGTCTCTAGCAAACAAATCCCAAGGTTTGCCCCTGTGAAAAGATGCTATACTTGTGGAGGCGACCATATGGCGAATGTCTGTCCCATTATGGCTCAACCCCAAGTTAATCCTAGTAGCGAATATTGCACCATAGAACGAAGGTACACCAATCACACCGTGCAAGATTGTCCCTACAATAAGCAAACCGTTAGATAGACGTACCCACAACCATACCCTCAACAAGGAAGATACTAGAACCAGTACCCACCTCAGCAGTATGTGAGACCTCAACAAACCTACCAACCCTACCAAAACCAACTGAGACCCCAGCCAGTGCTAGCACAACAACCACCTGCTCCTACTAATGTGATCCCAGTAAAATATGCAGCTGCAGAAGAGAACCTGAATAGAGCTATAGTCCCTGTAACACCATTGCTTTCTAAAAGTGACCCGAGTGACCATAGCTTTGATTCTACACATGTTGATAGCCCCCAGGCCTACTACATGCAGTCTCCTGAACATGGTGAGTCTTACTATAGTGAAGAGCCAAATGAACCTAGTTGGGAGTCAGATTACACAAACGTCATGTATGCAAACCCCAACCCTAGGCCTCAACCTAGGCAAGTAAGACCCCCATTCCCTAAAGGACCATGCTACAGATGTCAGGGAGATCATCTCATTCGTGATTGTCCCTTGCCTCCACCTCCACAACCCCAATCAGTGACGATCCAGGGCTATTGCCAGGAATGTGGAAAGGAGCATCTCTTACGAGATTGTCCAAAGAATCCCAGCAATATGCCAAAAATAACTCCCATTAATGTTATTGGGTTAGTTGTAGACTCCACAGGAAGTGTGATGTCCACTACACCAGTGCAAGTGATCACTAGAGCTGAAGCATTGCAGCAAAATCAAGGGGTAGGCCAGGAAAAGAGCCCAGATGTTAGTGAAACAGAGAGCATGACAAAGAAAAGGACTAGAGCTTGGAAGGATAGTCGTGAAAGAATGAAAAGACAATGGGCAAAAAAGATGAGTGAACTCGAGGAAAGCCTCAGAGAAACAAAGGCCAGGATAACTGAACTCACATCTCAAACTCCCTCTCACACTACCCCACCTCCACCATTCCCAACTCCATCTGACCCGCCACCTTCCAACCCGCCTCACCTACTTCCACCACCCCCTAGAGTAGGATCAATCCTAGCAGATCCCACTCCTGAAGACCTTAATATGATGCTTAAAGCCTATCAGGCCAGAATCCAAGAAGGGCCAAACGTAACTGATCATGAAAAGTGTTACCCAAGAGCAGAACTAGAGCTAGAACGAACCAAAATTTGTGCTAAGATGGTGGAACTGGCTCAGACCATGTTTGAGGCCAGTCGCCTATTTAACATCTCTAGTTCAGCGAAGACACAGTTGCACTTTGATGGTCTGTTAGAAAGAATAGAGAAGCTGATTGCACAATCAGAAAAGGAACCCGCCTCTCAACACAAGGACAAGGCAAGTGAAAGAGTAAGCATTCCTGCTCAAGAAGCCTATGTGCTTGAAGCCTATGTGCCTAACTCTACGGAGCCAGACACATCATCTTCTATGAATCGGTTCACACCAGAATTCCTACGCGAGATTCAAGAAGACAAATGGGCTAAAGAGAGTGAAGTCCCTCCTCCTATTGAACTTGTGGATGATGCACGCGACCAATTCCCACAAGACATCCCATCCATTTATGAGGAGCAGGAGAGCACCCACTCTCAGGAAAGACTAGACTTTGAGTCTAACTCTCTACAAGAACTACCCCACTTCACAGGCCCATGGGAAGCTAATTCTACTTGTATGAGAGCACCCACGGTCATGGTACGAAATGAGGACTCAGTCTTACCTAGGAACACAGAGGTAGTGAAAAACACTAAAGTGCAGTGCAATCTCAAGTTAGAAGAGCTACTCAAGGTTAGACCTGAATTATGGAAACATGTCGCCAAACAAGTACCAGCGATAGTGAAACCTCATTCCCAGGTAGGATCACATAGGACAGTGCTAGAGATACCCTTGGATAAGATAGGAGATATGTGTGAAGGTGAAGAAGGGAACACCTATCTTCCCCTTACCTACCAGGAGTACACCACCAAGGCAATTTGGGACTCAGGTGCAGGAGTTGCAATTGCCACCACTTCCCTATGGAAGCGTTGGGGCAAGCCAGCACTCAGGCCAACGAGAATGAAATTGCAGATGGCCGATGTTCATATTGAGAGGCCCTTAGGATTGCTAGAAGGAATAACTCTCACCACCTGTGGTGTCGAGTTCGAGCATACCTTTGCTATATGTGATTTTAGCAAGAACCATGCCTATGAAATGATCTTGGGACTACCCTTTATGCGACAATTGCAAGTGGTATAGGATTGGGGAACCAATTCTTTGTACCTACAGCACTTAGGTGTTACGACCAAAGTCAATCTCAAGGATTACTCTCATAGAGATGTCCCTCCTATCCAATGGAACCCCATCCATAGAGCCAAAGATGATACGGAATCGGTGCATTCCATAGGATCAGGATCCTCATGGATGCATGAAGACACTCACTTATGGATGTGCAAAGTAGCAGTATAAGAAGAGAAGAGAGAAAAGGCCAGAGAAGTAGGTGCAAACGAAACACATAGACCCATTCAAGACCCAGACCCAGCCTATGCACTTGTAGTCTTTCCTGACGAAGAATTTGAACCCCACGGCTGGGCAGAAATCCTAGCAACAATGGATGTAGCCATCAATGAAGAACAATGGACACCCCACTGTGATGAGGATGGCTATGACATTTCAGTCTTCTCCATAGAGCCAATCATGGGAGAGGCAGTGTTATAAGAGTGCGAACCTAGCCCTGATGCATTTGAGGATGCAAGTGACTCCGATCTAGAGTCAATCATTATGGACCCACGTTTTGCATCAGATGAAGAATACTTCTATGAAGTAGAATTTCAACCCCAGAGGCACGGAGAGCTTACACAAGACGTAAGGCTAGCCACACATGTAACTCCTAAGGAAGAAGGAAAGAAAAGGAAGAAGAAAGAAGTCACATAAGAAGAGGAGGAATCTTTGTTTGAGGTCCCAGAAAATTTCAAGAAGTATGAGATAGATGACAGGAGAGTCATGATCAGAATGCCTAAACGAGAGGCACAATCAGGAGAGGCTTATGATAACAAAGAAACCACAAAGAAAATTGTGGTAGCCATGGAAGAGGGAGAAGAGAGATGCACTTACATAGGACATGACCTGACGGAAGAAGAAGAGCAAGAATTGATAGCCTTGCTAAGAGAATACAGAGACGTATGCGCTTGGAGTTACAAGGACTTGAAAGGTGTGGACCCTGACATATGCTCACACACCATCCCCATGACCTTAGATGCCAAACCCTCTAAGCAAAAGCCATATACATACAATGATAATTACGCTGCCAAGATCAAAGAGGAGATAGATAGACTGGTTGAAGCTAGATTTATCTATGAAATTGAGCACATTGAATGGGTATCCCCCATTGTTGTGGTGCCCAAAAAGAATGGTAAATTACGTGTATGCATTAACTTGAAGAAGGTTAATGCAGCCACAATTCTAGATAACTATCCGCTTCCTATCACAGAGCATCTCTTAGAAAGAGTAGCAGGCAAGGAAGTGTACAGCTTCCTCGATGGATTTTCGGGCTACAATCAAGTAGCCATAGCTCCAGAAGATCAGCATAAGACAGCTTTTGCCACAGAGTGGGGTATATTTGCCTTTCGTGTAATGCCATTTGGGCTTACCAATGCTCCTGCAACCTTCCAGAGACTAATGTGCCATGTATTTAAGGAGTTCCTGAGGAAGAATTTAGAAGTCTATGTTGATGATCTTTGTGCTCATTCCAACATTAGACAAACCCATATTCCTGAACTCAGACAAATCTTTGACAAATGTAGAGAATATCAAGTCTGCCTGAACCCAGAAAAGTGTGTTTTCATGGTCAGGCAAGGCAAGATTTTAGGACACATAGTGTCAAAGAATGGCATATCCACCGATGAAGAGAAAGTAAGAGCCATAGCCGAGTTACCTATGCCAAAGAACGTCAAGGAAGTACAGGCCTTCATGGGGCATTGTGGGTACTACCGCCCGTTCATTCACATGTATGCTGTCATTGCAAAGCCCATGTACGGACTTCTGACTAACTTTGAGTGGACTGATGAATGTGAGAATTCCTTCAATGAGCTTAAACGGCGATTATGTTCAGCACCGATCTTGACCACACCAGATTGGAATAAGCCTTTCCATGTTCATGTTGATGTGTCCAATTATGCTATTGGGTGTGTACTCGCGCAGCCTACCGGTGAAGGTAATATGGATCTTCCAATTGCCTATGCTAGTAGACAATTGAATGCTGCTGAACGAAATTATACAACTACGGAGAGAGAAGGACTAGGCATGGTGTATGCGGTTAAAAAATTTAGACATTATTTGCTTGCAAATAAGTTTAAATTTTTTACTGATCATCAAGCTCTACTATACTCGGTAAACAAGCCATGCAACACAGGTAGATTAGTAAGATGGTTTCTCTTGCTAATGGAATATGATTTTGAGGTTGTGGTAAGGAAAGGGAAGACTCATTTGAGAGCAGATCACCTTTCTAGGCTCACATCTGGAGAAGCCCCACAAGGAGTGTCAGATGATCTTCCTGATGCTTACTTGTTTAACTTGGAAGTGGTACCGCAGTGGGCTAAGCCATTAGTGCCAGTATTGACATACGGACCTAACCACCCAGTCATAAACACACAGGATAGAGAGGTAGTAAAAGCCCAAAAGTATCACATCATGGCAGGAAGTATGTACAAGCACACAGATCAAGGGATCTTGGCCTGTTGTGTGGAAGAGGATGAGTACGCTAAATGGTTGCAATTAGCACATGTAGGTGCATTAGAGCAACACTACTCAAAGCAACGAACCCTACAGACACTAAGGAGACTCGGAGTGCACTGCCTACTATAGAGGCTGACGTCCAAAAGTTGTGCAAGGAATGCCCAATCTGTTGCACTAAACCACCTGTGGAACATGCCACTCTCTATCAAGTGTCCATAGTGCCAGATTGGAGTGAACCACTAGTATCCTTTCTGAGGACGAAAACATTCCCTCCAGACATGACTCTGGCTAGGAAAAGGAGTTTAGAACAAGAAGCCCAGGATTACTCACTCATTGGTGATAATCTATACAAACGTGGTAAAGACGATTACCTGAGACTATGTGTCCATGAGAGTGAATATCTCAAGCTTTTGGAAACTACTCACCAAGGTGTAGCAGGAGGACACTTTGGACCAGATCGGGTGATCAAGGCAATACTATTTGCGGGCTTCTGGTGGCCGACCCTTCACATGGATGCACATACCTATGTGAAGAGGTGTGACGTCTGTCAGCGAGCTCAGCCTCCTATACGCAAAGATGAGATGCCACTGAAGCCTATTATGGGTGGACGTGCATTCTCTAAGTGGGGAATAGACTTCATAGGTCCTATTAATCCACCAGCTAAGGGTTCCCATGCAGAATATATCATTGTTGCGACAGACTATCTAACAAAGTGGGTGGAGGTAAAAGCCACAACGAAGAACGATGCTCAAACAACAGCTAAGTTTTTATTTGAGAATGTGTTCACTAGATACGGGCTACCTATAGAGCTAGTTAGTGACAGAGGCACTCACTTCTTGAATGAAGTTATTGAAAATCTGCTCCAAGAATTCTTGGTAGTACATAAGAAGTTTGCCCCCTATCACCCTCAAGCAAATGGCCAGGCTGAAAGCACCAATAAGATCTTATGCAATGTACTGACAAAATTAGTGAACAATAAACACTCTGATTGGGACAAACAGCTACACCATGCTGTTTGGGCATATCGAGTGGCCTACAAAACGGTACTCCACGCCACCCCCTTTCAGATGGTGTTTGGCCAAAATGCAGTGCTACCATTGGACTTCTTAATACCTACATTGAAAGTAGCACAAGAGCATGAATGGATGGGTCATGAACTCTCCTCAAGACTTTTTGACCTTGAACGATTAGGAGAAACAAGACTGAGAGCGGCTGCAGGGATATATGCAGCTAAGAAACGACAGAAGGCATACTTTGATGCCCACGTTAAAGATAAAGGTTTGAAGGCAGGCGACCTAGTACTAGTCTACACTTTGAAACAACATGCAAGGAAACTGGAGAAGAGAGGCTATGGACCCATGATTATAAACAGAATCTCAACAAGTGGAGCAGTGCAACTAGCCACATTAGAAGGCGACATTCTCCCGAGCTACATTAGCGGATGCAGGGTCAAGTTGTATCAGGAACCTCTCACAGAGGAAATGCTAAGTCGACTCAATACTGCTAAGAAATGCAAAGAAGAAGAGAAGCGAATTCAAGAAGAAGCTCAAGCAGAAGCATTGGAATGCATCCGGAGAATGAAGTTGAGAAGACAGAATAGGGAGCAACCTAGGACGGATGCCTATGCAGATCAAGGATATCACGTGGCTATGTGTGAAGTTTCAGGTATCAGCACTCAAAGGATAATTGATCGACGTCCTTTTATAACCTTAGAGATAGGACAAAGAAAGGGTGCAAGGACTGTGAGAGCCTTGATTGACTCAGGTGCAGCCACCAGTGCTGTTAAATTGTCTTACTGTCAAGAATTGAGATTAACTGTCAATCCAATAGAAGCATATCTCATAGGATTGGGAGGTGTGGAAACCCCTTGCATGGGCGAGGTGGATCTTCCCATCTCCATTCAAGACGAAGTAATGATAGTCAAAGTATTAGTGTGTCAAGATGAGGACCTCACTGAGCCTCTTGTCTTGGGTCAGGACTGGATCTATGATCATGCAGTCAACCTAAACCTAAGAAGCGGACTTCTTCAGGTATGGGTAAATCATAGCTGAATTACCGTTGAATTGGAAAAGGAGGCACTCAAGGAACTAGGTAAAGCACAGACTCTTGGTCCTTCCAGGGGTGCACATGAAGTTGACAATGCTATTCTTGTCCCAAAATGTATGATGCAAAAAGAGGATTGTCTCAACAACGGAGTCAAGGATAAGATGGTACTCCCTTCTTTTCCAAAGGCCAGAAGGATGCAGCAGCCAACGGCAGATCAAATACAGAAGAAGCAGAACACTACCTGTATTGGAGGCCAAAAAAAGGAGCCAAGCAGATTGTTTCAGCCGATGAAACAAGTATGGAGGCGAAAAGTCAAACACCCTGTTCCGACCAGGCCAACACCACGACCAAAACCTCTTATTAGTAATCAACAGCATGATACTAATAAGAAGCCTTTCATAAGTTCTTCTGCGAAAGTGAAGTCTATTTGGTTACCCAAGAAGTCAATGAAGGCCAGCCCACAATCACGACAAATCTGGGTGCCTAAGGCTTGCTTGCGGGCTCAAATAGCTACACCAAGGCCAAACCCTGTACAACATGTTTCACTCACGCGAACATCTGAGGCCCAGTCTTACACATCACGCACTAACATGTATTCTTCCATGAGCACAAGTGGAATCACTTGTAAATGGGTTCCTAAAAAGCCCCATTTTTCAAGTAAATACCTATCACACTCCCCAGAGCCTCCACAAAGTCAAAATCAAAACCTATCCATTGCATTTGGCAACCTAAAACTTGTAATAAACCCCCAGACCCCAGTTGTAAATCCATGCCCACCTACTAACTACGTCACTCTCACACCACATCATTCCACTTAGCTCCTAGGTCTAACCAATCCCTAACTACACACACAAGCACCGAGCATTTACTAACCCACTAATCTCTCCCGAACCTCATGTTAATGTTGTAATGGGGACAAAAACGGTTCTATCTTGTCCTTTACAATGTTAACACATGTTTCTATATTCTCACAGAATCAGGAGGCAAGAAGTAACATGGCAGATACGGCAGGAACTAGCTCCCAGATAGGCACCAGCCCCCAAGTCGTGGATATTGAAAGTCTTCCCGTTGAGGAGGAATTGAAGGAACGCCCTGTAGCATTGAGAGCATTACACGCCATATCGGTTCAGAACCCTCCACAAGGGCACACTATGCCAGTCAGTAAAAACTCTCATTGGTTCAGTGATGTGGCACGACCCCTAGGTGAAGGCACTTATATGTGGGAGGCCGAGATAGAATTCAATGGGCACTGGGGGAGGTATCACTTTTTCACTAGGGAATTTGAGAGACTGCAGAATAATGAAGGACTGAAGCCTATATGGAAGAAGGCAGGACTCTACGAGTACTTCAAATTCCAGTTGCCAAAGTCGGATTTTCTAAGATGCTCTTATTTGATTAGCACCCTTACTCCGAGCAAAGACAAAAAGGGATACAGCTCCTTTGTCCTCCCATCTCTCACAAGGGGCAATGAGCTCAAGCGTTTCAGATTAATTATCAACTTGGTAAGGGAAGCTCTAGACATGAAAGGTATGCATATTCCTACGGAGAAAGAGACTATGGTCCCCGACAATATGAAGAACAGGAATCTGACAAAGTTAAAAGACATGGTGGCAATGACGCCTACAATTGCTATTCATTTGTGAATGGTCATGCAGCACTTTGCATTTCCCGCTTAGGAGAGGTTCACAATGCCACCTAAAAAGATATGGTTTAGTTTATACTTGGCTGATGCCTTTGATTTGACAATCAACATGCCCCACTGGATTATCGACCAAATCCACTTGGCTCATCAAAGGTGGTATAAAAAACAAAAGTCTGTACTGTACGGATGCTGTGCTCTGACCAGGATTGTGTACAGATGTCTTGCGTATGATGTACCAGTGCAAAGGGCACTCATTTGGACCAGGGTACAAGAGTTTCAGCGCCGATTATCCTCCGCAGGACCACCATCCAAGAAAATGAGAGGTGCCGTTCAGATGCCCTGCGCACAACCCCGCGGTACAACATTGACTCCAGAGACCACTCCACGACTTCCAAGGCGGGTGCAACCCTTCACTATCAGATTACCAAGGCACAGCACTGACGGACCTAATCTGGTGTTCCCACTCGTACCAACCGACCTAGAGTTTCCTCACGGATTCACTTTAGAAGACTTAACTGATGAGGAGGTAGCCAGAATCATTGAGGCTGTTAACGCAGAAGTCGAGGCAGAACAAGCTAGTGGACAACAAACTGCTACAGACCAACCCCATCCTAGACAACCAGAAATCGTCGATGTGGAGGGTGAAGAAGAAGAAGGACAAGAGGAGGAACATGATGGACAATCCGAGGAAGAAGAGCAGGAATATGATCAAGAAGCCCTGCAGGTACTTGAAGGTGCCCCAGCTTATACGAAAGCACTGAAAAAGCTCTATGACACCATGAATAGAGTTCAAGAGCAACATAGACTATCCCTAGCAGCAGGCAAGGCCCTTATGAATCAGATCCTTGAGGAGGAAGGCATCGACGAGCAATATCGTGCCACCCTTGATATGATATCTGAGGCATTAGGCGTCCCTGAAACGGTGCATACCGCCCTTACACAAGCACGAAGAACGGAACGAAGATATGGCAGACGCCCCCCTCGAGCAGGAAAGCAGATGAATGTATTAGTATCAGAACCACAAGGCACATCCACAACCACGGGCACCGCACACACTGTCCACGATACTGAGGAAACCCATGTATAAGTGCACCTCCGTCACCCCCATTGCCACCCCTGCCTCCAACTCCACCACATTCACCTCCCACAACCAGTGTAACCACGACCGTCACCGCCTCAGAGTCCACTACCCATACCGAAGCACAGACCGTCACACAACCCACACACCCTATCTCCACTTCCTTTGTCTATACGGCCACTGAAACAGTAGTTCCAACCGCGGCCACAAAAAATCTCAACCCCCCGATCACACTTTCGGGCAGTTCGTATTCACAATTGCACACACCACTGTACACTTTCACCACTATCACCGCACCCACAATTCCACTATTCACAATCACTCCCACTACTGCATCCACCGTTGATCTTATGGACATCTCCCCCACCTCCGCACCTCTCCCTCCCCCCATGCATCCACCATCTCC
Organism: Ceratopteris richardii; assembly: GCA_020310875.1. Classification (NCBI taxonomy): domain Eukaryota; kingdom Viridiplantae; phylum Streptophyta; class Polypodiopsida; order Polypodiales; family Pteridaceae; genus Ceratopteris; species Ceratopteris richardii. The sequence goes on along the minus strand of CM035425.1, from coordinate 104,984,707 downwards.
CATTCCCCCACCTCCCACTTCACCATTTTCTAGCACCACATCCACACTTCCATTTCCCTTCCCCTTTCCCTTCCCTTCTGCATCCAACCCCCTTCCCGCATCCATCCCTATTAATAATGTATTTAATAATATCTATCAGTGTATGTCGCAACTACAACAGCACTACCAGCATCTTGATAACCAACATACGCGACTCTTTTGAACTCATGAGGAACTTCAACTACGCTTCATGGATCTCGAAAGGGAAAAGCGGCTACTACAACAACAGCATACCACCTTACAGGAACAACACGAACAGTTAGTAGCCAACCCACCCCAGTCAGATGCAGAGGAAAGACAACATATGGATGAATTGCTACACTCCCAGATAACGGAGAATCTCAAACTTAGACGCAACCTAGCCCTCCTACGAAAACACATGTCTACAGCTCTCGAAGAGAATAAACGGCTGCAGAAACAGAATGAAGAGAACTTGGAAGCAGCCATGGAAGGTTCCCCGCAGGAAATCGACCCAGAAAAATTCAAGGCCATTCCCTCAGAAAATATGAAAACTGTGTTAGAAACCCATGCCGACCTCTTGGAGGCCCATGCAGCGTTAGAACGAGAAAGGGATGATCTACTTAAGCAACTGGCGACTCAGCAGGAGTCACCAAGCAAAGCCACAGCCACAGACGACACATCCGAAGAGGTCACAAAACTCAGGGCAGAACTCGAAGAATTACGTAGCAAAGTCATACAATACGAACGTCAACCCTCTCCCCTTATCGAGCCCGAGCCTAAAGATCTAGTGCCAATCGAGATAGAGGAAACTTGCGAAGACCCGTATGTTCCCATGCCTGCACCAGGGGGCAAGCAAACAGAAGAGGGCATGGACACCATAGAGATAGAGGCTCCTGAATGGATGCAGAGGTTAGAGAAAGTGGCCACAACCCATGATGATAGAGTGGCAGTTCAGATAGCATCTATGTCACACTTGGAAGAAGTAGTCATAAAATCGGATTACTTTAGGAATCTCTCCCATCATAGGTGGATCGGCACATCCGACGCTTTGTATGTTCCTTTCTGTGTCCTAATGGCGGATTACAATGTGGAAATCAAGAGTCACACATCAAAAGAACCAACCTCGGCTACACAGTTTGCACCGGACGACATCCCAGCAAGTGCCAAGCAGGGCAATATTCATCAACTGATGTGGAGGATTCGTCTACTGGAAACCTACCCAGAGATGGTAAGAACATGGAATAACATGCCTTTGTACATCAAATACAACCTATGCTACTGTCCTGTGTTTCGAAGAAGGTCATGGCCGGAATACACAAAAATGGTGCTGACAAACAAAGGATGTGAGAAATGGCTCAATTATGTTTACTTAGCACCACCCAAAGGCCAACCTACCATAGGATACATGATCTCGACGATTCGGCATTGGGGGGTCAGGTTTAAAAATGTACCAGATGTCATGGCCCAAATGTGCCTTAAAATTTTTGAACTCATGTTGGTTACCTTCAGGACTTTCAAAAATGTCAAGGAGCCCCATCTGTCAACTCTTGGATTTAATGAAGGTAATCAGGACCTCGTCTACGACATGAGTGCAACACCATCTATTAATGTTGTATATGCATGGCACGCGTGCATCAAGTATCTACCAGCCTGCTTCAAACAGACGTTTGAAGAAATGTTCGTCACGGGATTCTGGGAATATCACTCAGAGATATTCATTCCCATACCATCACATTTATTGCAGTTGTTTGCAGTGGAACAAGCTCTCCATTCAGAAAAGTTACGTATACCACATCTAGAGGTTCCCGGGCCGGTAGATTGGGATGCTTTACTCACGGACTTGGCCAAAGGGTTGCGGATTGCAGAACATGACTTAGCACAAGACGTTGTTGAGTACTACATCCAACGACCCACCCAACAAGGGTCTGTCAGGGACGACAGACGCGAGAGAGGGGGGGTGTTGGAACTGAAGGACTCACTAGGCAAGGAAGCTTAAGAAGGGAGTCAGAGAGAAGAGAAAGTACAAGCAGACAGAGTAGTCAACGACGATCTGGCAAGTAGGCCAATATTTTTTCAAGACATTTATGCACATAAGAGAGGTGGACACAAGGAGAAGGAGCAAGTAGGGAGCTCCAAGAAATGTATATCAAAATGTTAGAAGAAATCCCTACAACAATAGTGATTTTCATCACTAAAAACCCTTGTAAATACCATTTCACATTTTTGTAGCTCCATTTTGTGCAAGCCAAGGAGTCCTTGAGCTTGAGGAGCTTTAGAAGTATCTACGTGTCAGTTTTCACATTTTTTAGACTTTGTTTGAACCTCCAAATAGGGTAGAGAACCTAATTTTTAACTAGGCCAGACACTAGGTCTGGACAAGGCCAAAACCTAGTCAAAAACTATAAATAGAGCTAGAGAGCTCATTTTTTAGGTTAGATTGTAATTGAAATGAACTTGTAAGAGCTTTTTGAAAGTAATCCAAGAACTCCATTGCTTCTCACTCTTTGTCTTGCCGTGTGTGTGCGTGTGTGTGTATGTGTGTGCATGCTTGTGTGCTTCTCACTCACGCACTTGTGGCTCCACTTGCTCGAGGTCTTCATACCATCCTCATGTCTTCCCAGATTGACATTAAAGGAGGTGCTACTCATCACTGAGCTACACCACATTTCTCTAGTTTTCTTGCATTTTGTTTTAGCATGTACACTAGGACTAAATCACCTTCTTTTAAGTCTTTATCTTTCACGTGTGCATCCAAATAAGCCTTCTATCTCTTTTTTGTTGCATATATCCCTGCTGTTTCTTTTAGCTTGGTTTCTCCTAATCGTTCCAAGTCCATTATCCTTGATTATAATTCATGGCCAATCCACTAATATTCTTGTGCAACCTTAAGGGTGGGAATCAAAAATTCCAAAGGGAGCACAACGTTTTGACCAAAAACCATCTGAAAGAGAGCTGCATTGAGTACCGTCTTGTAGGCCACTCAATATGCCCAAACAATGTGATGTAACTGTTTGTCCCAATCTGAACGTTTGTTGTTCAGGAGTTCTGTCAATACATTACAAAGGATCTTGTTAGTACTTTCTACTTGACCATTGGCCTAAGGATGATATGGTGCGTATATCTTGTGAATCACCATAAAATCCTCTAACAAATATTCAATGACTTGGTTTAGAAAGTGAGTTCTTCAATCGCTCACTAGTTCTATAGGTAATCCATATCTGGTAAAGACATTTTCAAATAAGAATTTTGTTGTCGTGTGTGCATCATTCTTTTTTGTGGTCTTGGCCTCTACCCATTTGGCAAGATAGCCTATCGCTATTATTATGTATTCCACATGAGTACCTTTAGCAGGGGGTTAATGGATCCTACAAATTCTATACCCCACTTACAGAATGCACTTCCTCCCATCATGGATTTTAGTGACATTTCATCTCTACAAGTACGAAACTGCATTCTCTGGCACACGTCACATCTCTTAACATAGGTATGTGCATCCATGTGAAGAGTGGGCCACCATAATCCTACAAATAATATGGCTTTGATTATCCCGTCAGGGTCGAAATGACCACTCGTGACACCTTGGTGTGCAGTCTCTAATATGCTCAAATAATCGCTTTTTTGAACACATTGTCTTAGGTATCCGTCTCTTTCTCATTTATAAAAGTTATTACCAATAAGAGAGTAGTCATGAGCTTCTTGCTCTAGACTTCCTTTTCATGCTAAAGTTATTCTTTGAGGGAATCTTTTCGTCCTCAAGTATGTCACCATCGGTTCACTCCATTTTGGTGTGAGAGACACATGATACAAAGTGACATGTTCGACTGGGGGTTTTTCATAATAGATGGAACATTCTTTACATAGCCTATAGACATCTACTTCCATAGTAGGCCAATATACTCCTAATCTGTGCAGAGTCTACAATGTACTATGTTTTGAATGATGTTGCTTTAATGCACCTACATGTGCTAATTGCAACCAATTCTTGTGTTCCAATTCATCTATACAACAAGCAAGAATTTTTTGGTCATCTTGTTTGTATATGCTGCCTGCAAGTATCTGGTATCTTTGGGACTTGGTCATTTCTCCTTCTCTGATCCTAATCCTAGGATTCTTGGGTCCAAATGTGAGAATAGGGACAATAGTCCTGGCCCATTCAGGTACTATCTCAAGATTAAACAAGTATGCATCTGGTAGTTCATCCGCTATTCCTTGAGGGTCTTCTCCCTTAGTTAATCATGAAAGGTGATCGACTATAAGGTGGGTCTTTCCTTTTTTGACTACTACCTCAAAGTCGTATTCCATTAGTAATAGAAACAAATGTATCAATCGTCTGGTGTTACAAGGCTTATTGACTAAGTACAACAATGCCTGATGATCCGTGAAGAACTTTACCGCATAGATCATTCCTAATCCTTTGTGCTCCATAGTGGTGTAATTTTTTTCTACTACATTTAGTTGTCTACTTGCATAAGCTATGGGAAGATCCATATTTCCTTCGTTCGTAGGTTGTGCCAACACACATCCTATGGCATAGTTGGATGCATCCACATGTACATGGAATGGCTTACTCCAATCTGGTGTAGTTAATATAGGTGCTGAACACAAGCATCGTTTAAGATCGTTGAATGAGTTCTCACATTCATTCGTCCATTCAAACTTGGTCAAAAGAGAGTACAAAGGCTTTGCTATGATCACGTACATGTGTATAAATCATCGATAATAACCACACTGTCCCATGAAAGATTGTACTTCTTCCACATTTTTTGGCCAAGGTAGGTCTGCAATTACCTTTACCTTTCTTCGTTGGTAGATATGTCGTTCTTTGACACGATGTGTCCTAGAATTTTTCATTGCCTAACCATGAAAACACACTTTTCTAGGTTCAAGCAAACGTGATATTCTCGACATTTGTCAAATGCTTGCCTTAATTCAGGGATATAGTTCTGCCTCATGTTAGAGTGAGCACATATATCATCCATGTAAACTTCCAAATTCTTCCTTAAGAATTCCTTAAAAATGTGAAACATTAGTCCCTGAAAAGTGGCAGGTGCATTTGTGAGCCAAATGGCATTAGACGAAATGCAAATATGACCCACTCTGTGGCAAAAACCGTCTTGTGTTGATCTTCAAGAGCAATGGCTACTTGATTATAGCCTGAGAATCGATCAAGAAAGCTATAAACTTCCTTGCCCGTGACTCTTTCCAATAAATGCTCCATGATAGGAAGAGGTTAACTGTCTCTAATCGTGGCGGCATTAAATTTTTTAAGGTCAATACACACACGCAATTTTCCATTCTTCTTAGGCACAACCACAATGGGGGATACCCATTTGGTATGCTCATTTCATAAATGTATCCTACTTCTATCAATCGATCTATCTCCTCTTTAATCTTGGCAGCATAGTTATCATTATACGTGTATGGTTTCTCCTTAGTAGGTTTGGCTTTTGCAGTCATAGGAATCCTATGGGAGCATATGTCTGGTTCTACTCCTTTCAAGTCCTTGGAACTCCAAGCATACACATTTCTATATTCACACAATAGGGTCATTAACTCTTCTTCTTCTTCATTCGTTAAGTCATGCCCTATGCATGTGCATTTTTCTTCTCCTTCTTCTATGGTAACTATGATTTTCTTGGTTTTCTCTCAATTATCATATACTGATCCAATGTGTGCTTATCTTTTAGGCATTCGTACCATGATTCTTCTATCTTCTATTTCATACTTTTTGAAGTTCTTTGGTACTTCCATGAGTTGTTCTTCTTCTTCTTCTGTCTGGGGTGATTTCTTTCTCTTCTTTTGCTTACTTTCTATATCTTTTGTGAGTGACTTGGGTTGTTTCATTTGATTTTCCTTATCCATCTTAGGGGTTTTGGCTTCTACAAAGTAGAGATATTCTTCTTCTATCTAGCAAAAGGGTTCCATGATAATGGACTCTAAGTCCTCGTCACTTATCATCTGATTCTAGAGCCACTTCCATGCACTCTTCTAGGATAAAGTCTTCCTCTAGGGGTTCTATCATAAAGATAGAAATATTGTATCTTTCCTCATCACAATTATGGGTCCATTGTTCTTCATTTATTGTTATATCCATCATAGCTAAGATCTATGCCCAACTATAAGGCTCGAATTCCTCATTTGGAAACACTATTGGTGCATAAGTAGGATCTTGAAGGGTTTGTGGATGGCATTCTGAACCTAGAGTTTTGGCTTCTAATCATTCTTCTTCTTGCTTGGCTACTTTACACATCCATAAATGAGTATCCTCGTGCAACCATGATGGGTCTGATTCTTATGAATGCACACACTCGGTTTCTTCTGGTGTCTTATGGATTGTATTACATTGTATTGGGGGTGCATCCCGATTGGAATAATCTTTGAGATTAACCTTGGTGGTTACTCCTAAATGTTGCAAGTACAAAGAATTAGTTCCCCAATCTTGTACGATTTGCAACTAACGCATGAATGGTCATCTTAAAATCATCTCATAAGCATGATTTTTCCCAAAATCGCAAATGGTGAAAGTCTGCTCAAATTCTACACCACAAGTGATGAGAGATATCCTTTCTAGTAATCCTAATGGCTTCTCTATATGTCCATCAGCCATTTGTGGCTTCATCCTGGTGGGTCTTAGTGTTGGATTAACCCAACATTTCCATAAAGTGGTGGTAGGTATGGCTAATCCTGCCCCTGAATCTAAGATGGCTTTGGTGGTATAGCCATGATGGGTTATTGGAAGATAGGTATTACCTTCCTCTCCCTCGCTCATGTCTCCAATTCTTTCCATAGGTATTTTGGTACCTTCTTATGTAAACCTTCTTGAGAGTGAGTGGAAGTGGTCATGGGGGAATTGGTTTTCTATGTGCTTCCACAACTCTGGCTTGATTTTCAGCAATTCTTCTAAAGTTAGATGACACTATACTTTAGTGTTCTTGATCACTTCCATGTTTCTAGGGATTACTAACTCTTCATTTCTGACTATTATAGTGGAAGCTCTCATAGTGATAGGCTTGGCTTCCCATGGTCCTGTGAACTGAGGTAACTCTTGTAAGGATTTAGATTCGAAATCAGTTTGTTCACTAAGCTACTCTTCTTCTACATCGTCATAGATAGAGGGTATGTCTTGGGGAAATTGTTCTTGCAAGTCATCTATCTCTTGAATAGGGGATGGGTTTCTTGCTCTCTTCTCCACTTCTCTTCTTGAATTTCTCTCAAAAACCCTTGGGAGTACTTATGTATGGAAGACAAATTGTCTTCAACCTCGGTATTCGGCACGGGAGACAGTGATGGTACATTACCTTCCTCTGTCTCTGGGAAAATAGGGTTCTTTTGCAAACGTTTCCTTTCATTGCTAGCAACCAAGTATTCTAGCCTCTCCAATAGTCCTTGAAACTGTAACTCTGGTCTTGCTATGTTACTCCAACCGATATATTGTGAGGCTTCAAACATGGTTTGTGCTAGCTCTACCATCTTCATGCAAAGCTTCATTCTCTCAATTTCTAAGTCAGTTCTTGGATAGTTCTTACTCAATTCAGTTATTTGAGGTCCTTCTTTTAATCTTGTCTGATATGTTTGAAACATCATATCTAGGTTTTCCGGCATGGGTTCAACTAAAACGGATCCTAGTCTTTGAGTTGGGTTCTCCTTATTTGACTCTTGTGAAGTTAATTCTAGGATTTTAGCTCTAGTTTCCTTTAGGCTTCCTTCCAATTCATTTATCTCTCTACTCCATTTCCTTTTTATTCTCTCTCATGAATCCTTCCAAGATTTTGTCTTTCTACCACTAGATTCTCCAACTTCACTAGTCTCGACTACCATTTCTAGGTTAGGCTATTGGTTTCGCAACAGTACCTAGGCTCTCGTTATAGCTTGGATAGGTACATATGTTCGGTTGGATCCATCTGAGGTGTGCACAATACCTATCATGTTAATGGGCATCACTTTTGAGGCATTAGCAGGGTTCTTACGGCAATCCCTTATGATATTCTCTTTACCACATTCTGCACAAAAGTCTTGAATGTTATACTATTGTGATTGTCCTGCTATTAGAGGATGTGGGCAATCTTTTATGAAATGATCTCCTTGGCACCTAAAGCATGGTCCTTTAGGGCCTTGTGGTATTGGTTGTCTCAACTGCAGTTGTGGGTTGGGGTTAGTATACATAATGTTAGCATAGTCGGGCTCCCAAATGGGTTCCAATGGTGGACTATCATATTGATATGCTTCCATGTGTTTTGGGGACTCTGTGTAGTATGCTCATGGACTATCTACATGGGTGGAGTCGAAACTATTTGAATTAGGATCACCTTCTATGATCAGGGGTGAAGAAGGGACTAAAGCCCTACTCAAGTTCTCTTCTGCAACATCATATTTGACTGAAATGACATTGGCTGGTGTGAGTGGTTGCTGAGCTAAGATGGGTAATAGTCTCTGTTGAGTCTGATAAGGGTAATTCTGTGGGGGTCTATAGTAATGAGGTCGGACATTGTACTGGGCTTGATACCTACCTTGTTGAGGGTATGTTTGTGGGTAATTCTATCGCACTACTTGTTTGTTGTACAGACAATCTTGTGTTGTCTAATTTGTGTACCATCTTTCAATTATGAAATATTGGCCACTAGGATTGGCTTGAGGTTGTGCTACATTGGGACACACATTTGCCATGTGGTCACCACCATAGGTGTAACAACGTTTGTTTCTTGTTAGCCTGGGCATCTATTTCCTAGAAACTCTTAGCTTTTGGGCCACCTTCTCGGCTAGGCCTTCTATTGAGCTGGAATGTTTTAAGGATGATTGAGAGGAGTTCTTTGAGTTTTTGTAGACCTTTGAAACTTTGAATTCATCTCCTAAATTATCCTCAAGGTCTATACAAATCCTTACACATTGCTCTAGCATTCTTGGTTCTTTCAAATCTACATAGGATCGTAGTTTAGAGCTTAAAAGACCGCCCAAAAACAAAGACACTTGGTTTGCTTGTGAGGGTAGTTCTGGCATTGGACATCTCTCAATGTATTGTCTCAACCTACGTTCTGCAAGTCTAACTGTTTCCTGAGGGGTCTATTTGAAGCTATGGATCAATGCTGAAGTGTTATGCCTAATTCCACTTTTATAGAATTTAGTGATGAATGACTCTAACAAGTCATGGATGTCCCTAAATAGCCTTTGTTGTAATGGTTGGAACCAGGTTAAAGTTGTGTTATTTAATGTGATTCCAAAGGCATTGTATTGTGTGAACAAGTCTTCTACTTGTTCTGCTCGTAACACTTGCTTAAATTCTGCAACATGGTCATAGGGGTCTCTTGTCCCATCAAAGTAATTTTTCATTGATTTCACCAACTTGGTAGGTCTCAATATTCTTGGATGTTCGCATGGTCTAGGTAGAGGAAAGTCATCTCTACCACCTGGTATTCTTGATTCTCTTTGTCGCTCCACTCTATCAGTGTCCAAGGTTGTTCTATCTCTCCCTATAGGATGGGTAAAACTTACTTGTGGCCTTTCCTTGTTCTTCTCTCTTTGAGATCCATGGGTTGAGGATGTCCCAGCACCTTGATGGCTCCCATTTACATTTGCTCGTGATAAAGGGAACACCAGTTCACCTCTCCATGTATACGCTTGTCTTACATGATCGGGTACTATGAACACTTGTTCTAAAATGTTATCTAGGTATACTACTTTTCCAGGTGTCTCTGGATCCTTGAATTTGTAAATGGCAATGGAGCCTACTTCACTTGGTTGATCCATCCTATATCTCCAAAAGGCTTCATCGGTGTCCTTACTTAGGAATAATTCAATGCTTCTATTATCTTGAGGGATCCATTGTGGGTTTAGTATTCTTGTCAATATGGATTTCCCTCTAGGAGTCCTAGGTTCATCTCCTAATGGTTCTTTTCCTTGGGTTCCTACTTCTATCTAGAGAATGACTACACCGAATGCATTTGTATGATTAGGTTGATTAGTTATGATGTAAATTGTTCCTTCTTTGTCTAGGTATGCGTCTCTCTTGAACTTTACCACTGGACGTTCCAATCCAATGGGTTGGTCAGGGTTGTGCAATTGCACCACTAATCTTCTCAAACCATCCTCATAGATGCGAGCACCTAGGAGGTTAGTTCGGACATATTCTAATTGGGTCCTATAGGGTCCTTCCGGTCTTTCCAAATGCGCTACACTTAACCCTCCTTCCGGTCTCTCCATGCTATAAGCCATTTTAGACTCACTAGTATCCGAGCCCAAATCGTAAGGGTAGCTATTCAGTTGTTGTGCCCAAGAATGTGCAGTAGTTCCTACACTCACTTATGATGATCTAAGGCTTCATCAATTAGACTTACCTATATGCTTTCTTGATCTAAGGTTCATGAATTTATCTTCCTTGCTCACTCAGTACACGTTCTAATTGCCAATACTTCTTTGTTCTTAGTCACTTGTTTAGTTTTTACTCTTTTAAATTCTTGTCTTGTCTCAATGTACATGTCCGAAATCGACTTTCTTTGAGTTCTCGTCTCGTCAACATTACGTTCTTTCCTTTAGGGCTTTCATTTTTGCAATCTCTTATCTTACGCTTGGACTTGAAAAATTAATGCTCTTGTACTTGAGGTGTTCCTTTCATAGTCCTAATTCAATCCACAATGCTACACGCTCTTATCCTAAGCTAATAATTGACTGAGGGGGTGAGTATTCTTTCAACCTCGACTCAACTTCTTTGATCGCTTTGATGCCCAAGAAGACATGCTTCCCAAGACCTGCTTACTTCACTGCTGGCTTTGCTTTGATTGCCCTTGGATGACTCTTGCTAGACCTCTCAAAATACAAAGTTTAGGCCAATTCTTAAATCAATGATGAGACACTTTGATGTATACACTTTTAAGGGTCCCTTTTCCTTTGGCAAAAACTCTCAAGTGCCCCCTTGCTTTGCCAATCCCCCAAATGGGTCAACTTCAATTGATCCTATCTGAATATCCATGTGTTGATTCTAAGAAAAACAGTTGAGGTCACGTAGGGTTTGCAACGAGCCCTTAGAGCTCAAAAAATGGACTTCGAATGAAGAAGTTGTGAACATTTGGGCTCTCGAGGGTCAAAACAGGTAGACAGGTGTTTCTCCAAATGTGAGTTGAGGGGTCTCAAATATACACTAATGACTCAAAATTCACCCCAAATCGGCCTTAAAATAGCCCAAAAAATCAAACCCTAAATTTGGCATTTTAGGCGAACAATCACGCTGGTCTCAAATAATCACGATGGCTTGGGACCGTCACAATGGTCCAGTTGAACCATTGCAATGGTGTGGTAGCATTGTGATGGTCCGCAAGGAATGAGGCCTCGCAATGGTCTAGTGACCCATTGCGATGATCTGTCCGAACAAGGCATCGGGATGGTCTAGTGAACCATCACAATAGTCTATCCTAATGAGGCATTGCAATGGTCTAGCAAACCATCATGATGGTCAAGTGAGTCGTCATGATGGCTCAAATGAGATGTGGCAAGTGGGTCATAGCAATGGCTTGAGCCAATCGTGATGGCGTGGGGTTACAGGCATCATCACGATGGTCACGGATTGTCATGATGGTCCAAGTGAACCATCATGATGGTGTGAGACCGTTGTAATGGTCCGACTGAGCCATCGTGATGGCTTGAGCCAATCGTGATGGTGCAACATAATTGTGATGGCGTGAGCCTGTCGCAATGGTCCACAAAAATGATGATTTTCAAGGTGCACCTATGGATTCATGTGTACACAAGTGTACTCTATGTTGTCGTATGGACGCATACCAAAACTATCGAACTTGTCAAACCATCGTGATGGTCCAACACCTACGACAGATCTGATAGAAAATTGACATTCTCACCTTTTTAGAGCTTCCTTACTCTACTGGAGTGCTTTGCCTGCAAGAAGACTCAAAAACACACACACATATGCAAGCTCTCTCTCTCTCTCTCTCTCTCTCTCTCTCTCTCTCTCTCTCTCGCATGCACAAATGAGGAAAATGGGGAGGATATGTGAATGTGGTGAATTTTTTGATTTTTTTGGAGTGGAAGAAGATGATGTAGTGTTGCAAGAGGAGTGTAGGGCATATGAAAAACACAAAAAACTATGCAAAAAAAACAACAAAAACTGAAATAACTACCTTCCAATGTTAATTCTTGCTATACTCTTACCATTAAGTATTCGTCCTAGAACTCGATCCCCAACAATGGCACCAAATTTGGTGCTGCTCTAGCACAATGGTAGGTACCACATTAAGAAGCTCCACCTCCTTAATGTCAATACAAGGAAGAGATAGAAGTGATATGAAGATTGTGAATGCAAGAAGTAGTTAGAGTGAAAGTGAGAAGCATAGAGACGCACACACACATACACACACACATGGAAGAGGCAAACAAGGCACAATAGAAGGTAGACAATAGACTCTATTTTTCAAGAACAATATTACAAGCTCAATTTAGCTCTAATCTCACACTTGCCAACACTAGCTCACCTCAAAAATGAGCTCTCTAGCTGTTTTTATAGATTCTAGACTAGTTTTGATCGGTTTCACATCTAGTGACCTACATAGTTAAAAAATAGGTTCTAGGGGGCATTTGGAGGTCTAAACAAAAATTGATATGCTCATTCTACCTAAGCTCCTCAAGCTTGAGCACTCCTCAACTTGCACAAAATGGAGCTATTAAATACAAAGTGGGTGTTTTATGATACATATATTACAAAAGTGATGAAAATCACTATTTGGAGTTTTGAGAAAGTAATATGAAGTATATTTCTTTGAAAAAAATGACTAACTGGCTCCCCATGACTCTTTGTATTCCACCTCTACATCTATGCCTTTGGCTGCTTCCAACACCATTCTTCATTCTAAACAAGATTAGTAGACTTTGTTTTAGGCGTAGAAGCCTTTGCAATAACCATCCCAACCTCTTTCTTTTTTGCCTCTTTTGCAACCAGTTTTGGAAAAATCTTTATGACATGATCATTTCCCTTACAGCACTTACAAATTTTGTTTGCTTTTCTATTTTCTTCTCATCTTTGTCTTTCATCTTTGCCTTTGTAGCTTTAATACATTTTTTCTTACTAGTACATGAGCTCCATTTACCTTTGCTATTCTGACTAGTTAGGAAATCTTAATCTCCAATATGCATAATGGATCTATTCTATCTAGACTAATCTTCTTGCAACAAAATAGAGACTAATTCTAGCATGGTAGTGAGTCGTTCTAGTGCTAGTGCCATTGTGAGTTCATATGCATTGACCTTTGTCTAGTGGTTCTGCTCGAGGAGGGTAGTTGATGGTTTGGAGCATAGTGGGTGATGGGGTGGGACTTGCGGTTGCCTTGAGTGGATTCAATTCATCATTCTATGCCTCTTGATCTTCTAACAAAATAGAGTATTCTTCTAATATGATCTACATCTATTCTGAGGGAATAGATTGTAAAAAAAGAAAGGTCCATAGGTGTGTCTACAAGTTCCAAGAGTGATATCATGTTCTCTCGATTTTGCTTCTATAGTCTTGTGTTCTCTTCATGGCAAGTTGTCAAAAATCACTTCAATATATGCATTTTCCTAGATAGCTTAGAATACCTCTCCATAGTGATGTTGGAACATCAATCTTACACTATGCTTGAGGTGGATTTGATCGACATCAAAAACCTATCGTTTGGATTATGTCAAAAAGTATCCATTGAAGAGTTCTTTTATTTATGTTCACTATTCTAGAGTTTTCTATGGGTAATTTATCAATGTAGAAATGCCTAGAGCTTTATGCATGTAAAAGGAGAAAAGGGGAGCTCAAATTCCATGAATTTGAGGTGGTTGAGCTTGACAATCAATCAATCAATCACCTAAAAGTAGATCAAATTAGATCTTCACTTTTCCTAGATTTTAGGAAAGTGAATTGATTCTCTTCAACAACCTATCCCACCTTCATTTGAATTCAAAATCCACTTGTAGAAGTCATGGAGCACTTCAAGAGTCTATATAAAGACTTAAAATCACTTGTACATTACATGGAAGCAATATACATACATTTTTGGCCATCATTTTGGTTCTCCTTCATTTCTCCAATACACCATCTTCTCAACAATAGTGAACTTGCAAAGGCTACTTCTCTCTCTCTCTCTCTCTCTCTCTCTCTCTCTCTCTCTCTCTCTCTCTCTCTCTCTCTCTCTCTCTCTCTCTCTCTCTCTCTCTCTCTCTCTCTCTCTCTCTCTCTCTCTCTCTCTCTCTCTCTCTCTCTCTCTCTCTCTCTCTCTCTCTCTCTCTCTCTCTATCTCTCTCTCTCTCTAGAGCTCCAATTCGGATGATTGAGTGTTCATTGGAAATAGATTAGTTTCTAGTATATGTTTACAAATTTTCAAAGCATTTGGTTAAGTAGATTAGGAGAAATCGTACTTTACGATCTCCAGGTCTATCTCTATGTAGCCCTAAAAAATAAGGGGTACTTTTGTTGAGTGTCAAGTTCATTCTAGAAGCATATCTTGCTTATTACTTGTATTCTTGTGTATTTTAGACACTCAACCCTATGTGTATCATTCCTCCAAAAGGAAACATTTCAATTCTAATCATTATGGCTGCTACGAGCATTTGAAGTTGATTATTTCATCCAAAGATATCAAGTTTCTGAGCTAGTCAATGTGTAAACCTCTCTATTTTGTATCGACTCTTTCTCCTTGATGATCCAAAGTACATAGTGGACTTTATTGCACTAATCACATGATAAGTTGTATTTTAGTCTCCACAAGCTCAAGGGTTGGTCGTATGCTGGTTGGTTAGTCCTGTGCTGGTTGGTTGGACCAAACTTCGTCACTTTGCAACTCACTTTTCTACCTTCTAGAAGCTTCTCCAAGTTCTCTTATGTTGGAGCAAGTCTATGACAAGCCTAAGTATTGGCTTGAGTCCCACAAATTCATAGAAGAAGCTTTAAAATGAAGACTATGTAAAGTTCACTTGTGAACTACCTCTTGTAACTTTTGAAGAGTTTACTTAATGTAAAAGTGAAAGAATCTTAAGTGGTTGAGTCCACATGATCAAAAAGGGAAAGAGGAGCCACGAATTCATGATTTGTGGTAGGTAGAGAATCAAATCAATCACTGATTGATTGGAGAGTGATTGAGGGAAGTTAGCCTCCCAAACTCAACTATAAATAGATGGCAGTTTTAGTCATGGTTAGAGAGACCTATGTGAAGACCTCCAAGAGCTGAGCTTTATGCCATATCAAGGTGTGATTACAAGGCACACATATGTATCAGTAAGTCATTGTATTGTATAAGCAATATACTTTCATTTTCATGATTATTTGAGTTCATATGTCCATGTTCTTGTGAAGTGTACTCTCACTACCATTACTCTCAGTTTTCTCAGTCAGATTGCAGAGATGGTTTCTCTGAGCTTGGTGCATCATTTTCAGTGCTTTAACTTGGTAAAGTTAGCTCTATAAGTCTAGTATATGCTCACAAAGTTTCATTTCATTTGGATGTTGCAATCTTCAATTATGTTCAATTGAAGTCAACAGTATATGTTCATCTTCACTTCTCTGTCAGGTACCTGGTTTTTTTCACTCATCTTGTCAGAGCCATTTCTCAGTGGTTACTTATCCAAATGCAATGATTTAAAGCGTGTTGGCTTCAGCTTACTGTCTATTATAACCATAACAATGTTCATAATCATTGGATTCCTCCATTTTGAGTTATGTTCATTTTTTTGCTCACTGGTCTCAAACTGTAGCAGCCCGTGAAAATAGGGATGATGTCATCACTTGTTAAAACTCGTTCTCAGTGTGTGGTTTATTATTTTTTATGAGATTACTCTTGAAAGTTAGCTCTTTATATTAGCTAGACTCCCCGAAGAGGAATTAAGCTAATTGCTACTGTGCTCAGAGAATTATGCAAAATAGTGGACAGGTGTATGAACCAAAATAGCAAGTTTTTCACCTCTGAGCTAACTCCAACTTATCTGTTTTGATCTATCTTTTTGAGAGTGATCTTCCAAGGTACATAGGGTGTCTAATACATCCATTGGCAAGCTAAAAGAGCCCACCATATACTCCTGGAGTTCAATTGGCTGGTGTAGATCAAGGAGTTTGCAACACCTCTTCATCTTCAAGCACATACCTATCCATCTCTTCACAGTGGTATCAGAGCAAGGTTGGACAACATGGCAGATGGATTTCCTTCATCAATTGACAAATTGGATAGAGGTAATTACTCAGCTTGGTCATTAAGGATGGAAGCTTATCTCCAAGGTAGAAGTTTATATGGTTATGTGGCTGGAGATGAAGTTATGCCAAGTTTCAGGAACAAAAGTCAACCAACACAAGAAGAGAAAGAAAGATTGAGCACATGGTGCTCCAAGGATACACTTGCAAGGTCTTATCTCCTTAACTCTATCTCAGATTTTTTTTTTGCCTCACATTAGAAGTTGTAAGACATCTCACGAAGTGTGGGATGCACTTGAAGCCTTCTTTTCTTCAAGTACTAAAGCTAGGAAGCATCAACTATGGCTAGATTTCACAACTCTCAAGAAGGCCCCCAAACAAAATGTGACTGATTTTGTCACAAAGCTCAAGGACATAGCAGATCAGTTGGGAAGCATTGGAGAGGTAATAGATGAAGAGAAAATTGTAAGGCAGGTCATCAATGGCTTGAAGGCTGATGACAAGTGGGAAGCATTCACCACAGCTATGGATTTGTACATGGACATGCATGTACCTGATTTCAATACACTCATTGGACAACTACTTACTCAAGAGGCAAAGCTTATAAAAAATGGAGAAAGCTCTAAAGGTAATCAATCTTCATCTTTATACATTGATAAAAGCAAGTCCAAAGATAACAAAGGAAAGGCAAAGAAAGTGAATGATGAAGTAGGTACATATCAAGCTAACTATGCAGGTAGAGGAAGACATGGCAGAGGTAGAGGAAGAGGAGGTAGACAAGGCAGGGGGAGATCCCAAGACTCCAACCCATGTTCTATTTGTGGATTAACTAATCATACAACTGAAAATTGCTTTAGGAATTCCAGGAATCAAAGAGGCAGAGGATACTATAGAGGAAATGGCTACTCAAGAGGAAGGTTCAACAATTATCATGGCAACTACAACAACTACAATCATTCAAACTATCAAGGAGGCTACAAAGGAAGAAGAGACTACAATAACTACACAGAAGACTCAAACAAAGAGGATTCATTATTGATCATGAACATGGCTATGCCACAAGGTAAATCTGATGAGCATGTTTTCTACATAGATTCAGGTTGTTCAAATCATGTGGCAGGAAATGTGGCACTCCTATCAGATTTAGAAGATCCAAGGAATAAGCATGAGGTACAAACAGGAGATGACACAAAACATCCTGTGGAGAAAATAGGCAATGTCAAAGCACCTGATGGGCAGATAGTAGAGAAAGGGTTGCAAGTCAGGTTCACAAAGGCAGGAGCATTTGTTGAAGATCCAAGTCAAGGATTCAAAAGAATTGCAAAAGGTGAAAAGACAGGTAGATTGTTCACATTTGAATTTCAAGACACTAGAAACATTGCTCTCTTTAATTATGGTAGTCAAACACTCACAGAATTGGAAGTATGGCACAAAAGGTTAGCACATATTGGTGAAAGTTCATTAAAGCAAATTTGCAGGAACCAAAGTGTACTTGGACTCCCTAATTTGTCAAAACAACATATGATTTATAAGTGTAGTGCATGTCAATTTGGAAAGTCTCACAGGTTACCATTCATGAAGAAAGGTTATATGCATGGAGATCTCTTGGAGTTGGTTGATACAGATGTATGGGGACCTAGCAAGGAAGCTTCAATATCTGGATCAAGGTATTATGTCTCCTTTATTGATGATTGCAGCAGATGGACTATCCTATTCTTTATGAAACACAAAGATGAAGTTTTTTCATGTTTCAAAAGATATTTGGCTCTTGTGGAGAATCAAACAGGTAAATCACTAAAAAGGCTAAGGTCAGATGGAGGGGGAGAATACTTCTCCCATGAGTTTGATTCTTTTCTTCAAAAAAGAGGAATCAAAAGAGAGGTAACTACAAGGTACACTCCTGAGCAAAATGGAGTGGCAGAAAGGAGGAATAGGACAATTGTTGAAGCTGCAAGGTCTATGTTAAATGAAAAGCATTTACCTAATTACTTATGGGCTGAGGCTGTATCTACAGCCACTTACTTGATTAACAGGTTGCCTTCAAAATCCCTTGATGGGATGACTCCATATGAGGCTTGGAATGGAAGAAGACCAAGCTTAGATCATTGTAAAATTTTTGGATGTATTGCTTTTGCTCATGTTCCTTCACAGGTTAGAGGCAAGATGGATCCAAAAGCAGAAAGGTGTGTATTTATTGGATATGACAACAATCAAAAGGGCTACAGGTTATACAACCCTACCAACAAAGGATTCTTGGTAAGCAGAGATGTAGTTTTTGATGAGAACAATTCATGGTATGAAGATTCATGCAGGTTGATCAATTTACCATATGATCTTGAAGAAGATTTTCCAAAGCTTGGTAGAGAACAACCAAAGATTGAAGAACAAGACACCTCAAAGGATGATGAAGAATCTCAGATGGAAAAGATCAAAGCATGGAAGTCTAAAGGTAAAGCAAAATTGCAGGAACTTGGACATGAGGCAGAATCATCACATCATGGCCTAAGAAGATCTATGAGGGAAAAGAAAAAACCAGAAAGGTATGGGTTTGACACCTCATTAGTAACTAAACATTCTATCTACATAGCACAGGACATAAACCAAGAGGAGCCATCATCCTTTGAAGAGGCCAAAGAAAAATCAGAATGGAAGCATGCAATGAAGGAAGAGATTGAAGCACTTGAAGAAAACAACACTTGGGATTTGGTGCCCAAGACTTCATCCATGAAGGTAATAGGCTCAAGATGGTTCTATAAACTCAAGAAGGATTATGATGGTTCAATTAACAGGTATAAGGCAAGGCTTGTAGCAAAAGGCTTTGCACAAACTCAGGGAATTGATTATGACGAGACCTCCTCTCCTGTGGAAAAGATGCCTACTATTAGGGTTTTGCTTAGTATTGCCTCTTCCAAGAATTGGAAGATACTTCAACTAGATGTAAAGAATGCATTCTTGAATGGTTGGATAACAGAAGAGGTATATATGGCACAACCACCTGGTTTTGAGAATCAAGTTTATCCTGATTATGTGTGTAAACTTAACAAAGCATTGTATGGTCTCAAGCAAGCTCCAAGAGCTTGGAATTTCAGGCTTGTTTCATTTTTGCAGGACAAAGGCTTTCAACCAAGCAAGGCAGATCCTTCACTCTTTATTAAAAAGAGTAATTCTGAGATCATCTACCTATGTGTATATGTAGATGATATTATATTGACAAGAAATGATGTAGATGGTATGAAGAAGATCAAAGATCAGATGAGAGAAGAGTTCAAGGTAAGTGATTTGGGTTCACTTACCTACTTCCTAGGTTGGGAAGTTGTCTACAAAGATCATGGTTTGTTTCTCACTCAAAGAAAGTACATTAAGGACATGTTGGCAAAATTCAAGATGCAAGATTGTAAGATTGCACGTACTCCAATGGAGGTCAATCACAAATTGAGCTCACATGAAGGTGAACTCATAGAGGACATCACATCATATCAAAGTCTAGTGGGTAGTCTCAACTATGCCACATTGACAAGAGTAGATATATGTTACAGTGTGAGTGTGCTAAGTCAATTTATGCACACACCAAGGAAACCACATATGGATGCTTCCAAAAGGATTCTCAAGTATCTCAAAGGAACCATAAGTGAAGGACTTTATTATCCTTATGTATCTGATTTAGGTTTGAAGCTATTTTCTGATGCAGATTGGGCTGGCTCCAAGGAAGATAGAAGGAGCACTTCAGGTTATCTTACCTTTGCAGGTTCAAAGCTTATTTCATGGTCATCCAAGAAGCAACCCACAGTTGCTCTCTCTTCTACTGAAGTTGAATATAGAGGTCTTGCCATAGCTACTTAGGAAGCTATGTGGATGGAGACATTATTCAAAGATCTTGGATTGGAGTTTGGAACTCCAACTATTTATGGTGACAATATGAGTTCTATTCATTTGGCTGCTAATCCTATTTTTCATGCAAGGAATAAACATATTGAAGTTCATTATCACTATGTACGAGAGAAGGTTCTAAGCAAAGAGATTCAAATATCATATGTGTCCACTCATCAACAATGTGCAGATATTCTAACCAAAGCATTGGCTGGTACAAAGCTTTGCAAATTCAAGGCTATGATTGGTTTGTAGGTAATCTTGGAAGATTGAAGACCTCAAGCATACTTGGCTTGAGAGGGATCTGTTGGAGCAAGTCTATGACAAGCCTAAGTATTGGCTTGAGTCCCACAAATTCATAGAAGAAGCTTTAAAATGAAGACTATGTAAAGTTCACTTGTGAACTACCTCTTGTAACTTTTGAAGAGTTTACTTAATGTAAAAGTGAAAGAATCTTAAGTGGTTGAGTCCACATGATCAAAAAGGGAAAGAGGAGCCATGAATTCATGATTTGTGGTAGGTAGAGAATCAAATCAATCATTGATTGATTGGAGAGTGATTGAGGGAAGTTAGCCTCCCAAACTCAACTATAAATAGATGGTAGTTTTAGTCGTGGTTAGAGAGACCTATGTGAAGACCTCCAAGAGTTGAGCTTTATGCCATATCAAGGTGTGATGACAAGGCACACATATGTATCAGTAAGTCATTGTATTTTATAAGCAATATACTTTCATTTTCATGATTATTTGAGTTCATATGTCCATGTTCTTGTGAAGTGTACTCTCACTGCCATTACTCTTAGTTTTCTTAGTCAGATTGTAGAGATGGTTTCTCTAAGCTTGGTGCATCATTTTCAGTGATTTAACTTGGTAAAGTTAGCTCTATAAGTCTAGTATATGCTCACAAAGTTTCATTTCATTTGGATGTTGCAATCTTCAGTTATGTTCAATTGAAGTCAACAGTGTTTGTTCATCTTCACTTCTCTGTCAGGTACCTGGTTTTTTTCACTCATCTTGTCAGATCCATTTCTCAGTGGTTACGTATCCAAATGCAATGCTTTAAAGCGTGTTGGATTCAACTTACTGTCTAGTGTAACCATACAAATTTTCATAATCATTGGATTCCTACATTTTGAGTTATGTTCATTTTGCTGCTCACTAGTCTCAAACTATAGCAGCCTGTGAAAATTGGGATGATGTCATCACTTGTTAAAACTCATTCTCAGTGTGTGGTTTATTATTTTTTATGCGATTACTCTTGAAAGTTAGCTCTTTAAGTTAGCTAGACTTCCCCAAGAGGAATTAAGCTAATTGCTGTTGTGCTCAGAGAATTATGCAAAACAGTGGACAGGTGTATGAACCAAAATAGCAAGTTTTTCACCTCTGAGCTAACTCCAACTTATCTGTTTTGATCTATCTTTTTGAGAGTGATCTTCCAAGGTACATAGGGTATCTAATACATCCATTGGCAAGCTTAAAGGGCCCACCATATACTCCTGGAGTTCAATTGGCTGGTGTAGATCAAGGATTTTGCAACACCTCTTCATCTTCAAGCACATACCTATCCATCTCTTCACATCTTAGTGGTATCAAAGCTAGATCAAGATAGGTGATGGCTTTCCCTCAATAATTGAGAAGCCTCATAGATACAACTATGTGGCTTGGAAAATCTGAATGGAGGCCTATTTGCAAGGTAGAAATCTTTATGAAATTGTAGCAGGTGATGAAGTTATGCCTACTCCAAGATCCAAAGTAGGATCTACACAAAAGGAGATAGACAAGCTCACACTTCGGTGTGAAAAGGATGCTCAAGCAAGGTCATACATACTTAACTCTATCTTTGATTTTCTATTGGCGCATACTAGAGCATGCAAGACATCTCAAGAGACTTGGGATGCTCAGGAAACTTTCTTTTCTACTAGTACCAAAGCAAGAAAGAATCATCTTTGGAATGACTTCAACCAAATGAAGAAGAAACATAAAAAAACTATCATAGAATTTGTTACCAAGGTTAAGGACGTGGTAGATTAGTTAGCATACATTGGAGAGCTGATTGAAGAAGATGCCATCATGAGGAAAATTCTAAATGGAAATAGAAGTGACAAGCAATAAAAATCCTTCACCATGGCTTATGATCGCATCTTAGATGTGAAAACTCTAGACTTCAACATCTTTCTTGGACAATTATTCAATCAAGAGGCCAATAATAGCATCAAGGAAGATAAATCATATCATGGTAATTCAACTAGTGCACTATATGTAGATAAGAAGGACAAGAAATTGAATGGCAAAAAGAAGGAAGAGGGTGAAGAGGAGACTTCTCAAGCCAACTTTGCAAGCAAAAGCAAGTGGAAAGGGAAGAAGAAAGGACCAAAGCATGACAAAACCAAAAGCAAGAATGTTTAACCTTGTGCCATATGTGATAATTGTTGGAGTTAGATGCTTGTGGAAGAACATGAACTGATCAACACCCAAATCAGCCATAAGGCATCTGAGCCACACACACTCAACAGTAGCTGTGAACGCTACCCTATACTCAACCTCACAACTCGAAGCGGCCACAGTAGGCTGCTTCTTGCTCAACCAAGATATACATGAGCTACCAAGCATGAAGCAAAAGCCACTAGTGGACACATGAGTGTCATAGGAACCAGCCCAATCAGAGTCAAAAAAAGCATGCAAATCTGGCCGTAGTGATCCCCCCTTGGGATAAAACAACCCAAGTAGCCAAATACCACTCAAGTAGCAAAAGGTGCGCTTAACCGCTGTCGGAAGGATTTCCTCACTTGAATTGTCATATGGAAAAATAAAAATATTTTGCTTTAGAGTCGGTTAAATGATATCTCTCTCTCATATTTTCTAATGTACTAATCTAAAATGACTAATGTTATCTCTTGGGTACCTACAAGAAAAAGAGGAAAATATGTTCTGAATAGAGATGGAGGATTAATTGAACCCTTACTTGGACTCTTCATTTTTTTATGTTCATTTCTACGTGATTTATGTATATCCATTATATAAAGATAATTATGTGCCTATGAAAATGTATGTGAATGTAGGGTTTATGCCATAAGTATGAGTTGTGCACCTATATCTATGTGTTTGCATATTTTCACTAACCTAAGCATGGATATAAATATGGAGTTCTATAAATGTATGTGAGTACATTTAAGCCTATTAATAGTTTAGTTTCTCATAAGTGAACATTTATGTGCATATATGTTAATATATTATATGTGTACCTACGTGATTTGGTCTATAAGGTTTTATGAAATTTCTCTATGTGATTAAACTTATACTACATGGATTATATATATATATATATATATATATATATATATATATATATATATATATATATATATATATATATATATATATATATATATATATATATATATATATATATATATATATATATATATATCTTCATATGTGCTAACCCAAAGTGTCTACTTATATATATATGACCTAAGAACATTAAGTATATATAGGTTAATATTTATAAATATAATTCATTTGCATTCATAATATATATATATATATATATATATATATATATATATATATATATATATATATATATATATATATATATATATATATATATATATATAATCTTTATTACAATAACTTCAAAAATATTTAAATGAATAATAAAACAAAACGATTTTTTAAGTAATATATAAACATTTAATTATTATTATGTTACTAATCTGCCTATGAGTGTATTAAAATAAGTCCTACTATTAGTTAAGTCATACGTGCAACTAGGTTAGTAATAGAATGCATGAATTAACTAAGTTATGTATTAGTTAAGTAAGTGAAAGCATGCGCACACGATTCTCTAAGTTTATATATATATATATATATATATATATATATATATATATATATATATATATATATATATATATATATATATATATATATATATATATATATATATATATATATATATATATATATATGCTAATTTTATATGTTGTTTCCTAATGTTCTTTTCTGCATGTATGGTTTCTTCTTGCTCTAACCGGAGAGAGAGGAAGAGAGAGAGAGAGAGAGGAACTTGCAGGTGCAAGACATCAACAGTGGACGCCATAGCTGCACAGTGATTGGTTGAGAGAGAGAGAAATGAAGATAAAGTTGTTGGCACTGCTGTGGGCATGAGTTAGAGAGAGAGAGAGAGAGAGACCACCAGCCAATAGAGATGGCTGATGATTTGATTGTGGCAACGTAGAGGAATCACGATGAATTGAAGATAGAGATAAAGAGAGACACCTAGATAGACATGGTGTTGGGCTGCTGTTAGCGAAAAGAGAGAGTAGATATAGGAGCCGCGGCGTTGTTGGCTAGATGTATGGTCATGCAGGGAGTGTCGATGGACTAGCTACTTGTATGCTACGCAGGCATCTGAGAATATGTGGAGGAGAGAAATATGATAGGTGGTCGGATGCACAGCAGAGAGGCGTTGGTATTGACAGAGAGATCAACGTTGGCGGCTGTAGCGTGTGACTATGGAGGAGACAGACTCACGGTCCAGAGAGAGAGAGAGAGATGTGCATAGGTAGAAGCAAAATTTTGCTTGTCATATGACAGTTTGTCTTGGCCGTGAAATTTAGGCTCTAGGGGCCCTGCGACATGGCAGAGATTGTCGGCGGATCAGACAGGGAGAGACAGGCCGGAGTTGATGGTGGCACTGCAGATTAGCACAGGAGGAGAGTGAATGGTTAGAGACATGGCTGTTGAAGGTGAATCTGAGAGAGAGAGGAAGAGACGTCGCACACGTCATGCTACTGCTCACGCGCCTAAAGAGAAAGAATCAGGTTACCGACGACTCTGACGGCTGCTTGTGTGGGCAAGCGAATCTAGATGAGAGAGGTAGGTTGCACCCAATAGAGAGGAGAGAGGTGGTATCTGGTGGCATGCAGTCCTGGAGAGAGAAAGACGGTCATGGACAAAGATTCTTGGTGGTGCCTGAACATGGAGAAAGAGGCGTAGAAATAGGAAGCGGGGAGAGAGAGAGAGAGGCGTAGGAAAGAGAGAGAGAGAGAGAGAGGCGTAGGAAAGAGAGAGAGAGAGAGAGAGAGAGAGAGTTAGAGAGAGCATATGCATGTGTTGTGATGCATGTGTATGCAAATGCATATTAGTTGGAGTGAGCATGTGAATGTATGCATGTTTGTTGCATGTATGCATGAGTAGCATATGCATAAGTGAGTATATGCATATGGCATAAGAGTGCATGTGATGTGTATGCATGCATGTGAGTGTGTGTGTATGCATGCATGTGAGAGTATGTGCATGTATGCATATGAAGGTTAGGAAGTGATGGGTGCATATGCATATGAATATAAGTATGCATGTGTACATTTACATATGTAGTGTATGTATATGCATGTAAGATAGGAAGATATACATGTATGCAATGATAAGTAATGTATGCATAAATATTAAAGATGTATGCCTATAAATTAGGGTGTATGCATAAGTGCATGATGCCTATGTAATGTAGATAGGTTTGCATATGTATAGTATATGTATGCATATAAAGTCGAATGTGTTAGCATGTTATACATGTTGCATGTGAAGTGAGTTTGCATATATGCATGTAAGAGTGCATGTCTATATTAAAGTTTATACATGTGCATATAAGTGTGTATGTATGCTTAAGTGACTATGTTGCATGTGCATGTTAAGATTGAATTAGCATGAGTATGCATGTGTATGAGGAATGCATAAGTGCGTATGCATGTGAGAGCGTGTGTATACAAGTAAATGTATGTATGAGCATGTAAATTAGGGAGATATGAAAAGTGCATATATGTAAGTGGCAAGTGTATGATTACTAGCATGAATGCATATGTATATTAGTATGCATGTATGCATGACTGATTAATATTCATATATGCATGTAAGAGAACATGTATGCATGTGTTGTGTATATATGTATGCATGAGTTTAGGAATGTATTTATGTTTGTGTTTATATGCATGAATAAATAATAAGTTGTAAAGTGAAATGCATATGTATGCATATGTAGGTATGTATGTATGCATGAGAATGTTAATGAATGCATGTAAATGTTTGCATAAGTAATTATGAATATATGATAGTGTTAGAAAAATGTACATTTGTGCAAAATGAAGTTTTCATAAGCATTAAAGTTAGGAAGTTAGAAGTGTTTGTATACATATGATAGTTTAGGTTTAAGTTATGTATTAAATGTTAAAGTATTTAATGAGTGTTTCATATTTACTAAAAGCATACTTATGTTTTTTCTAATGTTCTTTTCTGCAGATCATTGCAAAGGAGATTACGAGTTTACGAGATTACGAGTTTACAAGATTGCAACATTATGAGCTTGAAGCAATTTAAGATCATTTAGAAATATATAATTTTGTATAGGATTATTCTCAAGAAATTGTATTAGAACTTATCATAAGTTTTTTTATAGGCTTGAATAGTTTGAACTTAAAGTTCTTTATACTTTTACTCTGCAATTTAATTAAAATCTTTACATTTTGATTTCATATGTCTAAAGATTTAGGGTCTACAAGTAGATCTGAAATAGTGTCTACAAGCAGTTCTGATACTAATAGCAAAGAATTAGATAACTTTATTATAGGAACACTTCTTCCATCTTCTATTGATAACACGCTTAATAATAAAAATATAGAAATAGAAATAATTAAAGATAAAATAGTTGACGAAACTTTACATACGATAGACTATGATCGTAATCTTTCCAGAGTTTTACATTTACTATCTATAGCCTTACCTGAACTTGATAACAAAGAAGATCTATTTCCACCTAATTTAGTAAGAAAAACTAATCAAATTGAAACCGAAGAAATTAATATAGTCAAAGATAAAATAATTAGTGAGAAATTAGAGTTGTCTTCTCATTTAGAAGCCATAACTAGATATAGAAACACACATCCTTACGGCTCGTAGTCCTAAGAATCTTGTTCTTAAATTACACTTAAATACATTAAAAAACTATAGCTTTTATCACTCCTAAATTGAAAATACAATTCAAGACCCAAAGCATACTTAGAAACACCCTACGTGCAGTCACATGGTTAGTTTAGTGTGAATCTTTTAGATGAATGTCTGCCTCCCTTCACACCCCTCTACGACAACCTTGGTGAACCCGGCGTGAAGCGTGACGATAGTGGGCTTAGGGCTTACGTTGTATTTTCAGTTTTAATTTAAAAAACTAATTTCATCTTTTTCTTGTATGTAGGAAAGTGAAGACAGAAGCTGTGCCAAAACGAGAAGAGTTTGTTGTTTCTTTTCTCCCTTGGTGTTGAGGGCTGGTCTTATGACCTGAGCACCTCCACGGGAAAAAAGGTATCCAACCGGTGGAGCTTCGTCATTTCATTCCCCCCCCATCAACATACAAGAGGATCCAGACATATTCACAATCACTTTAGTTTTGTATTTAGGATTTTTAAACAAAAGCTTGTAAAAATATATATATCACGTACATTTTAGAGCCTCTTCAACAAGCAAAAGACAAGTAAGGTGTTTTTTTTTTAAGTTCTTTATTTTTAGTTCATACACATCACTTAAAAAGAAAGTTGCTTTCATTTGCATTAGAATTTAAGCACTTTCATATTTGCATTAAGAGAGTATTTAAACCTTTCTTTAGGAAAGATAATTTTTATTTATAGCATTTAAATATCTGCATATAAATTTTAAGAAAAGTTATTTTTTGCAACATCAAAAAGAAAAGATTTTATTTTTTGAAAAAGAAAGATTGTTTGCTTTATTTTCATTGCATAAAAAGGAAGTTTTTTTTTTTAAGCATAAAAAGAGTTTAGATACAGGCTTTTTTGATTTATAGTTATTGCTTTTATTTATTCAAAGGAACTATTATTAAAGAAATTAATAGTAAGTCAAAAGATTTAAATCAAGAAAATTTATTTTATTTATTTACCTTATTAAAAAAACCCTTTAAAATTAAAAAAGTTTAAAATTTTAAATTCTAAAAAAGTTCTAAATTCAAAAGATTAAGATTAAGGAGATAAGTATAAATTTAGGTCTAATAAATTAAAAAAGATTTAAGAAAAGAAGATTAGAATTAGTAAAGCCTAGGACTAGGTAAAGCCACCATTCCTAGCTTTATCTACTAGTGATAGATTTAGGCAATTTAGAAAGCAATTAGAACCTGCTATCATGGAACTTCTTCTCCATTCAAAGTGTTATCAAGAATGCAAAATGGAGGAGATGTTCAACAACATGATGATAGAAAAGCAAGGGACACGTACAATCCAAGCTATTCTAAAAGAAAAAGGAAAATTTACTGGATTGAACATCTAGTTCAATCTTAGAAAGTATACAAGAGCACGCCGATACCACCTGCCAATGCTTGACTCTTGGGCAATGCATAAATCTGCTCATCTGTGAGACAGCAAACTGAATATCTGGCCAAGTAATGCATAAGTAAATCAAGCATCCAACAGCCTGTTGATAGAGAACAGCATCAAATGCATCTCCAGCATCATGAAGACTCAATCGTAAACCTATCTCCATAGGAGTGGCAATAGGCTTACAGTCTTCAAGGCCAAAACACTGCAATAATGTGTCAATATATTTCATTTGTCACAAAGCCATTCCACCATCAACTTGCACAAACTAAATGCCCCAAATCAAACATCTCAAATGAGGCATGCAAATCAGCCTTAAAATCAGTAATATACTTCTCAATAGGACCAGTGAGCAGCATGTCGTCAACATAGACAACAATGATTAGAAGCATATCATTAGCACGCTTAACATATAAGGTGCTCTCAGTTGGATTGTTCTCGAAACCATGTGTGATCAGATAGGCATGTATCTTCTCATACCAAGCACGTGGTGCTTGCTTTAAACCATATAATGCCTTCTTTAACCTGCACACTTGGTTTTCATGCCCTTTCTGCACAAAGCCACAGGGCTGAAAAACATACACTTCTTCATGCAACTCACCATTCAGAAATGCAGTTTTAATGTCCCACTGATGTACATTCCAACCATGATGGGCTGCAAGTGCACAGATGCTCCCAACAGTAGTCATATGACATGTGGGTGCAAAGGTCTCATCAAAATCAATGCCTCTTTCCTGTGCATAACCCTTTGCAACAAGCCTAGCCTTATACCTGTCCACTGTACCATCAGGTTTATGCTTCAGCTTGTATACCCACTTAGTACCAATGGCTTTCTTGCCAGGAGGCAAGTCACATAAAGACCAAGTACCATTCTTCATTATAGCATCATATTTAGATAGCATAGCAGCCATCCAATTTTGTGAATTTTGTGCTTCATCAAAAGAAATAGGCTCATTCTCATCATAGAGACTAGATGCAGCCATAGCATAGCAATCTGATGCAAAGGAGGCACTATGAGAGCCTGAAGGAGTATGATATAACAAAGGTGCATCTAATTTACTGTCATGCAAAGTCTGCTCCAACCATTTTGGCATAGTTTTTGCCTGCTCAATATCAGCTCTCTCATCAACAAGTGCATCATGTAAATCTGCATTAGAAATGGAATGATCTGCATCATCATACGAAACTTGCAAAGGTTGAGAAGTTGCCTCATTAGGACCAGCACTAGACTGTCCACCTGTAAAAAGAGGCATCAAAGTATCATACATGTCTTTGGAGCTAACAGATGTCTCCTTAGTACATGAAAGCAATGGCTAAATAGCATCCTCCACAAAAATAACATCACGGCTAACTAGAATGCATTTACGTTGTGGATGATACAGATGATAGCCTTTACTTTCAGAACTATACCCAACAAAAGTACATTTTACTGCCTTATCATCCAATTTTCTACGATGTTGTTCAGGCACTAATGCATATGCTAAACAACCGAAAACATGCAGATGAGCAACAGATGGCTTGCGATCATGCCAAGCCTCATATGGAGTGATAGATTGCAGTGCTTTAGTGGGACACATGTTCAGTACATATGTTGCACACATGACAGCCTCAAGCCTGAAACTATGTGGTAAAGCCTGACTCTTAACCATACACCTCGCCATCTCTATTAGTGACATGTTCTTTCATTCAGCAACTCCATTCTGTTGAGGTCTATACGGCACTATACACTGGTGTTTTATCCCATGTTCAGCCAGAAATGCATTAAAATCAGAAGACATATATTCCCCCCCTCGATCAAAATGGAGGGTGCCCATTTTACATGCTAACAGATTTTTCAGCCAAAACCAAAAACTATTTGAAGCACATGAACACTTCGGACTTTTCTTTGAGTGGATATACCCATGCATGCCTAGAAAAATCATCAATGAGAGTCACAAAGTAAAGGTAATTTCCAAAAGAGGGTGTCTGCATAGGACCACAGACATCACTATGTACAAGCTGGAATTCTGCATAGCCCGAACTGAACCATCTTTTGGAAAGGAATAACGTTACATTTTGCCCAAAATATAGCCTTCACAAACATGTTTTCTAGGTGCCTCAAGTTTGGGCAAAGAGGACACCATTTCAGATTTTGGGAGGCGTAGCAAACTAGCAAAATTTAGATGACCAAAGCGTGCATGCCAAAGCTTTGCATCTAACATAGCTTGAGAATCATGAACTGCACATGCAGAATCATTCACAGACCTTTCATAGTCTATGAGCTTATATAGCCCACGACATAAAATGCCAGAAGCAATAATCACATCGCCATTTGATAGATCATGGATTGTACACATGTCATCAACAAATTTCACAACCAAGCCAATTTTGGCTAATGCAGAAACTGATAACAGATTTTTCTTGATCCCTGGAACAAACAAAGCATCTGACAAAGTGAAAGAACTACCATCAGCAGTAGTCAAAATGATCTTACCAACTCCCATAACAGGATAACAGGAGTTGTTGGCGCATGTAACAGCATTCCCTGTAGGGGCAAGCTCGAGTGAAGAAAAGAAACTGCGCTACGAGGTAATATGTTTGGTCGCCCCACTATCAAAGTACCAAACATCTGAGCCTACTGCAGACATGCACTGCTCATGAGAAGATGGGTCAAAACTGCAAACAGTAGTGAACGCCCATTCTTCTTCCTGCACAAGATTAGCAGACTCCCTGCAATAGTGCATTCGAAGTATCTAAAACACCCTGAGTATGCTCACCAGTTTTTGTGCGAATCTGAGACTGCAAGTAGAGAGGTGTAGATGATGTCCTAGATGAAGCGGTGACTTGCTCTGATACCAATTGTTGGAGTTAGACGCCTGCAGAAGCACATGAACAGCACAAGGAAGAAGAAGAAACTTGGAGCACAACACACAAGACTGAATGTATTACTAGAGATCCTAGAGTGTTCATACACATCACTACCTAAATATATCAACAATAATACCAACCACACTACTCAAAATTGTTGGTTCAATGGAAGACCCAAAAAGGAAGTGGAAGAGGTGGATATGGAAACACTAGATGAAGAGATGGACACAACTTCAACAACAAAAATAGAAGTCACCATACATGGGGCTTCAACAATTATTCAAAAGATCAACCACATGAAGACTCATTTCTTCTAATGAATATAATCCACAAAAAAGGTAAAGAAGGTGATCATTTTTTCTACATAGATTCAGGATGCTCAAACCATGTTGCAGGAAACATTGCTCTTCTATCTAACTTGGAAAGTCCAAAGCATAGACATGAAGTAAAAATAGGGGATGATATTAAGCACAATGTGGAGAAGATTGGTAATGTCAAAGCTTCCAATGGTAGGACAAACATTTTGGGGTAAGGTTCTCTATGTACCCATTGTCACTAAAAACCTAATAAGTGTAGGACAAATAGTTGAAAAAGGCTTGCAAGTTAGGTTCACCCAACATGGAGCTTTTGTGGAAGATCCATGTCAAGGCTTCAAGAAGATAGCGAGAGGTGAGAAGCATGGTAGGCTCTTTACTTTTGAAGTAAGAGAAACTAGGAACATAGCTCTATTCAAGTTTGGACCTCAAACCCTAAGTGAGCTTGAAGTGTGGCATAAGATACTTGCTCATGTGAATGAAAGGACCTTGAAGGATATATGCAGGGAACAAAGTGTTCTTGGGCTACCAAACATATCAAAGAAAAACATGATCAACAAATGTGATGCATGTCAAATTGGGAAGGCACAAAGACAACCATTCAACCACAAAGGCTACATCCACAACAACCTTTTGGAATTAATACACACTTATGTGTGGGGACCAAGACAAGAATCTTCATTGGTAGTATCAAGGTATTATGTATCATTTATTGATGACCATGGTAGATGGACTATTCTATATTTTATCAAAAGTAAGAATTATTTTTTTGATTGCTTCAAAAAGTATCTAGATCATGTGGAGAACAATATCTGTAGATCACTCAAGAAGATCATATCTGATGGAGGGGAAGAATAATTCTCCTAGTAATTTGATGAGTTATTGTAGGATAAATATATCAAGAGGGAAGTGACTACCTATTATTCTCATCAAATAAATGGAATTGCAAAAAGAAGAAATAAGACATTGGTTGGATCAACCAGAACAATGCTTGAAGAGAAGAGGTTGCCACATTATCTATGAGTAGAGGCTATTTCAACTATTGTGTACCTTATCAATAGACTACCATCCAAATCACTTCAAGGTATGACTCCTTATGAAGCATGGCATAGAAGAAAACCTAGTCTTGGACATTGCAAGGTGTTTGGTTGTTTAGCTTATGTTCATGCACCATCACAAATAAGAGGTAAGCTAGATGAAAGAGCAACAAAGGCAGTGTTTATTGGGCATGACTCAAATCAAATGGGTTATACGTTCTACAATCCTTCAACCAAACAATTCACTACAAGTAGGGATGTTGTGTTTGAAGAGCACAAGTCTTGGTATGATGAAGACAAACTAAAGGTAACACTACAAGTAGGGATGTTGTGTTTGAAGAGCACAGGTCTTGGTATGATGAAGACAAAAGGTATTATCTTAATTCCAATTCTCATCAACTAAGAAGCAAGCATGATACACAGGTCCAAGTCCCTAGAAGATCAACAAGGGAGAAGAAACAACCAAAAAGGTACGGATGTCATTCCACATTTGTTACAAGCATTCAATCTATTTGGAAAAAGAATCAATTTCAGAAGAACCCTCAACCTATGAGGAGACAAAGGCAAACTCTAATTGGGAAAAGTTCATGAAAGAAGAAATAGATGCATTGAAGGAGATGGAGACTTGGGATTTGGTTTGAATATCACTCAATCAAAGGGTAATCGGTTGCAAATGGGTATATAAACTCAAAAAAAAATTAGATGGATCAATTTACAAGTAGTACAAGGGAAGATTAGTTGCCAAAGGATGCTCACAAACTCATGGTATAGACTATAAGGAAACATTCTCACTAGTTTGAAAGATGACTATAATCAGAACATTGATAAGTGTAGCTACTCCAAGACATTGGAGACTCCTCTAGCTTGATGTACAAAATGCATTTATAAATGGTTGGATAAATGAAGAGGTATACATGTCAGAACCTCCAGGTTTTGAAAACCCTAATCATGCATCTTATAGTTGCAGACTTAAGAAAGCATTGTATGGATTGAAACAAGCTCCTAGAGCTTGGAATTGTAGGTTGGTTACATACCTTCAAGATCAAGGGTTTGGACCTAGCAACTCATAACCTTCTCTATTCATCAAAAGGGATCATAATGAGGTTATCTACCTATGTGTATATGTAGATGGTATAATTGTGATAGGTGATGATCTCAATGGCATTCAAAGGATCAAGCAATGCATACAAGAGGAGTTCAAAATTAGGAATTTAGGTGAGCTCACATTCTTCCTAGGTATGAGGTCATATACATAGATGAAGGAATCTATTTGACTTAGAGGAGATACATTAAGGATCTAATTCTTAAATTCAAAATGGAGAACAAAAAACCTGCATGTACACCTTTGGAGATGAATCATAAAATTAGCATTTATGAAGGTGAGAAAATTGAAGACATTAAAGAGTATCAAAGCTTTGTAGGTAGCTTGATATATGCCATTCATACAAGGGTAAATATCTCATATAGTGTAGAAGTGCTAAGCCAATTCATGCACTCACCAAAAAGACAACACATGGATGCAGTTAAGAGAGGACTTAAGTACCTCAAAGGTACAATCAATGAAGGTATATTCTATTCTTATTCTCCCTATTTGGATATAAAAAGCTATTCAAATGATATTGGTAGGAGCTAACGATGATAGAAGAAGTACCTCTTATTACTTAGCATTTGCAAGTTCAAAGCTAGTGTCATGGAGTTCCAATAAGTAACCAATAGTTGTTTTATCCTCAACCAAAGCAAAGTACAGAGGTTTGACCATAGTAACTCAAGAGGCAATATGGTCAAAAGCATTGTATACAGATTTGAGACTTGTGAGTTCCAAACCTCACATATTTGGAGATAATGTAAGTTCCATGCACCTAGCAAAAATCCCTATTTTCCATGCGAGAACCAAACACATAGAGGTTCCTTACCACTTCATCAGGGGGAAGCTCGTGGCAAAGGAGATTGACATTTGTTTTGTTCCACCTAAAAAGCAAGTAGCAGATATGATGACAAAGGCACTTGATGGAATAAATCTTTGTAGATTTAAATCAATGGCACATATTCAACCTATAAGAGAATGAAGACTCAAGCATACCTTAGCTTAGGGGGAGCTGTTGTAGCATCAAGCTAACACTATTCTTGAGGTGGATTTGATCTACATCAAAAAACTATCGTATAGATTATGTCAAAAAATATCCATTGAAAAGTTCTTTTATTTATGCTCATTTATTGTATTTTTTCTAAAGTTTATGGGCAATTTACCAATATAGAAGCCTAGATCTTTAATCATGTAAAAGGGAAAAAGGGGATCTCAAATTCCATGAATCTGAGGTGGTTAAGCTTGACAATCAACCAAGCAATCACATAAAAGTAGATCAAACTAGATCTTCACTTTTCGTAGATTATAGGAAAGTGAATTGATTCTCTTCAGCAATCTATCTTGCCTTCATTTGAATTCAAAATCCACTTTTAGATGTTTTGGAACACTTGAAATTCTATATAAAGAATTCAAATCACTTATACATTACATGGAAGCAATATACATACACTTTTGGCCATCATTGTCTTGCTCCTTCATTTCTCTACACCATCTTCTTCAACACCAATGAACTTGTGGGGGCTACTGTTCTCTCTAATGAGTTCAAATTGGATGAAGTAGCATTCATTGGAAAGATATTTTTCTCTGGTATATGTTTACAAATTTGCAAAGCATTTGAATTTGTAAATTTGGAGAAATCTTAAGTTTACTATCTTGTATCTTGCTTATTAATTTTAATCTTGTGCATTTTAGACACTCAACCCTATGTGTATCTTTCCCAAAAAAGGAAACTTTTCAATTGTAATCATCCTAGCTACTATGACCATTTGAAGTTGATTGTTTCATCCAAAGATAGCAAGCTTTTTGAGCTAGTCAATGCACAAACCTATTTGTTTTGTCTTTTTCTGCTTGATGCTCCAAAGTATATAGTGGATTTTATTGCACTAATCACATGCCAATAAGATCTATTTGAGTTTCCATAACCTCAAGGGTTGGTCCTGTGCTGGGTGGGTAGACCAAACTTCATCACTTTGCAACTCACTTTTCTACCTCCTATAAGCTTCTCCAAGTTCTCTCAAGTGACACATAGGGCTTCTTCAATTTGTTGGATCTTCTCTTGATTCCGAGCTTCTACTTGGGTTTCTAAAATACTATGGGCCTCTTTAAAGGTGGTGTATTTTTCATTCAATGAGGCATTCTCCACAAAAAAGTAATTTACATGGTTCTTCAACATTGTCATATGCCCTTGTAGTGTATTCTTGAGCCTTTCTAGCAATTGATATTCCTCTCTTACTTGGATAAGTGCATCAAATATTTGATTGAGGTTAGTGTTCATGCCCAATACGCTTGATGTGAATATGGAATTAATGTAAATGAATGACGATGGGGGAAGGGGAATGTCAAAGGATTAGGGGAGTGACACATATGATGTGGCTTCTTGGGATGGGGGAGGTGGAGGTAGAGGGGGTGGGGAAGAAGGAAAGGGAATAGTGGTGGTTGGTGGGGATGTTGTTGAAGATAAATGTATAAGCTCATTTTCATATGAGCCTGTTGGTGCAGATCAATCACCAATTGAATGTTTGAAGACTAAAGAATGAAGGATGAGATCAATTCTTGAAGCTTGGAAGAAGGATACATTCAGAATATATGAGGAATGTACACATATGTACATAGTTCACTTAGATCTTTGATTAGTCATAGACTTGTACAAATTTATCTATAAATACCTTGAAAATGTCGAGGCGTGATATGAGAGCATATGTAAGAATAGATAGTTGTCAAGAAAGAGGAAGAGAGATGTCATGAGACATGAAAAAGTTAGTTGAGTTTTCTCTCATCACTCAACTGTAACTTTCTGAGTAAATGAAGAAATATTGCGCCCGATCTTTTCGTGTCTGCTCTGTCTGTGTTTGATCAATTGTAAAATCCTTTTGAGGATATCTAAGTTGATAGTTAATGAGTCTGTGACCTGAGTTTCATAGTCTAATTGCAAACAGGCTAGGAGATATGTTAGTAGGAACATTCATATGTGTTGAGTGTTCACAGTTCTCTGAAACAGGCGCAAATCTCGATCTTAATCTTTTGGTTAGTTCTCACTCCATAGTTTAAAGTTTTGTGCAAGCAAGCACTTAATCTTTAAGTTGGAAGTTAATCTACTCGTGGCTAGAAGCATTTGCTTAAACGGGTTTTGTACTGAGAGAATTGAAGTTAAGAAGTTAGGGGTGTCTAAATCGACTTCTCAGAAGTGCAGATTCAGACATAGGTAACTTGTGAAGTTGATTTCTCAAGTTATACTAAACCTTTTGAAGAACTTTAACTTGGAGGAGGTGCGCAATCTCTAGGCGACACTCCATACACAATTTCATAGAAAACTTTACATGTTTGATAGGTCAATGAGATGAAATTGTGCAACAGACTTTCTGTGTTTTACCTTCTTCACAGAATTTCTTAACTTTTGATAATTTGGAGATTGGACCTCTAATTTGGTGAAGGTTTTGACTTACTCTTGATATAGAGGTGTTCTAAATTCAAGAGTAGGTTGTTCTTTTGGAGATTAACACTCTCCATCAGTGGTATCAGAGCAGGAGACATCAAATCAAGGAAAGGAGGGTCCCGACTGCTGCAGATTCAAGAAATTCAACAATTGAAGAACTAAAAGGTGAAAGTTTGAAGGCAAAGCTTGAGGAGGAGACCATACGACATCAAGAAGGACAAAAGGAGTCTAATTCGAAGTAAAGGTACATATATTGTTCATAAAGCTTGAAGATTTCAATACACAGGTAGACACAAGATGGGAGATTCTCTACAGATAGAGAAATTGGATAGGGAAAACTATCCTGCATGGTCAGTGAGGATGGAAGCTCATCTTATGAGCAAAGATTTAATAGCCTACATCACAGGAGAAGAAGAAAAGCCACAATTCAGAGATCCTAGTGTTCCAACTAGGGAAGAGTTAGCAGATTTGAAAAATTGGATGAAGAAAGATGCTCAAGCTAGGAGCATTATCTATATGGGAGGCAATGATTACTTGTTACCTCATATTCGAGGTCTTGAAAGTGCAACTGATATTTGGAATGCTTTGGAGGAGCATTTCCAGAATACTACAAAGTCAAGGAAGGCATCCTTATGGGCAGAGTTTACAACCTTCAAGAAGAAGGCTTCTCAATCTATTTCAGACTATGTGACAAGGATGAAAGACATTGCAGATGCATTAGGAGCTGTTGATGAAGACATTGAGGAGGATAAATTGGTAAGGCAAATTCTTACAGGTTTGAGAGGTGATGACAAATGGAAGCCATTCATTTTGTCTACAGAGTTATCACTTGACCATTTCACTCCTGATTTAAATCAGTTGCTAGGTCATATGCTAACATTTGAGCAGGATGTTAAAGGAGATGGTGACAAGAGTGCAGGTCATGCAATGTACTCAAAGGACAAGAAGAAGAATAGCAAAGGAAAGCAACAAGTGTTGGAGTTTATTGATCTCCAAAGTACAGCTAGAAGTAGGTGAAACCCAACAGGACCTAGTTGACTTTTTCACAAACTTGTATGCACAGACCAATTTTCTTGCAGAGCAAATTGCTCTTTACTCACTTGGAATTTTCCAAAACTCTGCAATATGCAGCTTTAATGGAGACCTTGAAACAGAGATGAACCTGAGGACACACATCACTTGCAGAGACTACTGCTCTTAACTCACAACTCCAATGACTTTGAAACTTTTCAGAATACACGTAGACTTAAAGTGCCTTCTAACAAGCCAAAGAACACATGATTTGGATACATACACAAGGATATATGACCTCTGCAAGTTTGAGGTTTAATGGAGACCTTCAGCAGGGATAAAAAACAGAGAACACACACTACTTGCAGAGAGTATTGCTCTCAGCTCACAAATCCAATGATTATGAAAATTTACAGGAAGAAAGTAAACAGTAAGAGCTTTCCAATGAGCTATCAAACATATAATTTGGATATATAATGAGGGAGATACAAGCTCTGCAATCTCTGCATACAAAACTACAGCAGTGTAGAGATACACATATGACTCTCTTGGACATCCCACAAGATCACGACTTTTCTCCTCTTTTTATAGCATGAGAAACTAATCTAAAACCTTCCTAATACATCTAAATTCGTGGTAGACACTTGGATGGAGGTATTACATGACTCAAGTGCTCAAATAAGCAAAGTATTGATGGACTTTGAGAACTAACCACATCGACCTTCCACTAGGACACCACTGAAGCTCCCTTGTGACTCACTAATTTGACTCACCATGTTCTAGAACTCACGTGGTATTTTTGCTACATTTTATGAATAATATGAGCCTTCTTGAAGTATTTGAAGACTTCCCAAAGGTATTTACATAATTTGAAACTTGTACCCTACATAAAACAAATGTTCGCAACATTCTCCCCCTCAAGTTTCAAAGGGTATTTCCTTCATGCTAAGAATATAGTTGAATCTTTGAAGCTTTGGTCCATCCAAGGATTTGGTGAAGATATCTGCAACTTGATCCTTTGTTCCAACAAAAGAAACCTGCACTTCATTGTTCATGGCCTTCTCTCGAACATAATGATAGTGAACCTCTATATGCTTTGTTCTAGCATGAAAAATAGGATTTGAGGTCATATGAATGCTGCTCAAGTTATCCCCATATATCAGTGGTACATCAACCTGCACATTCAAGTCATGAAACAACTTTTTAAACCACATAACCTCAGTAGTAGCCAATACTAAACCTCTATACTCAGCCTCTGTAGAAGATAAAGCAACTGTAGGCTGTTTCTTTGAACTCCATGTTAATGTCTTGTTTCCTGCTATTACCACATATCCACTTGTGGATCTTCTGTCATCTTTGCTTCCAGCCCAATCTGCATCACTAAAGACTTTAAGAGTTAGATCAGCATCATGACTATAAAATAATCCTTCGTTCATGGTACCTTTCAAATACCTAAGCACTCTTTTCGCTGCATGCATATGAGGTACTCTAGGTTCATGCATAAACTGTGACAATACTCCCACTGCATAACATATATCAGGTCTAGTTTTTGTTGCATAAATCAAAGATCCTACCATGGATCTATATACATTCATATCATGCAACTCATCACCTTCCTTTGCACTCAGCTTTACATTACATTCCATTGGAGTAGAAACAAATTTACATTCCTGCATACCAAACCTTTTCAGCATATCACATATATACTTTCTTTGTATCAACCACATACCTTCATCGCTATACACAATTTCAATCCCAAGAAAGTATCTGAGCAAACCAAGATCTGAAATTTTAAATTCCTTTCCCAAATTACCTTTTATCTCATCAATTGCTTTTGCATCATTCCCTGTAATCAACAAGTCATCCACATAAATGCATACATAGACACACATGCCATCTACATGTTTTACATAAAGTGAAGGATCAGCATGACTCGTTGTGTATCCTTGCAGCATAAGATACTTTACCAACCTTGCATTCCATGCCCTTGGTGCCTGCTTAAGACCATACAATGCCTTCTTTAACCTGCATACATGATTAGGACATTTTGCATCCACATAACCATCTGGTTGTGACATATACACTTCTTCATTTAACTCACCATTAAGAAAGGCATTCTTTATATCGAGTTGATATATATTCCACCTTTTACTTGCAGCTAAAGCCAACAAAGTTCTCACCGTTGCCATATTTGCTACAGGACTAAATGTTTCCTCATAGTCCACACCTTGAGTTTGATTATATCCTTTTGCTACAAGTCTAGCCTTATATCTAGACACACTACCATCACTATTTCTTTTAATCTTAAAAACCCACTTGCAACCAATTACCTTTTGCTTTGGTGTACTTGGAACTAAATTCCAAGTCTTGTTATCCTGTAGTGCTTCCATTTCTTCTCTCATTGCTTTCTCCCACTTTTCATCTCCTTTGGCCTCATCATAACATGTGGGTTCATTTTCCTGCTCAACTTTTGTCATAAAAGCATAATGAGTATTCATGAAAGATTCATAAGTATACCTTTGAGGTTGCTTACTTACTCTTGAAGTTCTTCTTACCTCCAATGTAGATGCTCTTCCTTTCTTATTAGGAACCTTTGATGATTCTCCATACTCACATACATCACTAATTTCCTCTCCTTCATCATTAACTTCAACAAGTTTGAGTTTACCTTTACTTTTAACACTTGGAGGTGACTCTTGCCTTAATCTTCCATTGAAAGGTGATCCTGTTTCTTCATCTAAACCACTCCTTTCATCATTTAAACTTCCTGATGGCTGAACTATGCATTCATCTCCTTCAACCACACCTTCTTCATTTTCATCCATGACCTGCAAACAATTCTTATCTGCATACCATGAAAGTGATTCATCAAAGTTTACATCTCTTGACACAACAACCTTATTGGTATGAGGATTATAGCATCTATATCCTCTTTGAGTATCTGCATAACCAATAAATATACATTTTTCTGATTTCGCATCAAGTTTAGATCTCACCTCACTAGGTACATGTACATAACATACACAGCCAAATACTTTCAAATGACTTACACTTGGTTTCCTTCCATGCCATACCTCATATGGTGTCAAATGATGAACTCCAGCAGTCGGAACTCTATTCATAATGTAAACACTTGTGCTAACAGCTTCAGCCCAAAAATAATTAGGCAAACACATATCATTAAGCATGCTTCTAGATGCTTCTGCTATGATTCTGTTTCTTCTTTCTGTGACTCCATTTTGTTGTGGAGTATACCTGCATGTAACTTCTCTTTTGATACCTTCATCATACAAAAAATCAGTAAAAGCTTGAGAGAAATACTCTCCTCCTCCATCGGATCTTAGCTTCTTAATATACCTTCCTGTTTGCTTTTCGACATATGATTTGAACTTCTTGAAACAATCAAAGACCTCACTCTTATGTTTAATAAAATACACAAATGTCATTCTACTATGATCATCAATGAATGATACATAGTACTTATTACCAACCAAGGATGCCTCTTTAGTAGGTCCCCACACATCTATGTGTATGAGATCTAGCAAACCATCACTTACATAGCTTGAATGCTTGAAAGGTTGTCTACTCTGCTTACCCATTTGACATGCTTCACAAAGATGCACCATATGTTGCTTAGTAAGATCAGGTAATCCTTCAAAAATCCTCTTCTTTGATAGCTCCTTTAACCTGTGTACATTCATGTGTCCAATCCTTTTGTGCCATAGATCAAGCTCTGCTATTCGATGCATACCATAAGAGAAATAGTTTGTATGATTTGGGTTTACCTTGAATGTAAACAATCTACCTTGTTTTTGACCTCTAGCAATTAACCTCCTTTGCTTTGGATCCTCAATGAAGCAACCTGCATGATTAAATCTCACTTGTAGACCTTTTTCTACCATTTGACCAACCGACATCAAATTCTTAGTGATCGTTGGCACATAAAGTACATCCTTCAAGCAATTTGTCTTGCTCTTATCCTGCATAACAACATCTCCAACCTGCATAATCTTATGTGTTGTATCATCTCCTATTTCAACATGACCTTTACATGACGGATTATGCATATTAGAAAACCATGAAGCATCATGAGACATGTGATTAGAACAACCACTATCTACA
This sequence comes from Ceratopteris richardii, assembly GCA_020310875.1. Taxonomy (NCBI): domain Eukaryota; kingdom Viridiplantae; phylum Streptophyta; class Polypodiopsida; order Polypodiales; family Pteridaceae; genus Ceratopteris; species Ceratopteris richardii. Next base: position 104,942,480 of record CM035425.1, on the reverse strand, counting down.
TACCATACATCGCTATTGCAATTCATCTTAGTTTCTACATTCATCATAAGAAGAGAATCATAATCATCACTTTTACCTTCAACTGCATAATTTCCTTGTTGTTTACCTCTTCTTGAATAGCCTCCTCTTCAATTACCACCTTGATTATTTTCATTTTGATAACAATCTTTGGCATAGTGTCCATACCTTCCACATATATAGAAATTGTTCTTATTATCTACACTCCTTTGTCTTTGGTTGTAGTTGTAGTAGCCTCTCGTACCTCTAGCGCTTGATCTTCCTCTTCCTCTTGTGTTGAAGAAGCCACTTGAAGTCCTTTGATCATCGCTCCTTCTTCCTCGACCTCTATTTGAACCTCTTCCACCTCTGTTTCCACCTCTTGATGATCCTACATAAAGAGCTTGTCCTTGAGATCCTTTTTTATTTGAAGTAGAACCATTTAGATTCATCTCCTCCGTGACCATGAGGGCAATAAGTTGATCAAAATCTGGTAATTCTCCTCTGACATAAATTGAAGTAATGAAGGGTTTCCATCTCTCATCATCTTTGAGTCCGTTGAGAGTATGTGCAACCAAGTCGTCGTCCTCCACATGAGCTTGAATTGATCCTAGTTGATCTTCAATCTCTTTAACTTTCAATATGTAATCGTTGACCGATGTCCTTGTATCTTTCTTTATGTTATTCAACTCATTTTTGAGTTGAATCTTCCTTGCTCTTGTACCTGTAGCATACAACCTTTCCAATGCAAGCCAAACATCTCTACTTGTGTCTAGATCTTGTATGTGTCCTACCATTGAATCTTGAATATTTTGTGATAAAATGAATATAACCCTTTTGTCTCTCTCATTCCAAAGTCTAAACTCCCTCAATTGTTGCTGATTTGGGTCCTCTGGTAATGTGGGTTTGAAATCTGTGCCGTCAATCAAAGCATACAAGCCTCTACCTTGCAAGTATGCTGTGATTCTAAACTTCCATGCTTGATAATTGGTCTTATCAAGCTTCTCTATTTGTGCATGTTGGTCTCCCATAATACAAATGCTAAGCTTCCTCCTTTAAGCCTCCTTTCCAGTGTGTGTGATGAGAAGAAATATAATATTTACCTTGTAAATGAGGTATGTGCACCTTTCTTTGCTTGGATGTTGCTTCAGATGCCTCCTTGCAATCTTCTTCTACCTTTGTGTAGTGTTGATGATGAACTGCTTCTTTGATAGCTTCAAATTCTTCGTCAAGGTATGATAACCTTCTCCAAGCCTCCAAGTACTTGCTCTGATACCAATGTTGGAGTTTATTGATCTCCAAAGTACAGCTAGAAGTAGGTGAAACCCAACAGGACCTAGTTGACTTTTTCACAAACTTGTATGCACAGACCAATTTTCTTGCAGAGCAAACTGCTCTTTACTCACTTGGAATTTTCCAAAACTCTGCAATATGCAGCTTTAATGGAGACCTTGAAACAGAGATGAACCTGAGGACACACATCACTTGCAGAGACTACTACTCTTAACTCACAACTCCAATGACTTTGAAACTTTCCAGAATACAAGTAGACTTAAAGTGCCTTCTAACAAGCCAAAGAACACATGATTTGGATACATACACAAGGAGATATGACCTCTGCAAGTTTGAGGTTTAATGGAGACCTTCAGCAGGGATAAAAAACAGAGAACACACACTACTTGCAGAGAGTATTGCTCTCAGCTCACAAATCCAATGATTATGAAAATTTACAGGAAGAAAGTAGACAGTAAGAGCTTTCCAATGAGCTATTAAACATATAATTTGGATATATAATGAGGGAGATACAAGCTCTACAATCTCTGCATACAAAACTACAGCAGTGTAGAGATACACATATGACTCTCTTGGACATCCCACAAGATCACGACTTTTCTCCTCTTTTTATAGCATGGGAAACTAATCTAAAACCTTCCTAATACATCTAAATTTATGGTAGACACTTGGATGGAGGTATTACATGACTCAAGTGCTCAAATAAGCAAAGTATTGATGGACTTTGAGAACTAGCCACATCGACCTTCCACTAGGACACCACTGAAGCTCCCTTGTGACTCACTAATTTGACTCACCATGTTCTAGAACTCACGTGGTATTTTTGCTACATTTTATGAATAATATGAGCCTTATTGAAGTATTTGAAGACTTCCCAAAGGTATTTACATAATTTGAAACTTGTACCCTACATAAAACAAATGTTCGCAACAACAAGCAGGTGAAGATGAAGGTACAACTAGTCAAGCCAACTTCCTAAGAGGAAGAGGAGGTGGCAAAGGTAGAGGAAGAGGCAGGAATAACAAAGATGGAGGCAAAGCCTGCTGGATTTGTGGTAAGACAAATCACTTAGCTAATGATTGTTGGCATAATAATCAGAGTAATGGTGGATACAATCAAAATTATAACTCAAGAGGAAGAGGTGGCAGAAGTCAAAGAGGTAATTTCAGAGGCAGAGGTGGTAGGAGTTACTTTGGAAGAAATGCAGGTAGAGGATTCCAAAGTCAACAATATAACAACACCTACTACAATTATGCTTCAGATCAAAAGGAGGATTCAACATTGATAATGAATGCAACTTGTGAAAGGCAGAGTGAAGATCAAAGAGTTTTCTACATTGACTCAGGGTGTAGCAATCACCTGAGTGGTAATATATCCTTGATGACTGATTTGGAGAATAATGTTTTTAATCATGTTGTTCAAACAGGTGACAACACAAAGCACAATGTGAAGTCAATTGGATCAGTGAAGGCCAAGGATGGTAGCACCTTATTGAGTAAGGTCTTGTATGTTCCTACAATTCCTGAGAATTTGATAAGTGTAGGACAAATTGTTGAAAAGGGATATGAAGTAAGGTTCACTAATGATGGAGTATATGTGGAAGACCCTAGCCAAGGGTATAAACAGATTGTTTCAGGGAAAAAGGAAGGAAGATTATTTACATTGAAGATTCAAGGCAATATTGGTCATGCTATGTTCACATATGGAGGACATAAGATCTCTGAGTTAGATCTTTGGCACAAGAGGCTTGGACATTTCAATGAAAGAAGTATTAAAGATATGATTAACAATGGTTCAGTGCTTGGATTGCCTAATGTTGCAGGTCAACATATGACATACAAATGTGAGGCATGTCAATTAGGTAAGGTTCATAAGAATTCTTACTCCAAGCATGGTTTTATGTACTCAGAGAAGCTTGAATTGGTACACACAGATGTGTGGGGACCATCAAAGGATTTCAGTATAAATGGGTCAAGGTATTATGTGATTTATGTTGATGATGCTACTAGATGGATCACTATCTATGTGATCAAAGATAAGTCAGAAGTGTTTAATACATTCAAACACTATCATGCATATGCAGAAAGAATTACAGGTCATAAGTTGAAGAGATTAAGGTCAGATGGAGGGGGAGAGTATTTCTCTAATGAGTTCAGTGATTACTTATGGAATGCAGGTATAAAAAGGGAAGTTACTTGCAGGTACTCTCCTCAACAAAATGGTGTAGCAGAAAGGAGAAATAGAACACTTGTTGAGTTTGCAAGATCCATGATGAAGGAGAAAAATTGCCCTAATTATTTGTGGGCTGAGGCTGTAAATACAGCCACTTATTTGGTCAATAGGTTACCATGTATAGCCTTGCAGGGTATGACACCATATGAGGCTTGGTGGGGTAAGAGACCTACCTTGGATCATTGCAGAGTTTTTGGATGTGTGGCATATGCATATGTGCCATCACAATTAAGGCACAAGTTGGAGCCTAAAGCTGAAAAATATGTTTTCATTGGTTATGATGATAAGCAGATGAGCTATAGATTGTGGAGTCCATCTACAAAACAATTTATGGTTTCTAAAGATGTTACATTTGATGAGCAAAGCACTTGGTATGCAGGTACGATCAATATCAATACAGGAGATGAAGAAGAAGTGAGTCAAAGGAAAGGTAAATCAAAGGTTCAAATATTTGATGAACAAGAGAATAATGAAGTGCAGGTTGAAGTGGAAGAAACCCCAAGATTTGATCCTGAATATGAAGAACCAGAAATCTCAAGAAGTGGAGAGCTTAGGAGGTCTACAAGGAATAAATGGCAACCTACAAGGTATAGTTATGATACTTCTTTTTTGGCCACAAAAGACTATGCTTATATGATGAAAATAGATGAAGACCCTTCTACATATGAAGAGGCAAAAGGTAAGGAAAAATGGGAGAAAGCTATGCAGGAAGAATATGATGCACTATTGGAGAATCAAACATGGGATTTGGTTCCAAAACCAAATAGTCAGAAAATCATTGGATGCAAATGGGTTTACAAGACCAAGAGGTTTGCAGATGGAAGTGTGTCTAGATACAAAGCTAGACTTGTTGTCAAAGGGTTTGCTCAGACTTATGGTGTTGACTATGATGAGACTTATAGTCCTGTGGCAAAGATGACAACCATCAGGACACTTATAGCTATTGCTGCATGTAAAGGTTGGAAGTTATGTCAACTTGATGTGAAAAATGCTTTTTTTGAATGGTTATATTTCAGATGATGTGTTCATGGAGCAACCTCAAGGGTTCAGAGATAAAAAGTATCCAGATCATGTGTGCAAGCTCAAGAGAGCTTTGTATGGCTTGAAGCAGGCCCCAAGGGCATGGAACTATAGACTTGTAAAGTTCTTGAAAGAACTTGGATTTCAGGTGTCTAAAGCAGATAGTAGCTTGCTTGTCAAAGCAAGTGATAATGGTTTCATATACATGTGCATATATGTTGATGATATAATCCTTACAGGTACAGATGAAGAAGGAATACAAAGACTCAAGAAGCAAATGGAAAAGGAGTTCAAGATAAGTGACTTGGGAGACTTGTCATACTTCTTGGGCATGGAGATTACATATACTCAACATGGAGTATTTGTGACCCAAGAAAGGTATTTGAAGAACTTGTTAATCAAGTTTAAAATGGATGATTGCAGGGTAGCACCTACACCAATGGAGGTGAATCACAAATTGAGTAAGTTTGGAGGTGAAGAATTCAAGGACATGAGACAATATCAGAGTTTAGTTGGTAGTCTTATCTATGCTACTTTAACTAGACCTGATTTATCATATGCAGTAGGGGTTTTGTCTCAATTCATGCATTGCCCAAGGAAAGAACATTGGATTGCAGGTCAAAGAGTGTTGAGGTACATTAAGGGTACACTCAATGAAGGTTTGTATTATGGGTTTACCTCAGATACAAATATCAAAATTTATAGTGATGCAGATTGGGCAGGTAATCCAGATGATCGAAGGTCAACTTTTGGATATATGTGTTATGTGGGAGATAAACTTATCTCATGGTGTTCCAAGAAGCAACATACAGTTGCTTTGTCTTCTACAGAAGCAGAGTACAAAGGCATGGTTGAAGCTGCAAAGGAAGTGATTTGGCTCAAGACTTTGATGAAGAGTTTTGACATTGTGCATGGGGTACCAATTATATATGGAGATAACATGAGTTCATTGTATTTAGCTGCTAATCCTGTTTTTCATGCCAGGACCAAACACATTGAGATTCAGTATCACTTTCTAAGAGAGAAAGTGATGAATAAGGAGATTGAAGTCATACATACTTCAACAAAGGATCAGATAGCTGATATGCTTACAAAGAGCTTGGATGGACCAAAGCTACAGAAGTTTAAAGACATGGCAGGTATAAAGAAGAAAGGAGAAACCTCAATTGATGATTGAGGGGGAGCTGTTGGTGCAGATCAATCACCAATTGAATGTTTGAAGACTAAAGAATGAAGGATGAGATCAATTCTTGAAGCTTGGAAGAAGGATACATTCAGAATATATGAGGAATGTACACATATGTACATAGTTCACTTAGATCTTTGATTAGTCATAGACTTGTACAAATTTATCTATAAATACCTTGAAAATGTCGAGGCGTGATATGAGAGCATATGTAAGAATAGATAGTTGTCAAGAAAGAGGAAGAGAGATGTCATGAGACATGAAAAAGTTAGTTGAGTTTTCTCTCATCACTCAACTGTAACTTTCTGAGTAAATGAAGAAATATTGCGCCCAATCTTTTCGTCTCTGCTCCGTCTGTGTTTGATCAATTGTAAAATCCTTTTGAGGATATCTAAGTTGGTAGTTAATGAGTCTGTGACCTGAGTTTCATAGTCTAATTGCAAACAGGCTAGGAGAATTGTTAGTAGGAACATTCATATGTGTTGAGTGTTCACAGTTCTCTGAAACAGGCGCAAATCTCGATCTTAATCTTTTGGTTATTTCTCACTCCATAGTTTAAAGTTTTGTGCAAGCAAGCACTTAATCTTTAAGTTGGAAGTTAATCTACTCGTGGCTAGAAGCATTTGCTTAAACGGGTTTTGTACTGAGAGAATTGAAGTTAAGAAGTTAGGGGTGTCTAAATCGACTTCTCAGAAGTGCAGATTCAGACATAGGTAACTTGTGAAGTTGATTTCTCAAGTTATACTAAACCTTTTGAAGAACTTTAACTTGGAGGAGGTGCGCAATCTCTAGGCGACACTCCATACAAAATTTCATAGAAAACTTTACATGTTTGATAGGTCAATGAGAAGAAATTGTGCAGCAGACTTTCTGTGTTTTACCTTCTTCACAAAATTTCTTAACTTTTGATAATTTGGAGATTGGACCTCTAATTTGGTGAAGGTTTTGACTTACTCTTGATATAGAGGTGTTCTAAATTCAAGAGTAGGTTGTTCTTTTGGAGATTAACACTCTCCATCAGAGCCATGCTTGGATAAATTTACCAAATATAAAGATAAAGGAAAAGTTGAGGAAAAAAGGAAAAAATAATAAAAGAAAAAGTCTAGTCAAAACTTCATGATGAGTAAGAGATACAATATCTTGCCTTGTAGTTAGTAGCATGTAGTGGAGAAAGTGGTGAGTTAAGAAGAAGGCACACGCTCATTGGTTATAAAAGTGAAGTGGGAGCACATTCAAAATAAGGAGAGAAAGAGGCAAGAGCTCCCAGTAGTCGGATCTAGCCATTTTATCATTTTGGTTTTCCCTTAGACTCCTTCCAGCCGCACGTCAGTTTGTACACAACTCTGTTGTAGAGCTCATATCTCAGTGCATATGTAACCATTTTGTGCGTTTAAACATTCATTGGAAAGATTATCTTGTGTACTTTCTGCATATCAAATATTTCTTTGAAAGATTATGTAGTTTGTGAGATATCAGTGAAAGAGTGAAGTCTAGTTTTTTAGTATACCTATGTAGATAGGTAGTCTATTTTGGTCGGTTCAGTTTCCCAACCAAAACATATCCAAAGTGTGTGATTTTTGTCTTGTTGGAAAGCGCTTGGCATCTACTCTCACTGTCTCAAATATCTCATTCAAATCATTCATATTCTGTGAGATATCTGTCAGAGAGTAAAGTCTAGTTTTATAGTGTACTTATGTGTGCAGGTGGTCTATCTTGGTGAGTTGAGTTTCCTGATCAAAACTCATCCAAATTACTTGATTTTTAGCTTGTTGGAAAGCTATTTGTGTCTACTTTCTCTGTACCAAATATATTTCTCAAAGGATATATATTCAGAGAGCTATCAGTCCGAGAGTGAAGCTTAGTTCTTCAGCATACCTGTGTGGACAAGTAGTTCATCTTTGTCAGTTGTGTTTCCTAATCAAAACTTGTCCAAATTAAGTTATTTATAGCTTGCTAGAAAGCTCTCTTTGTCTAATTTGATTGACTAAAGGCTCAAGTCTATTTGAGTTTTTTATTGAGAGCAGCAAGCTATCTAAGGTGCAGCTATTTGTCTAAGTGCTGGACATACAAGGGTGGTTCACTACACATTTCCGTTGCGCATAGGAGAACCCATTCTCCACATTTGGTATCAGAGAAAACTTGGTGTTGAAGCTTCATCAACAGAGCTCGAGGTGAAGCAAAGAAAAAGAGGAGCTACAAAACAAGAAGGAGCTTCACAAACGCAAGAGCAAAGGACTATAACTATTCGAGGTAACTCTCAAAGTCTTTGATACTCTTCAATGGTTGACTTGGGTCAACAAGTAGAGAAGTTGGACAAGGATAACTATCCCGTGTGGAAGTTTAGAATGACCAACTACCTAATGGGCAAAGGCTTATGGGGTATTGTGAGCGGCGATGATGCTCAACCTCAAATCAATCAAGCTATGGCCACCAAAGTCCAAAGGAGGCAAGCAAAAGAATGGGAAGAGAGGAATAGGAGAGTCATGTTCCTCATTTCGCAAGTCATTACTAATGCCATGGTAGGTTATATTCAACATCTAGAGAAAGCTATGGATGCTTGGGAAGCTCTTGAAAGGATGTATTCAACAAATACCAAAGCTAGGAAACTTCAACTCAAGAATGAGTTGAACACAATCAAGAAAAGTTCGAGTCAATCCATAGCTGAATATACTTTGAAGATTAAGGAGCTAAGCGATGCTTTAGCTTCTATTGGCACAACGGTTGAAGACGAAGATCTTGTGTGTTATACTCTCAATGGCTTGAGCGAAGATGAAAGATGGAAGCCTTTTATAACTTCCATTAACTTGAAAGATGTATATCCAGGTTTTGGACAACTAATCCCTCATCTTGTCACAGAAGAGCTTAGCTTCGGTGGTCCCAAAGGAAAGGACAGCCACAACCAAATGTTATATGCAGGTCGAGGTAAAGGAAGAAACTCAAGAGGAGGCTCAAGAGGAAAAGGAAGAGGTCACAACCACTCTAACTACAATCAAAACAATTTGGAAGACAACAAGGATGCATCAAATGCCAACACACAAGGAAGAGGTCGAGGTAGAAGTAGAGGAAGAGGCCGAAGCTCCTACAATTCTCATAAAGGTATAACAGGCTATCATTGTGGTAAAGTAGGACACTATGCTAGTGATTGTTGGCTGAAGAATGGAAAACCAAATGGAGGCAATCAAAGGAACCAAAGCAACTATGCAAGCACCTCAAGTGAAGGAAGCAAGGACACACTACTTGCAATGAGACATGAGTATAGAAGCTCTTGTGAAGATGACAAAAAATGGTACATTGATTCAGGTTGTAGTAACCATATGTCATGCCAAGGAAGTTTGTTCACTAATCTACAGGTACCAAGTGGAAAAGGATGTGTTGAAACAGGTGATGATACTCAACACATGATTGAACACATTGGAGATATAAGGCTTGGAGATACAAGTAGAGCAAAGGTACTATCTAATGTTCTTCATGTTCCTACAATTTCAAAGAACTTGATTTCAGTAGGACAAATGGTAGAGAAGGGTTATCATGTCATATTCAATGAGAATGGGTGCTTCATAAAGAATCCAAAAGAAGGCTTCAAGGTCATTGCTCGAGGTAGAAGAGAAGGAAGGATGTTCACTTTGGATGTCCAACATCCACATGGAAAGGTCATGTACATTCAATGTGGGAACAAGAAGATTTCAGAGCTGGACTTATGGCACAAAAGAATAGGACACATCAACATTCCAAAACTGAAGGACATGAGCAAACATGAAGTGGTAAGAGGTCTTCCAAAATTTAATAGCATTGGACTACATGAGTTATGTGAAGCTTGTCAACTAGGAAAGCAAACAAGGCAGCCATTCAAGAGGAGCAATTATGTGGCTCCAAATGTCTTGGACTTGATACATACGGATGTATGGGGACCAACCCAAGAGGCATCAATGGCTGGTAATAGATTTTTTGTCACCTTCATTGATGATCACTCAAGAAAGTTATGGCTGTTTTGTATGAAGCAAAAATCAGAGGTGTTTTCTATATTCAAAAGATTCAAAGCTGAAGTTGAAAAGGAAACAAGAAGGTCTATCAAAACCTTAAGGTTCGATGGTGGAGGAGAATACTTCTCCAAAGAATTTTTAGATTTTCTACAAGAGAATGGGATCAAAAGGCAATTCACTTGTAGGTATACACCACAACAAAATGGAGTAGCTGAGAGGAAAAATAGGCAAATTGCTGAAATTGCAAGATGCATGCTCAACGAGATGAAGGTACCATTGTACTACTGGGCTGAAGCTACCACAAGCTCCATTTACTTGATGAATAGGTGCACAACATCGGGAATACATCACTTGACTCCAGAAGAGGTATACTCCGGTAAGAAACCTGATCTTACACACCTCAAAGTGTTTGGATGTGTTTGCTTTGTTCACATTCCACAAGAAGTTAGAACAAAGATGGAACCAAGGTCAGAAAAATGCATTTTCATCGGCTACTCGATGGAGCAAAACGGATACAAGTGCTACAACCCTAGAACAAAGGAATTAAGAGTCTCTCGAGATGTGGTCTTTGATGAACTAAGACCATGGTATGAAGATAAAGGAAAGGAAAAGGTTCTTGAAGAAGATTGTGATGATTATGCAGGAACAAATCAAAGAGAAGCTCAACAATCAAGCACAAAGGCTTCAGGTCCAGAGGCATCTACATTAAATGAAGAATGTTCAACATGGAGGGGGAGTCATTCTTTGTCTCCAAATTCAGCTCATAGTAGAGCCAAAGAGGCAAGTGCTACTCCAAACAGTGAGGTAGATGCAAGTGAAGAAGAATATGAAGAGGTAATAACTCGGATGGTAAAGCTAAATAGGTTAAAGAAGCAACTCTCTAAAGGCAATGAAAGAAGATCTTCATGGACAAGGTATCCAACTCAAAGGTTGAGTTATGATAGTTTTATGGCGACACATTTTGCATACATGATGCACGTTATCAAAGACAAAGAGCTTGAGACATATGAAGAAGCTTGCACACAAAAGGAATGGAAGCAAGCTATGAAAGAGGAGATCAAAGCTCTAAAAGATAATCACACATGGGAGCTAGTGCCAAAGAAAGAAGGTATGAAGATTGTTCCAAACAAATGGGTGTTTAAAGTAAAGAGGAATGTTGATGGTTCACTAGCTAGATATAAAGCTAGATTAGTTACCAAAGGATTTAAAAAAACACAAGGCATAGATTATGATGAGGTTTTCAGCCCCGTTGCAAAGATGGGAACTATCAGAACCCTAATAGCAATTAGTGCTTCAAGGAGATGGACATTATATCAACTCGACATCAAAAATGCCTTTCTCAATGGAGAACTACAAGAAGAGGTATACATGAGTCAACCGGTTGGATTTGAAGATGAAAACCATCCAGATTTTGTTTGCAGGTTGAAGAAGGCACTTTATGGCTTGAAGCAAGCACCAAGAGCATGGAATCAGAGATTGGTAGAGTATCTAACTAAGTGTGGATACAACCCAAGTAGTGTAGATCCTTCGTTGTACATGAAGAAGGAAGAAAATAGAGAGGTATATATTTGCATATATGTCGATGACCTCATCATAACAGGAAACGATGTTACAGGGATTAAAGATATCAAAAGGAAGCTTGGTAAGGAGTTTAAAATTTCAGATCTTGGGGAGCTGAAAAATTTTTTAGGAATTGAAGTTGTTTATGGAAAGAGTGGCATCTACTTGATGCAAAGGAAGTACTTGTTGGATGTTCTTTTCAGATTTGGAATGAGTGAATGCAAACCACTTACTCAATCCATGGACACAAATACAAAGATTTGTTCAAATGATGGAGAACCATTGGAAGATGTGACGACATACAGAAGCATTGTAGGATCATTGATCTATGCAAACATTACAAGACCTGATTTGTCTTATGTTGCTGGTGTACTTTCTCAGTTTATGCAAGCCCCAACAAGTGAACACTTAAATTCAGCCAAGAGAGTGTTGAGATACATAAAGCATACAGTTAATCATGCTTTGTTTTACAAGTTTGATGAAGAATTGCAGGTCAAAGGCTTTAGTGATGCTGATTGGGCAGGCTCAAAGGAAGATAGAAGATCAACCTCAGTTTATGTGTTCATGATAGGAAGCAAACCTATCACGTGGAGCTCAAAGAAACAACCTACTGTTGCACTTTCATCTATGGAGGCTGAATACAGAGGATTAGCATTTGCCACATGTGAAGCAATGTGGATTAAAAAGCTTTTGGCTGATCTTGGAGTGCAAGTTGGAACCATCCCTATATATGGTGATAACATGTCAAGTATCTACTTGGCAAGCAATCCTATGTTTCATGCAAGGAGCAAGCACATAGAGGTCCACTACCATTATGTAAGGGAGAAGGTGCTGAGCAAAGATGTGGAGATAAAGTTCATTAGAACCAAAGAGCAGGTTGCAGATATTTTTACAAAGTTCTTGGATGCTTCTAAACTCAAAGGCTTCAAGGATGTGATAAATTTGCAGGACATGGATGAAGATAACTCCCAAATGAGCTTGAGGGGGAGTGTTGAAGATAAATGTACAAGCTCATTTTCATATGAGCCATGCTTGGATAAATTTACCAAATATAAAGATAAAGGAAAAGTAGAGGAAAAAAGGAAAAAATAATAAAAGAAAAGTTCAAAACTTCATGATGAGTAAGAGATACAATATCTTGCCTTGTAGTTAGTAGCATGTAGTGGAGAAAGTGGTGAGTTAAGAAGAAGGCACAAACTTCTTCACATGCTCATTGGTTATAAAAGTGAAGTGGTAGAACATTCAAAATAAGGAGAGAAAGAGGCAAGAGCTCCCAGTAGTCGGATCTAGCCATTTTGTCATTTTGGTTTTCCCTTAGACTCCTTCCAGCCGCACATCAGTTTGTACACAGCTCTGTTGCAGAGAAAGCAAAACTCGTGTACTTTCTGCATATCAAATATTTCTTTGAAAGATTATGTAGTTTGTGAGATATCAGTGAAAGAGTGAAGTCCAGTTTTTCAGTATACCTGTGTAGATAGGTAGTCTATTTTGGTTGGTTCAGTTTCCCAACCAAAACATATCCAAATTGTTTGATTTTTGTCTTGTTGGAAAGCACTTGGCATCTACTTTCACTATCTCAAGTATCTCATTCCGATCATTCATATTCTGTGAGATATCTGTCAGAGAGTAAAGTCCAGTTTTATAGTGTACTTATGTGTGCAGGTGGTCTATCTTGGTGAGTTGAGTTTCCTGATCAAAACTCATCCAAATTACTTGATTTTTAGCTTGTTGGAAAGCTATTTGTGTCTACTTTCTCTGTACGAAATATCTTTCTCAAAGTATATATATTCAGAGAGCTATCAGTCCGAGAGTGAAGCTTAGTTCTTCAGCATACCTGTGTGGACAGGTAGTTCATCTTTGTCAGTTGTGTTTCCTAATCAAAACTTGTCCAAATTAAGTTATTTATAGCTTTTTAGAAAGCTCTCTTTGTCTACTTTGATTGAATAAAGGCTCAAGTCCATTTGAGTTTTGTATTGAGAGCAGCAAGCTATCTAAGGTGTAGCTATTTGTCCAAGTGCTGGACATACAAGGGTGGTTCACTACACATTTCCGTTGCGCATAGGAGAACTCATTCTCCACAGATGTGTCCATTGATACCAGAGTGAGTGATTTAGTGGTGGCTACTATGAATAGTATGTGTATTTTGAGATTATGTGGGTGATAAGACATGATTATAAGTATGGGAAATGGAAATATGTGGCAAGAGTATCATGGCCATGGTGTAGAATTCATTGAAGGGATTGGTGGGGAACATACATGTGGATGCAGATGGTTGATCATCGAATATTTGATACTAAAGGATATTGACAATGAAGAAGGCATTCTAATTCTCAAAAGATTCAATGGTGGGGGTGGTGATGGGACATGTCTTCAAAAGGCAGACCCTTGTGAGTCATGTGGGGAGATGTTGCCAAGCAGATGAAGTGTGCAACCTTGCCTAAGGTGAGAAGGTGGTAGGTTGGGCTCAAATGCATGGGTGGTGGTTGTGGTTGGCAAAGGATGATCTTGTTTCATTTTATAAAGCACAAAATTCAAAAAAATGGATGGTTGTTATGTTATCAGAATATGATGCTATTATGAAGAATGGTACTTGGTCTTTATGTAATTTGCCTCTATGAAAAAAGGCCATCCATACTAAATGGGTATACAAGTTAAAACATAAGGATGATGGAACACTTGATAGGCATACATTTAGGCTTGTTTCCAAAGGTTATACTCAAGAGAGAGGCAGTGATTTTGATGATTCCTTTTACTCCCACAAGAAAAATGATGTTCATCCATAGCAATTATGCACTTGGAGCTCATCACGGCTAGAATTTACATCAAATGGACATTAAAATTACATTTTTGAATGGTGATTTACATGAAAAAGTGTATGTGTTTTAAGACTGGTTTTGTGAACAAACTACATGTGTGGAGGTTGAAAAGGCATTATATGGTTTGAAGCAACCACCACCTATTTGTATGAGAAGATACATGCCTACTTGCTAGCATGCAATTTGAAGAGGATTCCAGCTGAGAGCACCTTATATATGAAGCATGAAGATGATCTACATCTTACCATTGTTGTATCTATTGATGACATTTTGCTCATTGGCCCTAATGAGAAGCATTTTGTTTTATTTAAGGCTGATTTTCATGCCTCTTGTGAGATGTCAAATTTGGGGCATTTGCATAATCATTTGGCATTTGCGTCATTATTTGGGCATTTAGTCTATGCAATGTGATAAGGGAATAGCTTATGTTATAAAAAATACATTGAAAGATTATTGCAATATTTTGGCCTTGGATACTGCAAACCTATTGTCACTCCCATGGAAACACGTTTAGAGTTGATTCTTCATGATGTTGGAGATGCATGATGTTGTTGTGTATCAGTAGGTTGTTGGATGCTTTATTTACGTATGCATAATTTGGTCTGATATTCAACTTGTTTTCTTTCACATGAGCAAGTTTATGAATTGGCTAGATTTCAAGCATTGGTAGATAGATAAGCGTGTCTTTTGCTACTTGAGTGGTACTTAGCTACTTGGATTGTTATCCAAAGGGGGTCAGTACTGTTAGATTTGCATGCTTTTTCATACTCAAACTAGGCTGGTTAGTATTACACTCATGTGCCCATGATGTTTTTTGTGTCATGCTTGGTAGATCATGCATATTTTGCTTGAGAAATAAACAACCTACTATGGTGACTTCTAGTTATGAGGATAAGTATAGGGTAGCTTTCAGAGCAATTATTGATTGTGTGTGGCTCAGATGTCTTTTGGCTCATTTGGGTGTCGGTCAATCTTGTGCCATCAACAACTTTATTGGCAATTAGAGCACATTGGAAATTTTGAAGAACCCTATGTTTCATGCTCACACAAAGCACATTGAGGTGCACTATCATTATGTTAAGGAGAGACTCTCGGCTGGAGAGATCAATTTGTCTTCCATGCACAAACAAGATAATTTTTCACACCTTTTCACAAAGTCTCTACCTAGGGAGAAGTTTTGAACTTTTCACAAATCTTTGGGCTTTTGTGGACTAATTTATTTCCACATAGCTTGGCACTTAAATAAACATTTTTTCAAGCTCCTTGCTTGCCACATCACTCCCAAGGGGGGTTTGCTGATATATTTATGTAGTGATATGTGTGAACATACTTAGGAACCTTGAGGCACTTTCTTCCCTCTTTAGGAGTTTTTTTTCCCATTTTTTGTATATATGCCTATAACCCTTAAGGGTCACTTCACTTTGTACATTCACTAGGTAATGCATTCAGTATTGTGTTGTTCTCCAAGCTTCTTCTTCTTCCTTTTGTTGTTTGGGTGCTTCTACAAAGCTTGAACTCCAAGAATCGTATGAGATGAGAGGATGTGATGGATGGAGAGGTCAAATTACCATGGTTTGCGATTCCAAGGGATTGAGATGCTATCTCCATGATTTTCTCTTGGGTTTTCTTTATATTACCTTCTAGCTCCTTGAGTCTCTCATCCCAAAAACTCTTGGATCTATCCCTAGTATCTTTCTAGGTCCTAGCTTCTTTCTTGTTTGGTTCATCACATTCATTAGAATCCAACTCTCTATCCTTGCCTAAAACTTTATGTTGCCTTTGAGCTTATGCTTGGGTAAATTCTCAAACTATGGAGATCTCTTTTGAACCTTGCATTGCTCTATTCTCTAGCCCTAGCAAGTTTACTTAAGAAATTTTCGTGGCATTGGCAAGATTCTTATGGCAATCTCAAAGGAGATAATCCTTACCATAGTCAGAGCAATATCCTTGAATAATAATAGATTGTACCTTACCATAGGGAGGTGGATGAGGTGAATCACAATAAATGATCTCCTTGATATCTATAGCAAGGGACTCTAGGAGCATGTAGCCATATCTAACTAACTTGTGGTCTAGGGTTTGCATTTGTATTTAGTGTTTTTGTGTGGTCAAGTTCCTAGTTGGTTTTTGGTGGAGTAGCCTCATATTGGTATGTTTGTGGATGTTGTGGAGACTACATGTAGTAAGAGGGAAAATTCTTGCCTTGGGATGAATCCAAACTATTTGTATTTTGGTCATTCTTAGTGATCAATGAGGACATGGGTACTAGAGCATGACCTTGGTTGTCCTTTGATGCTACATACTTGGTTGATACTACATTGGTAGGTGGAGGTGGCTTTTGTCCTAATATTGGTTGGGGTCTTGGTTTTGGTTGATATTGTTATTGGTAATTCTCTTGGAATCTATAGATATATTGTTGTTTATATGTAGGGAGATTTGAATTTGATACATATAAGATTGTTGTTAGATTTGTCTAACTGTTCATTTGAAGTAAGGAAAATCCTATGCTAGAAGATTGATACACTTTCTCTCAATCATCCAATATAGGGATCCTTCCCTAAGAGGAACTTGTGCTTGCATGGGGCAAGCATTAAACATGTGGTTGCCTCCACATATGTAGAAACACTTCATTGTGGTTAATTACTACGTTTGCTTATTTTGTAGGTTTCCCCCTAGCTTTTAAGCCATTAACTCTACTATCATTTCCTCTAATGAAGAATATTTTGATATTTAACTAGAAGATTAGGAAGAGCCCTTATAAAGATCGGAAAGTTTTAACACGTATTCTAAGCTATCCTCTATGTCTATGCACATTCAGATGCATTTTTTCAAGGTTAAGAGTTTCTTTAGGTAGACATACAATGTGTGTTTTCCACTAAGTAATTCATCTAAGAACGAAGACATTTGCTTTGCTTGGATACGTAATTCATGTGGGACATCATTTTATTTATTTCTTGAATTTTCTTCTTGATATCCTCACCATCTCTTGAGGGGTCTATTTGAAACTAATCAAAGATGAAGTGTTTTTTGTCTTAATTCCACTCCTGGACAACTTTGTAATGAACTCTTCTTATAGCTAGCTACAGGGTTAGCAAAACTCGTCTGGGTAGTTCCTTTCCACTTTTTGAGATATAGTCAATTTTGTGCATCAAGGTATTTTAGTCATCGGCCATGGCTGAAAGCAGTGATGTATTTCGTATGTTGGTTGTTGAGGATAAGTTGGATGGTACCAACTACCCATTGTGGGCTTATATGATGCAACATGTATTGGTTGCAAAAGGACTATGGAACATTGTGCAGGGTGTTGAAAAACGCCTTATCACACCTGCAACTGTTACAATTGCAGGTACTAAAGCTCAACTTGGCATATGTGCCCATGCAAGAGAACATTGAAGACCTTTTCACGAAGGCTCTACCCAGGGAGAAGTTTGAAGCTTTCCGCAAAGCTTTGGGCTTACTTCCTTTTGTGGAGTGACTTCCACATAGCTTGGCACTTCCTTATACATGAGTGCCAGCTACTTGTTCACCGCATCACTCCCAGGGGGGATTTGATGATATATTTAGGTAGTGATGTGTGTGAACACTCTAGGACCGCCGGGGCACTTTTTTCCCTCTTTAGGAGGTTTTTTTCCCTCGGCTTGTATATATGCCTATTGCCCTAATGGGATACTTATATTTGTACATTCTCTAGTAATACATTCATTATTGTGTGTTTGTGCTCCAAGCTTCTTCTTCTTCCTTGTACTGTTTGCGTGCTTCTGCAGACGTCTATCTCCAACAATTACTTGGAGCTTAAGAAGGGAATGCACTGAGAAGGGAGAGAGTTCTGTTGAGATTCTTCTATACATTTGAAATATTTGGAGAAATGGATTGAAAGATACCCTAAACTTTCTTAAGGTGTACAAAGATGTTACTATTCTTTTTTAGATCAATTAATGATGGAATGTGACTAATTTCATTGTTATAGATGCTTTATCATATCAATAGATAATATCTAGTTGGAAAATGCTATCAAATAACATAGAAAAGATAGTTTGTATTGCATCTAAAAAAAGAAATAATTCAATGAAGATTCAAACTTCATTAAAGATAACAAAAAGTCTTTTCAAGTACAGTCAAGACTTGTTAAGTATGAAACTTACAAGTTTACTAAAGAATTTCTTCTATGCTACTTGAATAAACTTAGAGGACCATTTTTTTCCAAAAATATGTATGATTCCATGAGAAATCCTAGAGAAAGAGAAAAATTTACCTGCACTAAAATCAGAGTGTAAACTAGATGGCATCGTACGTCTAGGTTTACTTTCCACTAAAGTGGATTCAATTGGGATGCTAAATTTATAGACAATGGATTCTTGAACTAAAGGGTGTGGTAGGATATTGAAAGATTTGTTCAGTCAATTTGGAGAAAAATAGGAATGAGCCTAAACAAAGCTCTAATGGGGTTTGCATTTATGAAGTTGGTTAGTATGAATAAAGGATGAACACCAATTTCCTTAAAATTTTACAATTTTCATGCACAAAAGCTCTTTTAAGGGGGGAAGAAAGGTATCATTAACCTGATACATGTAAGCAAGAGATAATATTAGCTAGACAAGTACTAAATATTTTGTATAAGTTAAGGAGTACATTTAGAATCAAGTACCTTGCGTTTGAGAATCAAACTCAATGCAAGGATAGAATTCATGGTAGTAACCAAACGTTAAACAAGTCAGGGACTTGGGAATATATTTAATAAAGTACTTAAAGGTGGAAAACATTAACTCACTACTAGTAAACTCTAGTTGGAAGACAACATGTTTAAGGGATGACATAAAGTATTTGGTCCCTAGAAGAAGATCAATGAGATGTTCTGAAAACATCAATAGGATGTTAAAGACTTATACAATATAGATTTTCATCATCATCTATGGTGACACAATTAGATGCAAGCGATTCACATATGCATTTGCTGTGTGCACTCAATTCTTTAGTTGAAACTTTTGTGATCTCCTGTTGGTCTCCTACAATATGGCCAAATTGTTCCATGTCTCCTTCAAAGTTCTTGCATCTCATATATGTCTAATCGTGCTATCTTGTTTACTCGTAGACAATGAAAAATTCCCTTCCATGATCCTATGTTTAAATCTCCAAATGCCTTCACTTACCATGCGATTCTTCTTCTTTTGTTTTTTGATAACCGTGGAGAATGTTCATGGTATTGTTTAATGTACTTTCAAAAGCTTTTTTTTTTCATGAGAAAATTCATTGCTAAATCTCCAAGCATGAAATTTCTTTCGTCCAACTTCACTCACAAAATTGACACGTTTCATCATCATTTTTCCATAAGAAGCTATATTATTTTCCTAACTTTGTCAAACTATGTGAGTAGAATGTGCACACCTCGAGAAAATCATTTTTTATGTGTCAAAGTTACACAAAATCTATTGAAATTTCAGATATGAAGTGATCTAGACACGCAGACAAAATTCTCTTTGAAATTTTTTGAGATAGACATATTTTATCTATGACGCCCAATGCTTTTGAGTGCTATATAAAGCTTGAAATGGACTTGAAATGGACTATCTACCTAGCCATCAATTTTTGTAGCTGTCCACGACTAACACTATTTGTAGCAGACGTACACTATTTGCACCTTCTCATGAATCTCCCAAGGTTGGTCTTTTTGAAGAACTCTCTTTAGCGACATTGACCTAACACCATGTCAAGAGTAAGAAAAAAGAGCAAGTATCTCTTTTAGATGCGCAATCTTCTAAAAAAGAAGAAGAAGAAGAAGAGGTGAAGCACGGAAAAATGGAGGAAACAAAAAAGCTGCTTCTTTCTCTACTACAAAATACTATAAATGAGAATGGATTCAATAAAAGGTACCAACATTTCCAATACATATAAATAAAATTGCTTAAGAAAAACTCTAATAGAAACTAGTAAGTGAGGTAAAAATATAAGTATTTCATTCTTATCATTAGACAAAGATCATAGCACTAAACTCCCTACCCTGTGAATTCATATGCTCTCTCTCTCTCTCTCTCTCTCTCTCTCTCTCTCTCTCTCTCTCTCTCTCTCTCTCTCTCTCTCTCTCTCTCTCTCTCTCTTTGTGGCTCCTCCTTCTGTTCTTGTCTTTGTCTCTCTCCGAGACTATCCACCTCACCCCCTGCCTAGCTAGCTACTCACATAAGTGCCACTTCGAACCTATGTGAATGCACACTTCATTTGTGGGGACCAGAAGAGTTTGATGTCCCTTCTATGATAACAAATACCTTAGTAAATCAAGATCTCGTATTTTCATCCATACATATGTGGTCGGAAGTGCCATATCACGTGAAAATGTCCAACTATGTCATGATAGAACGAAAAATCTATATGTCATGTATTCCAATCAGAATTTGATATTGACTACTAAGTCTTGTGAACACTGTCCTTTGATAATCTAACCGTGGATGGCTCATTTTTCTTGTGGTCCTTTGAATGCAAGTGTTGCCCAAAAAAAAACATGGTATGGACAAGAACCAAAAGCCATGGAGTTACATGGCTACCTAAAGGCTGGTTAAATGACATTAAAGAACAGACAGTACAATTTTTTAGGATGTGGGTTTTGATCATTCTTTTCCAACTCTAGTCTGATGCTGATTCATTCACACTAGGAGCTAGATGCTATCCTCGTTGAATCCCAAATAGAAAATGCTTGACTTAATGTTCACACATTATGTATGTTTTATTCAAGTGCATAGACCTATGGAATGGGAATCACTAGAAGCTCCAAGCCCAATCAAACAAGCAACACATGATGCCCAACTAACAAAGTACATTCTTATCCAACTCTAGTTTGATATTAATTCACACAGCATACTAGATTCCATGCTCAGATAGTCCCACATAGAAGATTTTTGACTAAATGGTCATATCAAATAGATCATGAATGTTTGATTCAAAAACATATTAGATGCATGGAATGGAAATCACGGGAATGTGCCAAACCCAATCAAACAAGCAACACATGATGACGAACTAACATTATACGCTCTTCTGAAACTCTAGTTTGATACTACTTCACACTAGTTAATCCCAAATAGAAGATGTTCGCATAAATAGTCATGTAAAACAGGTCATGAATGTTTAGAACAAGTACGTAGACCTATGGAATGGAAACCATTAGAAGCCCCAAAGCCCAATCAAACAAGAAACACATGAGGTCCAATAAAAAATATACACTCTTCTTCAAGTCTATTTTGATGATGATTCACACTAGCTACCAGATGCCATGCTGGTAGAATCCCAAATAGAAGATACTGACTAAATGGTCATACTAAATAGATTATTAATTCTAACTTCAAGTATATAGATCCATGTCCACACATGTTAGGTTTCCTGGTTGGGCCTTTCTTCTCTTGAGGGGGGGCGAGGGTTCAACCCCTCCCTACAACACGACAATTGTGGGCCCTAAGACAATGTTAAAAACAATCATTAAAACAGTTGCCTTTGGGTAGTCCTTTCTAAGTGTAGCCTTCGGGCAGTCTCACCCCTACTTCATGGGATACACAGGGGGTCTCATGGGTAGTATGCCTATTCACTTGTATAGTTTTTCTTTCAATATATTTGAAGCAAGGAGATTAGGCTTCCACCGAACTTCCTCTTTAAAAAAGTATATAGATCCATGGAATGGAACCATTAGAAACCCTAAGCCCAACCGAACAAGCAACACATGATTACCAATTAGGAATATACATTCTTGTCCACATCTAGTTTGATGCAGATTCGCACCAGTTTCCAGATGTCATGCTCATAGAATCCCAAATAATAAATGGACATATTAAACTGCACATCGATATTCTTTAATGCAAATACATATACCTAACTCATGTTGATACGAACGAGAAATATTTATTCAGCCTAAAGTTTACAAGTCTATTTTTCATTTTGAAAGTGAATCCCAAAAGAAGTATAAAAATTTATCACCCAAAGTGGATTCTCATAACAATACCAATTGCAACATGAGAAATTTCCATCAATTCTCCAATCCCAAGTTGGATGACATGACAAAAAGAGTGATTTGATGAGACTGGATCTCAAAGGAGAATTGTTTTGCTTGCACACTATTTTGTCATGCACCTACATTGCATCATACCACAAAACACCACACATGGGTTGCTTTTGTACAACATTAAAGAGAACATCTCCATTGTTGTTTGAATCCCTCATACATCAATTGGCCAATAATAGAATATGACCTTGATAAGAAGTACTTGGTTCTTTGATTGCAAAATTATTTCACACAATTCCAGACATTTATTCAGTCCGAGTTCAAGTTTTGTGTTCTAAGAGCAATAAAAACTCTACATTTTGCATTCCTACATGTTAAGCATTTCTCGGTAGGACCTTTTGGAAGTCACCATTCCTTGAGTCGGGCTCCCCCCTTTAAATAAATTTGTGCCTTTCTGACAATAGATTTTGATTGGTGCCATGGATCAAACTTAGAAGATCTATCAGACAAGGGTGCCCATTGGCTCCCCTTCTCTTCGCCATCGCCACAGAGGGGCTTAGCATGCTTGTGGCGCACCAAGTGGAAGCTTCTTCTAAGTTTGATCCATGGCTCTAATCTTGTGTGCTCCCTATGGAAGAGTTGGAATAAAGTCAAAAGCTACACAAGAATTAGTGAAGACTGGAAGTGGGCTGCCGGGATCAGACAAAACGACTCTATCTGGTTTTCGATCCATGGCATCCGGAGTGTGGAATCTTGGAACATTCAAAATGCCAAGAAGTTATGGAACAAAGGCTTCAAAAAATGGAAACATCTCTGGAAACAAGACACCAACCGTTGGATCAACTTCGAGGACATTGACCCTTGCATCAACATTTCGTATGAAGAATGGAACACTTTGCAAAGCAGATGTCTCGCTTGGGATCGTCACAAAACTCGCCTTCTCATGGGACACGACACACCGAGCTCGCTTGGTCTCAAATGGCACAATGGGAATAGCCTATCAAAAATCCCGAACATCAAAGAAACGATTGACTATCAGGTTAACCTCAACAAGAAGTGGTGCCTGTCATGGACACGGCTTCGGTGGGACATGAAGTTCATGGCTATCTGGCACCCCCTCATAGAAATCAAAAAGTCTGTCCTCTTATGGCAAATTCTTCATCATGGAATCTGGACCAACCTTAAGGCTAGCAAACTTTGTGGGATCCCTCCTTGGTGCAAACGTTGCTACCGGTCTATCGAAGATGTTCCACACATCTTCTTTACCTGCCCCAACTCCAACAGACTCTGGCAGACGGTTGGAAAGAAAATAAGACTTCAGAGACATCTCAGCTGGCAGCAAGTCCTGCTGGGAGAAGCGATCGGCTGCTCCGCGACTCTCTGGAACGCCATCAGAGGGGAGGTCCTATGGAAAATCTGGCGGGAAAGATGTGCTCTCAACTTCGGTGACTCCCCCAAGGAGTGGTCAATTGAGAAATCATTGTTCCTCCTTGGCAAAAGGATTGTTAACTGTAAGAAATCCCCCCCCTTCAGGCACCATCAAGTTCTCCTTTTGATCAACAACAAGCTTAAACCCAAGTGGGCCCCTCATGAGGGTGATGAGAGGGTGATTAACCTTCTTTGTAATGCCATCTAAGCTCTCTAAAAGCTTCCCCTGCTTTGTGGGATTTGGGGGGTCTCGTGGGCACTAGTCCCCTTCTCTTGTACTTTTGTTTCTTTATTTAATTCAAGTCCGGGAGAGTAGGCTAATGCCGAACTTCCTTTATATAAAAAAAATAATATGAGATACAAATTCTGATTTCGAAAAGCTTCCGTTGCTCTCTGTGAACTGAACACACCAACACATAGTATGACTCAGCAAAGTTTTTTTTTTTTTATATAAAGGAAGTTCGGCCTTAGCCTAATCTCCCGGACTTTAATTATAATAAAGAGAAAAAGTTACAAGTGAATGGGACTAGTGCCCATGGGACCCCCCGAATCCCACAACGCAGGGGAGGAGTATGGCAAGCTACAGGGCATTACAAATGAGGCGGATAACGTTACCATCACCCTCATGTGGGACCCATTTGGGTTTCAACTTGTTGTTTTCGAGGAGATAAATACAATGATGTCTAAACGGTGGCGATCTCTTGACTCGGGAGATCCTTTTACCAAGGAGAAACAAGGATTTCTCGATCGACCATTCCTTAGGAGTTTGGCCAAAATTGACGGCACAACGCTCTCTCCAGATCTTCCAGAGAGCCTCACCTCTGATGGCATTCCACAGCCTCGATGAGCATCCAATCGCCTCACCCAACATCACTTGTTGCCAGTTGATTTGACTCGTGAGTCTCAAAACCCGGGACACGTGATGCCAGATAACACGGGACTTGGGGCAGTCAAAGAACAGGTGAGCTAAATCTTCGATGCACCGATGACAACGCTTGCACCATGGCGGCACACCACAGATTTTGTTAGCCCTTGCATTAGTCCAGATTCCTTTATGCAAGACCTGCCACATGAGAACGGACTTTTTTACCTCAATTAGGGGGTGCCAAAGAGACATGAATTTTAGCTCCCACCGAAGTTTGGTCCAAGCAAGGCACCATCTCTTGTTAAGGGTGTGGTGAACATCCAAATCTCCTTTGAAGTTCGGGATTCTGGAAAGCTTCTTACCATTGCTCCATTTGAGGCCCTCCGAGCAAGGAAGATCCTGACCGCAGAGAAGGCGGGTAGTTGAGCGGTCCCAGGCTAAACACCTGCTTTGAAGAAGAGTCCATTCCTCAAAGGTAACGCTAAGTCTCGGATCCAAATCTTCGAACCTAATCCACTGGCTGGTCTCTTGTTTCCAGAGCTGTTTCCACTGTTTGAACCCCTTGTTCCATAACCGCCTTGCAGTTTGGAGGTTCCAAGATTCCACTCCCCGAATGCCACTGATCGGGAACCAAATAGAGTCATTTTGTCTTATGCCAGCCGCCCACTTCCAATCATCGCTGATTCTGATGAACGGTTTGGCCTTGTTCCAATTCTTCCATAAGGAACACACGAGGCTAGAGCCTTTAGGGCAGACCGGGTGGGGGGAGAACAAAAGCGTGAGAATCCCTATGTCCTTCCAACCAAGGAGGCCAGCAAAGGTAAGGTCTTCCGTGTTTCTGAAGATCAATTTAGCCCAAGAGGACTCCCTATTGCTCCAGGCCTTGATAAGCCATTTAGCCGCCAGCTTGTCAGCCAACCCAGCAATATCCAAAATACCCAAGCCCCCTGAGTCTTTAGGGCTAATGCAAGTTTCCCATTTGATTTTGGGAACCCCC
Source organism: Ceratopteris richardii (assembly GCA_020310875.1). NCBI lineage: Eukaryota > Viridiplantae > Streptophyta > Polypodiopsida > Polypodiales > Pteridaceae > Ceratopteris > Ceratopteris richardii. The sequence continues at coordinate 104,917,128 of CM035425.1, read as the reverse complement.
CTTCTGTTGGGGTCCCCAGTCCAAAGAAAGTTCCTGCAGATTCTTTCTACTTTGGCCAAGTCTTTCTCCTTAGGTCTCCAACACGAGATAAAGTAAATAATTGTAGACAACATAAAAGTGTTAATAACCATAACACGTCCTGCCAGGTTGACTTGCATACCTTTCCACTGATTCAGCTTGCTATCCAGCTTGGATAGCACCCAGTTCCATCGTTGGTCCATTGAGATGTCGAAACCCATCGGAATGCCAAGGAGACGGAAGACTTGACCGCTAGGGATAACTTGACACCCCCGATCCACCAACAATTGGGGAGTAGGCCCGCTGATTGCTCTAAAAGCAGTTTTAGCATGGTTGATTTTTGAGCCTGATGCCACACAAAAGGTGTGGAGGCACCACCAAAACACCTCAATGCTGTTTATATCGTTATGCACAAAGGCATTCATGTCATCCGCAAAAAGTCTCACCACCATTTGGCCGTGATTTAGAGGTAAGGAGAGACCCTTGAGATTGCCAGCGTCCATGTGATGCTTTAATAGGCAGCTGAGTCCGTTCGAGGCGATAGCGAATAGTAAAGGAGCCAGAGGGCAGCCTTGCCTAATTGATCTTTTTAAACGAATGGGCTCAGAGAGCTTACCGTTGATGTTTATTCTAGTTGAAGCATTTCCAAGAAGAGTGGAAACCATCTTCGTGAACTTTTGGCTGCATCCAAGGTCTTGCAATGATTGAAGAATAAAGTCCCATTCCAATCTGTCATACGCTTTGTCGAAGTCGATCTTAATGAAAACTAGATCTTGAGCAGACTCCTCAGCAAAAGCAAGGCCTTCCCAAATATCAATAATTGCTTCGAGTATAGATCTACCTTTTATAAAACCTTTCTGATCCTCGCACAGCCAGGACTTTAAATGACAGGAGATTCTGTTGGCGATAACTTTGGCAATTACCTTGTATCCAGTTTGGAGCATGGTAATCGGACGCCAGTTTTCAATTTTGTTCTTATCTCCCCGTTTGTGGATTAACTTGATGACGCCATTATTCAGGCACTCAGGGAGGGCACCGAAGGAGAGAGCCTCTTGCCACACGAGGCGCAGAGGGGTGGCCACCTGAAGTTTGAAGGACTTGAAAAACTCATTGGTAAGGCCGTCTGGACCCGGACTTTTCCCATTGGGAAGGGCATCAATGACCTCGATAATTTCATTCTCGGAGATGTTAGCATCCAGTAGAGCAATCAAGTTCTGTGGGATTCTGGTTTGAGCAACCCTTGAAATGGTTGCCATGGAGTCGCGCCTGTGGGGGGAAAGAGGAGTCGAGACCCCGAGAAGATTGGTAAAATGTTCGACGATGATAGTTCTATTCTCCACTTCCGTGCAACATTCAGTTCCATTGTTATCGACCATTAGGGGGATGGATTCCCTAGCTTGTTTCCTTTTGAGGATGTTACACATCTCTTTCGTTGGTTTGTCGGCCTTCCCTGCCCACCAATCTTTGAAGAAAATTTGAAGATTTTTCCTTTGGACCTCCTCCTCTAATCTTAGCCTTCCCCTGATTTTCAAAAGACCCTGTTGGCAATGTAGCTTACCTTTGTTCACCTCTTCTTCAAGCCGTGAGAGCCTCCAGTACACCGTTTCTCTTCTTTTTTTTCGAATTCCTCTTATAGCCTTTTGAGTCCTGATTAGAATTTTATGAGTCCTTTCTACTGCGTTTCTCCAACACTTAGCCGGTTCATTACAGTAAGCAAAGGCTTCCGTCCACACCTCATAAATTTCCTGGTGGACAGAGGGGAGGGAAAAAGATGTCTGACAAGCATGAAACCAAGGAGCTTTCTGGATCATGGGAATCGGTTTGAAGGACAGAGTAATCGGATAGTGGTCTGAGATAGTGAGGTCCATGTGTTGAGAAATCGAAGGAATACCCCACTGAAGGATGGTGTTTTGATCGATGTAGCATCTATCAAGCCTTGCTTTCCTCAAAGAGTCCCCCGACTAGAGATTAGACCAGGAGAACCCAAGCCTGTCTTTCACTTCGACCAGGTCGAGATGGAGCTTGATTTTATCCCATATCTCTTTCTCCTGACCGTCAATAATCTTTCCTTTGTTATTCCAACGGTCCTCAGGAAACTCAACCATGTTGAAGTCCCCACAAATCAGAACATTGTGTGAAAGGGAGTCGAGGGAAGCCCAAGTATCCATTCTATCTGCTTCGCCATTAGGGGCATAAATTGAGACCACAGTGAACTGGAAAGGAGATCCGAAAGAGGCAGCAATCCAACGATGATTCCGACCTTCAAAAGTCGAGGTCACATTGCTAGACAAGGCGTGGCTGATACCGATAGAAGCACCCCCCGCCCCTCTAGGGTGAGAAGTGGAGAACCAAAGGTGGTTCGGAGAAATGCATTTAAGCCGCTTTTGTAGATCCTCTCCGTCGATTTTAATCTCTTGTAAGCAAATAAAGTCAGGGGCGAAGCACATGTCTTTGAACCACTGGCCAAGAATCGAAGCTCTTGACGGGTCAGACAGACCCCTAACGTTAAGAGATGTGAATTTCATTAATGATGGTTGCCCTCTTTGAGGGGAGGGACCCGATCTTTTTTCTTCTTGAGGTCTTCTTTTTTCTTCCCTCCTTCTTGACTTAGGATCCTACCCTTGAGGGGGCTCTTCCAAGGCATGCCGGAAGGTTGTTTACCTTTAAGCTTGGACTTTTGTTGCGGTAGTCTTGGAAAGCATACCGGGAGGGTAGGACCAAGAGCGGAGCTTTCGCTGTCTGGGTTGTCTTCATTGCTCGTAGTGAAGCCTTCCTCTTTACTCGTGGTGTAACCTTCTTGGTTATCTTCTTTGCTGGTAGAGCACCCAAGGGCATTATCAGTGGGGTCTTCTTCAAAGCGGTTGTCCCCTGGGAAGTCGAGCTCATTAATCTCTTTTTCTAGGTTACAGTATATGTTATTCGAGGGGGCAGATGTCGAAGAATTCCTTGTTTTTGATCTTCGAGGGCTAACTTTCCTCTTGCGTCTCACTTCAGTGAAACCTTCTGAATCCGTCTCAGCAACGCGAGTTCCCTCTTCTTCCTCCATCGGAGGGGGATGACCCCGAATGTCGTCTTGGGGGAGAGGGTCTAGGGTCCCATCTGGTTTAAGCTTGTTTTTATTGGTACTTTTCTTCAGGGGGCAGTCTTTGATCCTGTGAAGCCAAGTTGTGTGAAGCCACTAAGATGGCTTTCATTTGCAATGCCAACGAGACTTGCTTCTGGATCCGCCACAAAGCCCAAGCAACCACCCTTGTGGAAGCAACACCGAGCTTTAGTACCAAAGAAATGAATGGTGCAGATTCAACATATTAGAGATAAAATGTCTGCTCAATCTACTTCCTGCTTTTTGCGCTACTTTGTGTGGACACGGTAGCGAAAGATTGAGTTCTGCAACCTTGAAAGACTAGGTAGTAGGTGCTGGACAAGCCAACCAGCCTTTTAGCAGCTGCTGGACAAACCAGCAGACATTTTTGAAGGTTTTCATAAGCGTTTGAGACCAAGGGCCACCAACAAAGTATGCTGCCGCGTTTGGAGCTGACCAGACCTTTGATATTTTCCGTCCCCTACTTGCGCTCCATGGACATCTCGGCAAATGAAATGCTATGACGAATCATCAGACAAATGATAAGGCCAAACTCATTTGAATCTATATGTCCATTGCTTGCTACCTGTAACAAGTTGGATGTTCCGCTTTGGAATCTATGGAGTTCTGAGCTTTTATGGGCTGTTGGATGCAAAGGGCAATGCTGCTCTCTTCAAATAATCCTCTAGCATGTCTCAGCTCGCTTGTTGATAGAATTCAAAAGCATTGAAATGAAGAGCTCTTTTGATATTCATTTATGCTCTAGATTCATAAGAACTATACATTTCATGAGAGGAAAAGCCTGATGTACTCAAGAATCAGTCTATGCCTTGTACTGAAGAAGCAGTCTATGCCTTGTACTCACGATCCTGACTATTTTTAGCTTACTTTTGTCTGGAGTTGTCGCCAATTTTTTTGTGGGATGCCTCTTTTCCCTCCTCTAACTTAGCAGTAGTTCTTTCTTGATTTAACGTATTACTTTCTTCTTATCTCTCTCTCAAAAAAGGAGACTGATATGCACATACGTTTTTGCCAGTGAACTTGTGCGAAGGAAACTGTGAAATAATCTTAAATTCCTTTGAACTTTCACCGACTTTAGACCAGGTCCTATGGTCTCTATGAACACTTGTACAGCCAGCTTTTGTCGAGTTTAGTCAAGGTCTTAGTGAAGATTCACATTGAGTCACACAAGAACTTGCGGCACCAAATGGCTGCTCATCATAGGAAATCACAAAATTTTCAATTCGAGTGAGCCCCCCCTTGGAAAAAACTGCTGAGTAGGCAGAAAAGAATGGCCTCTATGTGTGAGACACACTCAAGCTCTTCCTCCTTCTTGTTCCAACAGCAATGAACACTTGTACTGTGTACAGAGAACGTTTCAAAGTCCATACGTGTATGTGTTAGGAATGGTCTCCCGAGGCCCCTTGAGGTCTACTCGCCGTGCTTGAAAACAAGAACAATCCAAACTCGTTTTCCATATCAAACCAACCACAATACCAACTTCGACAAAGACCACTTGCACTTCTCCTCTTGGGAACAAAAAAAAAGGGGCTTTCTTCCGCCAGCAGCAAATTACATATCTTCCCTTCCTTGCTCCGTCCACCAGAGTCCATCTCCTTCTGTCTGGGCACAGCAAAAAAAAAAAAGAGAGAGAGCAGATAAAAAGCAGGAGCAGATTTTCTTCGAGTAGCCCAAGACGATACATTCGAAATTCGGAAGAGCAGCACTCTAGAAGCAGGCACCTTGCCCGATGTCTGCTCCACTTCAGCTAATTTTATTATTACACGCATAGCCATGCGCAGTATCACCATTTTTTATAATTCTGCCTAAAGCTGACGCCGAGGCCCAGTATGACAGAAACACAAGAGTAAGAATATGATAAAATTTGACGTAGAAGAGAGCATCTATCGGACAAGACATGAAATTCAAGTTGATGAAGGAAGTCTGAGCTCTGTTAGCAGAGATTGTGCGTGTTTTCGTGTGAAGCGGCTTTCCCTGTGCACGAATCGATGCTGAAGGAAGAAATCGGTACCGAAGGAAAGAGGAATTAACAAGATGGGAAACGCGTTCTCCTGCGTGTTACCTCTAGAGATGCAGGCCAGAAGGAGGGCGGTCGCTTCTAAGGCTCTTAGGATTCCGAGGTCTAAATCAAGAAAACAAGCACTGGCAGACGAGGAAATTTTGCAGCAGCAGGCACTTGCCATGGCGCTTCTGCAACAGCAATTACGATTTGAACGATCCGCTTCCGTACGCAACAGCAAGATCAGTACTACTCCAAAGCAAAATTTCCCCCGAAGTGCCAGTGTTAGGGCGCGTCAAGCCAGTGACCCTGTACTGGATCCTCATCAGCTCCTTCATAACAAGGTTTCTTCTCCTTTTCAACCTTCTTTCTGCGAACGCTTCTCCTATTCCACTTTTTATTTCTTTCGCTGGCTCTCTATTTCATGTGTAACGTTTTCATGCTAGAAAACTAGTCAATGGACTAATTGCGTAGCTCTCGTACGACTTTAAATACAGTTATTACACAGTATTAAAGGGGATTTTACCCTTATTTCAGTCGTCCAGTTATACGCAAACCGGCTTTTTTTGTGGTCTTCAAACAAAGATAATGTATACCAACAGGAAAGGATAATGCAAATTTCGCCACTGGTGGAAAACAAGAAGTTTATAAAAAGAAGATCCAATAAAACGACCCACGCATACGGAACAGAATCAGGAGTTTCTGTTGGCATGACTCTTGTCATTGGGCTTAGCATTTTGGCCTCAGTAGAAACATTTATTTTACTGATTGCACAAGTTTGAGTACCAAATCATCATCCATGAAATTCTTTAGTACAGGGAATGTGCTCCTTGAACATCCTTCAAACAGGAATCTATGAGAAACAGAGAGTCTCGTAAAGGTATAGGGAAATTAAGCCCCAACCATCTGAAGACGTTTGTCTTCGAAAATTTGGGGTGTATGAGGAGAATAAGTTGTAAGGCAAAGTTTTCTTTCAGAACAAACCTGAGATTGGATTAGAAGTAGGAAAATATAGTGCGGAGTACAGGGAAAGGACTACTGTAGTCAAAGATTGTAGTAGAAAGAAATGAGGGAATCAAACAGCTGCAACTGTCGTTCGAAAAGCGTACGATGAGATTGCAGGGTCTAACGCGTCCAAGGAAAACTTATTGGAAAAGATTAAACTGTAGAGATTAGAGATGTAGGATAGCGTTCCTGTTGCTGAAGTAGAAGCGAGGGAGAAATCTATTCGCTGCCTCCCCTTATTTCGCGTCGTCACTCAAAGTTGAAAGACCAATCTACACAGCTTGCAAGATGGGGTATAAACGAGCCGTTTCATTTTTCAGAACCATTTCATCCCTGTTTGATATGATAGACTTTGAACTGTACACATATCATGATCTTGCAACGCTTACACAGAAATGACTAAGACCTCTCGCAAGCAAGTTATCTATTTCAGAATAGTTCATCCTGCGCAACATTAAAATTATGAAATTCGGAAAAGGTTTCTCTAGTAGATTCTCTGGAGCTAAAGAATTCCTCAACTGTAAATCTATCTTAACGTCTTTGAATATTAATAGCCACGAGCCTGTTCATTAATATTAAGTACCCCTGTGAGCGGATATTGATGTTTCCTCTCTGAGCGGATATAAGAGCCGTGATACAAGAGCCTCGAATGCGTGGTCATGGTTCTCCCTCAATCTCTGTGAGTGCGTTTCTCTCTCTCTTTTACTCTCTCAGCAGGAAAGCTTCATTTGATTTCCGAGCATCCTTCTGCCTTTCCTCCCTTAGAAAGGTCGAATCTCACCTGTATGAGCGCTCACTAGGTCGGAGTAATTACTAGTTGGAGGCTAGTAGAAAATTTTGTTTTTTACAAAGTTTCGTTTTGAATACGTTCTCCAAAGTTATATTTCCAAACAGTTACTTGTTTAGATCGTTCGTTGTTTCTTGAATTCTTTGGCCTGAAAACTCCTAGCGAAGTCGCATTTTGTGTTGCTTTAAGGACCGAAGGAAGCTTGAAACAAAAATGCTGATGAAGACTCCTATCGAAGCGCATTTCCTATTATTTTAAGAATCACAGAAAAATATGAACAAAGATGCTGATAGAAGATGATAATTTCTCAACTTTGTTTCTAGCTTCCTCTGATTCTTTAAAAAAAATTGGAACGGACTAATGTTTAAGAATATACTTTCTGAAACCTCGCAATGTCTGTCGCTGCCTGATCTTGATGATCACAGAGTCATTCGCACGTTATTTGTGCACTTGCTGTTATGGATAATATTTTTCAAATCCAGCGGGTATGGTGTAGCGGATTCCAACTTGAGCTCTGACGGCCAAGGAACAAATTCCGCCTGGAAATGGGTGTTCAGCTCTCTGAGCGTGATGGTTTATATGACTCTTGTATTATCGATAGTGTGGTGTGCGTGTTTCTATTATCAGTTGTTCTCAAACCGAAAAATTGCATCATCGGTTGGCATACTTTAGTTCATACTTGACGAGTTGGTTTGAAGTGCCGCTGCTCGCTACTCGGATTCGAAACGAGAAGCCTGAAGATTGTTTCCTAATTGCAGCTTGTCTACCTATTTCACCATAGCGGCTTCTTGAGGTTTGTCTGAAACAGAATCAACTTTTAACGCGTAGTCCTTTCTTTCTCTGGCAGGAAGGCCTCCAAAACCTAACAACAAAGCACTTTGTTCTGATTCATGGTGGAGGATTTGGAGCGTGGTGCTGGTATAAAATTATTGCCTTGCTTGAAGATACGGGTTTCACTACTAGTGCTATCGACCTTGCCGGATCAGGGATTGATTCCTCGGATCCAAACTGCATAAGAGATTTAAACACCTATTGCAAGCCTCTCACCAGTTACTTGCAGAATATTCCAGACTCAGATAAGGTGTTAGACATTCGTTGGTTATGGTCGGAAGACAATGTCCAGTACTACCTCTACCAAGTGCTTGGTGAAGACAATTTATAAAATGATAAATTAGCATTTCTTTGCAGGTGATACTAGTGGCGCATGATGTCGGGGGTGTTTGCATATCACATGCCATGGAACTATTCCCATTAAAGATAGCAAAATCAGTATTTGTAAGTGCCATGATGATCAGGACTGGGCAAAGTGCGTTTGATGTGTTTGCACAAGAGGTGACACTATACAGGACGGTTCTTATGTTCTTCTTCCCTTCTCTCAAATTTTTTGTGTAGTTGATCTGATGACTGTAGGTGTTATTGGATGTGCAGTTAGCTGGTCCGGATTGTTTGCTCCGCAAAGCTCAAATTTTCAATTATGGCAATAAAGATTCCCAGTCGCCTACCTCAGTTGAATATGATAAAGCACATCTCAATGACTTACTGTTTAATCAATCTCCTTCTAAGGTTAGATAATCCCTGCCTAGCTTAGCTTCTTGTTTGGCGCTGGTTAGATGATTGCATTTTGTGGATGAACATATTACTACATAAGATGTAATAAGGCACATGCTTGTTCAAAGCTTTAAGTTAAACTCAAGAGAAAATTACAAGATAGCTAAAGGGAGGTACAAAGAAGACGGAGGATAATCTTATTGTCCCCGTTATGCGAGATCCACTTGTTTTTAATGTTGTTGTTCTCTAGAACAAACACCTATGCCTGCTGTTATGTTCCGAAATAAGTTCGGCATTGAATTCCTAAACAGCATCAATAACAAACAGCTATGCTTGCTGTTATGTTCCGAAATTAGTTCGGCATTGAAGTCCTAATTTCTTAACAGCATCAATGTTGAGTCTCTGCACAGTTGACAAAGTTAATAAGATGATGAAGATAGACAGCGGATGTGCATGGGATTAATCTGACACTTTTTCTCCCTTTGCCTCTGCAGGATGTAGCTCTGGCAACTGTTTCTATGAGACCTGTTCCGTTTTCTCCTCTCATGGAAAAGATTTCCATCTCAGCGGAGAACTATGGTATCGTACCTCGATATTATGTAATGACGGGCGAGGACCGTGCATTTACAATTGCAATGCAGGAAAAATTAGCGGAGCTTAACCCTCCAAATCAAGTTTTCAGACTGAAAGGTGCTGATCACGCTCCTTTCTTCTCCAAACCACAGGCTCTCTCTAAAGTTCTGGCGGAAATCGCACAGATTGACACATCAGCAGTAAATTAGGGCGACGATGCTGATGCATTCTTTTCAGCGTGCAGCCGTTGTACAGGAGAGGCAAAGGAGAGTTTGGACTTGTATAAATGAATATTTCTATCAATTGTTGCCTTTGGCAGAAATTATATTCAACTTTACACTATCCTTTACGAGTAGGGAAAACATCGTCCATACCCTCATTTTTTTTTCTGGTTGAGTCTATACAAAAGACATTTCAAAGTCACCAGCTCCATACAATATGACATTGATGTGCAGCAAAAAGTATTCATCAATGTCTATCCATTCAGGCTTTCGATTAAAGCATCGTATGTACCCTCTTTTTACTCGTTGCCTCTACTCTGAGAGAAATATCATATCTGCGCAGTGTAATGTAAAGGATAATGCCAATCTTTCATTGAGCTCGAAGAGAGCCCGTTATGGTGGAGAGAGAGACGCAGAGAGACAGAGAGATAGATCGTCATAAAGAGTTACCTTAATATATTGACATAGATTCCAACATTGAAGCATAAATGTGATAAATTCTTCTGATCCTGGTACGTCGTTCGTGCTGAGCCATTCCGTGGTTTCTGCAGATCGTTTCCTTAGTCTACACAAAGAGCATTTTGGTTGCCTGCCTCGACAGACCGAGGCAAAGTTTTTGAATCTACGCTGCAAAGTTGTATATGTCAAAGATTTCGTAATAAGTGATGTAGCAGCGAAGTAGATTAGACTCTGGCCATGGCCTCTACCTGCAAGAGTTTAAGGCATATTGTGCATAAGTAGCTTAGAGTTACGTTTTGCTTGCAATCCTTGGGAGTTCTCACAGATTCAGGGAGAAAACACATTAGCATAACAACGGATTCTTTATGTTCCATCGAAAGATTTCTTAAATCATGGGGAAAATCCACAAGCACATGAATGTAAGCACAAAGGTGATCCAACTGACTTGAATTAACGTAGATTTCAGGAAAGTTTTTGAATCTGTTCCACATAAACTGCGAGAAGGAGATTTATCCTGTATCAATTATGTAGAGAATCTAATGAAATGATTTTATTAAGGAAAGTCTCCTAAATAATTTTCGCAGGAAATTAACAACAAGGTGATCCAGCCTTTATCATACTTTTTTTGGAGTAGCCAATCAAATCCTTTTATGGAAGATCTTTTGAATAATTTCCACAAGAAATTGACAGCAATGTAGTTCTTCTTCTACCGACCGTGAAGGATATGTATGTATCTACCTGCAGGAGAATTATGAAGCTGTTTGGAATCGTTTCCATACGAGCAAACAAACATTTGATTCAACTTCCACGACTCAAAAGTATGGAACTAACGAATTAGTTGGCCTTTTTGGAGGATCTTTCCTTTCATTTTCAGGTAAACTGAAAGGGTGATCCAACTCATTCATTTGGGTGGAATATGAGTAGAAGGGCATGAAGAAAAAACATATGGATCAAGCTCATGATGCTTGGTATTGCTGCCAACATTTATGAAAGATCAAACATAAGATTGGAATACACTTACCACTTTATACTATGCAAGGATGAGGCTTGTGTTGCTTACCTCCGAAAACAATTGGAGAGTGAGCACATGTATGAAGGAGATTCTTTGGATAGTCTTTTGACAAAGATCAAAGATTTAAAGGAACAATTGATTTGTACTAATGAAGTTTTACCAAATAGCTCACTTGTGCAAATTGTTCTTAATGGTCTTTCCAATTCATATAAGAGTTTTGCTTCTACTCTTCTATTGATGATAAAAGGCAATCCAAATGCCTTAGCATTTGAGGAGTTAGTCTTTGTTTTATTGCAGGAAGATTGGTCTATGTAGAACATGTCGATCATGCATGTTGCAGATCAAGCTTTCTTAGCTAGTCAAAAGAGCAAGGGAAAATGGAGCTCATCTACTAGCAAGATAAAATCTAATGATGTTGCACAGTCAAAGAACGAAGACAAAGATGAGAAGAAAACAGAAAACAAGAAACAATTTTCAAATATTGTAAAATAAATGATCATGTCATAAAGTGTTGTCCAAAAGGATTTGCAAAAGATGCAAAGAAAAAAGAGGTTGTAATGGTTGTTGTAGAGGCCTCTACACCAAAAAGAGAGTCTAGTAATCTTGTGCAGAATGAAGGATGGGCAATACTATTGAAGAATAGGCATTTACTATAGTATATGTAGTTATGATCCATTTTCTCATGACAAGTGTGTGTATGTACTAGACTCAGATGTTTGATACTTTCATAGTGGGGCAACCAAACATATTACCTTGCAACGTAGTTTCTTCAATTCACTTGAGCTTGCTCCTATAGGGAATATTGTCACATGAGCTAACAAATCCTCTTGTCCTATGATGGGAGTTGGTAAGATTATTTTGACTACTACTAGTGGTAGTTCTTTCACATTGTTAGATGCTTTGTATGTGATAGGGATTAAGAAAAATTTGTTGTCAGTTTTAGCATTAGCCAAGATTGGATTCATTGTCAAATTCATTGATGACAAATGTACAATTCATGATCTTTCAAAAGCCAATGTGATTATTGCTACTAGAAATAAACTCATAGATTATGCAAAATCTATGAATGATTTAGCATGTGCAATTCAAGATTCATAGGCTATGTCATATGCAAAGCCTTGGCATGCACACTTTGGTCATCTGAATTATGTTAGTTTACTATGCTTGCAAAAATCTGAAATTGTATCCTCTCTATCCAAACTTGAGGGACCTTGTAAATATGTCTATGAAGGCTGTATTTTGGGCAAAATTCAGTGTTCTTCCTTCCTTAAAGATGGTTCAATTCGAGCTAATAAAAAATTGTAGCTTGTTCACAGTGATGTCTATGGTCCTACGCAGACACCTTCTTTTAGGAATTACCTTTACTTCATGACTTTCATTTATGATTTTTCCAAGCATGCATGGGTTTATCCATTGAAAGCAAAGTCAAAAATGTGTATGTCCTTCAAACAATTTTTGGTTTTGGCTAAAAATTTGTCAACATGTAAAATGAGCACCCTACATTCTAATCAAGGGGGGAATGTGTGTCTTTTGATTTTAATGCATTTCTAGTTGAATGTGGGATAAAACATCAGTGTATAGTGTGGTAGACATCTCAACATAATGGAGTTGCTAAAAGAAAGAACAAATCACTCATGGAGACGACGAGGTGTATGGTCAAAAGTCAAGCTTTACCACATAGCTTATGGCTTGAGGATGTAGATCATTCCATTTCGGATGTACATTTGCCTGATGCACTTGTTGACGAGAGGGCCGATATAAAGGAGGCAAAAACTATGCCTAAATGACAGGTGCAGACTTTGCGAGATAGAAAATTAGATATAGCTCTATCATATTGTACTCATTCAGGCTCTCACAATACTTATTTTGCACACATTGCTATGTTATGGCTACCTTTATACTTTGTGACAAAAATCAGATTGCCTTTTTTATGAAGCACAATGGCTTCTATGCAATTAGAATATGATGCTATTATGAAGAATGGTACTTGGTATTTATGTGATTTTCCTCGAGGAAAAATGGCCATTGGAACTAAATGGGTATACAACCTAAAATGCAAACCTGATGGAATAGTTGAGAGGTATAAGGGGGGGCTTGTTGCAAAAGGTTATGCTCAAGAAAGAGCCATTGATTTTGATGAGGCCTTTGCTCCCACATGGTGAATGACTATTGTGCATAGCATATGTGCACCTTCAACTCATCATGGTTGGAATGTGCATCAGCAAGACACTAGAACAACATTTTGGATGGTCACTTACATGAAGAAGTGAAGCAAGCACCACGTGCTTGGTATAAAAAAATACATGCCTACTTAATTGCACATTTTTTAGAATAGTGCAACTAAGAGCACCTTATATGTTAAGTGTGTAGATGTACTTTTGATCAATATTGATTGTGGAATAGCTCTATGTCAAACAAAATATATTGATACATTATTGCACAATTTTAGCCTTGAATATTGCAAAACTATTGCCACTCCCATGGAAACGAGTTTACCATTGGGTCTTCATGATGTTGGAGATGCATTTGATGATATTCTCCATCAACAAGTTGTTGGATGCTTGATTTACTTATGCATAATTTTGCATGATATTCAATGTGTTGTCTCTCATATGAGTAGGTTTATGCATTGCCTAGGTGTCAAGCATTGGCAGGTGGTTGAACGCACTTTCGTTGCTTTAGTGGCACCCCGCTACTTGGATTGTTTTATCCCAAGGGGAGAAAACATTTTCACAAAGGCTCTACCCATGGAGAAGTTTGAAGCTTTGCGTAAAGCTTTGGGCTTACTTCTTTTTGTGGATTAATCTCTTTCCACATAGCTTGGCACTTCCTTATACATGAGTCCAGCTACTTGTTCAACGCATCACTCGGAGTGGGATTTGTTGATATATTTTGGTATTGATGTGTGTGAACACTCTTAGGACCGTCAGAGAACTTTTTTCCCTCTTTAAGAGGTTTTTTCCCCCCGGCCTGTATATACACATATAACCCCAACGTGTCACTTGTCTTTGTACATTCACCTAAGAGATCATAATAACAGATCTCATGAAGGCTTCTCCCAAGAGTACTTTTCAAAGACGTGACTTAAAAAGCTGATCCAGAAGTGTGTCTTGTTGTTCTCTCCATATTCTTATACCATATAAGAATAAGAATGAGATGAACCAAGCCCGCCTTGCTCCTCTTACCCCTCTTGAACCTAATCTCGGCTATTTTTCCTTGACATTCCTCAAAATTCCTAGATGAATCATCATCTACATGAGCATACACATTTTAAACTCCAATTTAGGATGCAAATGGATTCGAAACAAATTGCAATACAACTTGTTACATAGACGTCTCCAACGTCTAACGAGTTAATCATTGGGCACATTACGCGTGTGCATATTCCCAATCTCAAATACAATCATCTTTTTGGAAAGATTGATTGGTTTACACGTGTGCATATCAATTTCTCCTCCTAAAACATTGTCTTTCTTATAGTGAGAATTAATCTCACATTGCATTCTCTTATAATGCTATGAATGTATTATTTATTATCTTCCATAGTTCAATCACATTCTGAAACCTTTGGATCACAATAGTCTACCTTTTGTTAGATGCGGAAATTGAATCGGAATTGTGCCCATTATGGAAAAGCATGTAAAGTTTCTTGGCCTATCCTCTTGGGTAATTTCTAATTAGGGTTGTGTCGTATATTCTTAAAAATCTCATTCTCGGCTTGGAAATAAGCATCTAACGTCCTGCCACAGAAAAATCAACCATGTCTACTTGCACCAAATTTTCCCTCCAAAGCCAAAAAAAAAAAAGATGATTCATGTTGATCCATCTATATGTTCCATGGAAACCTTGCACTTTGACTCTAGATCCCAGCTAAGGCGATAATATTTCTAAAGCCAAGGTTTGAAATCTAACTTTGCACATCACTATAGGAAATAGCTTATTATTCCCTAGTCATTGAACAAGCCTATGCAAAGTTACAACATGGATATCCTCTTCTCTCTATGTGCACATATATGAATTTCTTTGCTCATACTTTGACATAAGAAAGAATGAATGAAACCCAACCCACACAAGCATTATGCTCCCTCAGTACTAGGTCGGACGAGAAAACCCTAACCATTTTTTTCATACAAATTATAAGCATAAGAACTTCGCTTCCCACGTTAGAAAAGCACAAGCACTTGAATTTATCGCAACTAAAACTCTTATCTCTGTTTGATATAAATTTTTTAAAAATGTCAGAAAGAATTCACTGTTTTATTCTAACTTAATCTAATATATGATGCAAATGATCATCTTGTGAAAGGGCCATTTAATAAAGCTATGATCGCTGTTCCCACTTGTTATGTATGCACTACCTCTATGTGTATGTATGGGCATATTGACACACGCATGTGTGCATTTAGATATTTATGTATGTTCTTTTGCATGTGTGTATGTATTTATGTATGGAATCATGCATGTATGTATTTACTTATGTATGCATGCACGTATGTATGTACGTATGTATGTATGTATATATGTATGTATGTATGTATGTATGTATTTATGTAGACATGGATGGATGCATGTGTGTGTATCTATGTATGTATGTATATTTGCATGTATGCATGCATGTATGCATGCATGTATCCACATATGCAAGCATGCATGCATAGACATCTATACATGTTCTATTACAAAGTAAGGTTATGATATCAATGTTTCGTTGGTTCAAATAGATGTGAAATCGGATATCATTTGTTCATTCTCGTGCAAGGCCAAAATCTCAAGATTAGACTTAAGCATAGGTTCATCTACTCTCTAAAACAAGCAAGGATCTTGGTGTAGTTGTTAAGTCAAATGGATGGGAAGGAGGTTTTGCATTCATTGTGGGAGAGATTTTTTTTCTCAAAGAGCTCTAGAGCCTTCTAGAAGCATCAGCTTGAGTTAATGCGAGTAGATTGCGACACTTGGGGTAATGAGAACATGTAATTACATGACATATGCTTAGAAGGATAATATCAACTTGCTACAGAGGGCAGTCCCTTGGAGAGAGAGCTATATATAGAGCTATAAGGTTGGGAGGAGATCCATCTCTCTAGCATGTGGTGGTCCTAATGCGCTACTTCTTCACAGACATAGTAGAGCCTAGTACTTTTATGGAGACCTTCACAATTCATCACCTCTCTCATGAACTTCATTTTGATTTTCCTCTCTTACTTCTATTCACGTGCATTTAAGGAATTTTGTTTGTGCTTCTTGACCCTCATGATGTTGTTTCATGAAGCAAAGATTATCAACCTTCCTTAACGACTAAGCAAAGACACCAAACAACTTATGAACCCGTGATCCAACGAAAGGGAAGACTATCTCTATCCATGAACTGGAGTAGACTTATGCTCTATCAAATATGGAAGTCTAATCTAATCATTTGATGTGCCCACCTTCCTTTTTCTCATGGAATGGGTGGCAAAAAGACCATAGGCTATCGTCGATGGAGATGGGATTTGAACCCACATTGTCTTTTATTAGAAATATCCATGCTATGCACGAAGCAAAATGTTTTATGCTTTATAGCACTCAATTGAAGAAGGATGTTGGCTTGTTTTCTAGCATGCAAGGAAAGACAAAATCTGATGGGAGTTAGAGGGTTCAAGCTCATGCACGCATCCTTAGAGGCTAATCAGCTAAGGCACTATTGCGTCAGTTCTAGTGTGCAACATCAATTTTCCCTACAAGGAGTTCACATGAAACATACATAATTGCAACCACTCATTATTTAACCAAGTGGGTAGAATTAGGAGATATGCACAAGAATGATGCTCAAATAATAGAAAAATTCTTATTTGAGAATCTATTCACAAGGTATGGATTACCTATTGAGTTACTTAGTGATTGAGGCACTTACTTCTTGAATAAGGTTATTGAATATCTAGTTCAAGAGTTCATGGTCATACACAAGAAGTCAGCCACATATCATCCACATTCAAGTAGACAAGTTGAGAGTAAGAACAAGATTATATACAATGTGCTCACTAAGATTGTAGATAACAAATGATCTGACTAGGAAAAATAGCTACATCATGTTGTTTGGGTGTATCACATGGCCTACAAAACCACGCTAAATGCTATCATCTTTTAGATGTTTTTTGGAAAACATGCGGTATTATCCTTGGATTTTTTCATCTCCACACTAAAGGTAGCTCAAGAATATCAATGGGAAGACCATGAGTTATCTTCTAGGATCAGTGGTTTAGAAAAAATAGGAGAGACAAGACTACATATTGTGGCATGGAAATATGCAACTAAGAAGTGAAGAAAGGCTTATTTTGATGTTCATATTAAAGATAAAGGCCTTAAAGTTGGAAACCTAGTATTGGTACAAATGTTGAAGAAACATGCCTAAAAAAATTGGAGAAGCATGGATATGGATCGATGTTCATCAATAAAATTTCCACAAGCAAGCTTGTTCAATTATCTGCATTAGAAGGTAAAGTACCAAACTACATTAGTGGATGTCACATCAAATTGTATCAAGAATCCTTAACAGAAGAGATGCTCACACTCTTAAACAAGGTCAAGAAATGCAAAGAATAAGAACAGAGAATTAGGGAGGAAGCACAAGAAAAGGCTATATAGCAAATTAGAAAAATAAAATTATGATATCAAGGACTAATCTCCAATCCTCAAGCACCATGCTATCACATGGCAATGTGCCAAGTGTACACATATATGATGTTGATATATTTAGGTAGTGACGTGTGTGAACACACTAGCACCGCCAGGGCACTTTTTTCCCTCTTTAGGAGGTTTTTTTTCCCCTGGCTTGTATATACGCCTATTGCCCTAATGGGCTACTTATCTTTGTACATTCTCTAGTAATACATTCACTATTGTGTGTTGTGCTCCAAGCTTCTTCTTCTTCCTTGTGCTCTTCGCATGCTTCCACAGACGTCTAACTCCAACAATCGGTATCAGAGCAGGTCATCGCTTCATCTAGGGCGTCATCGACACTTCTTCGGTTGCAGTCTCAAAATCGCACGAATTTTGGTGAGCATACTCAACGTGTTTTCGAGATCCAAACTGCTTCGCTCTGTGGTGCCGAAATCGCGATCTGAGCTCATTTCAGCCTCCAAACACACTATCACAGCGCTTGTGCAGGCCATTTCGTCTTTTTGTGCTAAAGCTATATACCAGTTTCTGTCAGCCAGTATAAGCATCTCGAAGTCTGCTACAGGTCTAGTGGAATTTGTCTGGGCAGTTCTGTTCAACCTTTTGAGATACAGTCAATTTTCTGCATCAAGGTATTTTAGTCACCAGCCATGGCTGAAAGCAGTGATGTATTCCGTATGTTGGCTGTTGAGGATAAGTTGGATGGTACCAACCACCCGTTATGGGCTTATATGATGCAACATGTGTTGGTTGCAAAAGGACTATGGAACATTGTGCAGGGTGTCGAAAAATGTCCTATCACACCTGCAACTATTACAACTACAGGTACTGAAGCTGATGCAGAAGGTGTCAAAGATGATGATATTCTGCATATTCTTGTTCGTGCTGCGGTTTCTGTTGCACCTACTGTAGAGCAGATTCGCTGGGATGGCAGAGATACCCAGGCACATGCATTGATAGCTTTTTTGTCAAACGTGCCATTATTCCACACATTCGCTCTTGCAAAACAGCTAAGGATGCTTGGGATACACTTACCACATTGTACCAAGCTAGGAATGAGGCTCGTGTTGCTTACCTCCGAAAACAATTGGAGAGTGAGCACATGAATGAAGGTGATTCTATGGATAGTTTCCTAACGAAGATCAAAGACTTGAAGAAATAGTTGATTTCTATTGATGAGGTTATACCAGATAGCTCACTTGTGCAGACCATTCTGAATGGTCTTCCTGATTCATATTAGAGTTTTGCTTCTACTCTTCGGTTGATGATGAAAGGCAATCCAAATGCCTTATCATTTGAGGAGTTAGTCTCTGTTTTGTTGCAGGAAGATCAGTCCAGGCAGAACAGGTCCATTATGCGAGTTGCATATCAAGCTTTCCTGGCTAGTCAGAAGGGCAAAGGAAAATGGAGCTCTTCAACTAGTAAGCAGAAATCTGCTAATTCTACATATTCGAAGAAGGAAGATAAAGATGAGAAGAAATCAGAAAAGCAAAAATTGTTTTGTAAGTACTGTAAAGGGAAAGATCATATCATAAAGAACTGTCCAAAACTAGCTGCAAAAGAGGCAAAGAAGAAAGAGGTTGTAATGGTTGTTGTAGAGGCCTCTACACCAAAAACAGAGTCTGCTAATCTTGTACAAGAAGAAGAATGGGTGTTTACTACTATCTGCAGTTTTGACCCATCTTCTCATGAGCAGTGCATGTCTGTACTAGACTCAGATGTTTGGTATTTTGATAGTGGGGCGACCAAACATATTATCTCGCAGCGCAGTTTCTTCTCTTCACTCGAGCCTATCCCTACAGGGAATACTGTTACATGCACCAACAACTCCTCTTATCCTGTTATGGGAGTTGGTAAGATCATTTTGACTACTGCTGATGGTAGTTCTTTCACTTTGTCAGATGCTTTATTTGTGCTAGGGATCAAGAAGAACCTGTTATCAGTTTCTGCATTAGCCAAGATTGGCTTGGTTGTGAAATTTGTTGATGATATGTGTATAGTTCATGATCTATCAAATGGCGATGTGATTATTGCTTCTGGCATTTTATGTCGTGGGTTGTATAAGCTCATAGACTATGAAAGATCTGTAAATGATTTTGCATGTGTAGTAAATGATTCTTAGGCTATGTCAGATGCAAAGCTTTGGCATGCATGCTTTGGTCATCTGAATTTTGCTAGTTTGCTACGCCTGTAGAAATCTTAAATAGTGTCCTCTTTGCCCAAACTTGAGGCACCTGGAAAACATGTTTGTGAAGGCTGTATTTTGGGCAAAATGCAGCGTTCATCCTTTCCAAAAGATGGTTCAGTTCAGGCTACTAAGAAATTACAGCTTGTACATAGTGATGTGTGTGGTCCTATGCAGACACCTTCTTTTGGGAATTATCTTTACTTCGTGACTTTCATCGATGATTTTTCCAGACATGCATGGGAATATCCATTGAAGGCAAAGTCGGAAGTGTTCATGTGCTTCAAACAGTTTTTGGTTTTGGCTGAAAATCTGTCAGCATGTAAAATGGGCACCTTTCATTCTGATCGAGGGGGGGAATATATGTCTTCTGATTTTAATGCATTTCTGGCTAAACGTGGGATTAAACACCAGTGTATAGTGCCGTATACACCTCAACAAAATGGAGTTGTTGAACGAAAGAACAGGTCACTCATGGAGATGGCAAGGTGTATGGTCAAGAGTCAGGCTTTACCACATAGTTTGTGGCTTGAGGCTGTCATGTGTGCAGCATATGTACTGAACAGGTGTCCCACAAAAGCGCTCCAGTCTATCACTCCATATGAGGCTTGGCATGATCGCAAGCAATCTGTTGCTCATCTGCATGTTTTTGGTTGTTTGGCATATGCATTAGTGCCTGAACGACATCGTAGAAAATTGGATGATAAAGCAGTAAAATGTATTTTTGTTGGGTATAGTTCTGAAAGTAAAGGCTATCGTCTGTATCATCCACAGACTAAATGCATTCTTGTTAGCCGTGATGTTGTTTTTGTTGACGACATGATTGCTCCTACTTCATCTACATTTGTATCCATTTTGTATCCAGGAGGCACTCCATTTCTAGTCTATTTCCATTTTATATTGTACTTCCTTTGTATTTGGGTACCTTGCCATGTGCTTCTACCAGTTGTATTCATTCTCCTTTTAAGAGACTTATCCCACATATGATGTACTTTTGAGAGCTCCTCCCAAATCTATATAAGGAGGGCCTCTCCCCTCATTTGTACTTGGTTAGAAGCTTGAGGAGCCTACTCCATGCTCTTGGCAAGCTCATTTCTAATCCATATGAGCTTACCCATTTCATGGTCTACTCATTTTGTGTCTCACACATTCTTTGTTTTGTGAGAGTACTTTACTTTTCATTTTGCTTCCACATGCGTACTCTCTACATGGTATTAGAGTGCTAGGTGGAGGTCTTGGTGGTGTGCTCTGGTGGTCGTTTTGGTGGTGGTGGTGCATTACTTTGGTGGTGTGCTTTCTCATCATTGAGAAAGACCTTTTACCATCAATTTTTGGGACTCATTTTGCCCATTTGCCCACCCTCCCACCCTTTTCTTCATCTTTTTGTACACCATTTACCCCCATTTTCCCCTCCCTCCCACCCACCTTGTGGATTAAATGTGATATTGTTTTTGTCATTATGAAATACTTGTAAATAGGCTCTTAGACAGTTTCCCATTTATTTGGTCATGTTTTAAGTTTAAGTGTTTCACCCTTATTTTGATGGCAATCTTTGAACGCACTTACCACATGCACAAACTGTTCCACCTCTGTCCATGTGTCCATATGAGTGATATTTCTCTCTGTTCAGAGCACTGCAAGGTAGATATCATATGTTGCAAGAGTTGTAATGTCAATATGATGGTTCGATCTGTGTAAATCAGAGCTTCGAAGGGAAGCGACCTGCAGTAAGGAAGGACGTGCCAAAGACACCCTCAACAACTTTGTAGCCATCTCAGGGAAATGCTTCACTGTGTAGCCATAAGTGTTGACCTGAGAGAGATGGTCTCCTGCAAACGATGATATTCAGTAATCTTCTATGTTGTATGACATCAGCCATTGTGCATGAATTATACATGCCATGCGCATATCGTTTTGCGCTTTCTTCTTACATCATCTCAGAGAGACCGAATCGAGCTTATCACTCTCTATAGCTTATCACTCGAAGCTTACCACTCTCTCTATAGCTCACCGCACAGCTGTCGGCATCTCTGGAGACTCCACAGCTCGTGACCTTTTGATGTTGTGAAGTAGAGAAACAGAAAAACCTCTGAGCAATCTGTGCCAATTCGTTCTCAATGTGCGAGAGAGAGAGAGAGCACCCGACCGAGCTCTATCGATTCAGTGCATCAGGCCCTTGTTCTCAGGCATCCAGGTTTCATCGCATGGCACCACAGATTTTTGAATTGGTTCTTGTGATGATATCCGATATGATCTAATCAGCTTAGCACGCAGTATTCACGTGATAGGTGAATATACTACATAACCATATGTTACGTGGCAATGTTGCCTCTGTCATAGCATTACATTCTACCTGATAAGCATAGCTTCCAGAGAGAAACAACGAGCTTGCTCCACGTGCTTGACTGGTTATATGGTTATATGCCATGAAGCTCTACTTGAGCATGAAGTCGCCTACATCCCTATCTGCAATAGACAACAGGTGATAGCTCTTCACAGATAATGCTATGAGTTGCAACATTGCAGAAAAGCTTATCTCACGCGTTTGACGCACATGTAGGCAATATAGCTCCAGCGCATACTAAGCAGTGGTGGAGGACACCTCACCTCAGAGCACAATACAGAGAATGACATATCGAGAAATCAGAGGAATCTGATCGAGGCTGCGTGCCACACAAAATCGCTGCAGCTCACACTAAAGGCGCAATAATCGTGCAAATTCAGTGGACTCTTTCTGCCCACCACAAGCCCCTGTAGCACGCCATGCCAAGCTCCTGGAGCTCCATTTACAGATCACCGGATGAACAGTAAAGCATTAGCAAACAGTCACATGGAGTCTCAGAAGAGCGGCAGCCTGCAAGCTATCTTGCGATATGTGGAGCTGAGATTCAGCAGTTGTTAGAGGCATTTACATCATCACTGATGCATGATCAATATACATTGAACTTATCTACTTCTGTGTTGAGTGTGCCATCGAGTCTATCATTCTCTTGTTTTTGGTGATTTGTTTCAGTCGAAGATCAGAGATCATAAAGTATCTTCACTTTGACATTCTCTTTGCCATAATATTTAAAGCCCCATTGTAATTCGCATACATCTTTGTAGTGGACTATGAAGCAACTTATATTTACCTTTGTATTGATCCAAGGGCACTTATCTATATTGTAAAACATCACACCCTTGTAACACCTTCATATCATTTTCCTCTTTATGGAAATATTCTTGAGATCCATAGTGGCACTCAATTTGGCACCCCTTTGTTTGTATTAACCAAGGGTCATAACCATCCCCATCAAAGTATCCAACTCTACATTTGGCACTAAGTGCCCAACTTTTGTACCATCAAGCATATAAAAGAAACGAGGATATTGTGTGTGTGTGTGCCTTGGGCGGCTACTCTAAGTCCCCAAGTGTGTCTCGCTCTTTGCCAATGGGCTACTCTAGGCCCCTCCAACCCCCCCATCTCAAGGGCATCTACGTCAATTGTTGTGCGAGTGCAAGGCTACTCTAAGCCCCTCCCCCCTCCCCAAGAATTTCAAGTGTGGTGTCTAGTTGTTCATTTCTTTGCAATTTTTTTCGAAGCGGTATTTTCGCCAAGTATCTTTGATAGTATTTCTAAACACTTTACCCTCAACGCTTCGTAATGACCAAAAGTGAAGGTAGCTCATCATCTATGGCTAACTTCTTACCATCTTTCACCCCTATTTTTATGCCTAAGGATGAATGTCTCAATGGACAAAATTACAATCTATGGAAAGATGTCATGCGCGCCTATCTCTACATGAATCTTCTTCATGAAGTCGTAGATGGGTCAGACCCCAAACCCAATAGGGATACCAACTTAGACAATTGGCATGTGTGGAATGTCGAGGACAAAAGAGCCTTAGGTCAGCTGTTACTTGCGTGCGAAGAACTGATGAAAGGACATATCACTGCCTGCAAGATGTCCAAGGATGCTTGGGATACGTTAGCCGCTTTGTATGAAGACAAAACCCCTTCGAAGATATATGCATTAGAGGCCGTGTTTCATAATTTGACCATTAGGGCACACGACACAATTACCAAGGTCATAGCCCAATTTGAGGATTACCAGCGTAAATTAGCACTATGTGGTAGGTAGATCTCTAGTGAAGACATGGCCATTCGGCTTCTCAACAAGTTACCTAAGTCGTACGAGACATTTTTCACAACTTTGTATAATTGCGGCCAAGTCTTATCTTGGGAAGAGGTTCGTCGACTATTGCTCCTTCACGATTCGAGAGCAAAATCGACTTCCTCCCAGGAATCTGCCATGAAAGCCAAAGGCCCATTCAATAAGGGAAAAACCTCAAGTCATCAGGCTAGCAATGGATCTAAGCAAGGATCGCATAATTCATCATGCCCAATACAATTGGCTCATAGAAAATCGATTCGAAGAAGTTCACTTGTAATTTTTGTGGCAAACCTGGCCACATTGAAAAATATTGCTTCAAGAAAAAGAACCAGGACAAGTCTAAGTCTAATTCCAAGAGTGAACATCGTTCTCACTGCACAAGTGAAGACCTATTTTTCACAAGTGAACACAAAGCACTTATGGCCCAAGAAAGAATGGATTTTTGATAGTGGTGCTTCATCCCACATGTGCCATGACAAAGATGACTTCCATGAGTTGGAAGGGCATCAAGGGCAAGTTTACCTTGGAGACAACAAGTGCATTGAAATCCAAGGAAGAGGAAAAGTTCAACTCATCAACTCTAAAGACGAGACCAAGTCATTAAAAGATGTTCTTTATGTACCAAGCCACTGTAAGAATCTTCTTTCAGCCAAAGCCATCACAAAGTGTGACATGACGGTTCAATTCGATCACAACAAAGTTCAAGTCATTGATTGTGAATCAAATGAAGTGATAGCTCAAGGATATGAAGATAAGGGTCTCTACAAGATTTCAAGTTTTATGGCCAAGGATTCAAGTCTCAACTTGTGGCATTGTAGATTTGGATATAGCTCTTGCTTAGCTAAGATCTCTTCCAATCATCTTGTCAAAGGTCTACCCGGGATCGCACAAGTGGAATTGAATTGCAAAGCATGTGACAAGCAAACAGCTTTCTCTTTGCCTAAAGAAGCATCCATTTCTGCAAATAACCCTTAGCATTAGTCCATATCGACATTTGTGGACCTATGAGTACACCTTCTCTAAGTTAGTCAATTTACTTCTTCCTGCTTGTAGATGACTTCACTAGATACACATGGGTTTATTCACTCAAGCATAAAGAAGATGCCATTTCCAAGTTCAAGGAGTGGACAGAAACAATTGAAGAAGACTTTCCAAGTTCCTTGAAGATCATTTGATCTGATGGAGATAGTAGTCACAATTTCTCCAAGTACTTGAAGCAACATGGAATCAAGTATCAAGCCAAGCAAGATACTCAACCAGGTATTGCATTACAAAAGAGTCGAAGTGTGATCCAAATGGCCAAAGTAATGCTTAGACAAAAGCAACTACCACTAAAGTATTGGGGTGAAGCAGTGCAGACAGCAGTACATGTACAGAAGAGAGGTGTTTCAGATGTTTTGAAGATCAAAACACCATTTGAGGCTTACTTTCAAAAGAAGCCAAGTGTAAGCTATTTCCGCATCTTTGGTAGTGATGCCTACATCCAAGGCCATAATGATGATCGGCCTAAATAGTACATTTTTATCGGGTACAGTGAGCAACAAAAGGCATACAAACTCTACGACCCAAAGAGTCACTTAGTTATAGTAACCAAAGACTGCACCTTTGATGAATACTCTAAGTATTCATCCCTTTTGGATCCTCCCATTTCACATTCAGAGGGGGATCATCCCAGTTTTGAATAGTCACACTATGTGGAGCATGCTCTCTTTGTACATGACTTTCCCGTTCATGATACAGTTTTGGAGCAGGAGGAATCAGAGATATCATCTCAGCTTATCCCTCAGATGGATTTACCTATCGTATCATTGAAGGCTTATATTTCCCCTCAGCTTCAGTTCGGCATTACTCCAGGATTAGTGACTCGTCATTTTCCATTCCTATCTTCGAGAGTCCACTTACCTCATCTACTGCAACATTCTGAGCATGTACTTTTCCATTCATGGAGTCCAGCATCTCTTCACTTGCCACAGGATACTCCTGCATCTACTTGGATTCATCACTTAGTTGTATCATATTCTGAGCCAGCTTCTCAGTTTAGAGGGGGCTTCCAAGGTTCTACCGACACACATCAGGACTTTGTACACTCCATGGAGGGCTTCAGCATACAGATGTACTACCATGTGACTATGATTTTATGCTTCATGCTTTATGTTTCACTCTTGTAGGACCTACTTCTTGGCACTACACATAGTGTGGTGGACATGGTGAAAGCTTTGGAGGTTTTGACATACCACATGGAGTCATCCTACCTATCTCGCATGGAGGTGATCTCGTCTAGTGAGATCTTGTTCCGCCCGTGTACCTCATTGGTGGCGTATCTCTAGAGCATTTGCTTGATCCATCTAGTGGACATATTATGGAGTACCTGGCGATCCCGCATGATCGATACCACTTGGAGGCTATGGATTCCCAGATGTCGACTTCCTGGTACTCGTGCTACTGCTGCTGATACATTCTTGCTGGATTTCTCACATACCCTAGCAGCCTCCATACACTCCAAAATGGAGCTGCAGAGGGGGTGTTGATGGCATGATTGCTCCTACTTCATCTACATTTGTATCCGCATGAGTGCATCTCCATTTTGTATCCAGGAGGCACTCCATTTCTAGTCTATTTCCATTTTATATTGTACTTCCTTTGTATTTGGGTACCTTGCCATGTGCTTCTACCAGTTGTATTCATTCTCCTTTCAGGAGACTTATCCCACATATGATGTACTTTTGAGAGCCCCTCCCAAATCTATATAAGGAGGGCCTCTCCCCTCATTTGTACTTGGTTAGAAGCTTGAGGAACCTACCCCATGCTCTTGGCAAGCTCATTTCTAATCCATATAAGTTTACCCATTTCATGGTCTACTCATTTTGTGTCTCACACATTCTTTGTTTTGCGAGAGTACTTTACTTTTTATTTTGCTTCCGCATGCATACTCTCTACAATTTTTGTGGAAGATGCTATTCAACCATTGCTTTGATGTAGTAAGGAGACATCTATTAGCTCCAAAGACATGTATGATACTTTGCTGCCTCTTTTTAGAGGTGCACAGTATAGTGCTAGTCCTAATGAGGCAACTTCTCAACCTTTGCAGGCTTCATGTGATGATGCAGATAATTCCATTTTTTGAAGCAGATGTACATGATGCACTTATTGATGAGAGAGCTGATATTGAGTAGGCAAGAACTATGCCAAAATGGCTGGTGCAGACCTTGCGTGACAGCAAATTAGATGCACCTATGTCATATCATACTCGATCAGGCTCTCATAATGCCTCTTTTGCATCAGATTGCTATGCTATGGCTGCATCTAGTCTCTGTGATGAGAATGAGCCTGTTTTGTTTGATGAAGCACAAAATTCAGAAAATTGGATGGCTGCTATGCAATCTGAATATGATGTTATAATGAAGAATGGTACTTGATCTTTATGTGACTTGCCTCCTGGCAAGAAGGCAATTGGCACTAAGTGGGTATACAAGTTGAAGCATAAACCGGATGGTACAGTTGACAGATATAAGGCTAGGCTTGTTGCAAAAGGTTATGCACAGCAAAGAGGCATTGATTTTGATGAGACCTTTGCACCTACATGTCGTATGACTACTGTTCGGAGCATTTGTGCATGCAGTTGTAGCTCATCATGGTTGGAATGTACATCAGTTGGACATTAAAACAGCATTTCTGAATGGTGACTTGCATGAAGAAGTGTATGTTCTTCAGCCCCGTGGATTTGTGCAGAAAGGGCATGAAAACTAGGTGTGCAGGTTAAAGAAGGCATTATATGGTTTAAAGCAAGCACCACGTGCTTGGTATGAGAAGATACATGCCTATCTGATTGCACATGGTTTTGAGAATAGTCCAATTGAAAGCACCTTATATGTTAAGCATGCTAATGATATGCTTTTGATTATTGTTGTCTATGTTGACGACATGCTGCTCACTAGTCCTATTGAGAAGCATATTGATGATTTTAAGGCTGATTTGCATGCCTCATTTGAGATGTCTGATTTGGGGCATTTACATCACTATTTGGGCATTCAGTTTATGCAAGTTGATGGTGGAATGGCATTGTGTCAAACGAAATATATTGACACATTATTGAAGCGTTTTGGCCTTGAAGACTGTAAGCCTATTGCCACTCCTATGGAGATAGGTTTAGGATTGAGTCTTCATGATGCTCGAGATGCATTTGATGTTGTTCTCTATTAGCAAGCTGTTGGATGCCTGATTTACTTATGCATTACTCGGCGAGATATTCAATTTTTTGTCTCATAGATGAGCAGGGTTATGCATTGCCCACGAGTCAAGCATTGGCAGGTAGTTAAGCGCATCTTTCGCTATTTGAGTGGTACTCAACTACTTGGGTTGTTTTATCCCAAGGGGGGATCACTACCGCCAGATTTGCATGCTTTTTTTGACTCTGATTGGGCTGGTTGCTATGACACTCATGTGTCCACTAGTGTTTTTTGCTTCATGCTTGGTAGCTCATGTATATCTTGGTTGAGCAAGAAGCAGCCTACGGTGGCCATTTCCAGTTGTGAGGCTAAGTATAGGGCAACTTTCACAGCTACTGTTGAGTGTGTGTGGCTCAGATGCCTTATGGCTGATTTGGGTGTTGGTCAGACTTCTGCCACCACCATCTTCACTAACAGTGAGAGCACATTGGCAGTTGCGAGGAACCCTGTGTTCCATGCTTGCACTAAGCACATTGAGGTGCATTATCACTATGTCAGGGAGAGGTTCTCTGCTGGGGAGATCAGCTTGGCATATGTGCCCACACAGCAGAACATTGCAGACCTTTTCATGAAGGCTCTGCCTAGGGAGAAGTTTGAAGCTTTCCACAAAGCTTTGGGCTTACTTCCTTTTGTGGAGTGATTTCCACATCGTTTGGCACTTCCTTATACATGAGCGCCAGCTCCTTGTTCACCGTATCACTCCCAGGGGGGATTTGTTGATATATTTAGGTAGTGATGTGTGTGAACACACTAGGACCACCGGGGCACTTTTTCCCTCTTTAGGAGGTTTTTTCCCCCGACTTGTATATACGCCTATTGCCCTAATGGGCTACTTATCTTTGTACATTCTCTAGTAATACATTCACTATTGTGTGTTGTGCTCCAAGCTTCTTCTTCTTCCTTGTGTTGTTCGCGTGCTTCCGCAGACGTCTAACTCCAACATATGAAAATCATAGAATTATAGATAGATAACCATTAATTTCTATTGAGATAAAAGTCGATACTAAAGCCAAGATTATTAGAGAATTTTTCGATTCATTGTTGCCATTAGTGTCATCCAATATTCCGATTGTCAAGAGTCAAGTGTACATGAATCCAATGAAAACATGTCTCATTAGATTAGGTGGAATAGGAATCCCTTGCTTAGGTGAGGTATAAATTGCCCTTCTCCTTCACGACACACAAGTGAATACATCGCTCTTGGTTTGCCATAGTGAAGATGTTATAGCGCCTTTAGTGTTGATAATCATGTGGTAGACTTAAATTTTAGAAGGCATCTTCTCTAGGCATAGATTAACAAGAAGTTCCTCATAATAAAACTTGAGGGTCCTATTTCTCACGAATATTTTTCTAAGTTAAGATCATGTATACCTAGAAGGCTATTGCAAGATTTGAGTCCATCTCCAATAGTCTTTGGTCCAGCGTTTATCTTTGATACTCATAAGCCATCTCAGTGGCCAAACGAACCGGAGCTATACGGTCTCTTTGGCTACAATAATTCTAACATTTAGATCCCTAGAATCAGTAGCATATTCAATCCAAACTCGTCCGAGTGTTCATTTTGTGAATTCAATAATAAATTAAATTCTGATTTATTCCAATGGTGTATGGCATTGTCCATTGCTTCAACTATTGCCAGCCTTCACGCCACTAACCATATGTATCCATTTGCAATGCTCTTTTTGGAGTGAAAACCAGATATTCTCGTATCACTCTTCCATGCGAAAGAGATAGTCTCGAGCAGCAAGTCATGGCTATCATGGTACAGCAAGATGGCATAATGAAGGAGGATCTTGGAGTTGTTGGGAAAGATGGATGGACACTCCAAGAGATTGAGTAGATACTACTAAAACCTGCTTTGTACCAGCCCTCTGATGCTTTAGAGTTGATAAGTAGACCTCCTTAGCTTTCCAATGAAACCATAAAATGGCCTATGTACTTTGGAAGTTATGTGTGTAATGATTGAATCAAAACAGATAAACTTGAAACTCATCCTTGGCACAAATAAAGCATTCGACAATGTAAAAGAACTACCATCAGCAGTAGTCAGAATTATCTTACCAACTCCCATGGTAGGATAAGAGGAGTTGTGGGTGCACGTGACATTATTCCCTATAGGTTCAAGCTCAAGTGAAGTGAAGAAACTACGCTGCAAGGTAATATGTTTGGTTGCCCCACTATCAACGTACCAAACATCTGAGTCTACTACATACATACAATGTTTGTGAGAAGATGGGTCATAATTGCAAACAGTAGTAAGTGCCCATTCTTCATCTGCACAAGATTAGCAGACTTTGTTTTGGGTGTAGAGGCCTCTGCAACAACCATTCTAGTCTCTTTCTTCTTTGCCTCTTTTGTAGCCAGTTTTGGACAACTCTTTATGACATGATCATTTCCTTTATAGTATTTGCAAAACAATTTTTGCTTTTGTGTTTTCTTCTCGTCTCTGTCATCCTTCTTTGATTGTGCAAGGTTAGTAGATCTTTGCTTACTAGTAGATGAGCTCCATTTACCTTTGCCCTTCTTACTAGCTAGGAAAGTTTGATCTACAACACACATAATGGACCGATTTTGCCTAGACTGATCTTTGTGCAACATAATAGATACTAACTCCTCAAATGTTAAGGCGTTTACCCTAACTCATCTTGTCAAAGGTCTACCCGGGATCGCACAAGTGGAATTGAATTGCAAAGCATGTGACAAGCAAACAGCTTTCTCTTTGCCTAAAGAAGCATCCATTTCTGCAAATAAACCCTTAGCATTAGTCCATATCGACATTTGTGGACCTATAAGTACACCTTCTCTAAGTGGGTCAATTTACTTCTTCCTGCTTGTAGATGACTTCACTAGATACACATGGGTTTATTCACTCAAGCATAAAGAAGATGCCATTTCCAAGTTCAAGGAGTGGACAGAAACAATTGAAGAAGACTTTCCAAGTTCCTTGAAGATCATTCGATCTGATGGAGATAGTAGTCACAATTTCTCCAAGTACTTGAAGCAACATGGAATCAAGTATCAAGCCAAGCAAGATACTCAACCAGGTATTGCATTACAAAAGAGTCGAAGTGTGATCCAAATGGCCAAAGTAATGCTTAGACAAAAGCAACTACCACTAAAGTATTGGGGTGAAGCAGTGCAGACAGCAGTACATGTACAGAAGAGAGGTGTTTCAGATGTTTTGAAGATCAAAACACCATTTGAGGCTTACTTTCAAAAGAAGCCAAGTGTAAGCTATTTCCGCATCTTTGGTAGTGATGCCTACATCCAAGGCCATAATGATGATCGGCCTAAATAGTACATTTTTATCGGGTACAGTGAGCAACAAAAGGCATACAAACTCTACGACCCAAAGAGTCACTTAGTTATAGTAACCAAAGACTGCACCTTTGATGAATACTCTAAGTATTCATCCCTTTTGGATCCTCCCATTTCACATTCAGAGGGGGATCATCCCAGTTTTGAATAGTCACACTATGTGGAGCATGCTCTCTTTGTACATGACTTTCCCGTTCATGATACAGTTTTGGAGCAGGAGGAATCAGAGATATCATCTCAGCTTATCCCTCAGATGGATTTACCTTAATCCTCCAACCTTGTCTTCCAGCTGCAAAGCCATTGCGATTACTGCATCTAGCGTCATAGCACCTACACAGCGTATGATCATAATCTGTTTAAGTTGTGGAGTCAAGCCATTGATGAACCACTGAGTGATAACGTCATCCGGTAGGTTGGCATGTGCTGGTGGTAACTGCCTTAGATGCGTCCTGAATATGGTAGCATACTCCTGTACAGTTTGATTTACCTTCTGTCTGTTGTTTTGCAGATAATCAAAGATTTCGGCTGGATTCTTCTTTAGCCTGAATCGCTGCAAAAAGGCATCTCGTACCACTTCATAGGTGCCGAAGTGATTAATATCATATTCTGTAAGCCATCTAGCTGCTTCATTGATCAATGTAGATTGAAAGACAATAGCTTTATACGCCGGATCCGGTGGATGGTTGAGAACTTCGTAACTTATCTCGAATGTGCGTACATGAGCATCCGGATCATCTCCTGGGAATCCACCAAATTTAGTGTACGTCACTCCTGTCGGAGGCAGCCTAGGTGGACATAACTGTTGTTGCTGCTGCCCGTTCATGGTGAGTGTGTTGTGACTATCTTCTGTATCTCGGGGCTGAATTGCTGAACTCTCAGAAGCTGTATCGTCGGACTCTGCACTTTCCAGTGTGATGATCTTGTTTAGTATGCTTCGAATCTCAGTTTCGAACAATTTCCCTTCCTTCTTGATGTCAAGTGAAGGGCGGCTTACTCCAAATAGTGGGGACTGGGCTGAAGATTCACCCAGAAATGGTAACTCATTATCGGAGAACCGTAAATTCTCAGTGACTTGTATCGAAATATCACCGAAGAATATCGATTGTTCACCAAAGCAAAGTACTCCGTCGTCTTTAATGATGTCTTTGACTAAGGCGTTCCTATTCATCAACAAATTTGAATCTTTACTCAGTTGTCAAATTAACTTCGAGTTGCGTTCTAGTGGATTCTGGAGTTACTATATTTTCGACAGATTGTGCCGAAATAGTACTGGAATGTGCCAGAAATGTAGTTTGTTCTACCGGAATCTGACCGGAATTACTAAAAACGTTCTTTGCTGTCTTATCCACTGGTTTGGTACTTCCCGCGCTTCTGCCTCCTGGAGGCGTCCTTAGCAGGTTAGATACCCACGTTTGTCTATTCTTAGGATACGTTTCGCCGGATCGAGTAACTGGCATATACTGCGCGTACTATTCTTCTCTACGATCGTTCAAAAAGTTCTGAGATCTTTACTTACAAGTAATCAACGAACATTTTCGATGCAACTTTTCTATAGGTAATCGACAATCTTAAGGCCTCTTTCCTACAGATAGTACTTTCGTCAAGTAACTAGCAATCTTGATGCCACCTTCCCACAGACGGCACCAGTGTTAACTAGTGTTAACTAGCAGAGTTGAAATGCTCAATTGTTAAACGCCTGATTCTAACTATCAGAATGGCATTTAACCAGTCTTAGTGGGTTCTTGGGAGTGGTAGGGGTCTGTTAGACAGAGGCCCTGTACTTAGTTCCCAAATCTTAGCCACGTCAGAGACATGTAATGTCACGTCTTAGCTCAATTACTCAGGTACCGCACACACTTAGGTATTCTACTGTTACATACTACCTCGTGGTACTACTCAGAACAATAGAATACTTCAACTTTACCGAATATAGGTATATACTCCTAATCCACAGTATGGCGACAATCCAAACACGATTCAATCTCAGTACACTATACAGCTACACAGATTTATTCACCAAATTTCACACATGACAACTTGACACATTACTAGCAATTCCAGGCCTGTAGCCTTTCACCAAGTACTCTGCTCTGGACACTGAACAGTGTGAACGAACAAATCACATCAGTAGCAAAGAACGAACCACAGAGCGAGTCAGTTACTCCGATCGTATACAGTAACAACGCAAGACGGTCACACAGATGAATCACCAAGTTAACGTGACTACGAACACGCACATCAAGCGCGGATGGATACAGAACGCAAGATCCTGCTCAGATATTGGACACAGAAATAATTACTCAGATAACTACTCAAATACTAGAGAAACAACAGTAACACAGTAATAACTACTCAGATATCAAAAGAACAACAACACAATGAAATCGGACACACCCATACGAACAGTCTGGTGATTTTGAAAATCGCGCTCGCGCTCCCTTCGCGTATCTTTTCATTGCTTTAAATAGGAATTTTACAAATGAAGCATAACCGCTTTTCGCGCGTGTGATTACACGTTTTTGTTTTACATTTGCCAATCCGGCGGCCAACTAACAATGGTCCTAGTGTGTTCACACACATCACTACCTAAATATATCAATAGTTATTTACCTAAAAGACAAATGATTTGTGGTGAGCAAGGCAAATCCTTCCCGATTCATTGAAAGATCACATGGAGAAGTCATATATCTCTATGTGTATGTGAATGACATTATTATGACAGGTAATGATGTGGACAGCATAAGGAGGATCAACCATCAAATGAAGAAAGAGTTTAAGGTAGTGATTTGGGGTAGCTCACATACTTCCTTGGATTCGAAGTCAAGTACACACATCATAGTATGAACCTTACTCAAAGACTTACATGAAAGATATGCTCATAAAGTTCAAAAATGGAAACTGCAAAGGTTGTAGGTACAGTTATAGAAGTGAATACCAAATTGAGTGCTCATGAAGGGGATCTCATTGAAGATGTGACAAGATATCAAATCCTAGAGGGGAGTCTCAATTATGCTACTCTCACAAGAGTAGATATCAATTGTAGTGTGAGTGTTCTAAGATAATTGATGCACTCCCCTAGGAAGCTACGTGTGGAGATAGCCAAAAGGATACTTAAGTATCTCAATGGAACAGTAAAAATGAAGGCCTATTCTATTCATATAGACATCAAGATGTTTTTTGATATAGATTGGGCAGGATCAAGAGATGATAGGAGAAGGTACCTCTAGCTACCTTTCCTTTGCAGGTTCTAAACTCATTTCTTGGTCATGAAAGAAGCAACATATTATTGCTCTCTCTTCTACAAAAGTGGAGTATAGGGATTGGCAAATGCAACTCAAGAAGCTATGTGGATTGAGACATTATATGTTGATCTAGGGATGAAGTCATCTACTCGTCACATATTTGGTGATAACATGAGTTCTTTGCATCTTGCAGCAAACCCTATTCATCATGCAAGGACTGAGCACATTGAGGTTCATTACCACTATGCTAGCGAGAAGATTACAACCAAGGAGATTGAGATTTTAGATATCTCAACTCAACAACAATGTGCAAACATGATGACTAAAGCATTGGATGGAGTAAAGCTAAGCAAATTCAAATCAATGATTGGACTTCAGGAAATTGCAAAGGAATGAAGACTCAAGCATCTTAAGGTTGAGTTGGAGTTGTTGGTACATATGGAAAGCCTAAGTGCTTGACCATATTTTTGGATTACATTTGACCATGAGAAGTAATGTGTGTGTATACACATATCCTTAGGTCATAACTAAGGATAAGTCTCACTATATTTTTACCTATTGTAAAAGTCTTTTATGATGAAAACTCAAGAATAAAAGTAGCTTTGAAGGGAGCCAAAAACCAAAATCCACATTTGAATTCAAAATTCAAATGAGGAGATAAAGTGATTGGAATCTTTTGCTAGAATCAATCAACAATTATCCACCAAAATCAAAGAAAAAAGCTTCTATATACTTCAGTGAGGAAGTCACATGATACAACAGAGCTCTCATTTACTTCTAGAGTGGAGCTTGTACTTATCTCATAGCCATCGTAGTCCTCCAACATCCCCAAGCAATGTACTTTACATATCTATACATATACCTAAAGTTTCATCATCGTCTTTAGCTACTATGCATTACTGTTTGTCTATTGTCTATGTTTACTCACTTTACAAACTCATAGAAGTACACCTATGGTCTCATTTTCTCATCCAATGATTGTATCATAAAGGTAACATCATTTTGAGCTTCTGCATGCAATATTTTCATAATTGGAGATCTATGTTCAAAGATATGAATCAACTCTATGACTATGTATGTGTTATGTCCGTTCTTAAGCATTTTTCATCAAGGACTTGCAATAAATTTTTGAGAAATTCTTGCAAGTTGTTCTAAAGATCAATCAAATGAAGTGTTATTTCATGGTTACAGAAGGCACCTTACTTGGACACATTATGTCTATTAAAGGGTTCATAATCTATCCTCATTAAATAGCTACAATTGTGATCGTCCTATTCCAAGGTTTCTAAAGGAACTACAAAGCTTCCTACATCTATTGGCTATCATTGAAGGTTCGTAAGTATGTATTCTTATTGAACCCGTTGTTTTTCATGTATCACAAGCAAGAAGGAAAGATTCAATTGGACCCCTCAAGCATATCAACTTCTTGGAAAAATGAACATGAGCTTGTGCACCACATTTTCTTATCACATGAAATTGGAGTGTAGAATTTCATGTTCGCCTGATGCAAGTTTTATGTGTAGTGGGAGAAATCTTATCAAATTCATC
Source organism: Ceratopteris richardii (assembly GCA_020310875.1). Lineage (NCBI taxonomy): Eukaryota > Viridiplantae > Streptophyta > Polypodiopsida > Polypodiales > Pteridaceae > Ceratopteris > Ceratopteris richardii. The sequence goes on along the minus strand of CM035425.1, from coordinate 104,881,077 downwards.
CACCATTTATGTGTCAGATCACTATATTTCTTATGCAAGAAAAGTGGAGTTCAAGGTTTGTGGAAGCATACAAACACCATAAGGAAGAAGAGAAGTTTGGAGCACAATATAATAATGAATGTATTACCAAGTGAATGTATGACTCATTAGGGTTATCGACATACATACAAGCCACGGGAAAAAATCTTCTAAAGATGGAAAAAAGTTCCTTGGTGTTTGTAAGTGTGCTCACACACATCACTACCGAAATATATCAACAAATCCCCCCTAGGAGTGATGTGGTGAATAAGGAGCTGGAACCCATGTATCAAGAGGTGCAAAACTAGTGGAAAGACATCAATCTACAAAAGGAATTAAGCCCAAAACTTTGCAAAATCTTCAAAATTCTCCCTAGGCAGAACCTTTGTGAGAAGGTTCATGTTTACTACTTTAACTCCATAGAAACTAGAGTTTGGAGAATTGGGATTCTCGAGATTATCTCAATGCATTTCTATCCCTTAACCATAGTTTACAATAAAAACTTATGAGATTCAGCACTAACTAGGACATAAAGATAGATAATTAACAAAGAAAAATTACTCAGAGACAATACAATTGCAGAGAAAAGATTCTGTATTCATTGACATGTATCCAAACAAGATTACAACTGGCAACAATCGCTGAATGATCTTCCATAAAATAGTTACATGGAATGAATGGTTAAGTTCCTAAGAAGTCCAAGAGTTACGAGAAAATTTATAGGATTGTGACATGGATATCTGCACCAACAATAGCCTAACATAGGCACACATGGTGGATCGAATCCACTACATAAATAGATTTTACATTTAATCATCGTGGTCGGATGGAGGGTGCATAATGCGCTCGATATCATACAAAAATTCATCAAAATTTGATTTAGTACGATTCACCGTACTCCTAGCTTCATTTTGGAAATCTTCGTCTGAACATTCAAGAGTATCCCAATTTTCTTTGAAAGTAGATTCTACAACTTTAACCTCTACAAATTTTGAAATTATGGTCTCCAAGAATGATTGGCTAGCTGTAGTCGCTTTTGTCAGCTGGGAAGTAAGTGCGTAAATGACTTCTTCCATCTGGAGCAAAGTCAAATCTTTTGATTCTACCAACTGTTGCAACTCACTTTACATTTTTTGGATCTCTCTAATCTGATTTTATTTATCTACCAATATCTGAGCCTTGTTTGAAATCACATGTTTAGCATCTTGCAATTGAACTTTGATCTCTTTAATACTATTTAGTTTAGCTATGGCTACCTATAAAGTGTATGTCAAAGAAAGAATTTATGAAGATAAACCATCTTTTTCCATCATCAAATCTACTGCTTGGTTCTACAGTAAATCTTTATCTATTCGCACCCTACACAGTTCATCCTGAACTGTCTATAGTTTCTGTTGTGGAACTTGTTGCTCTTCTTCACCTTCTTTGATCTGAGCTTCCATATTCAGTAATTTAGTCTTCATAACCTTTTCCTATTCGATCGATATGTTAGCTCTTCCTGCCTGGCTATCCTGTAATTCTGCATTCTATTGCATAAGATGAGTAATTTCTTCTTTGAGTTTATGTACTTTTGCATCATCAAGTCTTGATGTTACTTCATCTTTCTCCATCTATAATGAACAAAGGGATAATAGCCTAGCTGCATCCCCTATTGTGTTGTTGAAGAAATCTTGTAATCCTTTAAAAACCAAGGGAATATACAAGATGAGTATCCTAATAGAGGAAACTACATTCAACCATAATTGGTACCCCATGAATCCTTGATTGTTCATTGAATGTAGGGAACCATAAAGTGCATTTTGATGAATTACCCATAGATTTACCAGTATGGGACACTTAATTTGTCTGAGCTCGTGACTAGTTTTGGTTCGTAGTCTACTAGAAAGTTGATGGTTGGTGCTCTGAAAATTGAGACTATTGGAGAGCTTCCTTCCTTCGCAACTCCTCTTGCTATGCTTCCTCCTCAACTTGTCAATGGGGGATCTCCTGCTCTGCAGCCAACCGCCATTGCTCTGATGCTTTTGTTGCCTCTACTTCTTCTTGCAGCCTCCAAGCTTCTTCCTCTTGGAAGGTCGAAGAGGTCACCTACTCGTGCAACCTTCTCACTCTCTCCTCCTCCACTCATCAGAGCACTCCCTGCACAATCTCCATTTTTAATCTCTTCTATGCACGATTGGCTTGGGTCTCTATAGCAAGAGCCTTGATCTTTCCCTGATGCTTAAGATTCTACTAGGAACACCATCTTCGCCACCTCCTCGGACTATCATGTTACTCGCACATGAAAGAACTTGGGGAAGGAATTTTGAATTTTAAGTTATTCCATTTGGCCTAAAAAATGCCATGAATGACATATTTTGAGAATATTTAAATGATTTTATGGTAATATACCTTGATGATATCTTGATATTCTCCAAAAGTCTAAAGGATCACCAATGTCATGTAAACATAGTTTTAGAGAAATTAAGAGAAAAAGGTTCATATGTAAAATCGGAGAAGTGCCCTTTCCATCAGAGAGAAGTGGAGTTGTTATGGTACATTCTCTTAGAGAAAGGAATATTTATGGACCCTAAGAAGATTGACACAATCCTTGATTGGCAAGTACCTTCATGTGTTCAAAATGTACACTGTTTTCTAGGGTTCGTCAATTTTTATAGGATATTCATCATAGATTCCTCCAAGATAGTGACACCTCTTACCAAGCTTACATCAAATTCAAAATTATCATGAAACAAAGATTTACAAAAAGCCTTTCAGACCCTAAAATCAACATTCACTAGTGCTCCAGTTTTGGTTCACCTTGATTCTACCAAGCCTTTTTTCCTAGAGATAGATGCATCAAACTTTGATTTGGGGGTGATTTTTTCCCAGCATGGTGATGATAGAAACCTACATCCAATTGCATATTATTCAAGGCAATTCTCCCCTAGAGAGATTAATTATGAAATCCATGATAAATAAGTTCTTATGATAGTGGATGTGTTTGATACTTGGCATCACCATTTAGAAGGAGCATCTCATAAAGTTATTGTGTACAGGGATCATAATTCTTAAAAGTACTTTATGACCACTCACATCCTCAGTAGAAGAAGATATCGAGGGAGTAAATTTCTATCTAGGTTCAATCAAGATGAAGAGGCATTTAATCAACAAGAGAGTGTATTACTCAAACTTGAACATCTCCTGTTAGCAGATATCTCTTCAAACCATCAAGAAGATTTAGCCTTGGCCCATCTGATTTGTGAGACTCCAACAAATGATGAATTATTTTTTAAGGTCAAATAGAATATTCAAGAAGGGAAAGTTTATGAAGTAAATCAATTAAAGGAAAATAATGGGTTACTATTCTATAAGAACCTATTGTACATCCCTCTAGGAAATCCCAAGATCCAATGACTTGAGAAACCTCAAGATAACCTTGCAGCATGATAACTCGTATCAAGAGATTGTTGGTGGCCTCAAACATGGAAGGAAGTCAAAGAATGTATCCAAACTTATGGCATTTGCAATAGATCTAAGATACCACACATCACCTCTTGCAACCTTTACCTATTCTAGAAAGGCCATGGCCTTTATTATCTATGGATTTCATCACAGATATACCAAGGTCAAATAAATGTGATGCCATTCTTGTTATAGTGGATAGATTCACAAAGATGGCACACTTCATTCCAACTATCAAGGTAATTAGAGTTGTAGCCACTACCAAAATTTTTCTCAGATACATCTTTAGGCTTCATGGATTGCTTGATGGTATTGTCAATGATCGAGGTCCACAATTCATATTCAAATTTTGGAACAATCTTTGCAAGCTTCTTGGTGTTCAAGTTAAAATATCTACAACCAATCATCCATAGATTGATAGGCAAACAGAAGGGGTGAATCAATTCCTAGAATAGTATCTGTTACACCATCAAGTATCATCAAAATTATTGGTTTGAACGTTTACCCTTTGTAGAGTTTACATGTAACAGTAGTGTTCATACATCTACCAAGTAGACTCCCTTCTTTGGAAATTATGGACAACACCCAAGGATAGATATACAACTCTCAAATTGTGTCAAGAACCTAGTTGCCATAGATAAGCCCCATTACCTCATGGATATTCACCAAGAACTCAGGCAAGGAATTCATAAAGCTCAAGAACAATATAAGCATTATGCAGTTTAACATCATGTTTAGAATCCATCCTATCACATTGGGGATAAATTTTGGCTACCAAAATTGATTTTCAAACTTCAAGGCCTTATGCAAAGCTATACCATAAGAGATTTGGTTCTTTCACCATCTTGGAGGACATCAATCTAATCACCTTCAAGCTCTAGTTAACGAGTATCATGAGAATGCATCAAATTTTTCATGTATCCATGTCGAAACCATATTAGAATTCACCGCTGAGGGGGAGAGACATAGTCCTTCACCACTTATTGAGATTGACGATCATGAAGAATTAAAAGTTGAGCATGTCCTATATTTGAGATTATCTTGAGGAAGATTGGAGTAGCTTGTTCATTGGAAAGGGTATAACATTATTGATTCTACTTGGGAACTTGTAGAAAACCTTTAGAGAGCACCAATAAAGGTTCAAGAATTTCATAAGAAGAATCCAACGAAACCAAGACCAAAGAACATGACCGCACCTTGTGAAACTCATCGCTTGAGGGGGAGGTGATGTCACGGATGATGTCACGGATACAACAGAAACCATCTTGAATCTTTGGTTCCATGTGACTTTCTATATCTATGATTGGTTTGAAACTTGGAGAGACTAATGCTTCCATCATGTTTAGAATATGTTGAAACCCTAAGATTGACATCATCGATGACATTGTTGATTCATAACCACCCTTGATTACCTATATAAGGAGGGATTAGCCACATACATCCTCAGTCTTGCCAATTCAAGTCTTGGGAGCTCAAGGAGTTGTTATCAATAAGTACGTAATTTCAAAGTTTTATTTCTAGTTCTCATTGATGTTCCTTATTCTAGTGCTCACTATCCTAGTTCTTGGATATCTAGTCTTGTCCTCTTGTAATCTCATAGTACGGGATCTTGAAAAATTATTTCTAGTATTTAGTTCATCTCCCTCAAGGGAGTTCTTGTAACCTAGATATCTTGCATCATACCTATGGTCTCGAATTGTGGGATCTTTTGAATCCAATCTAGTCTAGTTATCCATACCTATCAGTCGTGGGTTGTGGGAATTCTTGTCAGACATTGGTCTACAGAGACCATTCCATGTGTGTGTGGGACGAGGGCTAGTTAGCCAAGGTCCTAAGCTCGGGGATATATCCTAAGGTATTTGATGGTTAGTGGGGATGAGTGTTGCATGCTGGCCACATGGCGACACTAGATCATTCCAAATCACTGCTATTCTAGATACAAGAGGATATAATGGATGGGAGGAGAGTGGCACACACATCATTCGCATGTCTTCTTTTGAGGAGATCCTCACACTTGGTATCAGAGCCTATTTGATTTTGGAAGTTTCCTCCATCGTCGTGTGGTGTTTTTCATCATCTCTTGCACGTAGAGTTGCGTTTTTTTTGCATGATCTTTGTCATCTTGCATTATCATCAATTTCTGAGCCGCCATCGGAGTTCTTTGCTGTGGAGTTCTCGGAGTGCACAATCCCATAGCCGTCGCCTTTGGGTGCAGAAACAAAGATAGTTCAGGAATACCCCTTGAAGATGACACGCATAGCAACCCCTATTTTCACTAGCTACCCGTCTCGTCAAACATCTCTGCGTGCAAGACTTCAGCACAGCCCAAGGAGAGTTGCGGGATGCACGTGATTGCCCACATCTCACCGCTCTCCCCGAGCGTGTCAGTATGGTTACCCGATTTTCATTTGCAGGCACCAGTTATTACAGGCGGTGGAATTTGGTTCTCAGCCACCGATGGCGTCACAGAGAATATTGCGCATACGTTGTTTTTTGAATTGAGGAGAGCGCTATCGTCGGGTGCATATACTTCCATGGTTGCTTAACAGCAGATGTGAGATAAAGCACATGCAACGGACACGCATGCAGGTGTCAGAGCCGTCTTCTTCAAAGACCGCTGACCAGCTTATCAGTAGTGGAGGGGTCCAGAACGCTATCCGTCTGAAACTTCAGAGCGTTGCTTTCTCTAGAGACTTCCGTGCAGCTATTCAGCAGGCAGACACCATAGAGAGTACTCTGTATATGTTTTTTTTAAGAGAACTGAGAAGTCGAGTCCATTTGTACTTTCTCAGCTTTGACAAAGATATGTGGGATAAGTCTCATCTCTGCGCGCGCTCCCAGACAACTTCAATTTTGTTTTTTCGTGATGCCATAGCCAAGAGCTTGAGTATTTAGAAATTTGGTATTACCTAGCTCCACATAATTGGCTATGTCTGGAGCATATCTTATCCAAATTTGGATATCTTTGTTGCAATGGAAAGCTTTCTCAGAGCTCTATCCAGAGAGTGTTTGAACGCACACTTTGGAATTAGTTCCTTTCTGCGACAGAGGGTGAAAGTGGACTGTTCTTCATCAAGCATCATCAACAAAGCACTTTTTGAAGGCATATGTGATCCACGAACCAAAGGGAGTCGATACTCTACTCTTAGTTCTTCAATTGGATGCTTCACGAATATCAAAAGAATTTGAGATAAGTATTTAGTCTATATTTGGTTGATTATTCTATTGATTGTGCATGTTAGAAGTATTCTTGCATTACGCATAGGATGACAAAAGTAGAGCGTTAGTAGAAGATGTATGTTCGATGCTTGAGCTTTTTTTGCAGGTGGTAAGTATCAGCAGGTATTAGAAAAAAATAAATAAATAAATATATATATATATATATATATATGAGGGCCTGTAGAGCCCAACAACATACTTGGAAAATTTTTCAATTGCAGGTGTTCGTTGAGAAGACAAAATAGATCGTGTCTGACGGCACTCATGATTTGATTTCGTTGAATGCTTGACGCTTTTTGAAATTGCTGGATTTTAAAGTGACGCCGTTAAGCTGTTGAAATTTCTAAAATATTAGCATACATGTGCATTGAAGTTTAGGAAACATATTAAAGTTTCTTTCTTTTATCTTTTTCTATTAAGCAAAGGCTTTGATTGTTCTTTTTCTGTTTACCACTAGTATATACGATTAATTAGTGTTTTTTTTTTTTTTGAGAGAGAGAGAAAACCAAAAGAAAAGTTACTTGCCTTTAGTCCTAGCATGGAACCCGAACCATCATCACCTGCTAGGACCCTTATGCCAGAACCTCCAGTTGATCCAATTCAAGCCATGAATAATAGAATTTCATTCTTAGAGAGTTCTCTTCAAACACATACGTGGTTCCAAGAAAAGATACCCTTATGCCAGAACCTCCAGTTGATCCAATTCAAGCCATGAATAATAGAATTTCATTCTTAGAGAGTTCTCTTCAAACACATACGTGGTTCCAAGAAAGAAGAAGAGCCGCTCGATTCTGATTTGCTAGGGATGGAGGTAGATGCTCCAGATGAGCATCAAACTTCAAAAATCCCTAGAGATAGCGTCTTAGTTAGAGAAGCCAGATGGTAGCTTAAGGATCTTAAGCCGCCAAGATATCATGGCTCAACTAGCGCTAGGACTGCTGACGAAGTTGAGCAGTGGCTCAACAAGTGGGAACAGTGCTTCCGCTTGTGTCATATCATTGATGATAGGCACAAGATTCAGCAGGCCACTTATAACCTTATGGATGTCGCATATAGGTGGTGGCGTAAGATAGAGCAGGATAAGAAGGAGCCCACGGCATGGGATCAATTTAAAATCCTATTTTATAACAATTTTATAACACCTGATGAAACGTCTAGAGCATTAGACACTTGGTTCTTCATCAGTCAGAAGAATCAATCAATTCAGGAATATGCAAATGGGTATAGAGAGGTGCTTCTTAAAGTACCTGATACCATTCCAGAATTTCTTCAAGTCCACAAGTCTGTTTTGGGACTCAGAGAAACTATCCGACCTTTAGTGATAAAGAAACGGTGTCAGTCTTTGGCACAGGCCACAGAGATGGCCTTGGTTTATGAGGACGGCCACAGGGGCACAGGTTCCCAAGGCCAGAAATCCCCGTGGACTAGGGTTAGCCGACCTTTCCATACTTCGACTCTTGGTTCCAGACAGTCTCAGGAGGAAAGAGAAGAGTGTCTGCTCTGGCTGAGAGGGCATATAACTGATCTATTCTTACCCCTCAGCAAAAAGAGAAGGCAATGAAAGAGGGTTTGTGCTATGGCTGCTTAGGGCAGCACTTGTATAAGGATTGTCCTAAAAAGAAAAAGATAGCAGCCACCATAGTCATAAATCCGACTCAGGGAGGGGGTGGGAGTGAGGATGAATTTGGGGATTCCCCACCTCCATTATCATCTCCCATAGTGATTATGACGATCACTAAAAAGGTTCCGACTGCGCCAGATGATGTGCTTTCTTCAGTAGCACAAAAAGGAGATCAGTTCCCAGATACTGAGCTTATTGTCATGAGAGGAGTCGTGGCACGACAGCTTGTCAAGGTACTCTTTGACACAGGTTCGACTCATAATGTTATTAGTTCCTGATTAGTCAAGAGATTACACTTAGACACGGTACAGCCAGATTATACTTATACCATAGAGCTAGCCGACGGGAAGGAAACTCAGACTTGGGATAGACGAGTAGTTGATCTTCCTATTCAAATCCAGTCCTATGAGGACAGATTGGACTTTGAGATAGCGAGATTAGCTCGATTCGACTTAGTTCTTAGTAAGAAGTGGCATGTGAGGAAGAAACCAGTCATTGATTTTGCTTCGCATGTGTATCAGTTTGAGCATGTGAGAAGGAGATTACTGATCCGGGGAGAACCAGATCTCCAAGAGACGCGATTAGTGACTGCTACCAAGTTGCTCAAAATTGATTGTGAGAAAATCTATCGATGGGGTTCAGATGGATCCCAAGAAGGTTTTCGTTATCTTAGTTTGGTCTACTCCTCAGAATGAGGAGCAGTTACAGTCATTTGTAGGATATGACAAACATGCTTCAAGGCAAAGTTCTTTTGCATGGAAGCAAGAGCAACAAGATAGTTTTAGTGTCAGGGACTGATAATTTTGATACTCTGAAATAAGTTGTTTCAGAGGCTCCGATACTCAAAGTGATAAATTCACAGATTCTCTTTGAGTTAGAGACACATTCTAGGCATAAGCCAAAGGGACAGTTTTGAGCCAAGATGGCAAGCGAATAGCTTCTGAGAGTAAGAAATTGACCAGTGCACAGCGTAACTGGAGACACTATCTTGATGGTGCAGACTTTAAGGTATACACAAATCACCATACACTTTAGTATTAGTCAGCCAGATCTTCGAGGCAGTTAGGCTCGTTGGGCTAAGCTCATATAGGAGTTTCACATGGAAATCCTATGTAGAAGAGCAAAGAGAATATAGTTGATGATATATTATCATGGATAATGTATCAAATGAGTTTTACAGTTCTAGAAAGCTCATTGCTTCAAGAACTAAAGGAAGCATAGGTGGAACATCCACATTTGAGCCATCAAGTGATGACTCTATTATAGGTGATGGGACAGTTTCAGTTGTTTCTTCCCCTAGCAGAGCGAACAAGTCCATTCCATATTCCAGTTTCTCAGAGGAGAATGGAATAGTTAGACGGAAAGGAAAGGTTTGCGTACCAGATTCTCGGGATTTGAGCATAATAGTCATGCATGATAGTTATGATGTGCCTTGTGCATCCAGGTGTTGACAAGACAATACAGCTTGTTAGACGAACATTTTGGTGGCTTGGATTAGCCAAAGATATCCATACTTATGTTCAACAATGCTTTATGTGTCAAGTCAACAAAGCAGAAAGGGTAAAGACACCAGGTCTTTTACATCCTTTACAAGTTCCAGATCATAATTGGGATAGTATATCCATGGACTTCATAGTGGGGTTACCATGGACCCAAAGGAAGCGGGATACAATCCTAGTTGTGGTAGATAGACTGAGCAAGATGGCTCATTTTATACCTACACAGGAGACGATAGAAGCTCCACAGGTAGCGGAGTTGTTTATCCAGCATGTCTTCAGATTGCATGGGTTACCTACATCCATAGTCTCAGATAGGAATGTCAGATTTACAGGTCACTTCTGGAAGTTCATATTTGACAAACTGAAAGTGTCACTAAAAATGAGTAGTGGTGATCATCCACAGACAGATGGTCAGACCGAGAGGGTCAACCAAATTCTAGAGGATATGTTGCAGGCATATGTGTCTGAGAGACAGACACATTGGGATAGTTATTTGCCACTAGTAGAGTTTGCTTATAACAATAGGCTTCACAAGGTGATTGGGATGTCTCCTTTCGAGATGAACTATGGCATGAATCCCACTGCTCCCAGTACCATAGGAATACCTAAGAAATGTCTTAGTGCTTCTGAGTTCTTAGCGAATCTCCAAGCAAACCTTGAAATAGCTAAAGCCAAGATGCAGCAAGCAGCTGATAGAGCAAAAGAGTATGCTGATAGGAAAAGGTCTCCTAGATCCTTTGAGGAAGGAGACCCAATCTTCCTTCAAGTACCAACTAGATCTACTTCATTGTCCACAGGGAAGTGTAGCAAGCTATCACCAAGGTATTGTGGACCTTGGAAGATAGTAAAGAAGTTGAGTGATGTTGCATACCGATTAGAGCTTCCTCTAGATTGCAAAGTCCATCTAGTGGGGATAATGTTGCATGCTGGCCACATGGCGATGCTAGATCATTCCAGATACAAGAGGATATAAATGGATGGGAGGAGAGTGGCACACACATCATTCGCATGTCTTCTTTTGAGGAGAGCCTAATAATTCTTGTAATATTGTATATTCTTGTATTATTTCCCCTCTCTAGGTGATCTTGTAATCAGAAGTATATTTCCAAAACCTTGTCTAGCCTAGTGAGAGAGCACAATGTAGTGATCCCCATACATTTTGTCAAGACTAGCTTCTATCTGAGACCACACTGCCTGGAGAACACAATTAGATTGTGGCATCCCTTCAAAGTCTCCTTTGTGGCATCACTTCAGAGTCTCCCGCAATGAGTTAAGAACCTAACTCAATGACAGACACAAGTGAGGATGGGATACTTGGTGCATGTAGGTGCACTCATACAAGAATTACAAGAATGAATCTGGAATCTTCAAGCAAATCAAGGAAGCATTCAAGTTAATCAATGCCCTAGTTCATCCTTCATGATGTAATCCAAGGTTTGCATGCCAGAAAAGCTCAATGGTGATTGCACAAAGTTTTGCAGATTTCTCTAGCAAGTTGAATTGCACATCTTTATGCACCCTGATAGATACCCTAATGAGGCATCCAATTTTGGTTTTATTGGAACCTTGCTCTATTGTCAAGCATTATCACGATTTATCCCAATCTTGGAAAAGAACATGGAAGTACTTCATGAGTATGAGGGGTTACTACAAGAGCTTATTGCCACATTTGGAGATGCAAACATGAGTCGAGTGGTAGAAACAAAACTCTGGAATCTATGTCAAGATAATCGCCCTCCCTCTACCTATGCATCAAAATTTTGGCAATTGATATGCAATCTCACATGGCATGAGGATTATTTCATAAGCCAATCTAGACAAGGTTTAAGAGATGATGTGAGGGACCTTTTAATAACAATGCCAGAGGTTAAGACATTGAATGAATACATCAGCCAAGCCATTCAATGTGATAACTAACTTTTTGAAAGGAAATGAGGAAAACAAGTAGAAGTAAGACTTCACCAATGGGAACCCTTCCAGCCCACTCCTAGAGAAGATTTGATGCATGAACTATGTAGATAGACATAACTAGGATCCAACTTTGAACCTCACAAGAGAAATAGATAAGGAGAGATAACAAATTATGCCTCTATTGTGGAAACCCTTTCCATACTGCAGTTTAGTATCCCAACAATAGAACAAACTTGAGAGTTGCAGCCACCCTTCTAGAGCACGGGAAATGGGGAAGTCCAGTTGTAAAGGTTACTATATAGTTGGACCATGATATAAGAAAGGGTCTCATAATTCCAACAACAGCCATAGAAACATGTCTTTCCCCTATCAAGTTAAGCATGCCAAAGAAGACTCTTTCCCTTATAACCCTAGTCGATTCAAGAGCCTCCTCATGTTTCATCAATGAACGATTGGTTAAGAAACATAGGATTCCAATACTTCAGAAGAACAAACCAGTAGTAGTTGAAGTAGTAGATGGATGGCCTCTAACATCTTGAAGAATATTTTATGGAAACCACACCATTAAGAGTACACCTTGGTGACATGATTCACATATATGTTTCAACGTAATATCATGTCCAATAAATCTTGTTATCATTGGAATGTCGTGGCTAAAGAAACATAGTCTAGACATTAATTGGGAAAAGAATAAAATCACTCATCAAGATATCCAAAAGAAACCAACATATGTAAGAGCCAAAGCCTTCATACATGCAATAAGGAAGGAATCAACATCTATGATCGATGATGTAAGAACTCAAGAGTTCAAGAAATATGATCCAGTGAAGCTACCCAACTACTATCGAGATTTTCAAGATGTTTTGAAAAGAAGAATACAGATATCCTTCGAGAGCACAGACATTATGATTGCACCATAGAAATTCAAGAGGGGTGCAACCACCCTAATACACAAACTATCACCAAAAGAACTTACAAAATTACACAAGAATATTGATGAGAACCTAGCCAAGGGGTTTATCTGACACTCAAGTCTCCAACACGAGCTCGTATTTTATTTGTAAAGAAGAAGTATGATACTCTTTGAATGTGTGTAGACTATTGTGGACTAAATGAAGTCACTATAAGAAATAGTTATCCTCTACCACTTATATGATAGCTCTTGGAACACCTTAGAAAAGCAAACTTCCTCACAAAGACTTACCTTCGAGGAGCTTGCAATCTTGCCAAGATTAGAGAAATAGGGGAATGAAAGAGAACATTTCAAACAAGGTATGAGCATATTGAATATGAAATTATGCCATTCAGTCTCACAAATGCTCCAGTCCTCTTCCAATATGATGAATGATATATTTCAAGAATATTTAGATGATTTTGTGGTAAAATACCTCGATGCTACCTTGATATTCTCCAAAAATCTAGATTATCACAAATGTCATGTAAAGATAGTTCTAAAGAAATTAAGAGAAAAAGGTTTATATGCAAAATTGGAGAAGTGATCTTTCTAGCAGATAGAAGTGCATTTTTTAGGGTACATTGTCTCATAGAAATGAATCTTTATCACCATTTAGAAGGAGAAGTTCACAAAGTTACTATGTACACAAATCATAAGAATTTAGAGTACTTTATGACCACTCGCATCCTCAATAGAAGGAAAACTCGATGGATTACTTTCTATCCACATTCGATTTTGTCATCACATATCATCCAGGATGCCAACAATGTGAGTCAGATGCCTTGTCAAGAAGATCTTACCTTGCACCCAATAAAGATGAAGAGGTTTTTGATCAACAAGAGAGTGTATTACTCAAGCATGAACATCTCTAGTTAGTAGCTATCTCTTGAAACCATCAAGAAGATTCAGCCTTGACTCATTTGATTCATGAAACTCTACTAGATGATGAATTATTTTCTAATGCCAAGAAAAAAAATTCAAGAGAGAAAAGTTCATGAAGTAAATGACTTCTAGGAAAATAATGGGTTACCATTCTATATGAACCTACTGTACAACCCTCCAAGGAAGTTTAGGATCCAAGGACTTCAATAATGTCATGATAACCTTGTAGCATGACATTTTGGAGTTAACAAAATGATAGAACTCATATCAAGGGATTTTTGGTGGCCTAAAATGTGGAAGGAAGTCAAAGAATATATATGAACCTGTGACACTTGTAATGGATGTAAGATACCATGTCATAAAACCCATGGCCTCTTGCAATCTTTACCTATTCTAGAAAGACCATGGTCTTCATTATCTATGGATTTTCGTCACAGATCTACCAAGGTTGGACAAGTATGATGCCATTCTTGTTATAGTGAATAGATTCACAAAGATGGCATACTTCATTCCAACTACCAAGGCAATTAGAGTTGTAGACACTACTAGACTTTTGCTTAGATACATCTTTAGGCTTCATGGATTGCTTGATGATATTGTCAATGATAGAGGTCCATGGTTCATATTCAAATTTCCGAATAGTCTTTGAAAGCTCCTTGGTGTTCAAGCTAAACTATCTACAACCAATCGTCTAGAGATTGATGGATAAATTGATCGGCTGGATCAAGTCCTTGAACAATATCTCAATTGCACCATCAATTATCATCAAAATGATTGGTTTGAACTTTCACCCTTTGCAGAGTTTGCCTACAACAAGAATGATCATAGATCTACCAAGCATACTTCCTTCTTTGCAAATTATGGACAACACCCAAGAATGGATGTACAACTCTCAAATCATGTAAGAAACGAGCTGCCAGAGATAAGGCCCATTACCTCATGGATACTCATCAAGAACTCAAGCAAAAAGTTCATAGAGCTCAAGAACAATATAAGCATCATGCAGGTGAACATCGTATTCATAATCCATCCTATCATATTGGGGATAAGTTTTGGTTCCTCATAAATAATTTGCAAATGTCAAGTCCTTGTGCAAAGCTAGACTATTAGAGATTTGGTCCTTTCACCAGCTTGGACGAGATTAATCCAATCACCTTCAAGATATAGTTACCGAGTACCATGAGAATACATCCAATTTCACATGTATCCATGTTGGAACCATATTAGGTTTCACCATTGAGGGAGTAGAGACCTAGTCCATTACCAACTATCAAGATTGATGATCATGAAGAATTTGAAGTCGAGCATGTCCTACATTTGATAATATCATGAGGAATATTGGAGTACCTTGTTCATTGGAAAGGATGCCATTAGTGATTGTACTTGGAAACCTGTAGAAAACCTTAAGAGAGTACCAATAAAGGTCCTAGAATTTCATAAGAAGAATCCAACAAAATCGAGACTAGAGAACATGACTGCTCCTCGTGGAACTCATCGCTTGAGGGGGAGGTGATGTCATGGACACAAAAGAAACCATTCTTAATCTTAAATTCCATGGGACTTTCTATATCTCATGGTTGGTTCAAATTTTGTAGAAACTAATGCTTCCATCGCATTGGTAATATGTCAAAAGCATAAGATCGACTGTCTACTTGCTTGATTCTAATATCCAGAGGTCATGTTTCAGATTGTTGATATCATCAATTCATAATCAACCTTGAACACCTATCTTAAGGAGGGGATTGGCCACATACATCCTCAATCTCGCCAATGCCATTCTTTGGAGCTCAAGGAGTTGTGATCACCAAGTAAGTACTTTCAAAGTTCCAGTTCTAGTTCTTGTCCTCTTCCTTGTTCTAGTTGTGACTAGTCTAGTTCTTGAACATCTAGTCTTGTCCTCTTGTAATCCAATAGTATGTGATCTTGTCAAGTTATTTAATGTATCTAGTTCATCTTGCAAGACATTAATCTAATCACCTTCAAGCTCTAGTTAATGAGTACCATGAGAATATGCATTGAATTTTTCATGTATCCATGTGGAAACCATATCAAATTTCACCGTTGAGGGGGAGAGACATAGCCCTTCACCACCTATTGCGATTAATGATCATGAAGAATCCAAAGTTGAGCATGTCGTAGATTTGAGAATATCTTGAGGAAGATTGGAGTACCTTGTTCATTGGAAAGGGTATGACATTAGTGATTCAACTTGGAAACTTGTAGAAAACCTTCAGAGAGTACCAATAAAGGTTCAAGAATTTCATAAGAAGAATCCAACGAAAGCAAGACCAAAGAACATGACCACACCTTGTGAAACTCATTGCTTGAGGGGGAGGCGATGTCATGGATACAATGGAAACCATCCTGAATCTTTGATTCCATGTGACTTTCTATATCTCTGATTGGTTTGAAACTTGGAGAGACTAATGCTTCCATCACATTCAAAATATGCCAAAACCCTAGATCGACATCATCGATGACATCATTGATTCATAACCACCCTTGATTACCTATGTAAGGAGGGATTAGCCACATACATCCTCAGTCTTGCCAATTCAAGTCTTGGGAGCTCAAGGAGTTGTTATCAATAAGCAAATACTTTTGAAGTTCTAGTCCTAGCTCTTATTAATGTTCCTTATTCTAGTGCTCACTATCCTAGTTCTTGGACATCTAGTCTTGTCCTCTTGTAATCTCATAGTACGGGATCTTGACAAGTTATTTCTAGTATTTAGTTCATCTCCCTCAAGGGAGTTCTTGTAACCTAGATATCTTGCTTCATACCTATGGTCTCAAATTGTGGGATCTTTTGAATCCAATCTAGTCATAGTTATCCATACCTATTAGTTGTGGGTTGTGGGAATTCTTGTACTATTCTATATTCTTGTATTGTTTCCCCTCTCTAGGTGATTTTGTAATCAGAAGTATATTTCCTAAACTTTGTCTAGCCTAGTGAGAGAGCACAATATAGTGATCCCCATACATTTTGTCAAGACTAGCTTCTATTTGAGACCACACTACCTGGAGAACACAATTAGGTTGTGGCATCCCTTCAAATTCTCCTTTGTGGCATCACTTCAGAGTCTCCCGCAATGAGTCAAGAACCTAACTCAATGACAGACACAAGTGAGGATGGGATACTTGGTGCATGTAGGTGCACTCATACAAGAATTACAAGAACGAATCTAGAATCTTCAAGCAAATCAAGGAAGCATTCAAGTTAATCAATGCCCTAGTTCATCCTTCATGACATAATCCAAGGTTTCCATGCTAGAAAAGCTCGATGGTGATCGCACAAAGTTTTGCAGATTTCTCTAGCAAGTTGAATTGCACATCTTTATGCACCCTGATAGATACCCTAATGAGGCATCCAAGTTTGGTTTTATTGGAACCTTGATCTATTGTCAAGCATTATCACGATTTATCCCAATCTTCGAAAAGAACATGGTAGTACTTCATGAGTATGAGGGGTTACTGCAAGAGCTTATTGCCACATTTGGAGATGCAAACATGAGTCGAGTGGTAGAAATAAAACTCTGGAATCTATATCAAGGTAATCGCCCTCCCTCTACCTATGCATCAAAATTTTGGCAATTGATATGCAATCTCACATGGCATGAGGATTAAGAGGGGTTACTGCAAGAGCTTATTGCCACATTTGGAGATGCAAACATGAGTCGAGTGGTAGAATTAAAACTCTGGAATCTATATCAAGGTAATCGCCCTCCCTCTACCTATGCATCAAAATTTTGGCAATTGATATGCAATCTCACATGGACAGGGTTTAAGAGATGATGTGCGGGACCTTTTAATAACAATGCCATAGGTTAAGACATTGAATGAATACATCACCCAAGCCATTCAATGTGATAACTAACTTTTGAGAGGAAATAAGGAAAACAAGTAGAAGGAAGAGTTCACCAATGGGAACCCTTCCAGCCCACTCCTAGAGAAAATTTGGACAGGGTTTAAGAGATGATGTGAGGGACCTTTTAATAACAATGCCATAGGTTAAGACATTGAATGAATACATCACCCAAGCCATAAGCCAATTTGGACAGGGTTTAAGAGATGATGTGAGGGACCTTTTAATAACAATGCCATAGGTTAAGACATTGAATGAATACATCACCCAAGCCATTCAATGTGATAACTAACTTTTGAGAGGAAATAAGGAAAACAAGTAGAAGGAAGACTTCACCAATGGGAACCCTTCCAGCCCACTCCTAGAGAAAATTTGATGCATGAACTATGTAGATAGACATAACTAGGTTCCAACCATGAACCTCACAAGAGAAATAGATAAGGAGAGATAACAAATTATGCCTCTATTGTGGAAACCCTTTCCATACTGCAATTAATTATCCCAACAATAGAACAAACTCGAGAGTTGCAACCACCCTTCTAGAGCAGGGGAAATGGGGAAGTCCAATTGTAAAGGTTACTATACATTCGGACCATGATATAAGAAAGGGTATCATAATTCCAGTAGCACCCATAGAAACATGTCTTTCCCCTGTCAAGTTAAGCATGCCAAAGAAGACCCTTTCCCTTATAACCCCAATCGATTCAGGAAGCTCCTCATGTTTCATCAATGAAGGATTGGTTAAGAAACACAAGATTCCAATACTTCATAAGAACAAATCGGTAGTAATTGAAGTAGTAGATGGATGACCTCTGGCATCTTGAAGTAATACTATGTACACAAATCATAAGAATTTAGAGTACTTTATGACCACTCACATCCTCAATAGAAGGAAAACTCGATGGAGTACTTTCTATCCACATTCGGTTTTGTCATCGCATATCATCTAGGATGCCAACAATGTGAGTCAGATGCCTTGTCAAGAAGATCTTACCTTGCACCTAATGAAGGTGAAGAGGTTTTTGATCAACAAGAGAGTGTATTACTCAAGCATGAACATCTCTAGTTAGTAGCTATCTCTTGAAACCATCAAGAAGATTTAGCCTTGACTCATTTGATTTGTGAGACTCTACTAGATGATGAATTATTTTGTAATGCCAAGAAAAAAAATCAAGAAAGAAAAGTTCATGAAGTAAATGACTTCTAGGAAAATAATGGGTTACTATTCTATATGAACCTACTGTACAACCCTCCAGGAAAGTTTAGGATCCAAGGACTTCAATAATGTCATGATAACCTTGTAGCATGACATTTTGGGGTTAATAAAATGATAAAACTCATATCAAGGGATTTTTGGTGGCCTAAAATGTGGAAGGAATTCAAAGAATATATATGAACCTGTGACGCTTGTAATGGATGTAAGATACCATGTCATAAAACCCATGACCTCTTGCAATCTTTACCTATTCTAGAAAGACCATGGTCTTCATTATCTATGGATTTCATCAGAGATCTACCAAGGTTGGACAAGTATGATGCCATTCTTGTTATAGCGAATAGATTCACAAAGACGACACACTTCATTCCAACTACTAAGGCAATTAGAGTTGTAGCCACTACTAGACTTTTTCTTAGATACATCTTTAGGCTTCATGGATTGCTTGATGATATTGTCAATGATTGAGGTCTATAGTTCATATTCAAATTTTGGATTAGTCTTTGCAAGCTCCTTGGTGTTCAAGTTAAACTATCTACAACCAATCGTCTAGAGATCGATGGATAAAATGATCAGGTGAATCAAGTCCTTGAACAATATCTTTATTGCACCATCAACTATCATCAAAATGATTGGTTTGAACTTTCACCCTTTGCAGAGTTTGCCTACAACAACAATGCTCATAGATCTACCAAGCAGAATTTCTTCTTTGCAAATTATGGACAACACCCAAGGATGGGTGTACAACTCTCAAATCATGTAAGAACCGAGCTGCCAGAGATAAGGCCCATTACCTCATGGTTACTCATCAAGAACTCAATCAAAAAGTTCATAGAGCTCAAGAACAATATAAGCATCATGCAAATGAACATCGTGTTCATAATCCATCCTATCACATTGGGGATAAGTTTTGGTTCCTCATAAATAATTTGCAGATGTCAAGTCCTTGTGCAAAGCTAGACTATTAGAGATTCGGACCCTTCACCGGCTTAGACGAGATTAATCCAATCACCTTCAAGATCTAGTTACCGAGTACCATGAAAATACATCCAATTTTACATGTATCCATGTTGGAACCATATTAGGTTTCACCTGTGGAGGAGAGACCTAGTCCCTCACCAACTATCAAGATTGATGATCATGAAGCATTTGAAGTCGAGCATGTCCTAGATTTGATAATATCATGAGGAATATTGGAGTACCTTGTTCATTGGAAAGGATGCCATTAGTGATTGTACTTGGGAACCTGTAGAAAACCTTCAGAGAGTACCAATAAAGGTCCTAGAATTTCATAAGAAGAATCCAACAAAATTTAGACTAGAGAACATGACTGCTCCTCGTGGAACTCATCGCTTAAGAGGGAGGTGATGTCATGGACTCAAAAGAAATTATTCTTAATCTGAGATTCCATGTGACTCTCTATATCGCATGATTGGTTCAAATTTTGTAGAAACTAATGCTTCCATCACATTGGTAATATGTCAAAAGCATAAGATTGACTGTCTACTTGCTTGATTCTAATATCCAGAGGTCATGTTTCAGATTGCTGATATCATCAATTCATAATCACCCTTGAACACCTATATAAGGAGGGGATTGGCCACATACATCCTCAATCTTGCCAGTGCCATTCTTGGGAGCTCAAGGAGTTGTGATCACCAAGTAAGTACATTCAAAGTTCCAGTTCTAGTTCTTGTCCTCTTCCTTGTTCTAGTTGTGACTAGTCTAGTTCTTGAACATCTAGTCTTGTCCTCTTGTAATCCCATAGTATGTGATCTTGTCAAGTTATTTATTGTATGTAGTTCATCTCCCTCAAAGGAGTTGTGGTAACCCGCATACCTTGCTTCATACCTCTTGTCTCGAGTTATGGGATCTCTTGTATCCTTTCTAGACTAGTTCTCCGTACCAATTAGTCATGGGTTGTGGGAATTCTTGTAATAGTTCTAAGTTCTTAGAAGTGGGAAACTAGTTATCTTCATAGAACATTGGATTATACCATCCAAAAACAAGCAATATGAATCGAGGAATCACAAGATCAATAGGAATCGCACATCAATCTAGAATAAACATCTAATCTTGCATTTTCCAAAGTCATGAGAACAAGAAACATTTCAGGCTAATAATAAGGAGACTAATCAAGGAAGAATGATTTCAAAACCAAGATAAGGTTATTTTCTATAGATATAATTCAATATTAGTAAAAAGGAAAACAACCCTAACACTTGAAAGTCTTAAGCTCAAAATAATTAAACTAACAGCAGGTGGACTAGGTGAGTTTGACTAAGACATTGAAGATGATATCCCATCCATTTCTTTCGAGCTCCTTACACTAGTGTTTGATTAAAGAGGGAGCCTTCAATTCTTCTCAAACTTTTGAGGAAAGAATGGTCTTGCATATCTTCTAACTTGAGCCACCCGTTTATAAAATCAATATTCGTTAGGAAATTATCACATTGCCATTTGTACTTTCTTGATTGATTATGCCACTTGTTATGTATGATTGTCTCGCATGGTCTATTTGGTAGTTGCTATCACGTTTGACTCTTTCTCACGTTATCTTCTACAATTGGCAATGTTAGATGTCTATAATTAATAATTCACTGATCTGCTTGTGATATGATTTTTCATCAATTATGAACTATGATTTGGTGTTGTGCGTTCATTTTTAGGTTTCTATCTGTATACACGTACTTACCACTACATTAGAGTAGTAAACCTGCAAATATACAGGTCTCACACATTGTACAAGCTTGGCTAAATCAAGAAAGATGTCAATTTGTTTAAGTTAACTCTGTTCATGTAACTCATGTTCTATTTGATGTTTGGGGCTTCTCTCACAGCTTTACAGCACACAGATTTGTCGCGCAGGGGAAATATGCCTCGAGGGGAGTCAGAGTCACATTCCAAAGTTACCCAGAATGAGTGAGAGCTTTGGGTACCCGCAGCCTGCAGGGTAGCGTTATTTGGGTGGATTATGTGCGCATTTCTTGGATGTTTTTGCTATTCTTCATGATAACGTAAGCTCTTAGTGCAGAAGATGAGACAGTGATTTGGACTTCAGAAGATTAGTAAGATTATAGAATTCGGCGTCATTATTTTCGTCGCTGGGGGATGCACCCTGAGCATCCGATCATCCTCACATGCCTGCCCTGCACTCGTGCTAGCGTCACTGAAGACAAATCAGGCAGACGCCCTGACGAGGGTTCATGGATTTCCCTGTTGTCGGATAGGGCGGCATGACCTTCTTCTGTAGGGAGCTTCTTCAACCCTGATGTGCGCAGGCCTTCAACCACAGCTATGGTTTCCATAAGTAGTGCGAAAGAGCAGCACTCCTCTTTCTTCATATTTCCGTCATGGGAGGCTCCCTCCACCTTGTTATCAGCTTCATCAAAATCCGTGTTAACGTCGCCCATATCTTCAGCCCCCTCAGTCTCGCCATTTTTATTTTTTAATCCATCTGACGCCTCTGATAATGTATGCCTTGTGCAAAAGCAGAAGAGGATGCGCCGGCTTGTAGGAGAAAGATTGCCCTCTCCAGAACTTCCATTTGCGTGTTTTGTCCAGTCAAGTCACAGGAGGCAGTTAAAGGCGCGGAATAATAACGTCGGTCGGCCGGCTTCGATAAGTGAATTTGGTTTTAAAACTTTATTTTCTCAGACCTTAGAAGAAAGCATAGAAGTCGACGAGCAAGAAGAAGGAGGCACGGAGCTTAGACAGAGACGAAAACAGAAGGGTGCACATAGACGTTTGCGATTTAAGATTGGAAATGCGTCAGTCAGACGGTTACTCAGTGGTGCATTTGCTGGAGCCGTTTCAAGGACTGCAGTTGCTCCGTTAGAAACTATTCGTACTCATCTCATGGTGGGTAGTAGTGGGCGAACAGTGCATGATGTTTTCAAGCAAATCATGCAGGATGAGGGTTGGCAAGGTCTTTTCAGAGGGAACGGTATCAACGTTATACGTGTTGCTCCAAGCAAAGCAATCGAGGTTTGCACTAACTAGACCTTACACACACACACACACACACACACACACACACACACACACACACACACACACACACGGACACACACGGACACACACGGGGTAATTTGGATTTTGCAAAGCAAAGTCATATGCATACGGTCTTTCTGTCCAACTTCTCCGTGTTTGCTTTTGTGTTTGAACAACTGAAGAAGATGTGTTCATGCCTTTTATGTTGAAGGTGCAACTCTGATGCCTGAGGTTAATATAGCCCATATTTTGATTGCGTAATGTACAAGCATAGTCTTAAATGTAATGCTACTAAAATATCATTATTACTGGTCAAAGTCTCTTTTCTTCTTAGGCTCTTAAACGACAAGGAATCTGAATACATTGATCATCTAAATGTACACATAATCAATTAAAAAAACTTTAGCATAAAGCAACTAATAGAGGCCTGGTGAACAAGAGGTAAAACTGTAGAATTGGTTGTATTGGTTTATTATGGATGTTGATTCAAGAAGAGAAGGGTACACAATGTAGATTTTTTTGTGAATTTATTATAATTTACATTTGTTAGAGGAGTCAAATCTGTGAGATATATTCAATGCTCCAATCTCATAAGGTCTTACTAACGATCCATGGTCCTCAAATTTGTGAGGTCCCCATTATGAGGATAAGCTACGTTGCAAGCCTTGACATCGATCGGGTCATGATCTTCGGGAAGGGTCTTACAATGTGTACCATGGGATCTCATATTTATCCTTGCTGTGGATTAGCAAATTCAAGGGCTATGAACAACAGACTGTGGATTTTATTTTTTCACGATTGGGTTTTGAGTATGATCAATAATGAAGATTGATTTTGCATGGATGAAGCCCTATAATGTTTCATACATTATTGAGGGCTTTGGGCATTTATTCTAACATTGAATCGTAGGATCATCTATGTCTTACTTATCAAGAGCTATTCAAGGTAGCCTAAGATTTTTTCATCTATCTTATGTGAATAGCATCTGCCGTCATCTAAAGCTTGGTGGGGGGCACAGATGGACCAAGCCATTTCTGTATTAGTTTAGACATTCAAAATCTTTTTTTTTTGTTCTATTATGTAATGTGAACTTTGTCTCTTGTTCACAATCTGTTTGCTATGTCGTTTGTCATTTTTTACATGGTATCAATGCTCGAACTTCGACCCATCAAATTTGAGTATGCCATTTGGTGATTCTTGCAAACTTGGAGTTTTACAAGCTTGGGGAAAAAGAAATGTAGATGCACTCTGAGTGTTTGACATTGATTCAGCATACAACCAAAGCATACGATGCTTGGAATATACTGAAGAGTAAGTATGAAAGGCGGGAAAAACAAGATTTCAGAACCTGGAGAATCAGTAGATGGTAGAGAACTTTGCTGAAGGAGAGATATCTAAAGCATCTATCACACAGATGAAGAATTTCTGAAATTAGATGTTTGATGTAGGGACTTAAAAGACTAATGAAAAGATAGCTCAAAGGTGTCTTCGAATTTGTCCATTAAAGTCTGATGGACTTGTGTTATTAATGCTCTGATAAGACCTCAAGCATCGACTTTTTGAGGAGTCATGTGTACTAACAAGTGAAGAGAAGTTGCGGCCTAAAGCACGAAAAAGGGGCAGCATTGCTGCCTTCATTCAAGGACATGCTTCTATTGCAAGAAGGACACTTGATTGTAGATTGTTGTGTTAAGAATTTGTGCAAGAACATGATTGCGATGGGTGACCTTGTGGGAACTCTTTTCTTTGGAGATCCCCAAATGCCTCTTCTGCAATCTTTCTTCATCTATCTGTGCCATTGTGATCTGCTATTGCATAGGTTGAAAGGGATATGAAAGCAAACATATGAGATGACAAGCTCCATGTGTCCTCCTACTACTGTGAAGATAATGTCTCCTGATTGTTACTGATCTGTGAAAGATCAGAATTATACAGAAATCATCCAATGCAGTGAGATGTAATTGAAACACTCAGTCGGATTCAGAGAGCAATAATGCCATCTGCATATTATTCAATATGAACTTGATCTTTTGAGAGCTCTATGCAAAACTGGCTTTCTTTGATGACAAGATCAGCTATCTCATCTACGTATATACCAAATAGGCTTGGAGAGAAAGCAGCTTTGCTTCATCCCAATTGTATTGGTAAACTGTAAAGCTCTTGAATTGGCCACTTGGACATCACATACACCTGAACACCTCACATAAAGCCTCATTGTCACTTATCCTTTCATATACTTTAGCTATTAAGAGTATCTCTCTGGGATTTGTCCATAACAGTGATGAAGTCTTTGTCCCATGCCTTAACTTGATCAATGGAATACCTCAAAGAGAAGATGCATTCGCTGGTGGAGAAGGTCCATCAGAAGTTGATTTGTCCAAGTGCTATATTTCTGACTCACTCTGCATATCTGCCAACTTCTACTTCCATGTTTGTCCCCTATACATATGCCAAGATCCATTGGAACCCTCCAATCTTTCTCATTTCTTTTTAGCACATATGACAGTTGGGTCAGTGGCTAGAGTGAAGTCATAACATGGTATTGGGCTGGTTAAATCAACAAAATAAGACAAAAAAAAGGGAACCATGCTGGGTGCAATGATAGGCATCCATATTGTCAGGGGCTTCCACTTTACATTAGTTCATCTCCAGTGTCATAGCCATCTTGCATTGTCTCTTATATAGAGAAGTTAAAGTTTAAAGGAAGCCCTTATCTTTTACATACAAGCTGCCCTCTCTGTTTTGCTTTCATTTTCTCCATTTCATTTTAATGGGCTTCGTTTATCCTCTTTGAACCCATGGTTGTTTACATCCCTTTTCTTTCCATTTTCTACTATTATCTGCAGTCCTCTAGGATGGATTGTGCCCCCATCACTCTCCATTCTTTTATATATGTTCTCTTTTTTTCCTGCCTTCTCTCTTCCATCTATCACTTTTATGCGATCCTGCATTCGTTGCCTTTTAAGTTGTGAGGATTGATATTGCTACTCGAATTTGTGCCACCTGTAACCCATCTGGATGGTCCTTTACTGTGCAATATAAATCCCTATTTTCGTTAGCTTCTTTATAAATTATTTATTGTTACATTAAGTTTGGTTTTGATTTGAAGTTTTCCACCCAAGCATCAATGTCATTTATCTTTCTTGTTGTAAAATAAGTATTTTATTTAGGTTTTCATTGAATTAAGTAGAATCATATTGCTGAGCTTTCGGATTCAATATTTGAACAAATTTATTTACAGCTTTTTGCTTATGATACTATCAAAAGAGCACTTGATAGACAAATACTGGGTCTGCACCATTTTCCTGTACCCACTTCTTCTATTGCTGGAGCGGCGGCTGGAGTATGCTCAACCATATGCACATACCCACTTGAGCTGCTGAAGACACGCTTGACAATTCAAGTAAAAGCAACTTATTTGTTCATGATTTCTCTCCTCTCTCTAGCTCTGTCTCTGTCTCTCTCTCTACTAAGTTTTTTCTTTTGGTTTCTACTTTCAGCGAGGTGTATATGAAAATCTTATTGATGGCATGATCAAGATTTGTCAACAGGAAGGACCAAAGGAACTATACAGGGGGCTTACGCCTAGTTTGATTGGTGTGGTGCCGTATGCAGCCACAAACTATTTTGCGTATGACTTCTTGAAAAGGCTTTACAAGAAACTAACGAAACATGAGCAGGTAGGAAATCTTCCAACTCTTCTTATTGGCTCTGTGGCAGGAGCATTCGCTAGTGCTTCCACTTTCCCCCTAGAAGTAGCAAGAAAGCAGATGCAAGTTGGTGCCCTGTCAGGAAGGCCAGCATACAATAGTCTTTTTCATGCACTGTCCAGCATACTCGAGCAACAAGGTCCAGCAGGTCTCTACAGAGGGCTTGGTGCAAGTTGCATAAAGCTGGTGCCTGCTGCTGGTATATCCTTCATGTGCTATGAAGCGTGCAAAAGGTTATTGATTGAAGATGACTCATCAGAAGTTTGAGATGTTGTGGTGTAAATGAAAGTTTCTGTCATGTGGAAATGGTCTTAGTTGAAAGCAGCAGGGTTATGGGTTGTTATTGCCAAGTTTATATGACTGCCACTGGTTTTGGTATATGTTGAGAATGGGTGGGAGTGGGCTCCAGTGGCCTAATAACATTCAATTCACCTTTTAGTTCTTTTATCAGGGAAATAATATGGGTTTCTGTGCCTAAATCCTATTATTGCTTCTGAAACACAACAACGAGCTACATGGGATGAGTACCTTCACTCAAATATGCTTCGTTTTTGGTTAGAATAAGAACAACTTATCAGCTGGATTCATTTTTAAGACTAAATGCGACCAGCCTCATTCAATCTGTACTACTTTTGCATCAGAGTTTTACTGAAGGTCCAATCAGATCCCCCTTGGGAGTGGTGTTATTTGAGATCCATCCTATTACCATATTGGTAAAGCAAGTTCAGGAGATCATATGTAGGGTACCTTTTTTGAACTCTTCTCAGCTTGTTTCCACCTTTGCAGAAATAAAATGGATCACAGTATTTCCAGTCTTCAACTTGTGGAACAAGAACCATCACAGATTTATTGACAGCCTGCTAATGGTCAGATCCTTAGTCACAATTTGAGCCAAGTTGCATACTTCAAAGAAGTTACTGGTAGAATTATGTGGCCCTTCAAAAGTTACCTGGAAGCTTGATGCGGTGTCAGTTTCTGGGTTGTGTTCCTTGTGGGCTCAACTATCTGGTCCTTGATGAGTGCCTTTGACTCTGGAAATTATGTTTACCAATCTTCTTGTGATTTAGAAGCTATTGAGTGTTCATAAAATGTGTGAAAATTTCGTCTAGAAATACTTGTATGGTAATGAGCACATCAGTCTCTAATGAATGTGAGCTGCTTAAAATCTTTCTGTAGTTTTTATAATCACAAATTCACAAGTTCGATTCTCATGGCCTTATGTTTGTCTCGTAAAGTCTTAGATTTATTTGCACAATCTAATATATGCATCTATGTGATTGGTTCATGAGAAAACTGACAATGTTTCATGATGCATCAATATTCTGTTCTATTACATCTGTAGTTTCATGCAGTAAGATTCTGGTGCAATCATTACACTGATGTAGCATGGGGTCTTAATGTATGTGATTTCTCAGGGTAGGAAATGGGCTGGGGGATAGAAGATAGGCTTGAGGGCATCATGGGGATGGGAATGAAACGGTATTTACCAATTGTTGATTAATTGAGGATTGGGTGAAATAAACATAATTATTGTGAATGTAAAAACATATTTGAATTGAAATGAATAAAAACTTGCATAAAGATGAGTTATTTTTTTGTTGGTCATTCAGCTACCATATAGGATACACCAATTGTTGATTTTATAGTTGATGATTTGTCTGTTAACAAATACTGGCTACACCGTAGATTTAGTTGCCAGTTATAAAATGGTGCTATGACACATATATATGCCATATAGTGATCCATTTTATTACTGAGACCTAAATCTACGGTGTAGCCAATATTTGTATGAGGCAGCACATTAGAAATAGAGGTGAGTGTCTCAACCAATGTCCCTCTGTGGTGCAAATGATCCAAGGATCAAAGTGTGGAAGGATATATCCGATCAACTAGAAACAAGCGCTTCTTGGAGAGGCGATTGGCTGCACTGCTGCAAGAATTTTGGAAATTCTCACAATGAATAGAGAAGTCCGTAGTATAGGTAGAAGGATTAGGAATCATAGGAGTGATACCCATTTAGTTTAAAAGCAAATGGATCCTTCATGAAGGGGATGAAAGGCTACTTTGCCTCGTTTGTATCTATCTATATGGCATATATATTACAAAAAGATGGATGATATTATTATTGAAAGTAGCACAACTGGGAAAATCGGGGGAAGCCTTCAACATTTCCTGTTATGGAGTCTCAAGTTCCTCTGTATTCACTTTGTTTAATCTATTAGTTTCCACAATGAAGCATTAGTCCTCATCGCCCCACTATGTTTAGCTTGAGATAGAGTGTAACATGGTTAGAGAAAAAGCTTTTTACTCCGCAACATTGATTCAGTAAGATGACAACACATAGAGATATGAAATATGAGGATATTAATTTTTGGGCCGTGATGAATTCGGGGATAGCTTACAGCCTAGAGTATGATACACAGATTTTACAAGCAAAAGCGTCAATACTCAAAGTGGAGACTTTGAGCAGTGGGGAGAGAAATGAAATGGAATGACACATTAATGTCTTGAAAAGGCCAAAATGGTCTATGGGACCAAAAAGTTATATCATGTTGGATCTGTTATAATGGCTGGATAAGGCAAAAGAATAGAAAATAAAGACTAATTGAAAGTGCAAAGAAGGTGATTAAAGATGGGATGAGTACATCGAACTATGGGAAAATCACTATGCAATTTACTTACTAGTATGGTGTTCACTAGGTGATAAACGTTAATTTTTATAAATAAAAGAAACAGGTATGACCTGGGTTATATAACTAGTGGCAGAGGATGGTATATGGAGTCCTCCATCCCAGAGGGTGGCTTGCATGGGTCGCTCACAAGTCATATTAATACTCTCCTTGACAAGTACCCTGAGATAGTGCCGTGCATGAGGATGAACCTAATCTTGGACTGGAGTCTTCAATGGTTGAGTGGGGTCCTCCATAATCCCACTTCTCCATACTAGTGAGTGTCTATAATCTAGTCTTCACATATCCTAGATTTCTTGTAGCATCGCTGTTTTGTAGGAGTAATGTGCTGTTTGTTTCGCTAGTGGCTAGTGCCATTAGCAATGGATCTCTTTGTGTTCATGAATAATGTTTGCTTGATGAAGCTGCCTGCTACATTACAGAGCACAGTGGGGAGAAATTTCATTGTAATTTGCAACCAGGCTAGTGATGTATTGGTAAGCTGCATTGAAACTATGTCTTAGTTCAATCAATGTTGCATGCCATTTTATACAGCTGGTGGATAACTCACCTAGTAGAGATGAGATCTGTCTACATGTGTGGAGTGTGAGGCCTTGTTGAAGAATTAGTCTCTTTTGGCTTTAGAATGAGGGGTCTCCTGTGGTTGTACCCGAACATTGTGAGGGTTTGTGATCATTAGTCATGTTTTGGGTCATGCTTGTATCCTTCTTGGCTGGGATTTTTATTTTCATTTTATTATTATTATTTTTGGCTGTGAATTTTTGGTTGACTGTCCATGAGTGCTCTTTTGGAAGACATGGACGATTTTTTTGTCCTCAGTTAGTCATGGACACAGTTTTGGTGATTATGTGTAGTTCCTATGCCTTCATATTTGGCACCAAGCAATCTGTGGATACTCGTGTAACTGGGAATGAGCATGTCAAGCCAATCCAAAGAAAGAGGAAACGATGGCTTCATGGATACAGTCAAACCCAGGAGGGAAGGGGTGGTGGCCATATTGGGTTCTCCAGCGAATCTACTTGTATAACACATTATCATATAGAGACAATTTGCCTGCTTCGAGCACACTAGCTAGTGGTTACCAGTGTTACTCTTTGTCATGTACCTTATTTATCATATTCTCTCTATATCTTCTGTTCTCTCTCCTTCTTTTTCTCTTCCAGCTTTTCTGTTTGAGTCTCTGCCATCTGCATTATCCATATCTGGTATGTATTCTTTGTTCTGTGGTTTCACTTGCTCGAGTTGGGGGGGTTGCTCACACCATGCGCATTAT
This sequence comes from Ceratopteris richardii, assembly GCA_020310875.1. Lineage (NCBI taxonomy): Eukaryota > Viridiplantae > Streptophyta > Polypodiopsida > Polypodiales > Pteridaceae > Ceratopteris > Ceratopteris richardii. Next base: position 104,850,787 of record CM035425.1, on the reverse strand, counting down.
CCACACTTCGTTGATTCTCTCCCTGTTTTGTACTAGAGGCACTGACTTATGCTCTTGTGATGCCAGTGCCCATATGCTTTTCCATGCCTATGATGGTCATACCATGTGCCAGGATTGGCTCAAATACACAATGTTGTCATGCACCTGTTCATATTCACATCGGATCTCATGATTGCCTAACCATGTCTTTCCATTGTACATTTCTGATGTGCTAGCCAAGTGATATAATACCAGAGACATCTTGTGAAGGCATATGTTACCAGGAGTGTGGTTATGCACGGAGAGCCTTTGGGATCGTAAATGTGGTGGTACAACTTTGTTTGGAAGGAGATTACAATAGTGGTTTTGTTCTCACAGAAGGTTGTTGCCATAATTTTTTTCTTTTTTAGATGGAACTAGTTTTATGGTTCAAATTTTCAGAGAAAGGTGGATGCTGCTACTGTTTTTTCTTCAAAAGGATGGGATACATTTTCTGCAAGGGTCAAGGGTTTTGTTGCTCTGTTTTCTTTTCAAATGCAGGAGCATATGGGCTGTTATGGTTTTCAGTAAGGTGTATATTTACTTCTATGTTTTTGCTGAAGAAAGTGGCATGTCTGGCTGCATTTTTTCCCCTCGAGGATCTTATGTTACAGTTTGTTCTCTTGATGTCTTCCACAGTCACGTTTTTTGCTATGGGTTTCTTGCATAGTGGTATGGATTTGGCATTCTTTTTTAAGGTGTTTTCTTCAAAGGATGGCAGTTGATTATTATGCGGAGAGGTTCTGGGCAACATTATGTCCCTTTGCAATTGGATCCAGTGGGGAGTAGCAACGCTTTCCTGTGGTGTAGATGTGCTTTGAGGCAGTTGTTCCAGCTTTGCTCCAGTAAAACGATGGTAATGAGCTGTTTTGAGGTGCTATCTTTAAGACATGGAGAATGTTCCTTAATAGGTGTAATTTTATTATTGGCTATGCATTCTTCCTTGTGTGTTATTTATTTTATGGGGAAGAGGAGAGCTAGTATATGGAAGGTAGCATGCCTTCAATGGTGATAACATATTGGGTGGATGCTTCATCATAGAGAAGATCAAGAGAACTTTGGAGCCACTAATTTTGTTCTAGATACTAGAAACTCGACATGTTTTTTGCAGTATACAGCATATTGAGGTGGTTTAGTTGAACAAAGAATTAGTGGGGACGAGCCAAAAAGGGGTACATTTTTCTCGCTATGGGATTGCATCTTTGACACACAGATGCCTTTGATGGTAGGGAATGGGGTTTGATGTGGTATTTCTACAATGGTTTTTTCTTTATGTACAACTCAAGAGGTGTGCGGGTTGGTTTGTGGTCCAAATTGATTCTGAAAGGAGTGATGAGGAAAGCAGGTGGTGGGTTGTTGGTCTGTTAGACTCATACCAAAGTGATGATACTACCGAAGGGCATGAACATCTTTTCCTTTCTTTTTCTTCAACAAGGGAGAATAATTTCTTCCAGTGTAGTGTATGGTGCTGGTGGACGTGGTGGATGTGCTGTTGCTAGTTGAAGGATTTGTTATGTCTGTGCAGCAGTAGATTACGTGCACTGATCATGCAGATATAGAATCTCTAGATATTTTTCTACCTTTGTCAAGGATCGGACGTGTTCCATTTTCCAGGATGGATGCTTGGGCATGTTTCTATTACAGAGGTCGTCTATCCTGAGAATAATGGTCCTGTCCACATCGGGTCTCATATTTGGTATTATCTTGTTGGTAGATGTTCCTGAATATAATGGGTCTGTTCACATTGGGTCTCCTACTTGGCATTACCTTGTTGATAGGTGTTTGCAATGCCCAACATTGAAATGCAAGTGTTCTATCCAGAAAATGCAGCTGTGTAGATGCTTCCAGGTGTGTGTCTATCTAGTGAAGATAATTTCTTTTGCAAGCCTCTTTCCAGAGGATGTTGACACAGGCTAGCTGTCATTTCAGCTGGTGTTCAGTTTGGCATGCTGATCAATGATGGTGGCTTGTTGTGATCAGGTATGACATGTTCTCAATGGCATGGGCTAGTTACTCTTCACAGGTGTTGCAGGAGTTTTGACTCACAACAACAATCCTATGGAAAGGTTGTTTGAACTATTCCATGATGATAACTTGGATTGATCATAGGAGTGCATATGGACTAATTATTGGGTCAAACATTCCCATGTGGATGAGGCAAGTATTTCTCTTTGCCAGAGTGGGGAGTCTCTAAGGATATAGGATTGGTAATATCTCTCTTTCATTTATGCTATTAGGCCACTTTGTTGTTGGCAATCGTCTAGATCATGGACATACATGTTGGTCGTGATAGGATCTTCAGGCATGGACATTGTTCTCCTATGTAGTTGCAAACTTGTGAATGTTTTCCAATGTACGTAGAAGGTAAAAAAATACGTTTTCGGAGTCATGCTAGTGGTTGATCAATTTATGATTTTTATGGATGTCTCAGAAGTTCAGGAGTTTGTATGCACCATGGAAGAAGGAAAGATGGGCATTTTTTTTTTGTCTCTCTCTCTCTCTCTGTCTCTCTCTTCTCTCTCTTCTCTCTCTCTCTCTCTCTCTCTCTTCTCTCTCTCTCTCTCTCTCACACACACACACACACACACACACATTATTTCAAGATGTGAGTGTTCTCTCTCTCTCTCTCTCATATTCTTTCAAGATGTGAGTGTTCTCTCTCTCTCTCTCTCTCTCTCTCTCCCCACCCCCACCCCCGGGTCTTATATTCTGTCAAGATGTGAGTGCTCTCTCATATAGTGTTTTGTAGGGTTTTCTATAAGTTGATTTTCACAAAATGACTGTGAAGCTGTTAGATGTTTTTGTCATGTTGAGGGCAAGGCTAAAGCAGGGGAGGTATGCTGAAGGATTGGACATTGTTTTTTCATCATGATTTGTTCTCTCTAGGTGACACATCTCGGGTTCTGCATGCAAATCTCCTTGGGTCACCCATCCCTTGTTTCCCATGCATGCTTCAACTCAAGAGTCATGATAGGACTGAATCAATTCCCTTGTTACCTCGGGAATGGATGGGTACAACTATGTTACAAGTGGTAAGTTTTGCTCTAGGACTTGAAATAGATTTTTGTTATTTGATCCCATTTTGATGGTCCAGTTCAATGAAGGTTTTTAGCTACGAGGATGTAGTGGTATGATCAAATCCTTCTAGAGAGTCATAGCTTGTGAGCATATGTTGAATTACTTTTTAGCATCGTTGTTTTAGAGGGTCTTTCTAGCTTGCCTCAACTTTCCAAACGAGGATTTTAGGCTTTGTATTTCTAGATAGGTTATGAGCATCTTTGCCTAATGTGGTGACAATTGTTGTAAGTAGACTTGATTCCATAGTGAGCTTAGTATGAAGATTTTGTCTTTCTGATTGGTTGATAGTATGTCTTTTTAGACGAGAAGGTAGTTTATAGGAAAGGTTGTTCTTTCTGATTTCTGAGGTTTAAGATCCACAAGTCAAGTACCATTATTTTAAGTTCGTTTTCAAGTGCTTATTCAATGAGGAAAACCAAATGTAGTCATAAGGGATTTGTTGTCCAATTGACTAGATTCCTGGACTATGGGATGTGTCATGTTGCTCCTTGATCATATTTTACATCTGCCTGGTCACTTCTATTGCATCTATGAGAAGTGGAGAATGACATGCATGGGACTCATCTCCTAGCCTATTTATAGCCTTTGCCTAGTCACCATCTATAGTTTTCTCTAAGGTTCCTCTACTCATCTGACCATCATGAGTAGGTACCTCGTATGAACTCTCTGGCTTTTGGCCTTGGCTATCCCCCGAACAAGGAACTTCTCGTTCCTCTAGGCACGTACATCTTTGGAATATAACACCTTCTCCCCCTTCTAAAGATCATTGTCCTCAATGATATAGAAGGAGCTATAAGCCTGGGAATCAAAATATGTGATTCTAAACAATAAGAGTGTGCTAGTTGTGTGAAATACTAGATGCTCAAAAATTAGACAACTAGTCTCTGTGCTTCCTATCTAGCATTTCCACCAATAAATAGTAGTCCTTGCCTTGGGCATACTATAAGAGTCCCTTTGAGGCCCAATGAGTCCATATGTGTGAAGCATAAGTACTCGGAGTATCCTTGGACTCCCTATGCCTAGGCCTTGACCACTAACTTGTACGACTTGTCACATGTAGACTTCGCCAGTATAAGTGTCTCAAAGTCTGCTATAAGTTTAGCACAACTCGTTAGGGTAGTTCTGTTCAACTTTTTCAGATACAATCATTTTTCTACATCAAGGTGTTTTAGTTAGTGGCCATGGCTGAAAGCAATGGATGCTGAGGATAAGTTGGATGGTATGAATTACCCATTATGGGCTTATATGATGCATCATGTATTGGTCACAAAAGGATTGTGGAATATTGTGTAGGATGTTGAAAAACATCCTAATACACTTGCAAATATAGGTATTGATATAAGTATTGAAGCTGATGCCGTCGACATTGAAGATGACCATATTCTTCATGTTCCCATTCGTGCTGTAGTTTCTGCTTCACTTACTGCAGAGCGAATTCGTTGGGATGGAAGAGATGCTCAGACACATGCATTGATAGCCTTGTGTATCAAACATGCCATTATTCCTTACATTCGCTCTTGCAAAATAACTAAGGATGCTTGGGATACACTTACCACATTGTATCAGGCTAGGAATGAGACTTGTGTTGCTTACCTTCGAAAACAGTTGGAGAGTCAGCATATAAATGAAGATGACTATATGGACAATTTTCTAACAAAGACCAAAGATTTGAAGGAACAATTAATTTTTGCTGATGAAGTCTTGATTGATAGCTAGCTTGTGCAGACTGTTCTGAATGGTCTTCCTGATTCATACCAGATTTTTGCTTCTACTCTTTGTTTGATGATGAAAGGAAATCCAAATTCCTTAACATTTGAGGAGTTAGTCTCTATTTTATTGCAAGAAGATCAGTCTAGGTAGAACAGGTCCATTATGCATGTTGCAGATCAAGCTTTCCTGGCTAGTCAGAAGGGCAAAGGTAAATGGAGCTCTTCTACTAGTAATTAGAAATCTGCTAATTTTGCACAATTAAAGAAGGATAACAACAAAAAAACAGAAAAGTAGAAATTTTTTCTCAAGTACTGTAAAGCAAATGATTATGTCATAAAGAATTGTCCAAAATTGGTTGCAAAAGAGGCTAGAATGGTTGTTGCAGAGGCCTCTACACCAAAAACAGAGTCTGCTAATCTAGTGCAGAATGAAGAATGGGTATTTACTATTGTTTGCAATTTTGACTCATCTTCTCTTGAACAATGTATGTCTGTAGTAGACTCAGATGTTTGGTACTTTGATAGTGGGGCAACCAAACATATTACCTTGCAATGCAGTTTCTTCACTTCACTCGAGCCTATCCCTACAGGGAATACTGTCACATGTGCCAACAACTCCTCTTATTCTATCATGGAATTTGATAAGAACATTCTAACTATTGTTGATGGTAGTTCTTTCACATTGTCTGATGCTTTATTTGTGCTAGGTATCAAGAAGAATTTGTTATCACTTTTAACTTTAGCCAAGATTGGTTTGGTTGTGAAATTTGTTGATGACAGATGTATAGTTCATGATGTGTCAAATTACGACGTGATTATTGTTTTTGGCATTTTATGTCGTGGGTTGTACAATCTCATAGACTATGAAAAATCTGTGTATGATTTAGCATGTGCAGTACATGATTCTCAAGGTATGTCAGATGCAAAGCTTTGACATGCATGCTTTGGTCATCTGAATTTTGCTAGTTTGCTATTCCTGCAGAAATCTGAAATGGTGTGCTCTTTGCCCAAACTTGAGGCACCCCATAAACATATCTGTGAAGGCTGTATTTTCGGCGAAATGCAACGTTCCTCCTTTCCAAAAGATGGTTCAGTTCGAGCTACTCAGAAATTACAGCTTGTTCACAATGATGTCTATGGTCCTATGCAAATATCCTCTTTTGAAACTATCTTTACTTTGTGACTTTCATTGATGATTTTTCCAAGTATGCATGGGTATATCCATTGAAAGCAAAGTCCAAAGTGTTTATGCGCTTCAAATAGTTTTGGTTTTGGCTGAAAATCTATCAACATGTAAAATGGGCACCCTCCGTTCTGATCGAGGGAGGGAATATATGTCTTCTGACTTTAATGCATTTCTCGCTGAACTTCAGTGTATAGTGCTGTATACACCTCAACAGAATGGAGTTGCTAAACACAAGAATAGGTCACTCATGGAGATAACGAGGTGTATGGTCAAGAGTGAGGCTTTACCACATAGTTTTTGGGTTGAGGCTATTATGTGTGCAACATATATACTTAACAGGTATCCCACTAAAGCACTACAGTCTATCACTCCATATGAAGCTTGGCATGGTCACAAGCCATATGTTGCTCATCTGTATGTTTTTGGTTGTCTGGCATATGCATTAGTGCTTGAACAACATCGCAGGAGATTGGATGATAAAGCATTAAAATGTATTTCTATTGGGTACAGTTCTGAAAGTAAAGGCTATCGTTCGTATCATCCACAAATTAAACACATTTTGGTTAGGTGTGATATTGTTTTTGTGGAAGATTCTATTCAGCCTTTACTTTCATGTATAAAGGAGACATAGTGGAGCTGATACTGTGCATAGTGGAGCTGATACGCTATATAGTCTTGTGGCTGACTACCATGAGCTTGTAGTTGCACTTTCCTTTGAGGGTGAATTTGGGGTTTACCTGGATTCATTCTGGTATATATATAAAGGAGACGTGTTAGCTCCAAAGACATGTATGATACTTTCCTGCCTCTTTTTACAGGTGGACAGTCTAGTGCTGGTCCTAATGAGGCAAATTCTCAACCTTTGCAGGTTTCATGTGATGATGCAAATCATTGAATTTCTAATGCACATTTACATGATGCACTTGATGAGAGAGATGATGTTGAGGAGGCAAAAACTATACTAAAATTGTTGGTGTAGACTTTCCGTGATAAAAATCAGATGCATCTCTGTCATACTGTACTCGTTCAGGCTCTCATAGTGTCTCATTTGCATCAGATTGCTATGCTGTGGCTACCTCTAGTCTCTGTGATGAGAATGAGCCTGTTTCGTTTGATGAAGCACAAAATTCTGAAAATTAGATGGCTGCTATGCAATTAGAATATGATGCTATCATGAAAAATGGTACTTGTTCTTTATGTGAGTTGCCTCTTGGCAAGAAGGCCATTGGCACCAAGTGGGTATACAAGCTGAAGTGTAAGCCTGATGGAACAGTTGACATGTATAAGTCTAGGCTTGTTGCAAAGAATTATGCATAGGAAAGAGGCATTGATTTTCACGACACCTTTGCTCCTACATGCTGAATGGCTACTGTTCGTAGCATCTCTGCACTTACAGCTCATCATGGTTGGAATGTACATCAGTTGGACATTAAAACTGCATTTCTGAATGGTGACTTGCATGAAGAAGTATATGTTTTTTAGCACCGTGGCTTTGTGCAGAAAGGGTGCGAAAACCAAGTGTGCAGGTTGAAGAAGGCATTATATGGTTTAAAGCAAGCAACATGTGCTTGTCATGAAAAGAAACATGCCTATCTGATTGCACATGGTTTTGAGAATAGTCCAACTGAAAGCACCTTATATGTTAAGTGTGCTAATGATGTGCTTCTGATCATTGTTGTGTATGTTGATGGCATGCTGCTCATTAGTCCTCATGACAAGCATATTGCTGATTTTAAAGCTGATTTGCATGCCTCATTTGAGATGTTTGGTTTGGGGCATTTGCACCATTATTTGGGCATTCAGTTTATGCAAGTTGATGGTGGAATGGCTTTGTGTAAAACGAAATATACTGACACATTATTGCAGCGTTTTGGCCTTGAAGACTCTAAACTTATTGCCACTCCTATGGAGATAGGTTTATGATTGAGTCTTCATGATGCTAGAGATACATTTGATGCTGTTCTCTATCAGCAGGCTGTTGGATGCTTGATTTACTTATGCATTACTCGACCAGATATTCAGTTTGCTGTCTCACAGATGAGTAAGTTTATGCATTGCCCAGGTGTCAAGCATTGACAGACAATTAAGCACATCTTTCGCTACTTGAATGGTACCCGACTACTTGGATTGTTTTATCCTAAGGGGGATAACTACCGCCAAATTTACTTGCTTTTTTTGACTCTAACTCGGTTGGTTGCTATGACACTCATGTGTCCACTATGGCTTTTGCGTCATGCTTGGTAGCTCATGTATATCTTGGTTGAGCAAGAAGCAGTCTACTGTGGCCACTTCCAATTGTGAGGCTGAGTATAGGATAACTTTCACAGTGAGCGTTGAGTGTGTGTGGCTTAGACGCCTTATGGCTGATTTGGGTGTTGGTCAGTCTTCTGCCACCACTATCTTCACTGACAGTTAGAGTGCATTGGCACTTGCGAGGAACCCTGTGTTCCATGGTCGCACTAAGCACATTAGGTGCATTATCATTATGTCAGGGAGAGGTTCTCTACTGGAGAGATCATCTTGGCATATGTTTCGACGTAGGAGAACATTGTAGACCTTTTCATGAAGGCTCTGCCTAGGGAGAAGTTTGAAGCTTTCCGCAAAGTTTTGGGTTTACTTCCTTTTGTGGAGTGATTCCACATAGGTTGGCACTTCCTTATACATGAGTGCTAGCTCCTTGTTCACTGCATCAATCCCAGGGGGGATTCGTTGATATATTTAGGTGGTGATGTGTGTGAATACTCTAGGACTGTCGGGGTACTTTTTTCCCTCTTTAGGAGGTTCCTCCCCCCCCCCCCCCCCCCCTCCCCCCCCTCCCCCTAACGGGTTACTTATCTTTGTACATTCTAGTGATAATACATTCAATATTCTGTGCTGTGCTCCAAGCTTCTTCTTCTTCCTTGTGCTGCTCGTGTGCTTTCGTAGATCTCGAACTCCAACACATTTGACCTTTCTAAAAGTATTAAAATTACTTGAAAATTGGTAAGCTTAGAGAAAAGATTATGAGCTACTTGCACTCCAAATTTCAATAAATTTGGACATGCCCTCAAAGAGCAACATCCAAATCTCTATGAGGCGGTTACCTCACTAACTATTTGCTCAATTGTTTTTTTCCTAAAAATGACGAGACATATTAATCCTTATGATTAGGCATACTCATTCATTCTCTTGGATGGATTATGACATGGAGACATATCCATGCATGTAATGATAATCTAGATCAATGAAAACCAAATAAGAATTCAAATCATCTCATAGAAAATTGATTCTTTAAAGTATCCAATTTTCAATGAAAGTGAACATCTATGGATGTTATTCTAGTCATTGTGCTTCTGGCACATTTATTAACCTCATCACAACCAATCACATACAAGAATTCAATACTTGTATTGATGATCATAACCATAGCACTAACTTGCACCGACTAGAGATAAAATTCTATATCAAATACATAGATTTCCATGAAGACCAATTCATGTGCTCATGAGTTACTAGACAAAAACACATCTTGGTTGTTCTTGAGGGATCTATCTTTTTCATTTACTTTATAAAGGTAAAATTAGCCTATTCATGATACTTCTATCACATACTTCATGCTCACCCTAACTCATCGCGGTGATACATAAAAATGATCTTCTATAGATAGAAAATACATCATGCACTTCACCTTTCTAGAAATCATATCATTTATGTATGCATGCATCCACTTATCCATCTTCTTCTCTACTTCAATTAATTTATATGCTTTTAGTTATGGCACACATAAGACTTCCTCTCTCTTACAACACAACATCCACTCTAATTCTCACATGGCATATAACGCCATATGGCTACAAAAATTTCAACAGCACTTCTCTAAGAAAACAAAGCTTGAAAAAAATAATAACCATGATACAATGATAGGCATCAGCCTAGTGGTAAGCAAACCACTTTCTTAGCTCCAAAAACCTACAAATAAGAAACTTTTCCGATATGTGTTGTTGGGCACTACACACCCTCATAACAAGGTCTTTTCTTGCTCCAATACCTTCACAAAGATCTTGAAACACACAATAACAACTTGTGCATGCTTTTATGAATCAACTGAAGTTAGTGTAACTTCATGTGCATATATGAATTCATATCAAACTAACTTTCATGCACATTCCAATGTTAGTTTGATGAAATTGGAAGAGCAAATAATACAAAATTATAAATTATGATGCAAAAACATCCAAATGAATATAATTGAGAGCATAAATATGATGCAAAGGTATAAAAATCAATTTGTTTGTATCCAAAATGGTTCAAAATATGATTAGGAACTCCTAATTATCATAATTGGATACTCAAGTAATTCAAAAAGAGTTTCTCACCAGCCAAGATCCATATAAAGGCTTGTGCAGAGATGGTTTGCAATGGTCAAAATATGTCGTAAAAACAATGAAAAGAAAGATCTTGAAGCACATAATCTGTAATAATTTTAATTTCTTGATTTGGATATTATATGGGGAAGTTATGGCCAAAACAACGAAGCTAGGTGAGTGGGCAGCACACCTCTTTGAAGAAGTATGTAGAGAATTAAATACTCTCTACAGGTGCTTTTTAATTATGAAATATAGATTGCAGCCACTCATTGAAGCTCTTGGAGTCTTCTTTCTATAACAAGTGGAACCATCTAATTTGGGCTTCATATGAGATAGTTATGTCCATTTTAGTAAAGGTAGGTATGCTAAACCTGCTCTTTCTCTTACTTCCTATCTTTCTTTACTCTTCTCTCTCTTTCTAATCTTTTCCTTCTCCCTCTACTTTTCACTTTTCTCACTTAGGATCTTTTTCTTCTTCTCTCTTTCTCTTCTTTCATCCTTTCTCTTTCTCCTTCACATTCTTTCATTTACTTCTCTCTACTTCTTTTTCTTAATTTATCATTCATTCTTTCTCTCTATCTCTTGCTCTTTCTATTCTCTCTCTTTCTACTTCCTCTCTATTTCTTTCTCTCTTCTTATCTCTGTTTTTCTACTTCCTTCTCTTTATCTACTCTTATCTTTCTCCTCTTTCTTTCTTTCTTTCTTTCTTTCTTTCTTTCTCTTTCTCCTTCTCTTTCTTTCTTTCTTTCTCTTTCTTTCTTTATTTCTTTCTCTCTCTCTCTTGACATGTCTCTCTTTCCTTATCTCCTTCTCTTTCTTTCTCTCTTTCTATGTTCTTCTCTTTTTTCATCATTCATCTTCATTTTTTTAGTGTGTACGCAAGAGCAGAGATGCACTATGTATTAGCATGGCGATTCCAAGTCGCCAAGTCATCATGGTTTAGTGGACAAGGCATTCAGAGCCATTGTGTGACGTGTTGGGTTTGGTTCTCGACATCTGTAATGCCACTCACCTAATCCCCTTATCTAGTTTAAAGAACAGATGTACGCACACATCTCTTTACTATTTCGTGCTAGCCGCCTTTGAATGCACTCTCTTTTTTTAGATGAAGCAATACTCTCCATGGCCTTTGAAATAAATTAGCGCATCTTTTGCAGCCACCCGCCATGGATACCTAATCCCCTTATCTAGTTTAAAGAACAGATGTACGCACACATCTCTTTACTATTTTGTGCTAGCCGCCTTTGAATACAATCTCTTTTGGCTTGATGAAGTAATACTCTCCACGGCCTTTGAAATAAATCAGTGCATCCGATTCTTCCCTTGCGCAGCCACCCACCATGGATCAATCTGTAAGACAATAGTTACGCAATATAACACAGGAGCAATAGCAGAGAAGATAACAGATATAGGAGAATCTCAACAATTTTCTACTAGCAGCAAGTACAAAGATGATGGCGTTGTCCACCCGTGCGCTCTCAAGGTAGAGCTTAAATGGTGATCTAGACAACTCTAGATAGGGAGATACAAGGTAGAGGTATGCTGGCTCAACTCAATGTCTTAGGTAGTGCAGAAGTCATATATATATAGGATCATGGGTGGCCTGCCATGGACGGCTATACATGGGCGGTAGAGCGTGGGCGGCCACCGCCCGCGTAATTGCCATACACGGCTTAGACTGGTTGAACCGACCTAACAAATATAAATGATTTCTGACTCCGACAGGGAATATTCCATGGAATATTCCCTTTACCGTCGCGCCGGCGGCGCTGCCCCCGGACCCCCACCAGGGGGCCCGCTGGCCCCCTGGGACCCCCCAGCCAGGGGGCCCGCTGGCCCCCTTGGACCCCCTAGCCGGGGCTGCTCACCGCTGCCCCGGACCCCACAATTGGGGACCCTGGTAACTCCCTTTCCTTATAATATCTTACATGGTCCAATATGACCTTCATCCAACATTCAAGTTGGGATTCCCATCAATTGGGTAATGCACACTTGGCTTCTCCTCATAAAGGGGGCCTTACAAAATGTGCATACAATCATGAGGGGTAGACATTGATCATACTCTAACACAATCTTCTTCCTTCATGCAAGAGAAGAGACTCCATCTCCTTGCCCAATGTCTCTCTCTCTCCCTCATGCTCTGATACCAAATGTGAGAAATGGAGAATGACATGCTTGGGACTCACCTCCCAGCCTATTTATAGCCCTTGCCTAGTCATCATCTATAGTTCTCTCTAATGTTCATCTACTCATCTAGCCATCATGAGTAGGTACCTCGTTGCTTGTGTCATGCCAAATTAATTTCTCAAGACAACGTTCCGATTAATGAATGCTCATTGTATACCTCACTCCACGTGATTGCGCAGATTTGCACCAGAGCCGTCAGCCAGTAGCAGCCGTCAGTCACTAAAGTTTTAGCCGGCCAGTTTGGCACTCTTTGTCTCAAACAGTCTTGCATGAGCAAGTTTAGTAAATCGGCTACTCCGATGTGAGTAATTGTTAGTGTAGACAACCCATCTCCTCCATGCTCACCATTTCTAGGTCGTCACTTGAAGTTTCCTGCTTCAAAGCGATGGCACATGCTCCTAACTTTTGTGAGTTGATGTCGATTGGAGCTTTCTCTGTATGGTGACAATGTTCAGAGAAGGTAAGCACACCCACTCTTTTGTAGAAACACACCCACAACGGAGATGGCTTGTATCGGCTTGCGACAAGGACTCTTGTTGCGAGTCCCTTTACGTAGGGACCGTTGCCTGTTCATGTTGCTGGTTGTACACCCCATGACTGCTTACAAGGTTCCCAATTTGAAACATTCCTGTAGTAGCTTGCCAAACAGAATTGTACACAGAGATTTGGTAATGCCCAGTGCAGGAAATAGAGAATTCTCGGATTTGATCCGTAACCATTCATGCCAATGGATTAGCGATGGGCAAGGTACACACAATTCTCCAAGGAGACAAGACGTCCTCACCTTCCTCCCCTCTCTCTCAAATACACAAGCACACACACACACACACTTTGGTAGTCACGAGATGCCAGGAGACTAAAGAAAATAGCACAGAGGTTCTTTTGCTTTGCTTACTCTCCAGACAGGAGTGAATTGCAGGTCGTTTGAATCCATGTGGCAGCTCTGCTATTATCTTGCTTTATGTGCAAGGTGCAAACCAACACAAGCTTCAAGCTTGAAGAAGTGACTGCTTCCGTCCACTAAAGCACATTCCAGATCTTTGAGCCAAAGACCTTGTTTGATCTGTGAGTAGCTTCTAGTGCAATCTTGGAAAACGCATGGAAATCGCTCTCTACAAAGAGAAGAAAGAGTGCTAAAAAATGCATGGAAATCTTGGCAGAGTGAGGGATTAAGAAAACATGAGTTGGATAGTAATGAAGATGAACACATTAAAGGAATATGGGAGGGAGGGATGGATTAAGAAAGAAATATATGCTAGCAAAAATTACCTATGCTCTGATACCATGTTGAAATGAAAAAGGACCACTCCTACTCTACTCACATGCGCACATCTAACAAGCTAAGGAGGAAGGAACAAAAGATAACAAAACATGATGAATGAATTAAAATAGAAATGGAAATGACTTACATAAGATGCTCTATGAGCATGGAGACTCCATGAGGAGTGGAAGTGCACTCTTGGCGATGATCTAGAGTGGAATGGCTTGTGAGGAGTGAAGGGAGGCCTTGCTTATATGGAGTTTGGGAGAATTCCCTTGCATGTGGGATAAGTGAACTTGAATGAGAATGAAACTAGCTTTGGACAAAAGGGTGGAGTATGGAACTCTCAACAATATTTTCATGCACTTTTTATATTGACATTGGAATTAATGCATATGGGTATGCATGACATATCTTTTGCTTTGCATATGGGTATGCATGACATATCTTTTTAGAGATGTCATATGTTGAGATTGTCATGGTGAAGACTTGGCAAAGTGGTGCACAAGTGGTGCATATATAGCCAAGGAATTGTCAAACAATGGGTGCATGGGTAATGCATAAGGTGTATGCTCACAATTGTCATGTCTATGAATTTAAATGCAGGTTTCAAAGGGTCTTCGTGAAAGGTTTTATAGGGTTTTCAAGTTTTTGGAAGGTTCATGTACCTTTCCTTATGTGTACATTTTGGATTTAAGGTCAAAAGTAAAGAAGTATATAAACTACAAAGGCTTATGTGAGCCTCTCCCCATTATTTTTTTTGTTTTTCATAAAGTCACTCCAAGACAAACTAGGGTATTGTTGGTCTCTGTGTGAGAAGGTTCTTGGATACAACAAGGAAAACCATCATGAGGAATACAAGGAGTTGGGAGAGGAGTGCATAAGGGAAAACCATTGGGCAAGGTGAAGAAGTGGCACAGAGATCGATTACACTAGTAATTAGGAGAATTTCGGCGCAACTTGTCCTCCTTCTCTACTCTTCTCCTACAAATACTCAAGCCCCTTTCAACTAAAGAATCCCCCAACAAAATTTTGCATGCTTGGTGGGACACGAAAGCTTGAGCATAGGAGAATCACAATTCCCAAGTGAAGAAAAAGGAAGTGTGAAAGATGTTGACAATGAAAATTGAAGAGGTAACTTTTCTTTCTCCTTGTAATTAATCTTAAGATCATGATCGCAACTCGGTCTAAACATTAGGTGTTTCTTTTAAAACCACATGAAGGAAAGTTTCTCTTAGATAACCACATCATCAATGAGAAATGTCGGAATTGAACTCATGATCTATTGGCTAGGAGTATGATGGGCTAACCACTTGCCACAAAAGCCATGGTTAAGAATTAGTTGCTAATCCTCCCTCTTAGGTTATGATTCAACCATCTCCTGCCCATCATTTCTTGAGTTTAACACTCTCTTCCTCTTCTAGAGTCTTTTCCTCAATGATCAATCCTTGATGTCCCCTTGAATTGATGTCCTCACCCTTCAACAATCTCTTGAACCTTCTTGTTCCCAACCTTGGTCTCTTGAACCTTGCTCTCAATTTTGGTGTCTTGAACCTTTCCTTTTTGCTTCTTGGAAACTTGCCTACAAACTTGCCTTGTTTACAACATTGGTGTCTTGAGATCTTGTTCTCAACCTCAGTATCTTGAACTTGGTCCTCACCCATGCTACATATCTTGGATCCTCAATCTAGTCCTTTGATTGGAAAGTTCATTTCAAGAGCTTTCCAATCGTACCTTAGACATCTAAATCCGGCCTACAGATTGGGAGATATACTCTAATCTTTGTTGGAATCATTTTTTGAAAGGGACACATATGCCTCCAATCTACCTTTGCCCAAGCCTATTTCCTAGGCTCTGATACCAATTGTGGAAATTGAACTCATGAGCTAAAAACTAGGAGTATGATGG
Organism: Ceratopteris richardii; assembly: GCA_020310875.1. Taxonomy (NCBI): domain Eukaryota; kingdom Viridiplantae; phylum Streptophyta; class Polypodiopsida; order Polypodiales; family Pteridaceae; genus Ceratopteris; species Ceratopteris richardii. The sequence continues at coordinate 104,835,094 of CM035425.1, read as the reverse complement.
GTTAACCACTTGCCCCAAAAGCCATGGTTGAAGATTACTCTAATAGACTTTCAACACTTAACAAATTGGAGGAAGTCCGTTTGGATGTAACAAAATAATAGGGAGAGACAAAAGACAAAAGGAAGGAAGATCATGATGAAAAAATTATGGCAGAAAAAATTACAGACTCGTATGCTTGTTCTCTTACATAGACTCCAATTATAGATACAAATTGAGAGGCAAATGGATTCCTCATTGGGAATGTCCATACAAAATTAGAGAAATGCTCCAATGGGGTATAGTGCAATCAGAAAATTTGGGTGGCGAGGCATTACTGCTAGTTAATATTTTCAAGATCAAGCCCTATCGTTAGCAACAAAATTGAAGCTTTTTTGGTCACCTTGCATTTTAGCAATCCAACCAAATTGTACATAGCTCTTCGCGTGGTTTTTTTATTAGGTTTTGTTGGGGATGTAAGGGTCATGTGACCTTACCCCCATATTCATATATATACATTATATATAGAGCATTGCCTCAAGAGAGATCATTATCTGGGTTTTGAGGCTCCCACGCATGTCCGCGTGTCTCTTCTCTCTTCTCTCTCCCTCCATCTCCTCCTTGGTCCTCTTGTTCTGCACACCAAAGCCCTTCATTGGTATCAAAGCATGCTGAAGGCTTGTGTGCAAGAACCTTCAATGAAAGCTTAGGTCACAAGAGGTGAAAGTGCAGGTCAGCATCTCTCAATAGCAGTTCAGTATGTCAATCATAACTCGAGCTAGGAAGCTTTGATTGATGCATTTTAAAGTTTTGTGTGTAGCTAACACAAAGGCTACAACTTTGCAGAAGGGTGAAAAATCTGGTTCGGACTTCTAGAGTGCCGAAAATTCAAAAAACACAGACTAATGTAGAAAACAAATCTACAATCACTTGGACACCAGGTCAGTGTTTTGGCTATAAATTGAGTTTTACAAATCGGAATGAGATGATTCAACTTGATGTCTGTATTTTGGAATAACATCTATAACTTTGTAGAAGAACACAAATCCAGATTCTGAGTGCAAGGTCCCAGAAACTGCAAAATATAGAGCAGTAGTGTTGCAGGTGAAAGTGAAATTGATAGAAGGTGCTTGTTTTGTGTATATCTTGAGCGACGCACCTCCGATTGAGGTGTTCTTTATCTTATTACATAGTCAAGAATGAGATCTTGAAGTTTGTTGAAGATCAAAAGTTTAGATTCAGAGGTTATCACCTCTGAAACAACAAAAGACAGAGCAACATATTTTCATCATAAGAACCCTAATTGCTCTTGGAGGTTGAATTTGCTTTGGAACTTCTTTGAGAGAGAATTTTTGGTGTGCAAGCTCTTATTCTTAGAGCTTGAAGGCATTATCCATTTATGATCACTGTGGTAGCTCCTCCATATGAGAGTAGAGCATGATCTTGTCACGTGTTTAGCATGTAAGATGACATTGTGGTATACTCTTTTTTGAGGTTTATGTCATCATGAGTTTGATCATGGATGTATAGTAATTGTGGTTTCTATCTCGTTTATGCCACTTGGTTATGGATTTAGTTACCAATTGCACACAATTCTCTGAGAATTGATTGTGGATCTTGGTTGGTACTATCTTTGTTTCTTCGTAGGTACATGATCCAGATTGGAGCCTCACATTTATCACCGTTATTAGCATTTGGTAATTGATTGATATGTATTTGCCAGTGTGATTCTTGAAATATGTGGATGGTGATTCCCACATGGTTTATTTGGTTTAGAGTCCATTTTACAGAGGAGACGTTGTCAAAATTTTGATAGCTTTTATGCTAGAAGAGAGCTCTAGTGAATCTTGAAGTTTAAGTGTTAGCTTTGGATCATTGATTATCTCCATTCACTTGGACTCGGTCACACATTGTTTGTGATAGGTTGGACCATCTTGCAAGATTTATTCTTGAGTGGGAGCTGTATCGCCATTGTATTGGCATATATTTCCATCAGTGTGTGGGCATATGTATTTTCCATTATCCTTGATTGGATCAGTGGCAAGTGGTGACAAATTCCTCATTGTTCTTTTGATATTGGTTATCTTGTTTGATTGCTCAGTGTATAGGGGATACTCTTTCGAATTTTTTCTAGATGGTTTGGAGACTTGGTGAGCAGGATTATGCTCATGGTTTTATGTGCATGCTAAATGCATGGTTATGTGACATGTGGTTCACATGGTTTCTTCTCCAGCAAGATAGTTGTGATGTGAGTTATGCATATGGATATACAGATGTGATCCTATCAAGGATAAAGTATTATTTTTAGTCTCTTATTACATTGCTAGTATCTTGGATTGCCAGCATGGTGTCTTCTCGATTTGATCGCACTGACTTTCCGAGATGGAAAGCTCAGATGTGGCATACATTGGTTCGTGCAGGGTTACACATGTATGTGCATAGAGATGCACAGAGGCCTCGTGACATGCCCGACCATGCATGGATGGATATGGATGCATTGGCTAGCTCCACTATCCAGTTACACCTTGTGGATTCTATATATGAGTATGTTATGTATGAGGAGACGAGTAGTGCATTATGGTAGAGACTACATGATGTGTATGTGAGTCCATTGACTCATGTGAGACATAGCTCACATCGACAACTTTGATGTTGGCATTGTGGTCATGAGGGACATATTCGACGACGTTGCTTTAGGTGGATGCAACGAGGACATTAGAGATATGCATGTGGTGCAGGTCAGGTAGTGATTTCAGGAGAGTCTATGGCAGTTGATTATGCCGGTTATGGTGATATCACTTTCTCCTATGGTTCATCTCAAGATTCCTCTTATTCATTGGATGGTAGACATATGGCTTGGTTGCTTGATGCATTAGCCACTTTTCATGTTACTCCACATCGTGAGTGGTTTTGTTGATTCTCAGGTGAGAGACATGGATGTGTGCACATGTCTGATGGTATGACATATGATATTGAGGGTGCATGAGATGTATGCCTCATGCTACCTAGTGGAGCATCACTTATACTCAGACATGTACACTATGTGCCTTCATTCCCTATGAGCTTGATTTCAGTTAGCCAGTTACAAGAGAGCAGATGTTATGCGTTCCTTGGTGAGCATCATTTTCAGTTGCAGTTGGGATAGCTTATGCTTGTCAGAGGTGCTAGGATTGGGCACATGTATCCACTGCAGGGGCTTCATGTGAGAGACAGTCTCGTCTTAGTGGGAGTTCAGCCGTATGTGCAGTGTGAGACTCGTCATGTCTCATTTTGTCTACCTACACATAGGTCTATTGACATTCATGATGCACATGTATGGCAAGATTCAGATGCTCAGATGGATGCACATATAGAGCATGTTTTGGATGCTCATGTAAAGCATTGTGATGATACTCAGTTAGAGTTAGATCATCAATTTGATCTTGGTATTGATGTTGTGTAGTTATCTCATGTGGGGCATGATGATACACTTGGTGTGGTAGAGCATGATAGCTCTTATGATACACATTGTATGCCAGAGCATACTAGCTCGCATGATTCACGACTAGATATATCCTTGGCTGATAGGATGATTGATTTAGATGTTGATGAGTCAACGATCATGCAGTCCTTCTTGGATTCGCTCATGCTAGATGTTGACACAGATATATCAAGACATGTTTGTCTTGATGATGGTGCTTTGGATGCCTTGGATACAGGCATGGTTGACATGCTTAGGTTAGCCAGGATAGCATAGGTTTCGTCAGCATTCGGGAATCTGATGTATGAGTTGTTATGCTCGAGACTAGACATTGCAGTTGCTATTGGAGCATTTGCACTTGGAGTTGTCAGTCGTTTGATGATTGACATAGGTGTAGAGCGAGTGGGAGCTTTGCACGAACTTCATCAGTTCTTGCAAAAGTCAGATTTGAGCTTGACTATTATCGATATGAGTCTAGAGCAGTTTGAGGTGGATGGATACACCTTGTTCGAGGCAGTTGGTGTAGGCTGATTTGTATGGGTTGAGATCCGGACTCTTCCTATATATTAGTGTATAGTCTACATCATTCTTTGTATATTTTTCCACTTACGATCACATTGATCCTTAAGTGGGAGATTATTGGGGATGTAAGGGTCATGTGATCTTATCCCCATATTCATATATATACATCATATATAGAGCATTGCCTCAAAAGAGATCATTATGTGGGTTTAGAGGCTCCCACACATGTCCGCATGTCTCTTCTCTCTTCTCTCTCCCTCCATCTCCTCTTTGGTCCTCTGGTTCTGCACACCAAAGCTCTTTAAGGGTCATGTGACCTTACCCACATATTCATATATATACATCATATATAGAGCGTTGCCTCAAGAGAAATCATTATGTGGGTTTCAAGGCTCCCACTCATGTCTGCATGTCTCTTCTCTCTTCTCTCTCCCTCCATCTCCTCCTTGGTCCTCTTGTTCTACACACCAAAGTCCTTCAAGTTTTGCCATTATGAGCTAATTTTATGCATTCTTTTATTGAGTTATTTATTATAATTTTGATGCCCTTCCATGGCCTAAGTCATAAAAAAATTTCTTAATTTTTTTTGGATTTTCTGGTAATTTCTTAGGATTTTTTTTTTTTAAAGATTTTTTTCCCTTTTGGATTGTTAATTTAGATAAGAAAATGGAATTTCTTGGGTTTTTTGTGTGGGGAAATGTATCTTGAGTATGTATTCTATTTTGTAGATTTTTTGGGTTTTTTTTGATTTTTTTGGGTATTTTTTGATTTTTCTATTTTTATTATGTTTTAAGTATTAAAAAAAGGGGTCCCCATCAGCTTTGGTTCTTTTTGATGGTAAAAAAAAGAAGCCTTCATGCCTAAGTAGTTGAAAGGTTCCATCTCCAACTGACTCTAAAGTACTAAGCATATCACTCTTGAACAACTTTTACTATCCTTGGTTTATGTAATTGGGTTATTCTCGACTTATGTATATTGGAAGTTCCTTGGTTTAGTGACTTCATTGGGGTTGAATAGATTACCCGCCCCCTCTTCCCCCCTCCTCCCCTTCCCACCCCCTCCCTCCCCCATTGGCTCAGTGTGCTTTACCCCTCCCTCCCTCCCCATGGGCTCGGTGTGCTTTACCCCCTCCTCCCCTCATCAACTTAGTGCACTTTACCCTCCTCCCCCCTCCCCTCCCCACATAGCATAGTATTAAGCTTTATACTATGCTATGATAATGTATTAAGATTTTTCTTTTAAAGATTGAATGTTCATATCTCTAAATTGTACATCGAATGGCTATTTTTCATGATTTTGGGGTCAATTTCATGTCTTTTGATATGTTTGAATTCATTTTCATCATTATTTTCCCCATAATTCTAGCACTTTTCCTTCTTTTGATCAAATTCTCTCTCTTTTTTGCCACATTGAATATGTGATTTTTCACCCACATGTGTTTGACATGGTCTATTTGCTCTTTATTTCCCCACATGTTTCACAATTTTCACATGCATCCCATGTCTCTTCTCTTTTCTCACTTTTTCCCTGCCACTGATCCCGATCTAATCCTCCAAGCTCCTTCTTCGATCACTCTTATCCCTTCCCTTGATAGCCTGCCCCACCCTTTCTCCTCCCTTCTTCCTCTTTCTCAATGATTCACCTAATCAAATATCTTCATCCATCTTCGCTACTTCATCTAAATAACTCTCATTGGCGGCGACGATCAAATTTGAAGTTCCTTTGCAAAGGTTACCTTCTCTTCTCAAGCTCCATTACTCCAATGGTCTTTCTAAGGTTCTACATTGGCATTGTGTTTGGGTGGCAATTTTGCTCGTGGTTTCACATTTTGCTCTATGTCCCATTCAATGGTGGGCAATTGTTGAGTCTATTGCACATCTAACTTGCATAAGTGGTGCATAGGTGGTGCACATGTGGCCAATGAGTTTTCACACAATGGATGCACAAGTAGTGCACAATGTGTATGCTCACAATTGTCTTGCCGATAAATTTAAATGCAAGTTTCAAAGGGTATTTTTGAAAGGTTTTAAAAGTTTTGAAGCGTTTTGAAGGTTAAGGTGGACCCTCCTCTATGTGTACATTTTGGAGAAGTTAAGATCAAAAGTAAAGAAGTACATAAACTACAAAAGCCTATGTACGACCCTCCTATTATTTTTTTTTGTTTTCTATAAGTTCATTACAAAAAAAAGTGGTATTTTGAGAAGGTTCTTGGATACAACAAGGAAAAGCATCATGATGAATGCAAGGAATTGGAAAGCCTGTGCACAAGGGAGTGGGGGAAGTGGCCTCCACATCCAAGACCAAGATATTGGATACACATATGAATGCAAGTTAGTTCAAGTGAAGCGGCATACACAAAGGAGTCGGCAATAATGAGTATTTTGGAGAGGCATAGACTAAGCAAGCAAGAGGAAACACTACACTATGAGATCAAGAGGATTAGACACATACTTATATAGTGTGTAGAGAGAGAGACAAAGTGTGCAAAGAGCACAAAGAACTAGAGAGCTAAGGATTGTAAAGGGAGTATTCTATGCTCTATTGTCGGTGCAACCAAAGTGTGACCATAGTACCATCAAGGAGGTGTTGCAAGTTGACAATAGAAGTGACCACGATTTCAATATTATTGGAGGCTTGAGTGCAAGGAGTGCACAAGGTCAAGTCATTCGGAAAGGTGAAGAAGTGGCACAGAGGTTGATTGCACAAGTAATTGGGAGACTTTTTGGCACAATGTGTCCTTCTCCTTCTTCTCTACTTTTTTCCTATAAATACTCAAGCCCCTTTCAACTAAAGAATCCCCCAACATATTGCAAACATTTCTACATATAATAACTATGACAAATACTTATGATTGAGTTCAAGATGATAGCCCATTTTTTATTCTCCAAATAATGAAATAAGGCTCTCATTGTGTACTTCAATGTCTAAGTAACCGCTCCTATGTATGCTAGAGGAGTTTTAAAGATGCATAGTAGTGATATGTGATAAACTATGTGATCATTAAATTTAAAGTGTATGCCATATGAGAGGTACTTTATATAAATGAGCTAGAGATACTTGATGGCCTAAAGTATTTTTCAATTATAGCAAAATTTACTTCCTTTTTCAAATACACACAAGGATGGCACAATGGATCATCTTATGGAGCAAGCACTCTTTTTTCTTATATTAGGGACTTCACATGGGGGCCTAGACCTATTGATGTGGAAATGGATCATATCCATCTTACATCAACCATCTTCTATTTAGAAGAATAGATACATATTGATATGATTTCACTTAAAATATTGAGTTTTCGTATATAGATGTGTTTTATAAATGTTCATCAATAATGAAGTTAAAGAGCAAATTAAAGGAGATCATATATATATATATATATATATATATATATATATATATATATATATATATATATATATATATATATATATATATATATATATATATATATATATATATATATATATAGAGAGAGAGAGAGAGAGAGAGAGAGAGAGAGAGAGAGAGAGAGAGAGAGAGAGAGAGAGAGAGAGAGAGAGAGAGAGAGAGAGAGAGAGAGAGAGAGAGAGAGAGAGAGAGAGAGAGAGAGAGAGAGAGAGAGAGAGAGAGAGAGAGAGAGAGAGAGAGAGAGAGAGAGAGAGAGAGAGAGAGAGAGAGAGAGAATTTAGATGATGTAATGTGAGAGATACATTCAATCATCCAACTAGAGAAAGGAACCCATTTGTGAATATTATTGGGAAGAGTTTGTATGAAGAATGCAACGATATGAGAAACTTACTATAGTTGGGGGATCAAGATTGGCAATGGGAGATCTCTCTATGAGTTTAGATACATGCATGGATGCATACATACATACATACATACATACATACATACATACATACATACATACATACATACATACATACATACATGCATGCATGCATACATACATACATACATACCTATAAAAAAAATTTATAACCTTTTATAAGGCCAATAAAGTACACACACACATACATACATACATACATACATACATACATACATACATACATACATACATACATACATACATACATACATGCATGCATGCATGCATGCATGTATACATACATACATACATACATACATACATACATACATACATACATACATACATACATACATACATACATATATACATACATACATATGTCATACCTATAAAAGAAATTATAACCCTTTATAAGACCAATAAAGCACACACAAACACACACACATGCATACATACATACACAATGTACATATATACATATATACTTTCTAAGAAAATTGTATTGGATTAGTGGGAACATAAACATATTCACCTTACCATAGTCATACGTTTTTAGTATTTTGGATGTTCATTCAATAGGAAGGGTATTATGGATCCCCTGTTTAGTACAGAGAAAGAGAATGAATTATGTCTTTAACTTCACTATAAATCATTGATGTGAAAGATTGTAGACCTTATATACATACACATAGGAGTTGGTATATATGACATGTGATTTAGAGAGCCCACAAGAACTCAACCTTTTCTGAATATAGGAGATGTAGTCCTTGGGATACCTATTGATATAAGAAATTGAAATGAATCCATAGTAAGTAGCAATATGAATGTTTTGGCTGACATAAGTACACATACCAAGAACTTGGGAAACCTATAACCAAAGTATTCATACTCTAGTCCCTATGTAGAGAAACCTAATATATTCTTTGGGTAGCAAAGTGGGACTCATTAGAGGAATAATTTTTTAAAGTCCACATTCATAAATATATTATTTCCTTAAATTGTTTTATGATCATACACCAATTTATCTACAAATAATCAAATAACTACATACATGCATAAAATGTTGAAAGTTTTTCAAGCTCAAGAGTGTGGGAACATGCCCCAAATTGAACCTTCCACATCATCCACAATCACAGGAGGCTGATTTCCACGAGTTGCAGGCATCAAATTATGCCCATAATGGAAAGAAGTTGATTAGAGAAGATTTAGCTCACCTCTTGATGTGATTGGACCTCACTTTTGACATGTATATGCTTTTGATTGGTTAAAGAGGTTAGTATGTGGTCTTTAAAACCTCTAATGAGTTGTATTATGACTCAGAGTCATGGAAATACGTGCCCAAGCTGCCGCCTTGCTTAAGCATACCCACTACTAGCTATTCTCTGCATATTTTGCAGAAATTTCACTTTTACACACTCTATCTATCTAGATGATTTTGGCAGACCCCCCCCCCCCCCCGGTCTTGTAATTCTTATTTCTCCTTCATCCATAATCTATTTTCAATGATTTTTGCCTTGTTGGAAAGCTTATAGGTCCTAATTATACTCATAGAAACTTAGAAAATAGAGAGCCTATGTCTGAAAAATTTCAAGATCCTAGGAGGGTTCATTTGCTTTTGTTGTGCACATAGGAGTGTTTATCCTCCAACAGTGGTATCAGAGCTATAAGGGGAGTATCAAAGAGAGAAGAAGGAGCTACTGAAGTGAAGTAAAGACTTCATCAAATTTTGAAGGAAGGAAGCAAAGAATGGGCACGTCAACAAGTGGAAGCAAATACATCATCAAATCAAAGACGAAGCTTCATCAAGAGGAGTAGCTCTATTTTTTGAGGTAAAAGCCATCTTTTTCAACGTCATTACATCAAGGGGGAGGTTCAAAAGAGCTAAGAGGCACCATGGCTAATCTCAATGCTCAGATTGAGAAGCTCAGGAAAGGAAACTACCAACCATAGTGATTTAGAATAAGAAATTTTTTGATGGGGAAAGGGTTGTGGGGACTTGTGAGTGGTGGACACCCAAAACCCTACATAGATGAGGTAAATCCAACCAATGACCAGAGAAGAGCAGTAAGAGAGTGGGATGAAAGGGACAAAAGGGTCATTTTCATTTTATCTCAGCATATTAGCAACTCTATGGTAAGGCATATTCAAGATTTGGATACATCGAAGAAGGTGTGGGAGTGCTTGGAGAGATTGTACTCAACCTCCACAAAATCTAGAAAAATTCAGCTCAAGAATGAGCTAAATAATCTTAAGAAAAGCCCCTCTCAAGGTGCTAATGATTACATATTAAAGGTTAAAGAGCTTGGAGATGCACTAGGGTCAATCGGTTGTGCCCAAGATGATGACGATCTTGTCGCCCACACCCTAAATGGACTTAGGGATGATGTTGGAGAGCTTTCACAACTTCAGTGTATGCAAGGGACTCTCTTCCTGATTTTGATCAACTAATCACTCTCATGGTGACAGAGGAGATGAACCTTGGTGGTCATATTGCCAAGGATAGCCAAGGGCGATTGTTGTACGCAGGTAGAGGAAGAGGAAGACACAACCGAGGTGCTACAAGTGGAAGAGGAAGATATCAAAGCAACCAAGGAGGTCCAACACAACAAAAAAATGCAAGTCAAAGAGGTGGAGAGCCACAAATAGAGGAAGAGGTGCAAGATTTGGTGGAAGAAGACAACCCACTTCAAATGGATGCTTTGTATGCAGTAAGCTCGGTCATTTTGCAAATGAATGCTATCATAGAGCTCAAAGACAAGGGAATCAAAGCAACACCAACAATTATAGAGGCAAGGTAATTATGCAACCACATCATCTAGCCAAGGGAATGATTATTTACTTGCCATGAGGTATGGTGAAGATATAACTCAAGCTAGTGAAGATGTATGGTATGTAGACAGTGGATGTAACAATCATATGTCATGTCGAAAGGATCTTTTTAGTAATTTGCAGGTCCCAAAGCATCAAGGGCATGTGGAAATAGGTGATAACTCAGAGCATACCATTCAACAATGTGGGAGATATCAGTTTGGAAGGAAATCAAAGAGAAAAGTGCTTATCAGAGGTATTACATGTCCCTACTATTACCAAAAACTTGATTTTGGTAGGCCAAATGGTAGAAAAGAAAAAGACTTGAGCTTGAGGGGAAGTGTTGAAGGTTTTTCAAGCTCAAGAGTGTGGGAACATGCCCCAAATTGAACCTTCCACATCATCCACAATCAAAGGAGTCTGATTTTCACGAGTTGGAGGCATCAAATTATGCCCATAATGGAAAGAAGTTGACTAGAGAAGATTTAGCTCACCTCTTGATGTGATTGAACCTCACTTTTGACATGTATATGCTTTTTATTGGTTAAAGAGGTTAGTATGTGGTATTTAAAACCTTTAATGAGTTGTATTATGACTCAGAGTTGTGGAAATATGTGCCCAATCTGCCCCCTTGCTTAAGCACACCCACTACTAGCTATTCTCTGCATATTTTGCAGAAATTTCACTTTTACACATTCTATCTATCTAGATGATTTTGGCAGACCCCCTGGTCTTGTAATTGTTGTTTCTCGTTCATCTAGAATCTATTTTCAATGATTTTTGTCTTGTTGGAAAGCTTATAAGTTCTACTTTTAGTGGTATTATTCTCGGGTTCAGCGCCTGCACATGTGCAGGGAAATGTCCAGAACAGTGTCTGTCTAGTTAGCTCATACTTTGTGAAGAGATCAAGTTATCTGTTTTGTTGCAGCTGGTTGAGGCATCATCCAGTATGTGAATGGAGTGCGTTTACTCTCATTTGAAAGCTCTTAAAGTCTAGTTTAATTTTGCAAAATTTCATTTTCAGTCTCTGCATATACTCAGAGAAACTCAGAAAATACAGAGCCTATGTCTGAAAAATTTCAGGATCCTAGGAGGGTTCATTTGCTTTGGTTGTGCACATATGAGTGTTTATCCTCCAACATAAAATAGCATAAACACACATGTACATATATAGAATCAGACACTTACATAGGAATTAAATTGCATAGACAAAAGACATACACACATATAGATGATGGGAAGAAAAACATGTTTATAATTTCTTTAGCAATAGTTCCACCACCAATATATGTCTTGGAAACCATGAAGGGATTATGAAATTCGGTAATAGAAACTTCTAATATCCATAGTATCACTCTTCAAATATCAATGAAAGGGTCCTTTTTTTTGAACTTTCAGTACCTTGCTATAAAACCTCATATTCCTTCTACTTATGGAACTTCTTAGTTCCTATAGCTAGCTTAGTTAACTTTGAACTAAAGGAATATGAATCAGATAAAACTCTTTGATTTTGTGTAATCATCTTTGAAACATCCTTTAATATCCTTGGTAGTTGCACCTTCATGTTAGTGTAATGTTATGAACCATGAGTGCATCCTAACTTGTTTGATTTGTATGGCAAGGTACATGTGATAAAGTAATTAATCAAGACTATAGTACCTCAGTTATTAGGTAATGAACCAAATCAGTAACTCTAAATCAAATTGAGTGAGGAATTGGTCTAAGCTATTCCAAGAGTCTAAGGGGTGAGAGATGCACATCTCCACCCAACCAACTCAACCTATATATAGCTCTTATCCAAGGGGAAAAAATATGAGGAGATCCTTCTAAGTGTCCCCTCCACATGGATTCTAATCCAAGGCCTTCTAACCTTGGAAGTCACATGGCGTTAACATGGATTCTAAAAGATTCCTCCCAAGCTTGTATGCACAAATCCAAAAGCATGAGAGGCCTCCCAAGGATCAAATATCATACCCTTAGGAAATATCATTCCTAAGGGCCAAAACCCTTCAATTGGGAGTAAAAAAGTCTAAGTAACTCAAAGGTTCAAACCATATTCATGGAGACACTTTCTCCAAGGGTTTCTTGATAAAATCCAAGGGTTTTCCAAGTGATTTTCGACCCTCAAAACCCATTACTTTTGTCACTTTGATCCATAGTTATACAATATTCTTTCTTGCTTTAAACATTTTCATCATCGAAAATGTGTAGAAGTATATTAATTGGAGTATCCCCAAATGATCCATCATTAGTCTTGTTGATCATGGTCTTCATCTCTTTGATTTTCCTCTTTATCACAAGGATGGGATTCTATGCGAGAATGGATTTGAGAAAAGGGAATTCGTGTGTGGGCTAATCCCTACCCAAATAATTCTAACTGTACTTAGCTTTGCAGGTGATACACTAAACCAAGTGCAAAGAATGGAAAGAATATAAGGGTGGATTAAAACATCCCTACATAATTCAATGTTGTTCTATGTGTGAACTAGGCATCCATAGCACAAACATATTAAGTAGGTGGATTCTATAACTATCCAACCAATTTTCTATGAAGTCTATGCACTATTTGTGCATGGACCTAGCAAAATAGATGGATCTCTGACTAGTTCAAGACTTTGACAAAAATCCTTAGATTGAGGTCAATTGAAACATCTAACTTAGAGTTTTTTTACTATGTCTCACTTATTAGCCAACATCTACTGATCTCTGTTCCCAATTACATGACTACCATGTCCTATTATCGCTTTAGAGTCCAAGGTAGAATGTAGGAAGGGAGCATTTTTGCTTCTACTTCCACTTGGATCAAGACTAATCCAAGTGAATTCTCTTAGGATATTTTCTCAAAGACGAGTTCATGGGAATTTCCAAAGACTAAAGAAAATTCCTAGCTTCTTTTTCCCTCAAGAGTTTATTCAAAACTCTTTTAGAGAACTCCATGGATGAAGAAAGATTAGGATCCTTCTTCATCCATTGATATGAGTATTGAAGCAATAATCAATGCATGAATGATTCCTCTTAAACTCAAATGTCTTCTAAGATTGAATGGGTTCTATACAAAACATCCATCTATGATATTTATTTTAGTTAGCTATTTCATCTGATTAAAGTAACCCTTCATAGAGATGAATTGAATGCCCTATCAAAGTTAATTCCAAGGTTTAATGAGTGAGAAGGAAGAACTAAAACTCTATGCAATTGACACTACTAGAAATAGGGGGGGTGTAGCGATGCCCTTGAAGTGAAGAAAACATGGGACTCATCGCTTATGCGACACTAGTGTCGCATAAGCGACGAGCCTGCTTTTTATTTTTAAAGAAAGACCTGTCATTGCATAAGCGATGCCTGCGTCGCTTATGGGATGCTAAAAGTATGCATCGCAAAGAGCGTTGCTAAACAGTGACACTGTTAACAATGTTGGCAAACTGCTTGTGATGCTAGATCATCACATACAAGACATTCTAGTCTTCCAAAGCATCACATAAGCGACACTCTGGAATGTTAAAAAAAAAGTTGATTTCTCTTGGCACATTTGTGCCGGGATTAGGATGCATGAGAGAGAGAGAGAGAGAGAGAGAGAGAGAGAGAGAGAGAGAGAGAGAGAGAGAGAGAGAGAGAGAGAGAGAGAGAGAGAGAGAGAGAGAGAGAGAATGAGCGAGAGAGAGAGAGAGATCGACATGCACATCCCGTGAAGCAAGGTATGCACCCACAGACATAGATTTACACACACACATACATATGTATACACACACATACATTTGCATACACACACATATACACACACACATACACACATAGACACACACACATACACATAGACACACACACATACACATAGACACACACACATACACACATACACATATAGACACACACACACACACATACACACATACACACATAGACACACACATACACACACACACAAACACACATCCACACACATTTCCACACACACATACACATGCATACACACATATATATACACATACACATGTATATGCACACAGACACACATACACACATAGATACACACACATACACACATAGACACATACATACATAGACACATACACACAAAGACACATACACACATATTTACACACACATATACAGAGTAATTTACATATACACATACACATGCATACAGACACATATATACACACATAGTCACATGCATACACACATAGACACACACACATACACACATAGACACACACACACATACACATACACACACATATACACACACATACACACACATATACACACACATACACACACACACATAGACACATACACACTTACACACACACACATCCACACACATTTACACACACTCATACACATGCATACAGACACATATATATAGATACTCACATATATACACACATAGACACACACAAACATACACACATAGACACACACATACACATTGAACACATATAGACACATACATATACACAGACACATATAGACACATACACACATATATATGCATGCACACACACACACACACACACGTAGAGAGATATACACACATACACGTATACATATGCATATGCATACATACATACTTACATGCATACACACACATACACACACATGCATACATATGCATAGTACATGATGCACATGCATATGCATACATACATGCTTAAATGCATACACACACATACACATGCATACACACATACACATACACACGTATATATGCATACACACACATAGAGAGACATACACACACACATACACATACATGCATATGCATACATACATACTTACATGCATACACACACATACACACACATACACACACATGCATACATATGCATACATAATGCATGCATATGCATACATACATGCTTAAATGCATACACACACATACACACACATACACACATACACACATACACACACACATACACGTAAAGAGACATACACACACATACACATACATGCATACATAATGCATATGCATATGCATACATACATACTTACATGCATACACACACATGCATACATATGCATACAAAATGCACATGCATATGCATACATACATGTTTACATGCATACACACACATACACACACATACACACATACACACATACACACATACACACATACACACATACACACATACACACATACACACATACACACATACACACATACACACATACACACATACACACATACACACATACACACATACACACATACACACATACACACATACACACATACACACATACACACATACACATATACACATATACACATATATATGCATACACACACACACACACACACACACGTAAAGAGACATACACACACACACGTACACATACATGCATACATATGCATACATAATGCATATGCGTATGCATACATACATACTTACATGCCTACACATACACACATGCATACATATGCATACATAATGCACATGCATATGCATACATAATGCACATGCATATGCATACATAATGCACATGCATATGCATACATACATGATTACATGCATACACACATACACATGCATACACACATACACATATACACATAGACACGCACACACATACACACACACATACACACACACATACACACACACATACACACACACATACACACACATACACACACACATACACACATATACACATATATGTGCATACACACACACACATAGAGAGACAACCACACACATACACATACATGCATACATAATGCATATGCATATGCATACATACATACTTACATGTATACACACACATACACACACATATATGCATACATATGCATACATAATGCACATGCATATGCATATATACATGCATACACATACACACACATAGACACATACACACACATAGACACATACACACACATAGACACATAGACACATACACACATACACACATACACACATACACACATACACACATACACACATACACACATACACACATACACACATACACACATACACACATACACACACATATACACATAGATTTACACACACATACACATGCATACACACACACATACACACACACATATACACACACATACACACACACATACACACACATATACACACACATACACACACATACACACACACATAGACACATAGACACATAGACACATACACACTGTAGCGTTTCCTCAATCACAATCTATCCCCAATCACAATCTTTCGATCACTCAAAAATAACAGTGGAGAGAAGAACGTAGAGATTGAACAAGGTAAAAGAAAATTTGATGCAAAAGAGTAGAAACAAATATGATGCAGAGAAGGAAGAATTCTGATATTGTAGATGCAAATCAATGGTTACAATAGCTTTGGACAATAGCTTCTTGACGAAGCCTCTACCTCCCGACCACCCGTGAGCTATCACAATCGCATTCACACTCGCACTCTCAATCACACTCTCACTCTCACTCTCACTCTCAATCACACTCTCAATCACAAGGTAATTCTCAGATTTCTGTGTGTCCTCCGTGTTGATGCGCATGTCTCCCTATATGAGAATTTGATCGCAGCCGTCTCCCAAAGAAGTGTGCGATCCACCAAATTTAGAAAAAGTCGAGTTTCTCCAAAACTTTCGCAAAAAGCCATGCGATCGTAGTGTACTTTCTTTCTTTAGTATACCTATCAAGAATAGGAGAAAAACACAAAAAAAAAGACATATCCAAAAGTATCCATAATTAGACATGGTGACACGTGAGCATGAGAATCACGGATTTGAATAGAATTAGATAAGCCCTTGTTTTTTTTTAAGTGTTGGAAAAAACGGCACTTTTGAAAGCCCTATAACTCAAAAGTATTGAGGAATTAGCTTAAGCTTGTGAGAGACACTTTTATTCAATTTTTCAATCTGCATGATAGTGTTAGAGATGTTTGAGTTCCAAGGCATTTTCTTACAGTGAACTAAATGTAGGACCCTGAATGAGGTACTTAAAACATGATTCACAAAAATTTCGCACAGACACTTTTATTCTCTTATACTTGCTCTACCTTTCTGTTGAGACCTCAGATTCATACTGGTTAAAGTCAACAAAGTCAAGGTCAAAGTCAGCATAGGCAAAATTAAAGTGTCGAAGTTCAAGGGTCAAAGTGCACAGGTAGCGCACAATTAGTTGTTCATAAAGGATAAATTAGAGAAAGTATATGCAGGTTGCAATGTATTTCTCTAATTTCCCTAAGGTTCAAAAGTGAATAAGTAAAGGCAAAAGGTCAAGGCAGGTGAAGAGCCAGTGTACACCAAAGTGAAATATGGCCCCAATTAAAACTTTTTGTTTTAGTCATGCCACTAGAAGACAAAAGAGGGATTCATTGGCCGCCACCTAAGGAGACAATCTTGGGACATCAAGGGAGGACCAAGATACTCTTGCAGTTAGGAGCATACGTGAATCAACACTCGAGGGAGGGCAAGGGCTATTCTTGGAGAATTCGAAGTGTAAGCAAGAGGAATCATAGTCTAAGCTAGGCAAGAGAGAGAAGAAAAGAGACACACAGTGTGCAACACAGAGGAGTGAAGTGCAAGGGTGCATGAAGAGTGACTAAGGAAGTGAGCAGAGAAGTGTTAAGCTAGTCCCCAAAGGACCCCAAGGTCCCATTGTAGTGTGCGTGTGCCGACAGAAGGTGTCCAACCCTCCCCTTTATTGGAAGCTTGGTGCAAGGTGTGCACACGTGCAAGCTTGGAGCAGGTGGAGGTCGGGTGCAGAGGAGGCCAGCAGCAACAAGACCTTGGGTATTTGGTATTTTGTAATTGAGCACTCTGTGGGATTTTGCACAGAAGCATTGGTTGTATTGTGCACCACCATTGTAATTGCCTCATTATAATCAATCGACAGAGGCTTGCAGTGTGTATCTTTCTTCTTGTCTTTCCCTTTTCTCCTAAAAACACTCAAATCCATTCTTGTCCAAGAATTCCCCCAACAAAATTTGGCACGCACGGTGGGACCGCAAGGAGGTTTGAGGTTAGGAGAAACCAAGTGCAAAGTATAGAAGAGATCGTGTCGATAGACGATAGTGCTACTTCATTGAGCCAAAAGGTAAATATTCTTATCAAGTATCTCACATTGGACTATGAACAGCCCATGACCGCAACCCGGTCCCAAACATTGAGGGTCACCTGCAAGAAAACAGGAAGGAAGGCTGTTAGAAGATCATCTAGTCCACTTTCATCAACTTCATCAGTAAGGAGCATGGCCGGTCCGGTAGACTTGGAAACCCTACTATCAAGATTAAATATAAAATTTCCTTCTTTCAAAGGCCTAGCTCAGGAAGATCCGGACGAGCATATTAGAAGGTTCCTAGCACTATGCAAAACTAGAGGCTTAATGGAAAGAGAGGATGCCTTTTTGATACTCTTCCTTGCTACATTAGAAGGATTAACAAATAAATGGTTCAGCCAGTTTGCTGAGAACCATTTTACAACTTGGGACTTAATGAAAGATGCATTCAAAAATCAATTTTCAACATGGAAATACTGTAGAGATCATCATAGAGGAATTAGATAATTTGAGATTGGGTCCAGGTGAAAAGTTCCTAGAGTTTGTGACTAGGGCCAAGGCACTAATGGCTAAATTACCAGATCCACCACATGATTTTTTTTTTAAGAAATGGTTAGCTAAGCCACTTCCAGTGACCACCCAATGTAAAATCAAGGAATTAGTGTTGCCTACATCCTCCATAGAGGAATTCATCAACACAGCTACACGACTGGAGCAGATAAGGCAGCAGTATGGAGTAACTTCTTCTCAACTACCATATTCTATAGAAATGGAGGATCCAGTAATCCAGCTAAGGAAGGAGCTAGAGGGCTTAAAAAGGAATAAGCCCCACAAAGAGGAGGAGAATGCTGTTACTCAGTTGAGGAGGGAGATTGAGGCATTAAAGCTCCAAAAGGAGGAGGAGGCCCAAGCTGAAGAATTGGATCAGTTTCGACAGGAGTTATAGGAACTCAAAGGGGGTGGCATCAAGAGTGGACTTTGGTGTACCATGTGCAGCAAGCAAGGTCATATAGTAAGTGAATGTCCTCTGTTAAGTGTGACTTGCCAATTATGCAGGAAAGCTGGCCATGAGGCCTAGGGATGACAATCAAGAGAAATACCTTGCAACCTGCATATACTTTCTCTAATTTACCCTTTATGAACAACTAATTGTGCGCTACCTGTGCACTTTGACCCTTGAACTTCGACACTTTAATTTTGCCTATGCTGACTTTGACCTTGACTTTGTTGACTTTAACTAGTATGAATCTGAGGTCTCAACAGATTCAACCAGTATGAATCTGAGGTCTCAACAGATTCAACTAGTATGAATCTGAGGCAATACTTCCTCTTGTTTTGGAATTTTTCTTAATAATTCTTGCACAGTTGAAGGTTATGATGAAAATCAGGAAAAGTTCAGGTTGATGGATTAGGAGAACCCATCACAGACCACAGAAGGGGCAGGAAGACACCCCTCAAATACAACTTGGAGGAGGAGGTAACAACAATAGAAAAGGAAGTTTCAAAAGCTAACGACAAGGTAAAACATACTAGTAAAGAATGCTCTTTCCCAATTCAAGAAATCCCTGCAGGATGGATGCAGGATAAGGAGGAATGCATTGAGATAAAAAATACCCCTGCTTATGAAACAATGCACGAAAAGCTAGTGGAAGAAAACAAGGTTGGAGATGAGCAGGAAGATAATATGGTTAAGAGAAACCCTATCAAAGAAATACAATTAGGCACTCAGGACAATAATCGTCCATTTTTGGTGGCCACTTGGTTGTGGAGCCACCCAGGGCTCCTTGAAAAGGTAAAATCCTTCTTGACCCATTATACAGATGTTTTTGCATGGCATTATAAAGACTTAGAAGGAGTGCCTACCAATTATGGAGAGCATAGAATCCCTCTGGTTGAGGAAGCCAAACCAATACGAGGGAAGAGTTATAGACTTAACCCAAAATATGTTGAAGCTGTTTATGTGGAAGTAAAGAAGATGGAGGATGCAGGAATCATTATTCTTGTGGAACACTCAAAGTGGCTCTCACCTATGGTTATAGTACCAAAGAAGAATACCAATAAAATCAGAATTTGTGTTGACTTTAGAGCAATCAATAAGGTGACCATTCCAGATGGATTCCCCATGCCATTTGCAGAGCAGGTCATTGAAGAAGTGACTGGACATGCATTATATAGCTTTATGGATGGTTTTAGTGGCTATAATCAAATATCCATACACCCAGAGGATTGGGAAAAGATTGCTTTTATCACACCTTGGGGAACATATGTGTATGTAAAAATGCCATTTGGACTCCAAAATGCTCCAACCACCTTTAACATAACTATCAACCTCATTTTTGGTCCCATATTGCTGGAAACACTTAGATTTTTCATGGATGACTTCTCTCCATTTTCAGGTTCTCACAATGAGACCCCTTTAAATTGTTTGGACCATCACTTGCGACAACTGCATAATGTTTTTAAGAGATGCAGGGAGACTAAGCTAAAGCTCAACCCAAACAAATGTCATTTCCTTGTGACAGAAGGAACTCTCTTGGGACATGTGGTGTCGGCTAAAGGTATGGCCCCAGATCCTGATAAAATCATTTCTATATTAAAGTTGCCTAAACCTAAATCTCCTAAAGAGATTCATAGTTTCTTGGGGCATACTGGATACCATAGAAGGTTTATAAAAATTCATGCAGAGATAGCCAGGCCACTGGCTAGACTTACAGGTAAAGAAGTGCCCTTTAAATGGGAAGAGGAAGAAGAAAAGGCTTATCAGACATTAAGGTCCAAATTGGTGGCTGCACCAATTCTTATCGCCCCATATTGGTCAAAAATTTTTCATGTGCATGTAGATGCTAGTGCATATGTAGTGGGTGTAGTATTGGCTCAACATAGCGAAGAATTCAAACTTGACAGGCCTATCCAATATGCTAGTAGAGTTTTGACTAAAGCTGAAAAGAATTATAGCACAACAGAAAGGGAAGCTCTAGCAATGGTTTTTGCAGTACAAAAATTTTGTCATTATTTGCTAGGTGTGAAGTTTGTCATCATCACTGATCATCAACCACTCAGGTATTTATTGAACAAGCCACAAGCAATTGGGAGGATATGGAGGTGGCTACTTTTGTTCCAAGAGTTTTTTCTGTAGTCCATAGACCAGGTAAAGAAAATGTCATGGCGGATTGTTGGGAGAGATGGATGGATGCACTCAGAGAATGAGTAGGTGCTGCTAAACCTACTTTGCACCAACCCTCCTTTGCTTCAGAGTTGATTAGTACACTTTCTTAGCTTCCAAATGACACCAATAAATCATATATGTACTTTGCAAATGATGTGTGTAGTGATCAAATCAAAACAGACTACTTGATACTTCACAAATCCAAGAAAACTTGCTATTTTGGTATTGACACCTGCTCAGAGTTATGCTCAGTGTGACCAGCACAGTTGAAATTGATCCAATTCCTTCTAAATTAGCTTAACAAGCTACCATTTGCAAGTGGAATGAGATAAAATGATGAACTATACTCAGAGAAATCACTTTAGCAAAATTATGATTACCCCCGACTTTTTAAGAGAGTTGCAGAGATAGACCAGAGATCACTTCGACAACGATTTCTCAGAAATAACTGAATCAAATTGCTTGAAACTTTGTACGCTGATAGAAGACTTCGAGCTGAATCTACCAAGCTTTGAATCAATTGATTTGATGGAGTAATCACTGAGATATGCCCTTGTGAAGTTGACAGAGTTGAATGTAGAGAACTCAGAGAACACAGAAGTGATAGATGTAAATGTATGTATTAATTCACATTGATGTACATTCCCATTGGCATGATAAACATTGCCAAATGGTACTCAGAGGTGTAAGCTATGGAGTAGACCTCACACACTCAATGATCAGTAGTCTAAGCCTCGGGAATGGTGACTCTCTCTCTCACGACTTTTCAAGTACACCTTATATATGAAGTTGAATAGGAATTTGAATTTGAATTCAAATCTTGGCTCCATTTAGTCAATCTTCTAAACTTATGGAGATATTCCCTCAATCACTAGTTCTACTTTTCCACGAATGAATCAAGTAGGTGTATACAAAAGATTCCAAGTCATTTAGACTTTTACATGGGTAAAATGGTAATAAACCTTAAGCATAAGTTCCTATGGGTCTTCACTCATGTAGAGTCTGCAAGTCAAATATCCAAGCCAAATGTGTAGGCTTGCAAATTACACCAACAGCTCCCCCTCAAGCCAAACACTTTGGCTTAAGTCTTCATCTTCAATCTTCAATCACATCCTGCAATCCAATCATGGATTTGAATCTGCATAATTTGTTTCCATCCAAAGCTTTAGTGAGTAAATCTGCACATTGCATATTAGTAGACACATAGGTCAACTGAATGTCCTTGCTTAGCAACTTCTCTCTCACATAGTGGTAATGAACCTCTATGTGTTTTGTTCTAGCATGATATATTGGATTAGCGACAAGGTGAAGAGAGCTTGTGTTGTCTCCAAGGATAATTGGGGGCCTAGTGTATAGGCCTAGCTCTGTATACAAAAGCTTTAACCAAATAGCTTCTTGAGTGGCATTGGCTAGCCCTCTATACTCTGCTTCAGTGGATGACAATGCCACTGTTGGTTGTTTCTTGGCTGACCAAGAAATAGGTTTATCACCTGCAAAAGATAAGTATCCTGATGTGCTCCTCCTATCATCCTTGCATCCTGCCCAATCTGCATCTGAATACACTTTAATGTCAATATCTGATGTATAAGGAAAGTACAAACCATGGTTCTGAGTTCCCTTTAGATACTTCAAAATCTTCTTTGCAGCCTCAAGGTGAGGTACCCTTGGTTTGTGCATGAATTGACTTAGCACACTAACTCCATATGCTATGTCAATTCTGGTCAAGGTAGCATAATTCAAACTACCTACCATACTTTGATATCCTGTAATGTCTTGGACTTCATCCCCTTCATGAGCACTTAGCTTTAGGTTAACCTCCATTGGAGTACTTGAGACTTTAGCATCGTGCAGGTTAAACTTCTTCAACATGTCTTGTACATACTTTTTCTGAGTGATATATATACCTGAATTAGTATAAACCAATTCAAGTGCTAGAAAGTACTTCAATAATCCAAGATCATTGATCTTGAACTCTTTCATCACCTGGTTTTTGATGCTTCTGATTCCTTGGACATCATTACCTGTAATGATGATGTCATCAACATAAACACAGAGATAGATTACCTCTGAATTGCTCCTTTTGATAAACAATGAAGTATCTGCCTTGCTCATAGTAAACCCTTGGTCTTGGAGGTATGTTATCAGCCTGTAGTTCCATGCCCTAGGTGCCTGCTTCAATCCATATAGAGCCTTCTTCAATTTACAAACATAATTTACCTTCTTGGGGTCTTCATAGCCAGGTGGTTGTGACATGTAGACTTCTTCAGATATCCATCCATTCAAGAAAGCATTCTTGACATCTAATTGGTACATGTTCCAATTTTTTGATGCAGCTACACTCACCAATAATCTGATTGTTGGCATCTTAGCCACAAGAGAATTTCTCCTCATAATCAATGCCTTGGGTTTGTGCAAAACCCTTGGCTACCAACCTAGCTTTGTACCTGTTGATTGTACCATCAGAGTTCCTCTTTAGTTTGTAGATCCATCTGGATCCTATCACCTTCATAGAGTCCTTCTTGGGTACCAAGTCCCATGTGTCACTCTCCTTGAGAGCTTGTATTTCTTCATTCATAGCTCCTTTCCATTCTGGTTTGGTGATTGCTTCTTCATATGAACCTGGTTCTTCACTTAACAAGTCCTTTGCAAGATAAATTGAATGCTTAGTAACAAGAGATGTATCATACCCATATCTGATAGGCTTCTTACTTTCTCTCTGAGATCTCCTTATTGCTTGAGTTGAAGATTTTGGTATATCCTCAAGCTTCTTCATCTTCATCTTGCCTCTGGACTTCCATGCCTTGAATTCTTCAAGATTGATTGTGTCATCATCTTCTGAACTTGAGTCTTCCTTTTGGATTGGTTCCTCACTTGAGAGTTTTGGAAACTCCTCTTCCAAATCATAGGGTAGACTAACCTTCTTGCAATTATTCTCATACCATGAGTCATTCTCATCAAAGATGACATCTCTGCTTACCTTGAACCCTTTATTGGTTGGGTTGTAGAATCTGTACCCTTTTTGATTCAAGTCATAACCAATGAAAATACATTTTTCTGCTTTAGGGTCTAGCTTTCCCCTTACCTCTGAGGGAATATGCACATATGCTACACAACCAAAGATTTTGCAATGATCCAATGATGGTCTCTTACCATGCCAAGCTTCATAAGGTGTCATTCTATCAAGTGACTTTGATGGCAACCTGTTTATGAGATAGGTGGCAGTAGATACACTCTCTGCCCAAAGATAATTCGGTAACTTCTTTTCATTAAGCATGGACCTAGCTGCTTCAACAATAAGCCTATTCCTTCTTTCAGCTACCCCATTTTGTTCAGGTGAGTACCTTGTGGTTATCTCCCTTTTGATGCCTCTTTCCTGCAAGAAGTCCTCAAACTCATTTGAGAAGTATTCACCTCCTCCATCTGACCTTAGCTTCTTCAAGTTCCTTCCTGTTTGATTTTCAACTAGTGCAAGATATCTTTTAAAACAATTAAACACTTCATCCTTGTGTTTCATAAAGTATAACACAGTCCATCTGCTATAATCATCAATGAAAGACACATAGTACCTTGATCCTGAAATGGAGGGATCCTTGCTAGGTCCCCAAACATCTGTGTGCACCAAGTCTAGGTAGTCTTCATGCATAAAACCTTTCCTTGAGTAGGGCAATCTGTGAGACTTACCAAACTGACAAGCACCACATTTGTAAATCATGTGTTGCTTGGATACATTAGGTATCCCAAGCACACATTGGTCCCTGCATATTTGCTTTAAGGTCCTTTCACCTATGTGACCTAATCTCTTGTGCCATATTTCTAATTCTGAAAGTGTTTGATCCTTGTAATTGTATAAAGCAATGTTTTTGGTGTCTTCTAGCTCAAAAGTAAATAATCTACCTGATTTTTCTCCCTTGGCTATCCTTTTGAATCCATGTCTTGGGTCCTCCACATATGCTCCATGTTGATTAAACCTGACCTGCAAACCTTTCTCCACAATCTGACCAACACTCATTAAGTTTTTGGTAATGGTTGGTACATAAAGTACCCTGCTCAATAGGTTTTGGTTACCATCACAAGTTTTTACATTTCCAATCTTTACTACAGAATGCTTAGTATCATCACCTGTCTGTACTTGATGTTTTCCCTTTGGTTCCTCAAGATCAGAGAGTAGTGCCACATTGCCAGCTACATGATTAGAACACCCTGAATCAATATAAAACAGATCATCATCATTGATACCTAACTTGGAAGTCATATTCATGATCAATAAGGAGTCATCTTGCTCCTCTGTGTAGTTGTTGTAGTCTTTCCTATTTCTGAATCCTCCTTGGTAGTTACCATTATGGTTGTTGTTGTAATTGTTGTTGTAGTTATTGTTGTAGCCATTGTAGCTTTGGTGTTGGTTGAACCTTCCTCTGCCTTGAGAGTATCCACCTCTTTGATAGCCTCTTCCTCTCTGATTTTTGTAGTTTCTATAGCACTCATCTGTGGTGTGGTTAGACAATCCAAAATGTTGCATGGTGATGAATTGTAGGGTCTCCCCCTACCTTGCTTACCTCCTCTGCCCCTGCCTCTTGAAGATCTACCTCTCCCTGCATAGTTGGCTTGGGAGGTAGAACCTTCATCTTCTTGCTTTTTACCCTTACCTTTGTCTTTAATCTTTTTATCAGTATATAGGGCAGAAGGAGTGTTACCTTTAGATGTATCTCCAACCTTTGTGAACTTTGCTTCATGTGTGAATAGTTGCCCCATCAGAGTTGTGAGATCTGGGGTATGCATGTCCATGTAGAGATCCATTGCAGTGGTGAAGCTTTCCCACTTATCATCTGCCTTTAGTCCATTGGTTACTTGCCTTACTATTTGTTCCTCTTCAATCTCCTCTCCTATGCTTGCTAATTGGTCTGCCACATCCTTGATCTTGGTCACAAATTCTGAGACTGATTGCTTTGGTTGCTTCCTAAGGGTTGTGAATTCAATCCACAATTGATTCTTCCTGGCCCTTGTATTAGATGAAAAATATGATGACAAGGTTTCCCAAGTTTCTTGGGAAGTCTTACAATTCCTGATGTGAGGTAAAAGGAAATCAGATATAGAGTTAAGAAGATAAGACCTTGCCAATGCATCTTTTGCACACCATGTATTAAGCCTTTCTTGTTCTTCCTTGGTGGGTAGACCCCTTGCTTTGAATGAGGGCAATTCCTCATCTCCTGAGATGAATCCAAATAGACTTCTTCCTTGTAGATAGGTCTTCATCCTCAGAGACCAAGCTTGATAATTGTTCCTGTCCAATTTATCAATGAATGAAGGAAAACCATCTCCCATGTTACCTTGTTAGCTCTGATACCACTGTTGGGAGAGATGGATGGATGCACTCAGAGAATGAGTAGGTGCTGCTAAACCTGCTTTGCACCAGCCCTCCTTTGCTTCAGAGTTGATTAGTACACTTGCTTAGCTTCCAAATGACACCAATAAATCATATATGTACTTTGCAAATGATGTGTGTAGTGATCAAATCAAAACAGACTACTTGATACTTCACAAATCCAAGAAAACTTGCTATTTTGGTATTGACACCTGCTCAGAGTTATGCTCAGTGTGACCAGCACAGTTGAAATTGATCCAATTCCTTCTAGAGGTATTAAATTAGCTTAACAAGCTACCATTTGCAAGTGGGATGAGATAAAATGATGAACTATACTCAGAGAAATCACTTTAGCAAAATTATGATTACCCCCGACTTTTTAGGAGAGTTGCAGAGATAGACCAGAGAGCACTTCGACGACAATTTCTCAGAAATGACTGAATCAAATTGCTTGAGACTTTGTATGCTGATAGAAGTCTTCGAGCTGAATCTACCAAGCTTTGAATCACTTGATTTGATGGAGTAATCACTGAGATATGCCCTTGTGAAGTTGACAGAGTTGAATGTAGAGAACTCAGAGAACACAAAAGTGATAGATGTAAATGTATGTATTAATTCACATTGATGTACATTCCCATTGGCATGATAAACATTGCCAAATGGTACTCAGAGGTGTAAGCTATGGAGTAGACCTCACACACTCAATGATCAGTAGTCTAAGCCTCGGGAATGGTGACTCTCTTACTCGCGACTTTTCAAGTACACCTTATATATGAAGTTGAATAGGAATTTGAATTTGAATTCAAATCTTGGCTCCATTTAGTCAATCTTCTAAACTTATGGAGATATTCCCTCAATCACTAGTTCTACTTTTCCACGAATCAATCAAGTAGGTGTATACAAAAGATTCCAAGTCATTTAGACTTTTACATGGGTAAAATGGTAATAAACCTTAAGCATAAGTTCCTATGGGTCTTCACTCATGTAGAGTCTGCAAGTCAAATATCCAAGCCAAATGTGTAGGCTTGCAAATTACACCAACATGGATCACCTATCCAGGATCAATATGATTGATCAAGCTAGTGGAGTCAATGACGATTTTCCAGATGCTAATCTGTTCGCTGTACAAGCTCAAGGTTGGTATTATGATATCAAGAATTTCATTAAAACTGGAGTGTATCCAGAGAAGGCTAGTGCTGTGCAAAGGAAGAGACTGCTAATCAAGAGCAGACCTTATACCTTCATTGAAGATAAATTATATAGACAGGGAAAGGATAATAGGTTTAGGAAGTGCTTGGAAGAAGAAGAAGTGAGGGAAGTCCTTCAATCTGCACATGAAGGAACAGGTGGTGGGCACCTTCCAGGGCATATTATGAGTCAGAAGATCCTTGATGCTGGTTTATGGTGGCCTACATTATTCAAAGATGCTGATGACTGGGGAAAAACATGTGATTTTTGCTAGAGGTGTGGACCTAATGTTGAGATATCAAGCTCAACATGTGATGATCCAGGATGACACGTAACAGTTTTTCGTTTCTCTGACATGTATAGTGGTCACGTCGGTATATGTCAGGGATACTTCATTGAGCTTTATTAGATTTATCTACCGAGAGTGATGGCACATTTGTTTCTTGCCAGCTCACTCATTCGCGGACATTAGATTTTTCCTTATGTACTAGTCTTTATATATTGCACTGGTTGTATTCTTGTTTTTAGGTCATTCTTGTACATTCCTTTTATTTAATAGAAGAAGAAGAAGAAGATTCTTCTTCCTTGCCTCAATCTGTGTGTGTGCTTCTCCTTGAGAGCGAGTGTGTGTGTGAGCTCTCTTCCTTATCTCCTTCCTCGTGACATGGTATCAGAGCCAGCGTGGCTGTAGAGAGCTCGTGGAGAAGGCGACGGTGAAGACTACGCGGCAAGGCGTGGAGAAAACGCGATTTCACAAACGGCCTCCGTTTCGAGCCCGCAAGGTGGGGCCCACAAAAAAACCAGGTCAGTTTCAGAAATTGTGACTTGCGTTGTGTTCGGCGACACTCATATATTCCAGATTCAGAATTTCAAGTGATTTCGTGTACTGTTGATACACGAAAACTGTGTTTTTCTGAGATCAAACTGTCACGTCATAGTGCGACAGTGTTCAAGCAGAAGTGCTGCTTGTAGTGTGTTGTGGTGTTGTGAATTGTTGCAGAAATGGCAAATGTAGATGGAATGAGTCAGCTTATGAGCGATAAGCTTGACAAGAACAACTTCCATGCTTAGAGATTCAGAATGACGAATTTCCTGATGGGAAAAGGCTACTGGAAGTACATCGAAGGAGAGAATGAAAATGCTGCGCAGTTACCAGAAAGGAATCCGACTGCAGAACAGTTAAGAGCATATGAGGAATGGAATCAAGGAGCACGAAAGGTAATGTATTGGCTATCTGTTAGCATACATGATAGCATGATTGGACACATACAGGATGCCAAGACTCCAAAAGAGGCTTGTAATAGTTTGGTCACTTTGTACGAGACCAATACAAAGGCACGGAAATTGCAACTCAAGAACGAGCTGCATACATTGGAGAAAAAGAGCATGTCGGTAAGTGACTACACTCTAAAAATAAAAAGCATATGTGAGTCACTTGCATCTATTGGCGTGAATGTAGATGATGATGATAAGGTGGAAGTGTGCCTTCGTGGTTTAGGAGCTGCATATAAGCAGTTCATAACTTCTATACAGACTAGGGAAAATATTCCGAATTTTACTGATTTGGTCTCTATGCTGATCATTGAAGAAAAGAATCTTGGTGAGGATTCAAACTCCCAAGGAAAGCCCATTTCTGAGCAGGTATTCTACTCTGGCAGAGGAAGAGGTAGAGGTAGAGGTTTTGGAAGTGGAAGAGGAAACAGTAACCAAGACCAAGGTCAACAACAGAATCATGCAGGAGGAAGAGAACAGTTTCGAGGCAGGGGGAGCCAAAGAGGTCGCAAAAATTCCCAAAGAAATGATTCAGGTAATGATAGTAAAGGATGCTGGAATTGTGGTAAGCCTGGACACTTTGAACGTGATTGCAGGTTAAAGAATCAAAATAACAGAAGACAACAAAACAACTATGCATCCACAAGTGGAGATGATTCTGAGAAGCTGTTTATGGTTCAACATCACATGATGAATACGATGTCTGCTAGTGTTTCAAAATCGAATGATAATGTCTGGTATGTTGATTCAGGTGCTTCAAATCACATGATCAGTCATGTAGAATGGTTTAGTAGTTGGCAAAAAATGCCAGTTCCTGGATATGTTGAAACAGGTGATGACACATCGCATCCTATTGAGCATACAGGAAACATATCATTGTCTATGGAGGATGGAAAGGTAAAACATCTTGTTGATGTGCTGCATGTTCCAAATATAACGAAGAATCTGGTTTTTGTTGGACAAATGGTTGACCAGGGATTACAAGTCAGGTTCAATGCTGATGGATTATATGTAGAAGAGTACAAGCACGATGGACGATTAGTTGCCAAAGGAAACAAAGCGGGTAGGATGTTCACCTTAAATGTGAAGATTCCTGAAATGAATACAACCATGTTTGCAAAAGGTGCAGGAGTTATTGCAGATATAGAGATATGGCACAAATGGATTGGACATGCAAACTTGCAAAGGCTAAAACTGATGCAGTCAAAGGAGATTGTCCATGGACTACCAAATTTCAAAGTTGCAGAAATGCAAAAGGTATGTGCAACATGTCAATTTGGTAAACAATCAATCATGAAAGAGGAGAGTGAGGTGTTTACTCACTTCCAAAATTTTAAAGTTATGGTGGAAAAGCAGACAGGGAAGTACATTCAAACATTAAGATCTGATGGAGGAGGTGAATACATGTCAAATGAGTTCAGCAGTTTTCTAAAAAATCATGGAATTCGGCGTCAGTTTTCATGCAGGTACACACCACAACAGAATGGTGTTGCTGAACGCAAAAATAGACATATTGCAGAAATAACAAGAGCCTTGATGGCTGAGAAGAATATGCCTCATTATTATTGGGCAGAAGCTGTGCATACTGCTGTATACATCATGAACAGAACTCCGACTCCTGCTGTACACCAAGTTACACCTGAAGAGAAGTTTACAGGTAAAAAGCCAAACTTATCACATCTAAAAGTTTTTGGCTGTATTGCATATGTACATGTTCCAGATGAGTTGATGACGAAGCTTGATCCGAAAGCAGAAAAATGTGTCTTCATTGGATATTCCCTTGAGCAAAAGGGGTACAAGTGTTATAACCCACTCACACGACAGGTGAAGGTGAGCAGAGATGTGGTATTTGATGGAATGTCAAGCTTCTATGCAGATGCCAAAGAAGGACTGAATCTTGACCCTAATGACAAAGAAAATGCTGAAAAATCTAGTGCAGAATCTCAAATTTTGAGTGGACCGGATGCATCACCAAGCAATAGTTCCAACTCAAATCCATGGAGTGGAAGATTGCGTGGAAATTTTAGTCCAGCAAATTCATCAAATACATCCAAGAAAGGTAAAGAAAATCTTTCTGCTGGTAGTAAAACAGGTGCAGGTTTTGAAGACGTTGATGGAGATTCAAGCGGTTCAGAAAAGAGTCTTGATGAGGAACTTGGATTGCCCTCTGTGAAGACTCCGAGAGTAAGAAGGGCACATGCAGATGATACAAGAAGAAGTGACCCAAGACCAAGAAGATCTGGGAGGATGCGTAATTCAGTGCAACGATTGACATATGATAGCTACATGGCTCGCCATTGTGCCTACATGACAAAGGTAATACAAGATGCTGAACCTTCTTGTTTTGAAGATGCAATTGGTAATGCAGATTGGGAAAAAGCTATGGATGAGGAGATGGCTGCACTTTATGGAAATGATACATGGAAGCTGGTTCCATTGCCGCAAGGAAAGAAATCCATAGGCTGCAAATGGGTTTACAAGGTAAAGCATAATGCTGATGGTAGCATAAGCAGGTATAAAGCACGATTGGTAGCTAAAGGTTATGCACAGACATATGGCATTGATTATGAGGAAACATTCAGCCCTGTAGCTAAAATGTCTACTGTCAAAACACTTGTTGCATTAGCTACAACAAAAGGATGGACTTTGCATCAGATGGATGTGAAGAATGCTTTCCTACATGGTGAGTTACAGGAAGAAGTATATATGGACCAGCCACAAGGATATGAAGATTCAAAGCATCCAGAATATGTTTGCAGGTTGCAAAAGGCTTTGTATGGGCTGAAGTAGGCTCCGCGTGCATGGCATGCAAGGATTGCTGATTACTTAACTAGCATTGGGTTTTCTATGTGTGATGCAGATCATTCACTATATGCAAGGAAGGCTGATGATGGCATCACTATTGTGGCTATTTATGTTGATGATCTGATTGTAGGTGGTGATAATGAAGAAAGCATCAAAGAGGTAAAGAAACTTCTTATGTAGGAATTTGACATGAAAGATCTTGGTGTGCTGCGCTATTTCTTGGGCATTGAGTTTATACATACAGAAATAGGTATATGGATGTCGCAAAGGCAATATGCCTTGAATATGCTGCAAAAGTATGGTATGGCTGATTGTAAGCCAATTTCTATGCCTTTAGATCAGAATTTGAAATTGGATACTACATCAGGTGAAGCATTGAAAAATGCTACTATGTACAGGAAAATTGTGGGAAGTCTTATATATCTTACAATTACAAGGCCTGATTTAAGCTACACTGTTGGACTTGAAAGTCAATCTATGCAGGTTCTCAGGAAGCCACATTTGGATGCTCTGAGGCGCACTCTACGTTATGTGAGTGCTACTTTGGATTATGCATTGTTTTATGCAGCTGGTGTAGATTTGCAGGTTCATGGATACACCGATGCAGATTGGGCTGGTAGTACTCCAGATAGAAGATCTAATAGTGGCTTTCTTTTCTCACTTGGAGGTGCAGCTATTACATGGAGTAGTAAGAAGCAACCCACTATTGCTTTGTCAAGTACAGAGGCTGAGTACAGAGGTGCTGCAATGGCAGCATGTGAGGCATCATGGCTGGAGATGTTACTTGCAGATTTAGGTGTTGAAGTGCAAAAGCCTATCACTATCTATTGTGATAATCTTAGCAGCATACAGTTAGCACGGAACCCTGTTTTTCATGCTAGAACAAAGCATATCGAGGTACATTATCACTTCATCAGAGAGAAGGTATTAGCAGGTGATATTGACCTTGTTTATGTGAGAACAGATGAGCAGGTTGCTGATATTTTCACCAAAGCACTTGGAGCTGAGAAGTTGAAGAAGTTTCGGAAGATGCTTGGATTACAGGATATGGCATTGAGCTTGAGGGGGAGTGTTGAGATATCAAGCTCAACATGTGATGATCCAAGATGACACGTACCAGTTTTTCGTTTCTCTGACATGTATAGTGGTCACGTTGGTATATGTCAGGGATACTTCATTGAGCTTTATTAGATTTATCTACCGAGAGTGATGGCACATTTGTTTCTTGTCAGGTCACTCATTCGCGGACATTAGGTTTTTCCTTATGTACTGGTCTTTATATATTGCACTGATTGTATTCTTGTTTTTAGGTCATTCTTGTACATTCCTTTTATGTAATAGAAGAAGAAGAAGAAGATTCTTCTTCCTTGCCTCAATTTGTGTGTGTGCTTCTCCTTGAGAGTGAGAGTGTGTGTGTGAGCTCTCTTCCTTATCTCCTTCCTCGTGACACCTAAGCCCACCAAACAGAGGCATAACCCCTTGATTATTTCCACTTCTTGGCAACCATTTGAGAAGTGAGGGTTATATTTTGTAGGGCCTATCTACCCTCCGTCGATTCCAAAAAGAGAGAAGTATTTATTGATAGCCACAGACTATGCGACAAAATGGGCTGAAGCTATTGCATCACCTGACTACACCGCCCAAACGGTGGCTGATTTCATTTACAGTAGCATCATTTGCAGGTTTGGATGTCCACTTGAAATTTGTACAGACCAGGGTACTCATTTTGTGAATAAAGTCCTACAGGAAATTTTCAACAAGTATAGAATTCTACATAGGACCTCTTGTGGATACTATCGAAGAGCTAATGGACAGGCTGAATCAACTAATAAGGTATTAATTTCCATGTTAAGGAAGGAATGTATGTTACAGCCCACTTCCTGGGGCATTGCTTATCAAGGTACCCTATGGGCATATAGGTTAGCTTACAAAGAGGCCACTGGATATTCTCCATTCCAACTGGTTAATGGCATATTGCCAATTGAGCCCTTTGAATTTTTATATGGATCACCTAAAGTAGCATTCATGCAGGGAAAGAAAGACTATGGTGCCTCTCAGAGGCTTGGAGCACTGCATAAAGTGGAGGAGATACATCTACTAGCAACAAAACAATTGATTGAGACTCAGATGAAGAGGAAGAAGGCACATGATCGAAATATGTGGAACAACAACATAGAGCCAGACATGTTAGTTCTTCTCCATAGACCTCATCTTCAAACACAAGTGAGAGGAAAATGGCTTCCACACTGGGAAGGACCTTATTGAGTTAAAAAGCTGTTAAATTGGGGTGCGCTGGAGTTAGAGACGCTCAGGGGAGAGGCTCTGCCGCTAGTCAATATCTCAAGGCTCAAGGCCTATCATCATCAACAATAAATATACACATCACATAGTTCCCAGGTCGTTTTGTTTTTTTTTTTTCCTTTTTTCTGTTGTTTCATAAATGTATTTTCTAAGGCTTCCAATAAATATTAATGCATTAGATATATAAAGTCTAACACATTTTTTTGCGTCGTTTTTTTCAATGACTCTTTAGTTCTAAAAAGAAACTTTGGATTTTGACCTTTTCTTTAATTCTCTCTTTTGTGGGTGATAAATGGTCTTTGCATAACCTCCCTTTCGAGCATACTTTATCACAGAACCACCTTTTTCTGTGAGGTGAGTAGTTGATTCTCCTTGCTATAAATTGAAGCTCATCTGCATAAGTGTTAGTCAATATCAAATGTGTCGATCTGCTGGAGGCCTCCTCTGCCAAATCTCTCCAACAATCCCCGCAACCTCTGTCCACCCTCTCCACCATCTACCACTGCCCACCTCTCCACTATCTACCACTGACAACCTTGCCTCTTCTAGCACCAGCAGCCATCGCGACTCTTCCGCCCTCTTCCAAAGCGCCCCGTCCCGACTCCTCCTCTACACAAATCCTCCACCCCGCGGTCTCCCTCCATATCACCCCGTTTCCTACTATCCTTGCCCACCTATCCCTCCTATCCCCACCCGAGCTCCACCCTCTGCCTCCCTCTCCCTCCCACTCCCACCGACACATATACCCACCCACCCCCACCCTCTCCCTCCCTATCCCTCTCCCCTCCAATATCTAATTACCACTCATATAATTACCCACCTCCACCTTCCCCCTCCCTCTTCAGCCCTCTTCCAAAGTGCCCACCCCCCCTTCTCCACATTCCCCTGTTTCCTACTATCCTTGCCAACATATTCCTCCTATTCCCATCTAACTCCATCCTCTGCCTCCCTCTCCCTCCCTCTCCCAACAGTGCCCCCCCTCCTCTCAAAACCTCTCCATCTACTCCCACACACCTCCACCCTCTCCCTCCCTCTCCCAACAGCGCTCCGCCCACCCCCTCCCCCTCCTCTCACCACCTCTATACCTATCTCCCACACCTCCACCCTCTCCCTCCCTCTCTCGACAGTGCCCCCCCCTCCTCTCAAAATCCCTCCACCTACTCCCACACGTCTCCACCCTCTCCCTCCCTCTCCCTACAGTGCTCTACCCACCCACTCCTCCCACCACCTCTCCACCTATCCCACACACATCCACCCTCTCCCTCCCTCTCCCAACGGTGCTCTGACCACCCCCTCCTCTCACCACCTCTCCAGCTATCCCACACACCTCCTCCCTCTCCCTCCCTCTCCCAACAGTGCTCCGCCCACCCTCTCCCCCTCCTCTCACCACCTTTACACCTACCCCCACACCTCCACCCTCTCCCTCCCTCTCCCGACAGCGCCCCCCCTCCTCTCAAAACCCCTCCTCCTACTCCCACACGCCTCCACCCTCTCCCTTCCTCTCCCTACAGCGCTCTCCCCACCCACTCCTCTCACCACCTCTCCTATCCCACACACCTCCACCCTCTCCCTCCCTCTCCCAACAGCGCTCCACCCACCCCCTCCTCTCACCACCTCCCCAACTATCCCACACACCTCCACCCTCTCCCTCCCTCTCCCAACAACGCTCTGCCCACCCCCTCCTCTCACCAGCTCTCAACCTATCCACACACACCTCCACCCTCTCCCTCCCTCTCCCAACAACGCCCCCCACCCCCTCCCCCTCCTCTCACCACCTCTACACCTATCCCCACAAACCTCCACCCTCTCCCTCCCTCTCCCAACAGTGCCCCCATCCTCTCAAAACCCCTCCACCTATCCCACACACCTCCACCCTCTCCCTCCCTCTCCCAACAGCGCTCCGCCACCCCCTCCTCTCAACACCTCTCCACCTATCCCCACACACCTCCACCCTCTCCCTCCCTCTCCCGACAGCACCCCCCCTCCTCTCAAAACCCCTCCACCTACTCCCACACGCCTCCACCCTCTCCCTCCCTCTCCCTACAATGCTCTGCCCACCCACTCCTCTCACCACCTCTCCACCTATCCCACACACCTCCACCCTCTCCCTCCCTCTCCCAATAGCGCTCCGCCCACCCCCTCCTCTCACCACCTCTCAACCTATCCACACACACCTCCATACTCTCCCTCCCTCTCCCAACAGCGCCCCCCCACCCCCTCCCCCTCCTCTCACCACCTCTACACCTATCCCCACAAACCTCCACCCTCTCCCTCCCTCTCCCGACAATGCCCCCCTCCTCTCAAAACCCCTCCACCTATCCCACACACCTCCACCCTCTCCCTCCCTCTCCCAATAGTGCTCTGCCACCCCCTCCTCTCACCACCTCTCCACCTATCCCCACACAACTCCACCCTCTCCCTCCCTCTCCCAACAGCGCCACGCCCACCCCCTCCCCCTCCTCTCACCACCTCTACACCTATCCCCACAAACCTCCACCCTCTCCCTCCCTCTCCCAACAGTGCCCCCCATCCTCTCAAAACCCCTCCACCTATCCCACACACCTCCACCCCCTCCCTCCCTCTCCCAATAGCGCTCCCCCCACCCCCTCCCCCTCCTCTCACCACCTCTCCACCTATCCCCACACACCTCCACCCTCTCCCTCCCTCTCCCTCCCTCTCCCATCAGCGCCCCCTTCCTTTCCCACCTCTCCCGCCTATCCCCACCCACCCCCTCCTTCTCCCTCCCTCCCTCCCTCCCTCCCCACCCACCTCCACCCTCTCCCTCCCTCTCCCTCCCTCCCTCCCTACCCACCTCAACCCTAGCCCTCCCTCCCCCTCCTCTGCCACTACTCCCACCTTTCGCCACCGACCCCTCTTCATCCGTCAATACCTATCCCCTCCAACGCCTCAACCTCACATTTTCTACCCATATGTGCTCCAATCTTCTAACCCTCATGTCATTTACCTTCCCTAACTGCTTCTGACCTCTTGAGCGATCATTCGTCCTCCCTCTCCCATCAGCACCCCCTTCCTTTCCCACCTCTCCCGCCTATCCCCACCCACCCCCTCCTTCTCCCTCCCTCCCTCCCTCCCTCCCCACCCACCTCCACCCTCTCCCTCCCTCTCCCTCCCTCCCTCCCTACCCACCTCAACCCTAGCCCTCCCTCCCCCTCCTCTTCCACTACTCCCACCTTTCGCCACCGACCCCTCTTCATCCGTCAATACCTATCCCCTCCAACGCCTCAACCTCACATTTTCTACCCATATGTGCTCCAATCTTCTAACCCTCATGTCATTTACCTTCCCTAACTGCTTCTGACCTCTTGAGCGATCGTTCGTCCTCTTCTGACCTCTTGAGCGATCGTTCGTCCTCTTACTCTCTTACTCCGGATAATTCTGACCTTACCCCCTTGGCCCTGCAGACCATCCAACCACACTATCCCCCTTCTGAAATTGTCCAACAAACCCCACAAACTGAGCTTGTCCATGATCTCAACACCCTCCCTCCGTTGCCACCATCTCATATTCCCGATGGCAGTGGTCTTTCACCTTCCAATACGGACCCCCTTTTTCTTAGTGTTCCAACATACTCCCTAGAATCTGATTCATCTGCGCTATATAGTCCCCCTTCCATCCCTTAAGAAAACTCTCCTTCCATTGCTTCAATGCCCTCCAATTCCCATCATTCTCAACCTAATTAGCCGCCCATACCCCTACACTGCCCTCATATATGGATCCTTACAAGTAAGGTCTCGTCGCCTTCACGAGGCCCTGACGTGGGGCTCTCAATCCTTCTCTATTTACTCGGCTCCGTTCCTAGCTTGGCTATATCATTTACCATCACAGCTTGCTCGCAGCATCCCTCTATCAATCCCATAAGTTTTCTTTGCATCACCGTCCCTTCAACCTTGACAAGTTCGTGCCCATACCTGAACAATCGATCATCCCTCCTCCTCACGACTCTCTCCATCCCCTCATATTGCCCTTGACTCAACCTCTACATCCACACCTCTTAACAACCCCAATACTTTTCCATCAATTCTCCCACAAGCCTCCCCTCCTAACCCAAGCACAAAGCTTAATAATTTGAATTCTCCTTCCAAAGTCATTTCTCAACCAATGGTATCTTCCCACCTCCCTACTACCGCCCCTATCCATCCTTCACCGTGACCTCCAATTAATTCGTCTTTTCCACCACCTTTCACTACGGTTGAACACACCCGATCTATTCCCCCTGATCCTTGTCCTCCTCATATTCCGATCCCACCTACCCCGACAACGGACATCCCTGCAGCACCCTCCTTCTTAAATTTAATCCGCGAAGCAAGTGCGATCGCTATTGGCAGTGCTAACGCATCCAGGGTATCTTTGAATTCGGTTTCTGCAGCAACTTCCATCCATCAAGAGTATATTGCTACAATAGATAACATTATAGGATGGCCACATCTCAATGGAACTCTCTCCAGGAGTCTATTCGTTTCCTCAAGAATGACAAGGATAAATATTGTGATATGGCTGATTCTGCCACTAGAGCATTTTCAGATCTTTAAAATCACTATTTCATGGGCTTATGCGATAATGCTTCATGCCATCGTGTTAAGTGCGAAAGGGATCACTTAAGGCAATGCATCAGTTCCCTACAACTCATGCTTGAACAAGCTTCAGTCCCCCTTCCGCCCTCTCCACCTCCTTCAGATGCGAGACCTAGCACCCATCCCCCAAATAATCCTTAGTTTAGCTAATTGAAACTTCAATAAGTCTACATACAATAAAGCATTCCATGCCTAGATTATTGTCAATTGCTCTATGTATAAATAAAATCATTTTGTCCTTTCAATTGTCTCCTATGGATTCTTCCTTTGTGTTTCTTTGTATTAAGTTTCAATTATGGTCTCTCCGAAACGGAGAGCTCAGTAGGTGGTGGGCATCTGTTGAGACCTCAGATTCATACTGGTTAAAGTCAACAAAGTCAAGGTCAAAGACAGCATAGGCAAAATTAAAGTGAAGTTCAAGGGTCAAAGCGCACAGATAGCGCACAATTAGTTGTTCATAAAGGGTAAATTAGAGAAAGCATATGCAGGTTGCAAGGTATTTCTCTAATTTCCCTAAGGTTCAAAAGTGAATAAGTAAAGGCAAAAGGTCAAGGCAGGTGAAGAGGCAGCGTACGCCAAAGTGAAATATGGCCCGAATTAAAACTTTTTGTTTTAGTCTAACGCCACTAGAAAACAAAAGAGGGATTCGTTGGCCGCCACCTAAGGAGACAATCTTGGGACATCAAGGGAGGACCAAGATACTCTTGCAGTTAGGAGCGTACATGAATCGACACTCAAGGGAGGGCAAGGGCTATTCTTGGAGAATTTGAAGTGTAAGCAAGAGGAAGCATAGTCTAAGTTAGGCAAGAGAGAGAAGAAAAGAGACACACAGTGTGCAACGCAGAGGAGTGAAGTGCAAGAGTGCATGAAGAGTGACTAATGAAGTGAGCAAGAAGTGCTAAGTTAGTCCTCGAAGGACCCCAAGGTCCCATTGCAGTGTGCACATGCTGACAGAAGGTGTCCAACCCTCCCCTTTATTGGAAGCTTGGTGCAAGGTGTGCACAAGTGCAAGCTTGGAGCAGGTGGAGGTCGGGTGCAGAGGAGGCCAGCAGCAACAAGACCTTGGGTATTTGGTATTTTGTAATTGAGCACTCTGTGGGATTTTGCACAGAAGCATTGGTTGTATTGTGCACCACCATTGTAATTGTCTCATTATAATCAATCGATAGAGGCTTCCAGTGTGTATCTTTTTTCTTGTCTTTTCCTTTTCTCCTACAAACACTCAAATCCCTTCTTGTCCAAGAATCCCCCCAACACTTTCCCTCATACAGAGTGTTCCTTAATTCTTTCATCTTCACCTTCAAAAATTCCACTAGAAAACATGATGCGAATAAGGTCTAGAGAGAGAATATGAAACTTCTCAACCCAAAACTTTTTTTCTACATGCATAAAATGACCTAATTATTCATTCTAAGCATTATCCCCACAATGAAATTTAGAAAATTCAAAATGAACTATTTCACTAGAAAAGAGGCCTATTACAATTCTTCCCCCCTTTAAGAACTCTGTCCTCAGAGTTGGAAAGAAGGATAATGTCTTAGAAAATCATCTAAATTCACCCAACTCAAATCTTCTACTGGGTATGAATGCCATTTCACCAAAATTTCTACTATAGATCTATTTCTAAGAAATCTTTCCTTATTGAGGAGAAAGTCTATGATCCTTCCCTAGCAACAAGTTAGATCGGTGAGGATTAACTTTAAGAAATACCATATCATCAACTTGAAATTCAAGTTGTCTTCTCTTTAAATCATAGAACTTCTTTTGTCTTTTTGAGCTTCTTTTATGTGTTTCTTAATTTTTCCAAGTCCTTCATCCATGTTATCAAGCATTTCTTTGGATACTTCTACTTTATTTGGAAAACCCAAAAACGAAGGTGGAGTAAAACAATTATAACCATACATAGCTTCAAACGGAGTCATTTTTATAGATGCATGCCATGCACTATTGTATGCAAACTCAACCAAGGGTAAATAATCACTCCAATTATCCTGCTTTTCATTCACATACATACGCAACATATCTTCAACTACCCTGTTAACCCTCTTGGTTTCCCCATCAGTTTGTGGATAGAAAGTTGTACTCATACGAAGTTGAGTTCCAATCGATTCAAACG
Organism: Ceratopteris richardii; assembly: GCA_020310875.1. Lineage (NCBI taxonomy): Eukaryota > Viridiplantae > Streptophyta > Polypodiopsida > Polypodiales > Pteridaceae > Ceratopteris > Ceratopteris richardii. The sequence continues at coordinate 104,793,704 of CM035425.1, read as the reverse complement.
TTGCTCTCCAGAAGTTTGACGTAAATCTAATCAGAAATTATACTTTTAGGCATTCCATGCAATCCAAATATTTATTTTACAATTCTTGCAACATTCAATGCAGTATCAGTCTTTCTCATAGAAAAGAAGTGTGCCATCTTGGTAAGCCGATCGACTACAACAAATATGGTATCATGCTTACTTCTGGTCATAGGTAGCTTAGTGATAAAGTCCATAGAAATAGACTCCCACTTCTGATTTGGAACATCCAAAGGTTGAAGCATTCCAGGCATCCTCTTAAACTCAGATTTCACATGTTGGCACTTCAAACATTCACTTACATATTTTCTAATATCCCGCTTGATACATGGCCAAAAGTAAGAATACTTTGTTTTAACATAGGTCCTTAAATAATGTGGATGTGCAGAAAAAGGTGCATCATGACAATCATGCAATATTTTAACTTTTAATGGAGATTCAGAAGATATGCATAGCCGATTGTTACAATACAATGTTCCATTCTGCAAATGAAATTTTTCCTAATACATTGATCCCCTGTTCGCATTCAAAGCATTCAAAATAGGTGCATAAAAAGAATCCTGTTTTATCTCTTCTTGAATTTGATTGAGAAAATCAGAATTTATTACAGAAAAAAGTTTACACAAAGGTCTCCGACTCAATGCATCAGCAACCTTATTTTCCTTACCAACCAGATACTTAATGTCAAAATCATACTCACTTAATAATTCAATCCAACACTTCTTCCTGTTATTAAGCAATGGTTGTGTGAAGATGTATTTTAGACTCTGATGATCTGTTTTCAATTCAAACTTAACCCCTAACAATAGATGTCTGCAATGCTTAAGTGCATGCACAACAACAAGCATTTCTAAATCATGAGTAGGATAGTTAAGTTCATGTTTTCTTAGTTTTCTAGACTCATATGCGACCACCCTGCTATCCTGTAAAAGAACACATCCTATCTGACTACCACTTGCATCACATGCAACCACAAAAGGCTTTCCCATTTTTGGTATTTTCAAAACACAATTCTCAACGACTTTTTGTTTCAATGTTTCAAACGATTTTTGGCAGGCATCACTCCATGCAAATCCTACATTCATTTTTAGTCAATTCTGTGAGGGGAGTAGCTATCTTAGATAAATCCTTAATATGTGCTCTTTCATATTGTGCCAACCCAAGAAAACTTCTAAGGTCCCTTACAGTCTTAGGAATCGACCAATCAACTATTGTTTTTACTTTCTCTTCATCTATAAGGATTCCTTCTTTTGATATTACTCTTCCTAGATACACAAGTGTTTCCTTAGCAAAGAAACACTTACTCTTTTTCCCATACAATTTGTGTTCTCTAAGAGTTTGCAAAGTCTTCTTGAGATGTACTCCATGCTCAGAATCATCTTTAGAGTATACAAATATATCATCAAGGAATACTAAGATGAATTCATCTAGGTAATCGTGAAAAATATTATTCATCAAGCACATAAATGTGGAAGGAGCATTTGTTAATCCAAAAGGTAGAACCATAAAATCATAGTGACCATATCTTGTTTGAAAAGCTGTCTTAGGAATATCCTCTATTTTGATCCTAATTTGGTGATATCCAGATCTTAAGTCAATCTTTGTGAATAGAGTCGGTCCACTTAATTCACCTAATAAGTCATCTATGTGAGGGAGTGGATACTTATTCTTAATTGTTATTTTATTCAACCCCCTATAGTCAATGCATAATCTATAAGAGCCGTCTTTCTTCTTCTGAAATAAAATAGGTGCACCCCAAGGTGAGACACTTGGTCTTATTAAGCCTTTCTTCAAAAGATCATGTAATTGAATCTTAAGCTCCTTTAATTCATCAATGTTAAATCTATAGGGTGCTCTAGAATATGGTTCACTCCCTGGATATAGGTCAACGACGTGGTCAATCTACTTAGCTGGGGGTATACTAGGCAGGTCTTCTGGAAATACATCGGCATATTCTTTCAAGAGATTTGTTACGTAATCTGGAATATCTTCGTCATTACCTTCCTCATGCAGATTGTTCATATACACTACAAATATTTTACAGCCATCACATATACCTCTAATTATCTACATAGCAGAAATAAGAGTAGGTTTAGGATTAAAGACATCACCTAGAATATGAATAGATTCATCATCTAGCTTTAAAGTGATCATTCTTTGTTCACAATTAATTGTCGCAGAATTTTTAAGTAACCAATCCATGCCTATGATTACATCACTCTGTTTCATCTCAATTACATGGAAACTTCCAAAAAAGCGCCTGTTAAAAAGAGTAAATTCAAGGTTTTCAACATATCCTTTCGTGTAGTGTATTCGTCCATTGGCCATCTCTACAGGTCTGGTTATCTGCATATTTAGGGCTATCCCTAGATTCTGTACCAATTTGAAAGATAGAAAACAATGGGTACTACCTAAATCGATAAAAAATGTGGTTTTATGCGCAAAAATCATACCCGGAATCGTGATTATAGAAGCCTTTGGGAACGAACTAACCACGATGCAACGTAAAGTAGAGTCAAGGCACTTACCACCATCATCCGCTTCCTCAATAATTGTACCTTCCTCGATGATGTTTATCGCTTTTGATTGTGCGGGTTGAAAGACTGCCTTGTTTGGGCACTCATAACCAAAACGCACAACAAGTCTTTTTTCCCTCTTAATAAAATTAGGGTCTTGTTGCCACTTGATTGGTTGACGCCTCCTTTGATTTTCCACCTGAGCAGGGTTCTTACCTTGGTTATTAGAAGATGGAGTTTTCTTTGAATTGTTTATGTTCATTGCAATAGGTCTTTGTGGCCTATGTCCCGTTGCAATGAATCCGCTTCTATTTGCCTTCTGCAAATTGAACTTCTTCATCTTCTCAAAGTTCTCAGCCATCACAACAGCATCAAGAAAATCAATGCATCCAGATCCCTTGACTTGATAGGGAAGTTCCTCACGAAGCCCTTCAAAAAATTTACTCTTTAGAGCGTTACCACTAACCTCTAATGCATATTTATGAAGATGTAGGAACTTCGCCTTGTACTCATCAAGAGATAAGCTATGCTTATCACTTTTGTGTTGTCGGAAATTGTAGAACTCCATCTTCTTCTTCATATGGTAGTGTGGAGAACAATAGCATTTTTCAGCTTGTTCTCTAAATTCCTTCCATAGAATTGGACCAGAACACGTTCGAGTGTGTATATATGACTTCCACCATAGCTTCGTGATCCCATGTCGGTGCAGGATCCCAACTTTTGCCTTGGACTCTTCACTAAGTTGTCGAAGATCAAAGAAATCCTCCAGTTCTTCAATCCATGCCTCAAGATCTTCGCCACTCTTCTTCTCACCATAAAAATCATTCAACTTTGCCTTCTTGAAGACTTGGTTAAGGGAGAACTCACCTATTCCATATCTTCATAATTGCGTTTTTGTTTTCCACAAGCTACACTGGATGTTCCCGCACCTTCATCTACTTCATCGTTCTGCTCCACAAACAAATTTGTTGCTCCTTCTAGTTGCTTTCCCCCTCGTTCTTTGCGCAATTCACCAAGAAGCTTCTGAATAAGCTCCTCTTGTTCATGAATCTTTTGTGTTAGACCTTCCATCGTTCCCGAGGATTGATTCTGCTCTGATACCACTTGTAGCGTTTCCTCAATCACAATCTATCCCCAATCACACTCTTTCGATCACTCAAAAATAACAGTGGAGAGAAGAACACAGAGATTGCACAAGGTAAAAGAAAATCTGATGCCGAAGAGTAGAAACAAATATGATGCAGAGAAGGAAGAATTTTGATATTATAGATGCAAATCAATGGTTACAATAGCTTTGGACAATAGCTTCTTGACGAAGCCTCTACCTCCCGACCAGCCCCAAGCTATCACAATCGCATTCACACTCGCACTCTCAATCACACTCTCCCTCTCACTCTCAATCACACTCTCAATCACACTCTCAATCACAAGGTAATTCTCAGATTTCTGTGTGTCCTCCGTGTTGATGCGCAGGTCTCCCTATATGAGAGTTTGGTCACAACCGTCTCCCAAAGAAGTGTGCGATCCACCAAATTTAGAAAAAGTCAAGTTTCTCCAAAACTTTTGCAAAAAGCCATGTGATCGTAGTGTACTTTCTTTCTTTAGTATACTTGTCAAAATAAGGAGAAAAACACCAAAAAAAAGACATATCCAAAAATATCCATAATTAGACATGATGATACGTGAGCATGAGAATCACGGATTCGAATAGATTTAGATAAACCCTCTTTTTTTTTGAAGTGTTGGAAAAAAGGGCAGTTATGAAAGCCCGATAATGCAAAAACAATGAGGTATTAGCTTAAGCTTGTGAGAGACACTTTTATTCAATTTTTCGATCTGCACGATAGTGTTAGAGATGTCCAAGTTCCAAATCCGCCTACAAATGCCGCTTTTGAGCCTTGCAAGATTCAAAATTCTAGAGAGTAAAATCAAGGCATTTTCTTACAGTGAACTAAATGTAGGACCCTGAACGAGGTACTTAAAACATGATTCACAAAAATTTCACACAGGCACTTTTATTCTTTTATACTTGCTCTACCTTTCCCTCATACAGAGTTTTCCTTAATTCTTTCATCTTCACCTTCAAAATTCCACTAGAAAACATGATGTGAATAAGGTCTAGAGAGACAATATGAAACTTGTAAACCCAAAATTTTTCCTACATGCGTAAAATGACATAATTATTCATTCTAAGCATTATCCCCACAATGAAATTCAAAAAGTTCAAAATGAATTATTTCACTAGAAAAGAGGCCTATTACAATTCTTCCCCCCTTTAAGAACTCTGTCCTCACAGTTGGAAAGAAGGATAATGTGTTAGAAAATCATCTAAATTCACCAACTCGAATCTTCTACTGGGTATGAATGCCATTTCACCAAAATTTCTACTATTGATCTATTTCTAAGAAATCTTTCCTTCCTATCTAATATTATTTCCGGTTGAAGCTCAAAAGAGCCATCATCTTTCAACTTATAATTGTCCTTCAAAACAGGAGCAACATTAGATACATATCTTTTAATTAAGCTAACATGAAATACAGGATGGACATTTAAATGTTTAGGTAATTCCAACAAATAAGCAAGAGATCTAATCTTTTTCGAAACTTTAAAAGGACCTGCATATCGAGGAGAAAGTCTATGATCCTTTCCTAGCAAAAAGTTAGATCGGTGAGTATTAATTTTAAGAAATACCATATCATCAACTTGAAATTCAAGTGGTCTTCTCTTTAAATCATAGAACTTCTTTTGTCTTTTCTGAGCTTCTTTTATGTGTTTATTAATTTTTCCAAGTTCTTCATCCATCTTATCAAGCATTTCTTTGGATACTTCTACTACATACATAGCTTCAAACGGAGTAATTTTTATAGATGTATGCCATGCATTATTGTATGCAAACTCAACCAAGGGTAAATATTCACTCCAATTATCCTGCTTTTCATTCACATACATACGCAACATATCTTCAACTACCCTGTTAACCCTCTCGGTTTCCCCATCAGTTTGTGGATGGAAAGCTGTACTCATACGAAGTTGAGTTCCAATCGATTCAAACGTTGCTCTCGAGAAGTTTGACATAAATCTAGAATCTCTATAAGAAATTATGCTTTTAGGCATTCCATGCAATCAGAATATTTCTTTTACAAATATTCTTGCAACATTCAATGCAGCATGAGTCTTTCTCATAGGAAAGAAGTGTGCCATCTTGGTAAGCTGATCGACTACAACAAATATGGTATCATGCTTACTTTTGGTCATAGGTAGCTTAGTGATAAAGTCCATAGAAACAGACTCCCACTTTTGATTTGGAACATCCAAAGTTTGAAGCATTCCAAGCATCCTCTTAAACTCAGATTTCACCTGTTGGCACTTCAAACATTCACTTGCATATTTTCTAATATTCGCTTCATACATGGCCAAAAGTAAGAATACTTTGTTTTAACATAGGTCCTTGAATAACTTGGATGTGCAAAAAAAGGTGCATCATGACAATCATGCAATATTTTAATGTTTAATGGAGATTCAAAAGATATGCATAGCCGATTGTTACAATACAATGTTCCATTCTGCAAATGAAATTTTTCCTCATACATCGATCCCCTGTTCACATTCAAAGCATTCAAAATAGGTGCATAAAAAGGATACTGTTTTATCTCTTCCTGAATTTGATTGAGAAAATCAAAATTTATTATAGAAACAAGATTACACAAAGGTCTCCGACTTAATGCATCGGCAATGTTATTTTCCTTACCAACCAGATACTATATGTCAAAATCATACTCACTTAATAATTCAATCCAACGCTTCTGCCTATTGTTAAGCAATGGTTGTGTGAAGATGTATTTTAGACTCTGATGATTTGTTTTCAATTCAAACTTAACCCCTAACAATAGATGTCTCCAATGCTTAAGTGCATGCACAACAACAAGCATTTCTAAATCATGAGTAGGATAGTTAAGTTCATGTTTTCTTAGTTTTCTGGACTCATATGCGACCACCCTACTATCCTGTGAAAGAACACATCCTATCTGACTACCACTTGCATCACATGCAACCACAAAAGGCTTTCCCATTTCTGGTAATTTCAAAACACAATTCTCAATGACTTTTTGTTTCAATGTTTCAAATGATTTTTGGCAGGCATCACTCCACGCAAATCCTACATTCTTTTTTAGTCAATTCTGTGTGGGGAGTAGCTATCTTAGAGAAATCCTTAATATGTGCTCTTTCTTATTGTGCCAACCCAAGAAAACTTCTAACATCCCTTACAGTCTTAGGAATCAGGCAATTAACTATTGTTTTTACTTTATCTTCATCTATAAGGATTCCTTCTTTTGATATTACTCTTCCTAGATACACAAGTTTATCCTTAGCAAAGAAACACTTACTCTTTTTCCAATTTGTGTTCTCTAAGAGTTTGCAAAGTCTTCTTGAGATGTACCGCATGCTCAAAATCATATTTAGAGTATACAAATATATAATCAAGGAATACAAAGATGAATTCATCTAGGTAATCATGAGAAATATTATTCATCAAGCACATAAATGTGGAAGGAGCATTTGTTAATCCAAAAGGTAGAACCGTAAACTTATAGTGACCATATCTTGTTCGAAAAGCTCTCTTAGGAATATTCTCTGTTTTGATCCTAATTTGGTGATATCTAGATCTTAAGTCAATCTTTGTGAATACAGTTGCTCCACTTAATTGACCTAATAAGTAATCTATGTGAGGGATTGGATACTTATTCTTAATTGTTCTTTTATTCAACCCCCTATAGTCAATGCATAATCTATAAGAGCCATCTTTCTTCTTCTGAAATAAAACAGGTGCACCCCAAGGTGAGACACTCGGTCTTATTAAGCCTTTCTTCAAAAGATCATCTAATTGAATCTTAAGCTCCTTTAACTCATCAATGTTAAATCTATAGGGTGCTCTAGAATATGGTTTACTCCCTGGATATAGGTCAATGGCGTGGTCAATCTGCATAGGTGGGGGTATACGAGGCAAGGCTTCTGGAAATACATCAGCATATTCTTTCAAGAGATTTCCTATGTAATCTGGAATATCTTCGTCATTACCTTCCTCATGCAGATTGTTCACATACACTACAAATGTTTTACAGCCATCACGTATACCTCTAATTATCTACATAGCAGAAATAAGAGTAGGTTTAGGATTAAAGACATCACCTAGAATATGAATAGATTCATCATCTAGCTTTAAAGTGATCGTTCTTTGTTCACAATTAATTATCGTAGAATTTTTGAGTAACCAATCCATGCCTATGATTACATCACTATGTTTCATCTCAATTACATGGAAACTTCCTAAAAAGCACCTATTAGAAAGAGTAAATTAAAGGTTTTCAACATATCCTTTCATGTAGTGTAATCGTCCATTGGCCATCTCTACAGGTCTGGTTATCTGCATATTTAGGGCTATCCCTAGATTTTGTACCAATTTGAAAGATAGAAAACAATGGGTACTACCTGCATCGATAAAAAATCTGGTTTTATGCACAAAAATCATACCCGGAATTGTGATTACAGAACCCTTTGGGAAAGAACTAACCACCATGCAACGTAAAGTAGAGTCAAGGCACTTACCACCATCATCCGCTTCCTCAATAATTGTACACTCCTCGATGATGTTTATCGCTTTTGATTGTGCGGGTCGAAAGACTTCCTTGTTTGGGCACTCATATATCCGATGCCCTTGCTCCCCGCAATGAAAACACAGACCAAGTCTTTTTGCCCTCTCAATAAAATTAGGGTCTTGTTGCCACTTGATTGGTTGACACCTCCTTTGATTTTCCACCTGAGCAGGGTTCTTACCTTGGTTATTAGAAGATGGAGTTTTCTTTGAATTGTTCATGTTCATTGCAATAAGTCTTTGTGGCCTATGTCCCGTTGCAATGAATCTGCTTCTATTTGCCTTCTACAAATTGAACTTCTCCATCTTCTCAAAGTTCTCGGCCAGCGCAACAGCATCAAGAAAATCAATGCATCCAGATCCCTTGACTTGATAGCAAAGTTCCTCACGAAGCCCTTCAATAAATTTACTCTTTAGAGCGTTACCACTAACCTCTAATGCATATTTATGAAGATGTAGGAACTTCGCTTTGTACTCATCAACAGATAAGCTATGCTTATCACTTTCGTGTTGTCGAAAATTGTAGAACTCCATCTTCTTCTCCATATGGTAGTGTGGAGAACAATAGCATTTTTCAGCTTGTTCTCTAAATTCCTTCCATAGAACTGGACCAGAACGCGTTCGAGTGTGCATATATGACTTCCACCATAGCTTCGCGATCCCATGCAGGTGCAGGATCCCAACTTTTGCCTTGGACTCTTCACTAAGGTTTCGAAGATCAAAGAAATCCTCCAGTTCTTCAATCCATGCCTCAAGATCTTCGCCACTCTTCTTCTCACCATAAAAATCATTCAACTTTGCCTTCTTGAAGACTTGGTTAAGGGCAAACTCACGTGTTCCATATCTTCATAATTGCGTTTTTGTTTTCCACGAGCTACACTGGATGTTCCCGCACCTTCATCTACTTCATTGCTCAGCTCCACAAACAAATTTGTTGCTCCTTCTGGTTGCTTTCCCCCTCGTTCTTTGCGCAATTCACCAAGAGGCTTTTGAATAAGCTCCTCTTGTTCACAAATCTTTTGCGTTAGAGCTTCCATCGTTCCCAAGGATTGATTCTGCTCTGATACCACTTGTAGCATTTCCTCAATCACAATCTATCCCCAATCACAATCTTTCGATCACTCAAAAATAACAGTGGAGAGAAGAACGCAGAGATTGCACAAGGTAAAAGAAAATTTGATGCGCAAGAGTAGAAACAAATATGATGCAGAGAAGGAAGAATTGTGATATTATAGATGCAAATCAATGGTTACAATAGTTTTGGACAATAGCTTCTTGACGAAGCCTCTACCTCCCGACCACCCCCGAGCTATCACAATCCCATTCACACTCGCACTCTCAATCACACTCTCCCTCTCACTCTCAATCACACTCTCAATCACAGGGTAATTCTCAGATTTCTATGTGTCCTCCGTGTTGATGCGCAGGTCTCCCTATATGAGAGTTTGATCACAACCGTCTCCCAAAGAAGTGTGCGATCCACTAAATTTAGAAAAAGTCGAGTTTCTCCAAAACTTTTGCAAAAAGCCATGCGATCGTAGTGTACTTTCTTTCTTTAGTATACCTGTCAAAAATAGGAGAAAAACACCAAAAAAAGACATATCCAAAAATATCCATAATTAGACATGGTGACACGTGAGCATGAGAATCACGAATTCGAATAGAATTAGATAAGCCCTCGTTTTTTTTCTTTTTTTTGTGTTGGAAAAAACGGCACTTTTGAAAGCCCTGTAACTCAAAAACAGTGAGGAATTAGCTTAAGCTTGTGAGAGACAATTTTATTAAATTTTTCGATCTGCACGATAGTGTTAGAGATGTCCGAGTTTCAAATACACCTCCAAATGCCGCTATTGAGCCCTGCAAGTTTCAAAATTCTAGAGAGAGAGTAAAATCAAGGCATTTTCTTATAGTGAACTAAATGTAGCACCCTGAATGAGATAATTAAAACATGATTCACAAAAATTTCACACAAGCACTTTTATTCTCTTATACTTGCTCTACCTTTCCCTCATACAAAGTTTTCCTTAATTCTTTCATCTTCACCTTCAAAATTCCACTAGAAAACATGATGGAAATAAGGTCTAGAGAGAGAGTATGAAACTTGTCAACCCAAAATTTTTCCTACATGCATAAAATGACCTAATTATTCATTCTAAGCATTATCCCCACAATGAAATTCAGAAAGTTCAAAATGAATTATTTCACTAGAAAAGAGGCCTATTACAATTCTTCCCCCCTTTAAGAACGTTGTCCTCAGAGTTGGAAAGAAGGATAATGTGTTAGAAAATCATCTAAATTCACCCAACTCGAATCTTCTACTGGGTATGAATGCCATTTCACCAAAATTTCTACTATAGATCTATTTCTAAGAAATCTTTCCTTCCTATCTAATATTATTTCGAGTTGAAGCTCAAAAGAGCCATCATCTTTCAGCTTATAATTGTCCTGCAAAACATGAGCAACATTAGATACATATCATTTAAGTAAGCTAACATGAAATACAGGATGCACATTTAAATATTTAGGTAATTCCAGCAAATAATCAAGAGATCGAATCTTTTTCAAAACTTTAAAAGGACTTGCATATCGAGAAGAAAGTCTATGATCCTTCCCTAGAAACAAGTTAGATCGGTAAGGATTAACTTTAAGAAATACCATATCATCAACTTGAAATTCAAGTGGTCTTCTCTTTAAATCATAGAACTTCTTTTGTCTTTTCTGAGCTTCTTTTATGTGTTTCTTAATTTTTCCAAGTTCTTCATCCATCTTATCAAGCATTTCTTTGGATACTTCTACTTTATTTGGAAAACCCAAAAATGAAGGTGGAGTCAAACAATTATAACCATACATAGTTTCAAACGGAGTCATTTTTATAAATGCATGCCATGCACTATTGTATGCAAACTCAACCAAGGGTAAATATTCACCCCAATTATCCTGCTTTTCATTCACATACATACACAACATTTCTTCAACTACCCTGTTAACCCTCTCGGTTTCCCCATCAGTTTGTGGATGGAAAGCTGTACTCATACGAAGTTGAGTTCCAATCGATTCAAACATTTCTCTCCAGAAGTTTGACGTAAATCTAGAATCTCTATAAAAAAATATGTTTTTAGGCATTCCATGCAATTGAAATATTTCTTTTACAAAGATTCTTACAACATTCAATGCAGTATCAATCTTTCTCATAGGAAAGAAGTGTGCCATCTTGGTAAGCCGATCGACTACAACAAATATGGTATCATGCTTACTTCTGGTCATAGGTAGCTTAGTGATAAAGTCCATAGAAATAGACTCCCTCTTCTGATTTGGAACATCCAAAGGTTGAAGCATTCCAGGCATCCTGTTAAACTCAGATTCCACCTATTGGCACTTCAAACATTCACTGACATATTTTCTAATATCCCGCTTCATACATGGCCAAAAGTAAGAATACTTTGTTTAAACATAGGTCCTTGAATAACCTGGATGTGCAAAAAAAGGTGCATCATGACAATCATCCAATATTTTAACTTTTAATGGAGATTCAGAAGATATGCATAGCCGATTGTTACAATACAATGTTCCATTCTACAAATGAAATTTTTTCTCATACATCGATCCCCTATTCACATTCAAAGCATTCAAAATAGGTGCATAAAAAGGATCCTGTTTTATCTCTTCTTGAATTTGATTGAGAAAATCAGAATTTATTACAGAAACAAGATTACACAAGGGTCTCTGACTTAATGCATCAACAACCTTATTTTCCTTACCAGCCAGATACTTAATGCAAAATCATACTCAATAATTCAATCCAATGCTTCTGCCTGTTGTTAAGCAATGGTTGTGTGAAGATGTATTTTAGACTCTCATGATCTGTTTTCAATTCAAACTTAACCCCTAACAATAGATGTCTCCAATGCTTAAGTGCATGCACAACAACAAGCATTTCTAAATCATGAGTAGGATAATTAAGCTCATATTTTCTTAGTTTCTTGGACTCATATGCGACCACCCTGCTATCCTGTGAAAGAACACATCCTATATGACTACCACTTGCATCACATGCAACCACAAAAGGCTTTCCCATTTTTGGTATTTTCAAAACACAATGCTCAACGACTTTTTGTTTCAATGTTTCAAATGATTTTTGGCAGGCATCACTCCACGCAAATCCTACATTCTTTTTTAGTCAATTCTGTGAGGGGAGTAGCTATCTTAGAGAAATCCTTAATATGTGCTCTTTCATATTTTTGCCAACCCAAGAAAACTTCTAACATCCCATACAGTCTTAGGAATCGGCCAATCAGCTATTGTTTTTACTTTATCTTCATCTATAAGGATTCCTTCTTTTGATATTACTCTTCCTAGATACACAAGTTTATCATTAGCAAAGAAACACTTACTCTTTTTCCCATACAATTTGTGTTCTCTAAGAGTTTGCAAAGTCTTCTTGAGATGTACCGCATGCTCAAAATAATCTTTAGAGTATACAAATATATCATCAAGGAATACTAAGATGAATTCATCTACGTATCGTGAAAAATATTATTCATCAAGCACATAAATGTGGCAGGAGCATTTGTTAATCCAAAAGGTAGAACCGTAAACTCATAGTGACCATATCTTGTTCGAAAAACTATCTTAGGAATATCGTCTCTTTTGATCCTAATTTGGTGATATCCACATCTTACGTCAATCTTTGTGAATACAGTCGCTCCACTTAATTGACCTAGTAAGTCATCTATGTGAGGGAGTGGATACTGATTCTTAATTGTTCTTTTATTCAACCCCCTATAGTCAATGCATAATCTATAAGAGCCGTCTTTCTTCTTATGAAATAAAACAGGTGCACCCCAAGGTGAGACACTCTGTCTTATTAAACCTTTCTTCAAAAGATCATGTAATTGAATCTTAAGCTCCTTTAATTCATCAATGTTGAATCTATAGGGTGCTCTAGAATATGGTTCACTTCTTGGATATAGGTCAACGGCATGGTCAATCTGCCTAGGTGGGGGTATACCAGGAAAGTCTTCTGGAAATACATTGGCATATTCTTTCAAGAGATTTCCTACATAATTTGGAATATCTTTATCATTACCTTCCTCATGCAGATTGTTCACATACACTACAAATGTTTTACAGCCATCACGTATACCTCTAATTATCTGCATAGCAGAAATAAGAGTAGGTTTAGGATTAAAGACATCACCTATAATATGAATAGATTCATCATCTAGCTTTAAAGTGATCGTTCTTTGTTCACAATTAATTGTCGCAGAATTTTTAACTAACCAATCCATGCCTATGATTACATCACTCTGTTTCATCTCAATTACATGGAAACTTCTAGAAAAGCACCTATTAGAAAGAGTAAATTCAAGGTTTTTAACATATCCTTTCGTGTAACGTAATCGTCCATTGGCCATCTCTACAGGTCTGGTTATCTGCATATTTAGGGCTATCCCTAGATTCTGTACCAATTTGAAAGATAGAAAACAATGGGTACTACATGAATCGATAAAAAATCTTGTTTTTATGTGCAAAAATCATACCCGAAATCATGATTACAGAAGCCTTTGGGAAAGAACTAACCACCATGCAACGTAAAGTAGAGTCAGGGCACTTACCTCCATCATCCGCTTCCTCAATAATTGTACCCTCCTCGATGATGTTTATCGCCTTTGATTGTGCAGGTCGATAGACTTCCTTGTTCGGGCACTCATATGTCCGATGCCCCCCGCAACGAAAACACAGACCAAGTCTTTTTGCCCTCTCAATAAAATTAGGGTCTTGTTGCCACTCGATTGGTTGATGCCTCCTTTGATTTTCCACCTATGCAAGGTTTTTACCTTGGTTATTAGAAGATGGAGTTTTCTTTGAATTGTTCATGTTCATTGCAACAGGTCTTTGTGGCCTATGTCCCGTTGCAATGAATCTGCTTCTATTTGCCTTCTGCAAATTGAACTTCTCCATCTTCTCAAAGTTCTCGGCCATCGCAACAGCATCAAGAAAATCAATGCATCCAGATCCCTTTACTTGATAGGGAAGTTCCTCATGAAGTCCTTCAATAAATTTACTCTTTAGAGCGTTACCACTAACCTCTAATGCATATTTATGAAGACGTAGGAACTTCTCTTTGTACTCATCAACAGATAAGCTATGCTTATCACTTTTGTGTTGTCAGAAATTGTAGAACTCCATCTTCTTCTCCATATGGTAGTGTGGAGAACAATAGCGTTTTTCAGCTTGTTCTCTAAATTCCTGTTGGGAAGATGGATGAATACTTCAGGAAGATGAGTAGGTACTACCAAATCCTGCTTTGTACCAGCCCTTTGATGCTTCAGAGTTGATAAGTAGACCTTCTTAGCTTTCCAACGACACCATAAAATGGCATATGTACTTTAGAAATGATGTATGAAATGATTGAATCAAAACAGACAACTTTGAGCTTCAAGTCTTCAAGAAAACCTTCTATTTTTGACAATACACCTACTATATCTTTTGCTCAGTATGACCAACATAGTAGGAATTGGAAAAATTCCTTTTAGGGGTATCTAATTAGCTTAGCAAGCTAACTATTTCAAGCGGAATCACTTAAAAGAAAATTAACTATGCTCAGAGAAATCAATTTAGCAAGTAAACCTTAACCCTTGATATTTTAGGACTATTGCAGACTTCGACTAGTGATCACTTTGATGGACTTTTCTCTGAAATGGCTGAATAGAAATCCTTCAAATTCTGTCAGCATGTAGAAGGCTTTGAGCTATTTCCAACAAGCTATAGAGGTTTGAATTTGGTTGAGAAAGGAGTGAGATATGAGCTGCACAAGTTGACTGACTTATAGAGACTATGATAGAGAACTCAGAAATGAACAATGTGAATGTAATGTATTAATGAACACTATTGTACAATGCCATACACATGAATACCATTGACTAATGGTGTAGGAAGGTGTGGGCTAGATTGTAGGCCTCACACACACTTAAAAAGTACAATGAATGGCTCGAGATTGATGAGTCTTACCCGCGACTTTTTCTTAGAAGTTTATATAAGAGTTTTCTTCCAATTTGAATTTGAATTTGAATTGTTGGCTCTCTCTAAAAAGTGTTCCTCCATTATAGGAGATATTCCATCAATCAAACCTTCTAATGTTTTACGAGATTTTCTTGGTAGGTGTTTACAAAGATTCCAAGTCAAATATGACTTTTACACAAGGATAAAATGGTAAGTATCTACTAGCATAGGTTCCCATGCTTCTCCATATGTGTATGGTCTACAAGCCAAATGTGTAGGCTTGTGAATTTCACCAACAGCTCCCCCTCAAGCCAAACATTTTGGCTTGGTCTTCATCTTCAGTCTTCATGTATATCCTGCAATCCAATCATTGATTTGAACTTGCAAAGTTTGGTTCCATCCAATGCTTTAGTTAACAAATCTAGACACTACATGTTGGTTGATACATATGTTAGTTGAATGTCCTTGCTTAATAGCTTCTCTCTCACATAATGGTAATGGACCTCTATATGCTTGGTCCTAGCATGATAAATAGGATTAGCTGCAAGGTGAAGTGAGCTTGTATTATCTCCAAATATCAATGGTGAACTTGTATACAAACCCAATTGTGTATACAATAACTTGATCCATATGGCTTCTTGAGTGGCATTGGCCAATCCCCTATACTCTGCCTCTGTAGAAGATAAGGCAACAGTAGGTTGCTTCTTTGAAGACCATGATATTGGTTTATCACCTGCAAATGAAATGTATCCAGAGGTGCTCCTCCTATCATCCTTACATCCTGCCCAATCTACATCTGAATAAATCTTGATATCCAAGTTTGAAGTGTAAGGGAAATACAAACCATGATGTTGAGTACCCTTGAGGTATTTTAATATCCTTTTGGTAGCCTCCAAGTGAGGTGCCCTAGGCTTGTGCATGAACTGACTTAGCACACTAACTCCATATGCAATATCTATCCTTGTTAAGGTAGCATAGTTCAAGCTTCCCACTATGCCTTGGTAACCTGTAATATCATCAATTTCATCACCTTCATGGGAACTTAGTTTTACGTTTACCTCCATTGGAGTACTTGCAACTTTGGCATCCTATAATTTGAATCTCTTCAACATATCCTGTATGTATTTTTTCTGAGTAATATATATTCCAGAGTTAGTATACACTAACTCAAGTCCAAGAAAATACTTTAGTAGACCAAGATCATTGATCTTGAACTCTTTCATCATCTGATTCTTGATTTGTCTGATTCCATTGACATCATTACATGTAAGTATGATATCATCAACATAAACACATAGGTATATTACCTCTGAATTACTTCTCTTAATGAATAGAGAAGTGTCTGCCTTGCTCATGACAAAACCTTGATCTTGAAGATATGTGGTCAACCTGTGATTCCATGCCCTAGGTGCCTGCTTCAATCCATAAAGAACCTTTTTTAATTTGCATACATGTGTTACCTTGTTAGGATCCTCATATCCAGGAGGTTGTGACATATATACCTCCTCTGAAATCCATCCATTCAAAAAAGCATTTTTTACATCCAATTGGTACATGTTCCAATTTTTAGATGCAGCCACACTTACCAATACCCTAATGGTTGGCATCTTGGCCACAGGTGAGAATGTTTCTTCATAGTCAATGCCTTGGGTTTGTGCAAAACCCTTGGCCACCAATCTAGCTTTGTACCTGCTAATTGACCCATCAGAATTTCTTTTGATTTTATAGATCCATCTAGATCCAATTACCTTCATAGCCTCTTCCCTTGGTACTAGTTCCCATGTGTCACTTTCTTTTAGTGCTTCAATCTCCTCATCCATAGCTTCCTTCCATTCTATCTTAGTTCTTGCTTCTTCATATGATCCTGGTTCTTCACTTGACAAGTCCTTGGCAAGATAAATAGAATGTTTAGTAACAAGAGAGGTGTCATACCCATATCTGATAGGTTTTTTGCTCTCCCTTTGTGATCTTCTGATTGATTGATTTGAAGTTTCAGGTATGTCTTCAAGTTTCTTCATCTTGAGTTTGCCTTTGGACTTCCATGCCTTGAATTCTTTAAGATTGATAATGTCTTCATCATCTGAATTGATGTCTTCATTCTAAGTAGGTTCCTCCTTAGCAAGACTTGGAAACTCCTCCTCCAAGTCATAGGGTAGTTTAAACTTCCTGCATTCATTCTCATACCAAGAATCATTTTCATCAAAGAAAACATCTCTACTAACCACAAATCCCTTATTTGAAGGGTTGTAGAACCTGTACCCTTTCTGATTTAGATCATATCCAATAAAGATACATTTCTCAGCCTTAGGGTCTAGCTTACCTCTAATATGAGAAGGAATGTGTACATATGCTACACATCCAAATATCTTGCAATGATCAATTGAGGGTCTCTTCCCATGCCATGCTTCATAAGGAGTCATCCGATCAAGGGACTTAGATGGTAACCTGTTTATGAGGTAAGTGGCAGTAGATACACTCTCTATCCATAAGTAGTTAAGTAATTTTTTCTCATTCAACATTGACCTAGCTGTTTCAACAATCAATCTATTCTCTCAGCTACCCCATTATGTTCAAGAGTATACCTTGTAGTGATTTCTCTCTTGATTCCTCTGTCCTGCAAGAATGCTTCAAACTCATTGGAGAAGTACTCACCTCCTCCATCTGACCTTAGCCTCTTTAGGTTTCTTCCTATCTGATTCTCAACAAGCGCAAGATATTTTTTAAAACAATTGAACACTTCATCTTTGTGCTTCATAAAGTACAATACAGTCCACCTGCTATAATCATCAATAAAAAATACATAGTTCCTTGATCCTGAGATTGAGGGGTCTTTTCTTGGTCCCCATACATCTGTATGGACAAGCTCTAGGTAGTCCTCATACATGTAGCCTTTCCTTGAGAATGGTAACCTGTGAGACTTTCCAAACTGGCAAGCACCACACTTGTAGATAATATGTTGCTTGGATACATTAGGTATCCCAAGCACACATTGGTCCGTGCATATTTGTTTCAAGGTTCTTTCTCATACATGCCCTAATCTTTTATGCCAAATCTCAAGCTCTGGAAGTGTTTGATCTTTGTAATTGTATAGTGCAATATTCTTTGTATCTTCTAGCTCAAAAGTGAAAAGTGTACCTAATTTTTTCTCCCTTAGGAATTCTCTTGAACCCATGCCTTGTATCCTCCACAAATGCTCCAAATTGGTTGAATCTAACGTGCAAACCTTTTTCCACAATCTGTCCAACACTTATCAAATTCTTGGTAATGGTTGGTACATATAGTACCCTACTCAACAAGTTTTGATTCCCATCAGAAGTCTTAACATTTCCAACTTTAACTACTGAGTGCTTGGTGTCATCACCTATTTGTACTTGATGCTTGCCTCTTGGTTCTTCAAGGTCAGAGAGTAGAGCTACATTGCCAGCCACATGATTTGAGCATCCTGAGTCAATGTAAAAAAGATGGTCATCATTTGTACCTGGTTTTGAAGTCATGTTCATAATAAGAAGAGAATCATCTTGCTCTTCTGTATAGTTGTTGTAATCCTTTCTGGATTTGAATCCTCCTTGGTAGTTGCCATTGTTGTAGTTGTTATTGTAGTTGTTTTTGTATCCTTGATGATGGTTGAATCTGCCTCTTGATTGTGAGTATCCACCTCTTTGATATCCTCTTCCTCTCTGATTCTTGTAGTTCCTGAAACACTCATCTCTAGTATGATTTGATATCTATGGGCTGAGGCTGTATCTACAACCACTTACTTGATTAACAAGTTGCCTTCAAAATCCCTTGATGGGATGACTCCATATGAGGCTTGGAATGGAAGAAGACAAAGCTTAGATCATTGTAAAATTTTTGGATGTATTGCGTTTGCTCATGTTCCTTCACAGGTTAGAGGCAAGATGGATCCAAAGGCAGAAAGGTGTGTATTTATTGGATATGACAACAATCAAAAGGGCTACATGTTATACAACCCTACCAACAAAGGATTCTTGGTAAGCAAAGATGTAGTTTTTGATGAAAACAATTCATGGTATGAAGATTCATGCAGGAAGGTCAATTTACCATACGATCTTGAAGAATATTTTCCAAAGCTTGGTAGAGAACAACCAAAGATTGAAGAACAAGACACCTCCGAGGATGATGAAGAATCTCAGATGGAAAAGATCAAAGCATGGAAGTCTAAAGGTAAAGCAAAATTGCAGGAACTTGGACATGAGGCAGAATCATCACATCATGTCCTAAGAAGATCTATGAGGGAAAAGAAAAAACCAGAAAGGTATGGGTTTGACACCTCATTAGTAACTAAACATTCTATCTACATAGCACAGGACATAAACCAAGAGGAGCCATCATCATTTGAAGATGCCAAAGCAAAAACAGAATGGAAGCATGCAATGAAGGAAGAGATTGAAGCACTTGAGGAAAACAACACTTGGGATTTGGTGCCCAAGACTTCATCCATGAAGGTAATAGGCTCAAGATGGGTCTATAAACTCAAGAAGAATTCTGATGGTTCCATTAATAGGTATAAGGCAAGTCTTGTAGCAAAAGGCTTTCCACAAACACAGGGAATTGATTATGAGGAGTATATATGGCACAACCACCTCGTTTTGAGAATCAAGTTTATCCTGATTATGTGTGTAAACTTAACAAAGCATTGTATGGTCTCAAGCAAGCTCCAAGAGCTTGGAATTTCAGGCTTGTTTCATTCTTGCAAGACAAAGGCTTTGAGCCAAGCAAGGCAGATCCTTCACTCTTTATTAAAAAGAGTAATTCTGAGATCATCTATCTATGTGTATATGTAGATGATATTATATTGACAGGGAATGATGCAAATGGTATGAAGAAGATCAAAGATCAGATGAGAGAAGAGTTCAAGATAAGTGATTTGGGTTCACTTACCTACTTCCTAGGTTTGGAAGTTGTCTACAAAGATCATGGTTTGTTTCTCACTCAAAGAAAGTACATTAAGGACATGCTGGCAAAGTTCAAGATGCAAGATTGTAAGATTGCAGGTACTCCAATGGAGGTCAATCACAAATTGAGCTCACATGAAGGTGAGGTCATAGAGGACATCACATCATATCAAAGTCTAGTGGGTAGTCTCAACTATGCCACATTGACAAGAGTAGATATATGTTACAGTGTGAGTGTGCTAAGTCAATTTATGCACACACCAAGGAAACCACACATGGATGCTGCCAAAAGGATTCTCAAGTATCTCAAAGGAACCATAAATGAAGGACTTTATTATCCTTATGTATCTAATTTGGGGTTGAAGCTATTTTTTGATGCATATTGGGCTGGCTCCAAGGAAAATAGAAGGAGCACTTCATGTTATCTTACCTTTGCAAGTTCAAATCTTATTTCATGGTCATCCAAGAAGCAACCCACAATTGCTCTCTCTTCTACTGAAGCTGAATACAAAGGTCTTGCCATAGCTACTCAGGAAGCTATGTGGATGAAGACATTATTCAAAGATCTTGGATTGGAGTTTAGAACTCCAACTTTTTTTGGTGACAATATGAGTTCTATTCACTTAGCTGCTAATCCTATTTTTCATGCAAGGACTAAACATATTGAAGTTTATTATCACTATGTACGAGAGAAGGTTCTTATTGGAGAAACAATCACTAACTGGACATATATTTGAAGGTCAAATCTTAGGAAGAAAACCCCATGCCTATGTGAAGGGAAAATTTCACAAATGTATCATATTTGTAAAGTTAGTTCACTTTAGTTCTAGAAGTTTTTTTTTTTTTTTTAAAATCACGAGAATACGAAAATCTATATAAGTTAGTTTGTATCAACTGACGCGGAGAGAGTGAGAGAGAAGAAGTAGAAGAAGGAGTTCATTTTATATGACTGAGTATAGTCGGGCTTCTCTGAGTGAGAAAGCATCTGTAAAACTTCTGAGTTTTCATAGCTATGAGAAAGAACTGAGTAAAGTTCTGTGTATGAGTCTCTCTCCATCATCTCCATAATTACCTACTGTGTGATGAGTTACAAAGATCAAGTTTTCCAAGCAACTTGATGCCTGGCATCGAATCTCTGTTGATAAGTCATATTTTCTTTATATTTTTCATTCAGTACTGAAGTGTTTGAAAAACATGATGTTGTTGGAGCAACTCGATGCCTGGCATCGAATTCCAGTTGATAAGTCATATTCTAAGTGTGCATGAAATCACCTATAGTTTTGGTGTCCAAAAGATCAAGACTTTATGCGGGAAGTCAATGCCCGGCATCGAATCCCTGCTGAAAAGTGACCAAAAACATCCCAAGTCGATGCCCGGCATCGAATTCTCGTTGCAAGTCGATGCTAGGCATCGAATTCTAATTTTAAACAGGTGCTCTTACTAAAACAGGTAAAATTTCCAGTTTTGGAAGGTCATACAGGGTCATCTTGTGAGAGCCATAACTTGAGTTCTAGAGATCCGTTTGATGCATATGATAGCTTGTTGGAACGCTCTACTTTTCTAGTTTCAGCCTATGAAGTTTCATGGAGAAATAATACTTGAGCTAGGAGAAATTAGCAAAATACTGAAGGTATGTCATTTCAGTGACTAGGAATTTCTGTAGAAGCAAAGTTCTCACTTTAGGCTATCATTTCTCAAAGTTTGGAGTGGCAATGAGTTAATGGTGACCATAGAGGTGTTCTAGTGTCACATTAATTCATTTCTTGTGGTGTTTCATACATCAACAAGTGGTATCAGAGCAGAAAGATTCTTGAGAGTAGAAGGCGGCAAAGGTACGAGAAGTTTTTTGGAACGTTTTCCATTAAAGTTTCAAAGGTGAAGCATTTGAAGACACAAGGCATCAAAAGGTTACTTCAAAAGTATCCTCATATACAAAGAACTTCAAAAGGTATTATCCTTTATCCTTTAAGCTCACAGGTTGCAGCAGAAGGAAAGAACTATGGCAGATCATATCTCCATTGACAAATTGGACAGAGATAATTACCCCGCATGGGTAATGAGAATGGAAGCCTTACTTATGAGTAAGGATCTCATGATATATGTTACAGGTGAAGAAGAGAAGCTAGTATTTGAAGATGAAAGCCGACCAAAGAAAGAGGAACTTGATGCTTTAAAGCATTGGCAGAAGAAGGATGCAAGTGCAAAAGCCTACATCTACAATACAATCTCTGATCATTTGCTACCACACATCAGAGGATTGGAATCATCTAAAGATATATGGAATGCATTGGAGTATCATTTCCAAAGTACTACTAAAGCACGGAAAGCAAGTCTATGGTCAGAGTTTACAACATTCAAGAAGAAGCCAAGTCAAACCATTAGTGATTATGTCACTAAGATGAAGGATCTAGCAGATAGTCTTGGATCCATAGATGAAGATGTTGAAGACCACAGATTGATTGCTCAATTACTTGCAGGTTTGAGAGGGGATGAAAGGTGGAAACCTTTTGTCTTATCAACAGAACTTTCATTAAATCATTATGTTCCAGATTTGAACCAGTTGCTTGGTTTGATGCTCACATATGAGCAAGACTTGAAGGGAGATGGAGATAAAGGACAAAGTTCTACAATGTACATGAAGAACAAGAAGAAAGGAGATAAAGGTAAAGCAAAGGATGAAGAGGAGTCTAGTTCTCAAGCTTATTATACAAGAGGTAAAGGCACTGGTAGAGGAAGAGCAAGAGGCTTTGGAAGAGGAAGAGGTAATCAGAATAACAACAAGAAGGCTTGCTGGATCTGTGGATTGAGTAATCATTTGGCTCATGACTGTTGGCACAACCAACAAGGATCAAATCAAAATCAGAACAACAATAGCAGAGGCCGAGGTGGAAGATATCAAAGTAATTTTCAAAGAGGTAGACAAAGTCAAAGAGGAGGCTATGGTAGAGGTGGAGGAAGAAGTTGGGGACAAAATCAATCCTACAACACAACCTACTACAACTATGCAAATGACACACAGAATGAAAGTCATACATCATTGATGATGAACTCAATCAACACATCAGATAAAGAAGATCTAAAGGTATTTTACATTGACTCTGGATGTTCTAATCATTTGTCAGGAAACATAGAATTGATGTCAGAATTGGAAAAAGGAATTTCTAGTCATAGTGTTCAAACTGGTGATAATACAACACATAGTGTACATTCAATTGGAAAGGTGAAATGCAAGAGTGGAGCAGATTTGCTAACCAATGTTTTGTATGTTCCTACAATACCTAAAAACTTGATTAGTGTGGGACAGATAGTTGAAAAAGGTTTTCAAGTCAGGTTTACAAATGAAGGAGTATTTGTTGAAGATCCAGAGAATGGGTATAATCAGATTGTCTCTGGTAAGAAAGAAGGTAGACTCTTTACTTTAAGAGTGCAAGGGAACATTGGTCAAGCTTTGCTCACACATGGTGAAGCAGTGATTACAGAACTTGATCTCTGGCATAAGAGATTAGGTCATTTCAATGAAAGAGGAATTAAAGCTATGGTTGCTAATCAGTCTGTACTAGGATTACGAAATGTGCAAAGTCAACATATGGTTTATAAATGTGAAGCATGTCAAATGGGTAAAGCACACAGGTTACCATTTCAGAAGAAAAGATTCAAACATGATGGAGTACTTGAGCTCATTCATACAGATGTATGGGGACCAACAAAAGAAGGATCTATCAGTGGCTCAAGGTACTATGTTCTTTTCATTGATGATGCTACAAGATGGATAACATTATATGTTTTGAAGGAAAGATCAGAAGTGTTTGGAGCTTTCAAGCATTTTCATGCATATGCAGAGAGAGTCACAGGTCAAAAGCTTAAGAGACTGAGGTCTGATGGAGGGGGAGAATATTTCTCCCAAGAGTTCAATGATTATCTTTGGAATGCAGGTATTAAGAGAGAAATAACTTGTAGGTATACACCACAACAAAATGGTGTAGCAGAAAGAAGGAACAGGACTTTGGTTGAGTTTGCTAGAGCTATGCTAAAGGAGAAGAACTGTCCAAATTATCTTTGGGCTGAGGCTGTAAATACAGCTACATATCTTGTGAATAGATTACCATGTGCAGCTTTGAATGGAATGACTCCATATGAAGCTTGGTGGGGTAAGAAACCAACACTAGATCATTGTAGAGTGTTTGGATCAATTGCATATGCTTATGTGCCATCACAGCTTAGGCATAAACTTGAACCAAAGGCAGAAAAATATGTGTTCATTGGTTATGATGAAAAGCAGATGGGTTACAGATTGTGGAATCCTCTAACCAAACAGTTTATTGTTTCTAGAGATGTTACATTTGATGAACAGAAAAGTTGGTATGCAGATCAAAGTCATACAGCTGAAGAATTTGAAGAAGAGGTAAGAAGATGTGAGAAAGGAAAATCAATTGTGCAGGTAAATAGAGATGAGGACTATATGCAAGCAAGTACATCCACAAGTGGATTAACAAGAAGAAATGAAGAAGCTCCTATATTTGATGAAGAGGTGTATCCAGACACATATGAAGAATGTGAACCAAGAAGGTCAAGCAGGACTAGAAGACAACCAGAAAGGTATTCTTATGATACTTCTTACATAACTCAGAAGAACTATGCATATATGGTCAAA
Source organism: Ceratopteris richardii (assembly GCA_020310875.1). Taxonomy (NCBI): domain Eukaryota; kingdom Viridiplantae; phylum Streptophyta; class Polypodiopsida; order Polypodiales; family Pteridaceae; genus Ceratopteris; species Ceratopteris richardii. Next base: position 104,768,951 of record CM035425.1, on the reverse strand, counting down.
GATGATGAAGAACCTCAAAACTATGATGAAGCTAAAGGTAAGAAGCAATGGGAAGAAGCAATGAAGGAAGAGTTCAATGCACTGGAGGAGAACAAGACATGGGAACTTGTTCCTAAACCAAATGGTAAGAAAGTAATTGGAAATAAATGGGTTTATAAAGTGAAGAAGCTTGCAGATGGAAGTATAGCCAGATACAAAGCTAGATTGGTGGTGAAAGGCTATGCCCAGACCTATGGCATAGATTATGATGAGACATTCAGTTCCGTAGCTAAGATGTCAACTATAAGGACAATCATTGCTATTGCAGCTTCAAAAGGATGGACTCTAAGTCAATTGGATATAAAAAATGCATTCTTGAATGGATACATATCAGATGAGGTATACATGGAACAACCTCAAGGGTTTATAGATTCCAGGTATCCAAATTTTGTTTGCAGGTTGAGAAGAGCATTGTATGGATTGAAGCAAGCTCCAAGAGCTTGGAACTATAGACTGGTGAAGTATCTCAATGATCTTGGATATCAAAGTTCAAAAGCAGACCCAAGTCTACTTATCAGAAGAACAGAGGAAGGTACAATCTACATTTGTATTTATGTAGATGACATTATAATCACAGGTACTTCAGATGAAGGAATCAAGGAGGTAAAGAGATTGCTTGAAAAAGAATTCAAGATTAGTGACCTAGGAAAGTTATCATACTTTCTTGGAATGGAAGTCACTTATACAGATCATGGCATATATGTATCACAAGAAAGGTATCTTCTGAACTTGTTGAAGAAGTTTGATATGGAAAATTGCAGAGAAGTTTCAACTCCACTTGAAGTTAATCACAAGCTCAGTAAATATGATGGTGCAGACTACAACGATATGAGGAAGTATCAATCTCTTGTGGGTAGTTTGATTTATGCTACACTAACAAGACCTGATCTTAGTTATGTAGTGGGAGTTTTGTCACAATTCATGCATTGTCCAAAGGACCCACATTGGATTGCAGGTCAAAGAGTTCTCAGATATATCAAAGGAACTATAAAGGAAGGATTATATTATCCTTTTACATCAGATTTGAAGTTGAGAGCCTATAGTGATTCAGATTGGGCAGGTAATCAAGATGACAGAAGATCAACTCATGGTTACATGATATATATTGGTGATAAGCTTGTAAGTTGGTGTTCAAAGAAACAACATACAGTAGCATTATCATCAACTGAAGTAGAGTACAAAGGACTTGTGGAAGCAGCTAAGGAAGTCATATGGATGCAGACATTGTTCAAGAGCTTAGGCATTGATCAAGGTACACCTACAATACATGGAGATAATATGAGTTCACTTTATCTTGCAGCAAATCCAGTATTTCATGCAAGGACAAAGCACATAGAGATACAGTATCATTTTCTTAGAGAAAAGGTAATGGAGAAGGAGATTGAAGTGGAGTACATTTCTACTAAAGATCAGTTAGCAGACATAATGACAAAGAGCTTGGATGGTGTGAAGACCAGCAGATTCAAAAGCATGGCAGGAGTAAAAGAAAAGAAGATGATATGAAGAAACAGGGAATGTCAATTAGTGATTGAGGGGGAGCTATTGGAGAAACAATCACTAACTGGACATATATTTGAAGGTCAAATCTTAGGAAGAAAACCCCATGCCTATGTGAAGGGAAAAATTCACAAATGTATCATATTTGTAAAGTTAGTTCACTTTAGTTCTAGAAGTTTTTTTTTTTTTTTTAAATCATGAGAATACGAAAATCTATATAAGTTAGTTTGTATCAACTGACGTGGAGAGAGTGAGAGAGAAGAAGTAGAAGAAGGAGTTCATTTTATATGACTGAGTATAGTCGGGCTTCTCTGAGTGAGAAAGCATCTGTAAAACTTCTGAGTTTTCATAGCTATGAGAAAGAACTGAGTAAAGTTCTGTGTATGAGTCTCTCTCCATCATCTCCATAATTACCTACTGTGTGATGAGTTACAAAGATCAAGTTTTCCAAGCAACTCGATGCCTGGCATCGAATCTCTGTTGATAAGTCATATTTTCTTTTATATTTTTCATTCAGTACTGAAGTGTTTGAAAAACATGATGTTGTTGGAGCAACTCGATGCCTGGCATCGAATTCCAGTTGATAAGTCATATTCTAAGTGTGCATGAAATCACCTATAGTTTTGGTGTCCAAAAGATCAAGACTTTATGCGGGAAGTCGATGCCCGGCATCGAATCCCTATTGAAAAGTGGCCAAAAACATCACAAGTCGATGCCCGGCATCGAATTCTCGTTGCAAGTCGATGCTAGGCATCAAATTCTAATTTTAAACAGGTGCTCTTACTAAAACAGGTAAAAATTTCCAGTTTTGGAAGGTCATACAGGGTCATCTTGTGAGAGCCATAACTTGAGTTCTAGAGATCCGTTTGATGCATATGATAGCTTGTGGGAAAGCTCTACTCTTCTAGTTTCAGCCTATAACGTTTCATGGAGAAATAATACTTGAGCTAAGAGAAATTAGCAAAATACTGAAGGTATGTCATTTCAGTGACTAGGAATTTTTGTAGAAGCAAAGTTCTCACTTTAGGCTATCATTTCTCAAAGTTTGGAGTGGCAATGAGTTAATGGTGACCATAGAGGTGTTCTAGTGTCACATTAATTCATTTCTTGTGGTGTTTCATACATCAACAATTCTAAGCAAAGAGATGGTTTCTCTGAGCTTGGTGCATCATTTTCAATGATTTAACTTGGTAACGCTAGCTCTATAGGTCTACTATGTGCTCACTAATTTTCATTTCATTTGGGTGTTTCAATCTTGAGTTATGTTCAGTTGAGGTTAACATTATCTCTTCATTTTCACTTCTCTATCAGGTACGCGACTTTTTACTCATCTTTTCAGAGTTGTTTCTCAATGTGTACTTACCCAAATTCCATGATTGAAAGCTTGTTGGATTTAGCATACTGTTTAGTATAAGCATACAAGGTTTCATAATCATTGGAGTCTTAAATCTTGAGTTATGTTTATTTTTTTGCTCAATGGTCTCATTATTGTAGCAGCCCGTGAAAATTGGGATGATGTCATCACTTGTTAAACATCATTCTCAGTGTGTAGTTCATTATTCTTTATGAGATTACTCTTGAAAGTTAGCTCTTTAAGGTAACTAGACTTTCCCAAAAGGAATTAAGCTAATTGCTGCTGTGCTCAGAGAATTATGCAAAACACTCGATTGGTGTATGAACCAAAATAGCAAGTTCTTCACCTCTGAGCTAACTCCAACTTATCTGTTTTGATCTATCTTTTTGAGAGTGATCTTCCAAGGTACATAGGGTGTCTAATACATCCATTGGCAAGCAAAAAGGCCCCACCATATACTCCTGGAGTTCATTTGGCTTGTGTAGATCAAGGATTTTGCAACACCTCTTCATCTTCAAGCACATACCTATCCATCTCTTCGCAGTGGTATCAGAGCAAGGTTGGACAACATGGCAGATGGATTTCCTTCATCAATTGACAAATTGGAGAGAGGTTACTATTCAGCTTGGTCATTAACAATGGAAGCTTATCTCCAAGGTAGAAGTTTATATGGTTATGTGGTTGGAGATGAAGTTATGCCAAGTTTCAGGAACAAAAGTCAACCAACACAAGAAGAGCAAGAAAGATTGAGCACATGGTGCTGCAAGGATGCACTTGCAAGGTCTTATCTCATCAACTCTATCTCAGATTTTTTGTTGCCTCATATTAGAAGTTGTAAGACATCTCAGGAAGTGTGGGATGCACTTGAAGCTTTCTTCTCTTCAAGTACCAAAGCTAGGAAGCATCAACTATGGCTCGATTTAACAACTCTCAAGAAGGCTCCCAAACAAAATGTGACTGATTTTGTCACAAAGCTCAAGGACATAGCAGATCAGTTGGGAAGCATTGGAGAGCTAATAGATGAAGAGAAAATTGTAAGGCAGGTCATCAATGGCTTGAAGGCAGATGACAAGTGGGAAGCATTCACCACAGCTATGGATTTGTACATGGACATGCATGTACCTGATTTCAATACACTCATTGGACAACTACTTACTCAAGAGGCAAAGCTTATCAAAAATGGAGAAAACACACACACAAAGGGAGGAGCATTTGTTGAAGATCCAAGTCAAGGATTCAGAAGAATTGCAAAAGGTGAAAAGGCAGGTAGATTGTTCACATTTGAATTACAAGACACTAGAAACATTGCTCTCTTTAATTATGGTAGTCAGACACTCACATAATTGGAAGTATGGCACAAAAGGTTAGCACATATTGGTGAAAGGTCATTAAAGCAAATTTGTAGGGACCAAAGTGTACTTGGAATCCCTAATTTGTCAAAACAACATATGATTTATAAGTATAGTGAATGTCAATTTGGAAAGTCTCACAGGTTACCATTCATGAAGAAAGGTTATATGCATGGAGATCTCTTGGAGTTGGTTCATATAGATGTATGGGGACCTAGCAAGGAAGCTTCAATAGCTGGATCAAGGTATTATGTCTCCTTTATTGATGATTGCTGCAGATGGACTATCCTATTCTTTATGAAACACAAAGATGAAGAACTTTATTATCCTTATGTATTTGATTTAGGATTGAAGCTATTTTCTGATGCAGATTAGGCTGGCTCCAAGGAAGATAGAAGGAGCACTTCAGGTTATCTTAGCTTTGTAGGTTCAAAGCTTATTTCATGGTCATCCAAGAAGCAACCCACAATTGCTCTCTCTTCTACTGAAGCTGAATACAAAGGTCTTGCATAGCTACTCAGGAAGCTATGTGGATGAAGACATTATTCAAAGATCTTGGATTGGAGTTTGGAACTCCAACTATTTTTGGTGACAATATGAGTTCTATTCACTTAACTGCTAATCCTATTTTTCATGCAAGGACTAAACATATTGAAGTTCATTACCACTATGTACGAGAGAAGGTTCTAAGCAAAGAGATTCAAACATCATATGTGTCCACTCATCAACAATGTGCAAATATTCTAACCAAAGCATTGGATGGTACAAAGCTTTGCAAATTCAAGGCTATGATAGGTTTGCAAGTAATCTTGGAAGATTGAAGACCTCAAGCATACTTGGCTTGAGGGGGAGCTGTTGGAGCAAGTCTATGACAAGCCTAAGTATTGTCTGGAGTCCCACAAAGTCATAGAAGACTCTTTAAAATAAAGACAATGTAAAGTCACTTGCCAAATACCTCTTGTAACTTTTGAAGACTTTACTTAATGTAAAAGTGAAAGAATCTTAAGTGGTTGAGTCCACTTGATCAAAAAGGGAAAGAGAAGCCACGAATTTATGATTTGTGGTAGATAGAGAATCAAATCAATCACTAATTGATTGGAGAGTGATTGAGGGAAGTTAGCCTCCCAAGATCAACTATAAATACATAGTAGTTTTAGTCGTGGTTATGTAAAGACCTCCAAGAGCTGAGCTTTATGCCATATCAAGGTTTGATTACAAGGCACACATATGTATCAGTAAGTCCATTGTATTTTACAATCAATATACTTTCATTTTCATGATCATTTGAGTTCATATTTCCATGTTTTTGTGAAGTGTACTACTCACTACCATATCTCTCAATTTTCTCAGTCAGATTGCAGAGATGGTTTCTCTAAGCTAGGTGCATCGTTTTCCGTGATTTAACTTGGTAAAGCTACATCTACAAGTCTACTATATGCTCACAAAGTTTCATTTCATTTTGGTGTTTCAATCTTCAGGTATGTTCAGTTGAAGGCAACACTGTCTGTTCATTTTCACTTCTCTGTCAGGTACCCGACTTTTTTACTCATCTTGTTAGAGTTGTTTCTCAGTGTGTACTTACCCAAATTCAATTATTTAAATCTTGTTGGATTTATCATACTCTTTAGTATAAGCATAAAAATGTTCATAATCATTGGACTCTTAAATCGTGAGTTATGTTCATTTTTCTTTTCAATGGTCTCATTATTGTAGCAGCCTGTGAAAATCGGGATGATATCATCATTTGTTAAACATCATTCTTAGTGTGCGGTTCATTATTTTTGAATGAGATTACTCTTGAAAGTTAGCTCTTTAAGTTAACTAGACTTCCCCAAGAGGAATTAAGCTAATTGCTGCTGTGCTCAGAGAATTATGCAAAACACTAGACATGTATATGAACCAAAATAGCAAGTTCTTCACCTCTGAGCTAACTCCAACTTATCTGTTTTGATCTATCTTTTTGAGAGTGATCTTCCAAGGTACATAGGGTGTCTAATACATCCATTGGCAAGCTAAAAGGGCCCACCATATACTCCTGGAGTTCATTTGGCTGGTGTAGATCAAGGATTTTGCAACACCTCTTCATCTTCAAGCACATACCTATCCATCTCTTCGCAGTGGTATCAGAGCAAGGTTGGATAACATGGCAAATGGATTTCCTTCATCAATTGACAAATTGGACAGAGGTAACTACTCAGCTTGGTCATTAAGAATGGAAGCTTATCTCCAAGGTAGAAGTTTATATGGTTATGTGGCTGGAGGTGAAGTTATGCCAAGTTTCAGGAACAAAAGTCAACCAACACAAGAAGAGCAAGAAAGATTGAGCACATGGTGCTCCAAGGATGCACTTGCAAGGTCTTATCTCCTCAACTCTATCTCAGACTTTTTGTTGCCTCACATTAGAAGTTGTAAGACATCTCAGGAAGTGTGGGATGCACTTGAAGCTTTCTTCTCTTCAAGTAGCAAAGCTAGGAAGCATCAACTATGGCTGGATTTCACAACTCTCAAGAAGGCTCCCAACCAAAATGTGACTGATTTTGTCACAAAGCTCAATGACATAGCAGATCAGTTGGGAAGCATTGGAGAGGTAATAGATGAAGAGCAAATTGTAAGGCAGGTCATCAATGGCTTGAAGCAAAGGTGAAAAGGCAGGTAGATTGTTCACATTTGAATTACAAGACACTAGAAACATTGCTCTCTTTAATTATGGTAGTCAGACACTCACCGAATTGGAAGTATGGCACAAAAGGTTAGCACATATTAGTGAAAGGTCATTAAAGCAAATTTGCAAGGACCAAAGTGTACTTGGAATCCGTAATTTATAAGTGTAGTGCATGTCAATTTGGAAAGTCTCACAGGTTACCATTCATGAAGAAAGGTTATATGCATAGAGATCTCTTGGAGTTGGTTCATACAGATGTATGGGGACCTAGCAAGGAAGCTTCAATATCTAGATCAAGGTATTATGTCTCCTTTATTGATGATTGCACGAGATGGACTATCCTATTCTTTATGAAACACAAACATGAAGTTTTTTCATGTTTCAAAAGATATTTGGCTCTTGTGGAGAATCAAATAGGTAAATCACTAAAAAGGCTAAGGTCAGATGGAGGGGGAAAATACTTCTCCCATGAGTTTGCTTCTTTTCTTCAAGAAAGAGGAATCAAAAGAGAGGTAAGTACAAGGTACACTCCTGAGGAAAATGGAGTGGTAGAAAGGAGGAATAGGACAATTGTTGAAGCTACAAGGTCCATGTTAAATGAAAAGCATTTGCCTAATTATCTATGGGCTGAGGCTGTATCTACAACTTACTTGATTAACAAGTTGCCTTCAAAATCCCTTGATGGGATGACTCCATATGAGGCTTGGAATGGAAGAAGACCAAGCTTAGATCATTGTAAAATTTTTTGATGTATTGCTTTTGCTCATGTTCCTTCACAGGTTAGAGGCAAGATGGATCCAAAGGCAGAAAGGTGTGTATTTATTGGATATGACAACAATCAAAAGGGCTACATGTTATACAACCCTACCAACAAAGGATTCTTGGTAAGCAAAGATGTAGTTTTTGATGAAAACAATTCATGGTATGAAGATTCATGTAGGAAGGTCAATTTACCATACGATCTTGAAGAATATTTTCCAAAGCTTGGTAGAGAACAACCAAAGATTGAAGAACAAGACACCTCCGAGGATGATGAAGAATCTCAGATGGAAAAGATCAAAGCATGGAAGTCTAAAGGTAAAGCAAAATTGCAGGAACTTGGACATGAGGCAGAATCATCACATCATGGCCTAAGAAGATCTATGAGGGAAAAGAAAAAACCAGAAAGGTATGGGTTTGACACCTCATTAGTAACTAAACATTCTATCTACATAGCACAGGACATAAACCAAGAGGAGCCATCATCATTTGAAGATGCCAAAGCAAAAACAGAATGGAAGCATGCAATGAAGGAAGAGATTGAAGCACTTGAGGAAAACAACACTTGGGATTTGGTGCCCAAGACTTCATCCATGAAGGTAATAGGCTCAAGATGGGTCTATAAACTCAAGAAGAATTCTGATGGTTCCATTAATAGGTATAAGGCAAGTCTTGTAGCAAAAGGCTTTCCACAAACACAGGGAATTGATTATGAGGAGTATATATGGCACAACCACCTCGTTTTGAGAATCAAGTTTATCCTGATTATGTGTGTAAACTTAACAAAGCATTGTATGGTCTCAAGCAAGCTCCAAGAGCTTGGAATTTCAGGCTTGTTTCATTCTTGCAAGACAAAGGCTTTGAGCCAAGCAAGGCAGATCCTTCACTCTTTATTAAAAAGAGTAATTCTGAGATCATCTATCTATGTGTATATGTAGATGATATTATATTGACAGGGAATGATGCAAATGGTATGAAGAAGATCAAAGATCAGATGAGAGAAGAGTTCAAGATAAGTGATTTGGGTTCACTTACCTACTTCCTAGGTTTGGAAGTTGTCTACAAAGATCATGGTTTGTTTCTCACTCAAAGAAAGTACATTAAGGACATGCTGGCAAAGTTCAAGATGCAAGATTGTAAGATTGCAGGTACTCCAATGGAGGTCAATCACAAATTGAGCTCACATGAAGGTGAAGTCATAGAGGACATCACATCATATCAAAGTCTAGTGGGTAGTCTCAACTATGCCACATTGACAAGAGTAGATATATGTTACAGTGTGAGTGTGCTAAGTCAATTTATGCACACACCAAGGAAACCACACATGGATGCTGCCAAAAGGATTCTCAAGTATCTCAAAGGAACCATAAATGAAGGACTTTATTATCCCTATGTATCTGATTTAGGGTTGAAACTATTTTTTGATGCAGATTGGGCTGGCTCCAAGGAAGATAGAAGGAGCACTTCAGGTTATCTTACCTTTGCAGGTTCAAAGCTTATTTCATGGTCATCCAAGAAGCAACCCAGAGTTGCTCTCTCTTCTACTGAAGCTGAATATAGAGGTCTTGCCATAGCTACTTAGGAATCTATGTGGATGAAGACATTATTCAAAGATCTTGGATTGGAGTTTGGAACTCCAACTATTTTTGGTGACAATATGAGTTCTATTCACTTAGCTGCTAATCCTATTTTTCATGCAAGGACTAAACATATTGAAGTTCATTATCACTATGTACGAGAGAAGGTTCTAAGCAAAGAGATTCAAATATCATATGTGTCCACTCATCAACAATGTGCAGATATTCTAACCAAAGCATTGGATGGTACAAAGCTTTGCAAATTCAAGGCTATGATAGGTTTGCAGGTAATCTTGGAAGATTGAAGACCTCAAGCATACTTGGCTTGAGGGGGAGCTGTTGGAGCAAGTCTATGACAAGCCTAAGTATTGGCTTGAGTCCCACAAAGTCATAGAAGAAGACTTAAAATAAAGACAATGTAAAGTTCACTTGTGAACTACCTCTTGTAACTTTTGAAGACTTTACTTAATGTAAAAGTGAAAGAATCTTAAGTGGTTGAGTCCACTTGATCAAAAAGGGAAAGAGGATCCACAAATTCGTGATTTGTGGTAGATAAAGAATCAAATCAATCACTAATTGATTGGAGAGTGATTGAGGGAAGTTAGCCTCCCAAGATCAACTATAAATACATGGTAGTCTTAGTCGTGGTTATGTGAAGACCTCCAAGAGCTGAGCTTTATGCCATATCAAGGTGTGATTACAAGGCACACATATGTATCAATAAGTCCATTGTATTGTAAAATCAATATACTTTCATTTTCATGATCAATTGAGTTCATATTTCCATGTTTTTGTGAAGTGTACTACTCACTGCCATATCTCTCAGTTTTCTCAGTCAGATTGCAAAGATGGTTTCTCTGAGCTTGTTGCATCATTTTCAGTGATTTAACTTGGTAAAGCTAGCTCTATAAGTCTACTATATGCTCACCAAGTTTCATTTCATTTGGGTGTTTCAATCTTCAGTTATGTTCAGTTGAAGTCAACACTGTCTGTTCATTTTCACTTCTCTGTCAGGTACCCGACTTTTTTACTCATCTTGTCAGAGCTGTTTCTCAGTGTGTACGTACTCAAATTCAATGATTTAAATTTAGCATACGGTTTAGTATAAGCATACAATTTTCATAATCATTTAACTCTTAAATCATGAGTTATGTTCATTTTTCTGCTCAATGGTCTCATTACTGTAGCAGCCCGTGAAAATCGAGATGATGTCATCACTTGTTAAACATCATTCTCAGTGTGTGGTTTATTATTTTTGATGAGGTTACTCTCGAAAGTTAGTTCTTTAAGTTGAATAGACTTCCCCAAGAGGAATTAAGCTAATTTCTGCTGTGGTCAGAGAATTATGCAAAACACTGGATAGGTGTATGAACCAAAATAGCAAGTTCTTCACCTCTGAGCTAACTCCAACTTATCTATTTTGATCTATCTTTTTGAAAGTGATCTTCCAAGGTACATAGGGTGTCTAAAACATCCATTGGCAAGCTAAAAGTGTAAGACAATAGTTACGCAATATAACACAGGAGCAATAGCAGAGAAGATAACAGATATAGGAGAATCTCAACAATTTTCTACTAGCAACAAGTACAAAGATGATGGAGTTGTCCACCCGTGCGCTCTCAAGGTAGAGCTTAAATGGTGATCTAGACAACTCTAGATAGGGAGATACAAGGTAGAGGTATGCTGGCTCAACTCGGTGTCTTAGGTAGTGCAGAAGTCATGTATATATAGGATCATGGGTGGCCTGCCATGGACGACAATACATGGGCGGCAGAGCGTGGGCGGCCACCGCCCGCGTAATTGCCATACACGGCTTAGACTGGTTGAACCGACCTAACAAATATAAATGTTTTCTGACTCCGACAGGGAATATTCCATGGAATATTCCCTTTACCGTCGCGCCGGGGGCGCTGCCCCCGGACCCCCACCAGGGGGCCCGCTGGCCCCCTGGGACCCCCCAGCCAGGGGGCCCGCTGGCCCCCTTGGACCCCCCAGCCGGGGCTGCTCACCGCTGCCCCGGACCCCACAATTGGGGACCCTGGTAACTCCCTTTCCTTATAATATCTTACATGGTCCAATATGACCTTCATCCAACATTCAAGTTGGGATTCCCATCAATTGGGTAATGCACGCTTGGCTTCTCCTCATAAAGGGGGCCTTACAAAATGTGCATACAATCATGAGGGGTAGACATTGATCATATACTAACACCCCCCCTCAATGTTTACCGATGATAAGTCAAGTAGGTCTCGGTCCTATGCCCATCTGTTGAAGATGCTTGTTGAGCTGCTCTCTTCCAAGTGCTTTAGTGAATATGTCAGCACAATTTGCCTCTGTTGGGCAATATTCTAGCTCCAAAATTTCATCTTCAATTAGCTCACGAATGTAATGGTACTGTACTTCTATGTGCTTGGTGCGAGCATGAAATACTGGGTTCTTTGCAATAGCCATACAACTTTGATTATCACACTTGAGTACAGTTGGCATATTTGATGGAAAGCCTAGATCTGCAAGAATTCTCCTTAACCAGACTGCCTCACAAGAAGCAAAACAAGCTGCTTTGTACTCTGCTTCAGTGGAGGAGAGTGCGAGAGTTGGTTGCTTCCTACTTACCCAAGAAAATATTCCTGAACCAAGTGAGAAACAATATCCAGAAACTGATTTTCTAGAATCACAATCTCCAGCCCAATCTGAATCACAATATCCTTGGAGTGTATCACCTGTGGTATACAAAATACCAAAATCCAAGGTTCCTGCAATGTACCTTAGAATTCGCATTCCAGCATTCCAGTGACTCTCCTTAGGTTTGTTGGAAAACCTGCTTAACACTCCAACAGCATAGCAAATGTCTGGTCTAGTGTTGCACAGAAAAATAAGACTTCCAACGAGCTTCCTATACTTCTTAGCATCTACATCAGGCATGTTATCATCCATAGATAGCTTATGATTTACCTCCATAGGTGTGCTAGTTGGTTTGCAGTCCATCATTCCAAATGCCTTGAGAATTTCTTTGGAATATTTTTGTTGTGAGATGAAAATGCCATCCTTGCTTTGCCATACTTCAATTCCCAGACAAAAATGGAGTAGACCTAAGTCTGTCATTTCAAACTCAGTTCCCAAGCTGATCCGAGTTTGATTGATGAGTTCCTGATGATCTCCTGTAATGATCAAATCATCTACATATACAATGACAACAACTAGCTTGCTATCCCTTTTCGTTACATACAAGTTAGCATCAGAAGTACTTCTTTCAAAACCCATATTTTTGAAAAAATGATCTATTCGTTGGTACCAAGCCCGTGGAGCTTGCTTAAGTCCATACAAAGCTTTCTTCAACCTGCAAACTTTATTTTCTGAATTGGGCACCTCAAAACCTGGTGGTTGAGATACATATACCTCCTCCTTGAGGTGACCATTCAAAAATGCAGATTTGACATCCATCTGGAAAATAGGCCAAGACTTTTGTGCAGCTACTGCAAGTACCGTCCGAATAGTTGTCATGCGTGCTGTTGGTGCAAAAGTTTCTTGAACATCAAATCCTTCAATCTGTGAAAAACCCTGTGCAACTAATCGTGCCTTATACTTTTCTAATGTTCCATCAGCTTTATACTTAGCTTTCCAAATCCATTTAGTACCTATTACCTTCTTCTTTGGCGGCAAGTCGACTAGATCCCATGTATCATTTTTGAGTATACTATCATACTCAGACTGCATTGCCGCTCTCCAATCTGGATCATCAATGGCTTCTTCAATGGTGGTAGGTTCCTTTATCGAACCCATGATATCTGCCATTAGAGCCATGTTAACAATGTGTTCTGAGGCTCTTCTTTGCTCCTCTATTCTCTTTGATCTTCGTAATCCATCCGATGATGATTCTGGTACATCTACATGTGGATTGTGATCATCAAAGAGCTGTTGTGCCCACTTTGGTAGTGGCTTACGCTGTGCAGCTACAACTGGTTGGCTTTTTATTGAGGAAATTTCTCCATCAGATGTTTCCTCCTCCTCAACTTTAACCTGTCTTTTGATAGGCACAAGGTGAGATATTTCTCCGTTTGATGAGATAGTAGATTTACCTTTATCTTCTACTAAGTGTGGTCGTTCATCAAACACCACATCTCGGCTGACAAAAATCTTCCTTGCCTCAGGATCCCATAACCTGTATGCTTTAGACTCTTCACTATATCCTAGGAAGACACACTTTTTGCTTTTTGAATCCAACTTTGATCTTGTTGAATCAGGAATATGTGCATAACAGAAACAACCAAAAATTCTGAAATGCAAAACTGAAGGCTTTTTACCAGAATATGCTTCTTGAGGAGTCATCCCCTTCAGTGCTTTTGTGTAGCTTCGATTGAGGATGTACACTGCTGTATTGACTGCTTCTGCCCAGAATGAATCAGGCATGTCTTGAGCCTTCAACATACAACGAGCCATTTCAACTACTGTCCTGTTCCTGCGCTCAACAACGCCATTTTGTTGAGGTGTATGAGCTGTGGTAAGTTGCCTTTTCACACCATGATCCTTACAGTAATTGTTGAATTCTGTTGACAAGAATTCACCTCCTCTATCTGTTCTAAATTTCTTCAGTTTCCTTCGTGATTCATTTTCTACATACTTATGCCACGTTTTAAATTTTTCAAAAGCATCAGCCTTCTCTCGAATGAAATAAACCCACATCTTTCTACTATAATCGTCGACTAACAGCAAAAAGTAGAAAGATCCTCCTAAAGCAGGTGTAGACATTTTACCGCAGAGATCAGCATGTACCAACTCTAGAGGAGCTTGAGATCGATTGCTGGTCTCTCTTGGAAATGCCTTTCGTTGTTGCTTGCCCATCATACAAGCTTCACAAGGTTCCTGCAAATCTGAAAATGCAGGCAAATGAGCAACCATCCCTGTTCCTTGCATCTCCTTCAAAACTGCAAATCCGAGATGCCCAAATCTTTGGTGCCATAACCTGCTTACATCTTTATCTTCTGTAGCAGTTAAAGCACTTAACTCATACAAGTTATCCCGTCGTATCCCTTTACCTACAACATTACCTGATGAATCCATGATTTCTGCACCACTCTTATTGAAGTGAACTTCAAGTCCACGATCTGTTATTGCAGAAACTGACAACAAATTTCTTTTGAGTGTAGGTACGTAGAGAACATCGGATAACTTTTTCTCAACACCTGGAGAAGTGATAAAAGAGATGGTTCCAGTTCCTTCGGCTGGACACTTGGAGTCATTTCCCACCACTACATTGATGGATTCCCGCAGAGGCACTAGGGAACTATACCAATCCTTTTTACTGGTCATATGGCGAGAAGCTCCACTATCTAAAATCCATGGCTCATCAACACGAGCTTGAGCAGATGAACATACCTCTTCAATAGCTACCCAAAGTTCCAGCTCTGTGTTGTTTGCAGACTCTTTGTTCTTCCATGATGATTTTACAGTCCCATTCCGTTCATCAGCTTGCTTCTTTCTGCAATCCTTGATGGCATGGCCTTTCTTTTCACAATAGAAGCAACTTCCTGTGAACTTTTTCTTCTTTGGCTTCTTCTTTGATCCCTCAGAAGAGCCTTTACCTTTTGCATTTGCTGAGAATGCAGCATCAGTTGTACTTTGCCGATTCTTCAGCCGCATCTCTTCTTCTAAAAGCATCGCACAAAACTCTTCAAATGTAAGAGGAGTTGGCCTTACCTGAGTGTTAAGGGCTGTTACTAATCCATCATACTTTGCTGGAAGAACACGTACAGATCTTCGAGCCAGCTCTTCTGGTGTTATAACAACACCAACTGCAGCCAATTGATCTTGAAGATGCTTTATCCGTTTGATAAAATCTTCAGCCTTTTCAGAATCAGAATGCTTTTCATTTGCCAACTGATTTTCTAAATTCTGTATCCTAGTGTGGTTCTTGGTCTCATATTGTCGAGCCAATATGCCCCAAGCCTCATGTGCTTTAGTAGTATGTTGAACTAAAGTAAGCACAGAATCACTTACACTAGTGACAATCGCACATAATGCATCAGCATTCCGCCTCTTCCAAGCTCGTAGAAGATCTGGATCTGGCTGAATCATCAATCTTGAATTTGCTGGATCTTCAACTGGTATAGGCTCTGGATCCAATCCCATCGGTCCCATGACAGTGTCAAGTAATTCATAGGAGTCCAAAATTGCAGAAATTTTGAACTTCCAGAGTGTATAGTTGGTTCCATCCAGCTTCCCTTCAGTGAATGCAGGTGGACGAATTCGAATAGGTGCAGCATTAACATTAGCAGAAGCACCAAGACTAGTGTTCGACGATGAAGCCATCATGTAATCACTCGAATAATCTACTGATATTCTAGTCTGCTAGTAGGCTAAAATAATGATACTTCTCAAGCTATTCGAACCTTACAGCTCTGATACCATGTAAGACAATAGTTACGCAATATAACACAGGAGCAATAGCAGAGAAGATAACAGATATAGGAGAATCTCAACAATTTTCTACTAGCAACAAGTACAAAGATGATGGAGTTGTCCACCCGTGCGCTCTCAAGGTAGAGCTTAAATGGTGATCTAGACAACTCTAGATAGGGAGATACAAGGTAGAGGTATGCTGGCTCAACTCGGTGTCTTAGGTAGTGCAGAAGTCATGTATATATAGGATCATGGGTGGCCTGCCATGGACGACAATACATGGGCGGCAGAGCGTGGGCGGCCACCGCCCGCGTAATTGCCATACACGGCTTAGACTGGTTGAACCGACCTAACAAATATAAATGTTTTCTGACTCCGACAGGGAATATTCCATGGAATATTCCCTTTACCGTCGCGCCGGGGGCGCTGCCCCCGGACCCCCACCAGGGGGCCCGCTGGCCCCCTGGGACCCCCCAGCCAGGGGGCCCGCTGGCCCCCTTGGACCCCCCAGCCGGGGCTGCTCACCGCTGCCCCGGACCCCACAATTGGGGACCCTGGTAACTCCCTTTCCTTATAATATCTTACATGGTCCAATATGACCTTCATCCAACATTCAAGTTGGGATTCCCATCAATTGGGTAATGCACGCTTGGCTTCTCCTCATAAAGGGGGCCTTACAAAATGTGCATACAATCATGAGGGGTAGACATTGATCATATACTAACAAAAAGGGCCCACCATATACTCTTGGAGTTCATTTGGCTGGTGTAGATCAAGGATTTTGTAACACCTCTTCATCTTCAAGCACATACCTATCCATCTCTTCACAGTGGTATCAAAGCAAGGTTGGACAACATGGCAGATGGATTTCCTTTGTCAATTGACAAATTGGACAGAGGTAACTACTCAGCTTGGTCATTAAGAATGGAAGCTTATCTCCAAGGTAGAAGTTTATATGGTTATGTGGCTGGAGATGAAGTTATGCCAAGTTTCAGGAACAAAAGTCAACAAACACAAGAAGAGCAAGAAAGATTGAGCACATGGTGCTCCAAGGATGCATTTGCAAGGTCTTATCTCCTAAACTCTATCTCAGATTTTTTGTTGCCTCACATTAGAAGTTGTAAGACATCTCAGGAAGTGTGGGATGCACTTGAAGCTTTCTTCTCTTCAAGTACCAAAGCTAGGAAGCATCAACTATGGCTGGATTTCACAACTCTCAAGAAGGCTCCGAAACAAAATGTGACTGATTTTGTCACAAAGCTCAAGGACATAGCAGATTAGTTGGGAAGCATTGGAGAGGTAATAGATGAAGAGAAAATTGTAAGGCAGGTCATCAGTGGCTTGAAGGCAGATGACAAGTGGGAAGCATTCACCACAGCTATGGATTTGTACATGGACATGCATGTACCTGATTTCAATACACTCATTGGACAACTACTTACTCAAGAGGCAAAGCTTATAAAAAATGGAGAAAGCTCTAATTGTAATTAATCTTCAACTTTATACACTGATAAAAGCAAGTCCAAAGATAACAAAGGAAAGGCAAAGAAAGTGGATGATGAAGCAGGTACACATCAAGCTAACTATGCAGGTAGAGGAAGACATGGTAGAGGTAGAGGAAGAGGAGGTAGACAAGGCACGGGGAGATCCCAAGTCTCCAACTCATGTTCTATTTGTGGATTAAACTAATCATACAACTGAAAATTGCTTTAGGAATTCTAGGAATCAAAGAGGCAGAGGATACAATAGAGGAAGTTATGGCTACTCAAGAGGAAGGTTCAACAATTATCATGGCAACTACAACAACTACAATCATTCAAACTATCAAGGAGGCTACAAAGGAAGGAGAGACTTCAATAACTACACAAAAGACTCAAACAAAGATGATTCATTATTTATAATGAACATGGCTATGCCACAAGGTAAATCTGATGAGCATGTTTTCTACATAGATTCAGGTTGTTCAAATCATGTGACAGGGAATGTGGCACTCCTATCAGATTTAGAAGATCCAAGGAATAAGCATGATGTATAAACAAGAGATGACACAAGAAATCCTGTGGAGAAAATAGGCAATGTCAAAGCACCTAATGGAAACATCAACCTACTCAGTAAGGTACTCTATGTCCCTACCATTACAAAGAATTTGATAAGTGTTGGGCAGATAGTAGAGAAAGGGTTGCAAGTCAGGTTCACAAAAGCAGGAGCATTTGTTGAAGATCCAAGTCAAGGATTCAAAAGAATTGCAAAAGGTGAACATGCAGGTAGATTGTTCACATTTGAATTACAAGACACTAGAAACATTGCTCTCTTTAATTATGTAGTCAAGCACTCATAGAATTGGAAGTATGGCACAAAAGGTTAGCACATATTGGTGAAAGGTCATTAAAGCAAATTTGCAGGGACCAAAGTGTACTTGGACTCCCTAATTTGTCAAAACGACATATGATTTATAAGTGTAGTGCATGTCAATTTGGAAAGTCTCATAGGTTACCATTCATGAAGAAATGTTATATGCATGGAGATCTCTTGGAGGTGGTTCATACAGATGTTTGGGGACCTAGCAAGGAAGCTTCAATATCTGGATCAAGGTATTTTGTCTCCTTTATTGATGATTGCAGCAGATGGACTATCCTATTCTTTATGAAACACGAAGATGAAGTTTTTTCATGTTTCAAAAGATATTTGGCTCTTGTGGAGAATCAAACAGGTAAATCACTAAAAAGGCTAAGGTCAGATGGAGGGGGAGAATACTTCTCCCATGAGTTTGATTCTTTTCTTCAAGAAAGAGGAATCAAAAGAGAGGTAACTACAAGGTACACTCCTGAGCAAAATGGAGTGGCAGAAAAGAGGAATAGGACAATTGTTGAAGCTGCAAGGTCCATGTTAAATGAAAAGCATTTGCCTAATTATCTATGGGCTGAGGCTGTATCTACAACCACTTACTTGATTAATAGGTTGCCTTCAAAATCCCTTCATGGGATGACTCCGTATGAGGCTTGGAATGGAAGAAGACCAAGCTTAGATCATTGTAAAAGTTTTGGATGTATTGCTTTTGCTCATGTTCCTTCACAGGTTAGAGGCAAGATGGATCCAAAGGCAGAAAGGTGTGTACTTATTGGATATGACAACAATCAAAAGGGCTACAGGTTATACAACCCTAACAACAAAGGATTATTAGTAAGTAGAGATGTAGTTTTTGATGAAAACAATTCATGGTATGAAGATTCATATAGGAAGGTCAATTTACCATATGATCTTGAAGAAGATTTTCCAAAGCTTGGTAGAGAACAATCAAAGATTGAAGAACAAGACACCTCAGAGGATGATGAAGAATCTCAGATGGAAAAGATCAAAGCATGGAAGTCTAAAGGTAAAGAAAAATTGTAGGAACTTGGACATAAGGCAGAATCATCACATCATGGCCTAAGAAGATCTATGAGGGAAACGAAAAAACCAGAAAGGTATGGGTTTGACACCTCATTAGTAACTAAACATTCTACCTACATGACACATGACATAAACCAAGAGGAGCCATTATCATTTGAAGAGGCCAAAGCAAAAATAGAATGGAAGCATGCAATGAAGGAAGAGATTGAAGCACTTGAGGAAAACAACACGTGGGATTTGGTGCCCAAGACTTCATCCATGAAGGTAATAGGCTCAAGATGGGTCTATAGACTCAAGAAGAATTCTGATGGTTCCATTAACATGTATAAGGCAAGGCTTGTAGCAAAAGGCTTTGCACAAACTCAAGGAATTGATTATGAGGAGACCTTCTCTCCTGTGGCAAATATGCCTACTATTAGGGTTTTGCTTAGTATTGCCTCTTCCAAGAATTGGAAGATACTTCAACTAGATGTGAAGAATGCATTCTTGAATGGTTGGATAACAGAAGAGGTATATATGGCACAACCACCTGGTTTTGAGAATCAAGTTTATCCTGACTATGTGTGTAAAATTAACAAAGCATTGTATGGTCTCAAGCAAGATCCAAGAGCTTGGAATTATAAAAGGAGCACTTCAGGTTATCTTACCTTTGCAAGTTCAAAGCTTATTTCATGGTCATCCAAGATGCAATGCACAATTGCTCTCTCTTCTACTGAAGCTGAATACAGAGGTCTTGCCATAGCTACGCAGGAAGCTATGTGGATGAAGACATTATTCAAAGATCTTGGATTGGAGTTTGGAACTCCAACTATTTTTGGTGACAATATGAGTTCTATTCACTCAGCTGCTAATCCTATTTTTCATGCAAGGACTAAACATATTGAAGTTCATTATCACTATGTACGAGAGAAGGTTCTAAGCAAAGATATTCAAATATCATATGTGTCCACTCATCAACAATGTGCAGATATTCTAACCAAAGCATTGGATGGTACAAAGCTTTGCAAATTCAAGGCTATGATAGGTTTGCAGGTAATCTTGGAAGATTGAAGACCTCAAGCATACTTGGCTTGAGGGGGAGCTGTTGGAGCAAGTCTATGACAAGCCTAAGTATTGGCTTGAGTCCCACAAAGTCATAGAAGAAGCCTTAAAATAAAGACAATGTAAAGTTCACTTGTGAACTACCTCTTGTAACTTTTGAAGACTTTACTTAATGTAAAAGTGAAAGAATCTTAAGTGGTTGAGTCCACTTGATCAAAAAGGGAAAGAGGAGCCACGAATTCGTGATTTGTGGTAGATAGAGAATCAAATCAATGACTAATTGATTGGAGAGTGATTGAGGGAAGTTAGCCTCCCAAGATCAACTATAAATACATGGTAATCTTAGTCGTGGTTATGTGAAGACCTCCAAGAGCTGAGCTTTATGCCATATCAAGGTGTGATTACAGGGCACACATATGTATCAGTAAGTCCGTTGTATTGTAAAATCAATATACTTTCATTTTCATGATTATTTGAGTTCATATTTCCATGTTTTTGTGAAGTGTACTACTCATTGCCACATCTCTCAGTTTTCTCAGTCCGATTGCAGAGATGGTTTCTTTGATCTTGTTGCATCATTTTCAGTGATTTAACTTGGTAAAGCTAGCTCTATAAGTCTACTATATTCTCACCAATTCTCATTTAATTTGGGTGTTTCAATCTTCAGTTATGTTCAGTTGAAGTCAACACTATCTGTTCATTTTCAGTTCTCTGTCAGGTACTTGACTTTTTTACTCATCTTGTTAGAGCTGTTTCTCAGTGTGTACTTACCCAAATTCAATGATTTAAAACTTCTTGGATTCAGCATACTGTGTAGTATAAGAATTCATAGTTTCATAATGATTGGAGTCTTAAATCTTGAGTTATGTGCATTTTTTTGCTCAATGGTCTCATTACGTTAGCAGCCCGTGAAAATCAGGATGATGCTATTTAAGTTAACAAGACTTCCGCAAGAGGAAATAAGCTAATTACTGCTGTGTGCAGAGAATTATGCAAGACATTGGATAGGTGTATGAACCAAAATAGCAAGTTCTTGACCTCTAAGCTAACTCCAACTTATCTGTTTTGATCTATCTTTTTGAGAGTGATCTTCCAAGGTACATAGGGTGTCTAATACATCCATTGGCAAGCTAAAAGGGCCCACCATATACTCATGGGGTTCATTTGGCTAGTGTAGATCAAGGATTTTGCAACACCTCTTCATCTTCAAGCACATACCTATCCATCTCTTCACAATAGGTAGCTTAGTGATAAAGTCCATAGAAATAGACTCCCACTTGTGATTTGGAACATCCAAAGGTTGACGCATTCGAGGCATCCTCTTAAACTCAGATTTCACCTGTTGGCACTTCAAACATTCACTTACATATTTTCTAATATCCCGCTTCATACATGGCCAAAAGTAAGAATACTTTGTTTTAACATAGGTCCTTGAATAACCTGGATGTGCAGAAAAAGGTGCATCATGACAATCATGCAATATTTTAACTTTTAATGGAGATTCAAAAGATATGCATAGCCAATTGTTACAGTGCAATGTTCCATTCTGCAAATGAATTTTTTCCTCATACATCGATCCCCACCACACATTCAAAGCATTAAAAATAGGTGCATAAAAAGGATCCTGTTTTATCTCTTCTTGAATTTGACTGAGAAAATCAGAATTTATTACAGAAACAAGATTACACAAAGGTCTCCAACTTAATGCATCAACAACCTTATTTTCCTTACCAACCAGATACTTAATGTCAAAATAATACTCACTTAATAATTCAATCCAATGCTTCTATCTGTTGTTAAGCAATGGTTGTGTGAAGATGTATTTTAGACTCTGATGATCTATTTTCAATTCAAACTTAACCCCTAACAATAGATGTCTCCAATGCTTAAGTGCATGCACAACAACAAGCATTTCTAGATCATGAGTAGGATAGGTAAGTTCATCTTTTCTTAGTTTTCTGGACTCATATGCGACCACCCTGCTATCCTGTGAAAGAACACATCCTATCTGACTACCACTTGCATCACATGCAACCACAAAAGGCTTTCCCATTTCTGGTATTTTCAAAACAAAATTCTCAATGAATTTTGTTTCAATGTTTCAAATGATTTTTGGCAGGCATCACTCCACGCAATTCCTACATTCTTTTTTAGTCAATTCTTTGAGGGGAGTAGCTATCTTAGAGAAATCCTTAATATGTGCTCTTTCATATTGTGCCAACCCAAGAAAACTTCTAACATCCCTTACAGTCTTAGGAATCGGCCAATCAACTATTGTTTTTACTTTATCTTCATCTATAAGGATTCCTTCTTTTGATATTACTCTTCCTAGATACACAAGTTTATACTTAGCAAAGAAACACTTACTCTTTTTCCCATACAATTTGTGTTCTCTAAGAGTCTGCAAAGTCTTCTTCATATGTACCGCATGCTCAGAATCATCTTCAGAGTATACAAATGTAGCATCAAGGAATACTAAGATGAATTCATCGAGGTAATCGTGACAAATATTATTCCTCAAGCACATAAATGCGGGAGGAGCATTTGTTAATCCAAAAGGTAGAACCGTAAACTCATAGTGACCATATCTTGTTCGAAAAGCTCTCTTAGGAATATCCTCTGTTTTGATCCTAATTTGGTGATATCCTGATCTTAAGTCAATCTTTGTGAATACAGTCCTTGCACTTAATTGACCTAATAAGTAATCTATGTGAGGGAGTGGATACTTATTCTTAATTGTTCTTTTATTCAACCCCCTATAGTCAATGCATAATCTATAAGAGCCGTCTTTCTTCTTCTGAAATAAAACTGGTGCATCCCAAGGTGAGACACTCGGTCTTATTAAGCCTTTCTTCAAAAGATCATCGAATTGAATCTTAAGCTCCTTTAATTCATCAATGTTAAATCTGTAGGGTGCTCTAGAATATGGTTCACTCCCTGGATATAGGTCAATGACGTGGTCAATCTGCCTAGGTGGGGGTATACCAGGCAAGTCTTTTGGAAATACATCGGCATATTCTTTCAAGAGATTTCCTACGTAATCTAGAATATCTTCATCATTACCTTCCTCATGCAGATTGTTCACATACACTAAAAATGTTTTATAGCCATCACGTATACCTCTAATTATCTGCATAGCAAAAATAAGAGTAGGTTTAGGATTAAAGACATCACCTAGAATATGAATAGATTCATCATTTGGCTTTAAAGTGATCATTCTTTGTTCACAATTAATTGTCGTAGAGTTTTTAACTAACCAATACATGCCTATGATTACATCATTCTGTTTCATCTCAATTACATGGAAACTTCTAGAAAAGTGCCTATTAGGAAGAGTAAATTCAAGGTTTTCAACATATCCTTTCGTGTAGCGTAATCGTCCATTGGCCATCTCTACAGGTCTGGTTATTTGCATATTTAGGGCTATCCCTAGATTTTGTACCAATTTGAAAGATAGAAAACAATGGGTACTACCTGAATCGATAAAAAATCTGGTATTATGCGCAAAAACCATACCTAGAATTGTGATTACAAAAAGCCTTTGGGAAAGAACTTACCACCATGCAACATAAAGAAGAGTCAGGGCACTTACCTCCATCATCCACTTCCTCAATAATTGTACCCTCCTCGATGATGTTTATGGATTTTGATTGTGCGGGTCGAAAGACTGCCTTGTTCGGGCACTCATATGTCCGATGCCCTTGCTCCGTGCAAAGAAAACACAGACCACGTCTTTTTGCCCTCTCAATAAAACTAGGGTGTTGTTGCCACTCGATTGGTTGACGCCTCCTTTGATTTTCCACCTGAGCAGGGTTCTTACCTTGGTTATTAGAAGATGGAGTTTTCTTTGAATTGTTCATGTTCATTGCAACAGGTCTTTGTGGCCTATGTCCCATTGCAATGAATCTACTTCTATTTGCCTTCTGCAAATTGAGCTTCTCCATCTTCTCAAAGTTCTCGGCCATCGCAACAGCATCAAGAAAATCAATGCATCCAGGTCCCTTGACTTGATAGCCAAGTTCCTCACGAAGCCCTTCAATAAATTTACTCTTTAGAGCGTTACCACTAACCTCTAATGCATATTTATGAAGATGTAGGAACTTCTCTTTGTACTCATCAACAGATAAGCTATGCTTATCACTTTCATGTTGTTGGAAATTGTAGAACTCCATCTTCTTCTCCATATGGTAATGTAGAGAACAATAGCGTTTTTCAGCTTGTTCTCTAAATTCCTTCCATAGAACTGGACTAGAACGCGTTTGAGTGTGCATATATGACTTCCACCATAGCTTCGCGATCCCACGAAGGTGCAGGATCCCAACTTTTGCCTTGGACTCTTCACTAAATTATCGAAGTTCAAAGGAATCCTCCAGTTCTTGAATCCATGCCTCAAGATCTGTGCCACTCTTCTTCTCGCCATCAAAATCATTCAACTTTGCCATCTTGAAGACTTAGTTAAGGGCAAACTCACCTGGTTCAATATCTTCATAATTGCGTTTTTGTTTTTTGCGAGGTACACTAGATGTTCCCGCACCTTCATCTACTTCATCGTTCAGCTCCACAAACAAATTTGTTGCTCCTTTTGGTTGCTTTCCCCCTTGTTCTTTGCGCAATTCACCAAGAAGCTTTTGAATAAGCTCCTCTTGTTCACAAATCTTTTGTGTTAGACCTTCCATCGTTCCCGAGGATTGGATCTGCTCTGATGCCACTTGTAGCGTTTCCTCAATCAGAATCTATTCCCAATCACAATCTTTGGATCACTCAAAAATAACAGCGGAGAGAAGAACGCAGAGATTGCACAAGGTAAAAGAAAATCTGATGTGGAAGAGTAGAAACAAATATGACGCAGAGAAGGAAGAATTCTGATATTATAGATGCGAATCAATGGTTACAATAGCTTTGGCAATAGCTTCTTGACGAAACCTCTACCTCCTGACCACCCCCAAGCTATCACAATCGCATTCACACTCGCACTCTCAATCACACTCCCCCTCTCACTCTCAATCACACTCTCAATCACAAGGAAACTCTTAGATGTTTGTGTGTCCTCCGTGTTGATGCGCAGGTCTCCCTATATGAGAGTTTGATCGCAACCGTCTCCCAAAGAAGTGTGCGATCCACCAAATTTAGAAAAAGTCGAGTTTCTCCAAAACTTTCACAAAAAACCATGCGATCCTAGTTTACTTTCTTTCTTTAGTATACCTGTCAAAAATAAGAGAAAAACACCAAAAAGAAGACCTCCGAAAATATCCATTATTAGACATGGTGACACGTGAGCATGAGAAACATGGATTCGAATAGAATTAGATAAGCCCTTGGTTTTTTTGAAGTGTTGCAAAAAACGGTACTTTTGAAATCCTTGTAACTAAAAAACAGTTAGGAATTAGCTTAAGCTTGTGAGCGACACTTTTATTCAATTTTTTGATCTACACGATAGTTTTAGAGATGTCTGAGTTCCAAATCCACCTCCAAATGCCGCTTTTGAGCCTTGAAAATTTCAAAATTCTAGAGAGAGAGTAAAATCAAGGCATTTTCTTACAATGAACTAGATGTAGGACCCTGAACGAGGTAGTTAAATCATGATTCACAAAAATTTCACACGGGCACTTTTATTCTCTTATACTTGCTCTACCTTTCCCTCATACAGAGTTTTCCTTAATTCTTTCATCTTGACCTTCAAAATTCCACTAGAGAACATGATGCAAATAAGGTCTAGAGAGAGAATATGAAACTTGTCAACCCAAAATTTTTCCTACATTCATAAAATGACCTAATTATTCATTCTAAGCATTATCCCCACAATGAAATTCAAAAAGTTCAAAATGAATTATTTCACTAGAAAAGAGGCCTATTACAATTCTTCCCCCCTTTAAGAACTCTGTCCTCAGAGTTGGAAAGAAGGATAATGTGTTATATAAATAATCTAAATTCACCCAACTCGAATCTTCTACTGGGTATGAATGCCATTTCACCAAAATTTCTACTATAGATCGATTTCTAAGAAATCTTTCCTTCCTATCTAATATTATTTCCAATTGAAGCTCAAAAGAGCCATCATCTTTCAGCTTATATTTGTCCTACAAAACATGAGCAACATTAGATACATATCTTTTAAGTAAACTAACATGAAATACAGGATGCACATTTAAATGTTTAGGTAATTCCAGCAAATAAGCAAGAGATCCAATCGTTTTCAAAACTTTAAAAGGACCTGCATATCGAGGAGAAAGTCTATGATCCTTCCCTAGCAACAAGTTAGATCGGTGATGATTAACTTTAAGAAATACCATATCATCTCTTTAAATCATAGAACTTCTTTTGTCTTTTCTGAGCTTCTTTTATGTGTTTCTTAATTTTTCCAAGTTCTTCATCCATTTTATCAAGCATTTCTTTGGATACTTCTACTTTATTTGGAAAACCCAAAAATGAAGGTGGAATGAAACAATTATAACCACACATAGCTTCAAACGGAGTCATTTTTATAGATGCATGCCATGCACTATGGTATGCAATCTCAACCAAGGGTAAATATTCACTCCAATTATCCTTCTTTTCATTCACATACATACGCAACATATCTTCAACTACCCTGTTAACCCTCTCGATTTCCCCATCAGTTTGTGGATGGAAACCTGTATTTATATGAAGTTGAGTTCCAATCAATTCAAACATTGCTCTCCAGAAGTTTGACGTAAATCTAGAATCTCTATCAGAAATTATGCTTTTAGGCATTCCATGCAATCGAAATATTTCATTTACAAAGATTCTTGCAACATTCAATGCAATATCAGTCTTTCTCATAGGAAAGAAGTGTGCCATCTTGGTAAGCCGATCGACTACAACAAATATGGTATCATGCTTACTTCTTGCCATAGGTAGCTTAGTGATAAAGTCCATAGAAATAGACTCCCACTTCTAATTTGGAACATCCAAAGGTTGAAGCATTCCAGGCATCCTCTTAAACTCAGATTTCACATGTTGGCACTTCAAACATTCACTTACATATTTTCTAATATCCCGCTTCATACATGGCCAAAAGTAAGAATACTTTGTTTTAACATAGGTCCTTGAATAACCTGGGTGTGCAGAAAAAAGTGCATCATGACAATCATGCAATATTTTAACTTTTAATGGAGATTCAGAAGATATGCATAGCGGATTGTTACAATACAATGTTCCATTCTGCAAATGAAAATTTTCCTCATACATCGATCCCCTGTTCGCATTCAAAGCATTCAAAATAGGTGCATAAAAAGGATCCTATTTTATCTGTTCTTGAATTTGATTGAGAAAATCAGAATTTATTACAGAAACAAGATTACACTAAGGTCTCCCACTTAATGCATCAACAACCTTATTTTCCTTACCAGCCAGATACTTCATGTCAAAATCATACTAACTTAATAATTCAATCCAACACTTCTGCCTGTTGTTAAGCAATGGTTTTGTGAAGATGTATTTTAGACTCTGATGATCTATTTTCAATTCAAACTTAACCCCTAACAATAGATGTCTCCAATGCTTAAGTGCATGCACAACAACAAGCATTTCTAAATCATGAGTAGGATAGTTAAGTTCATGTTTTCTTAGTTTTCTGGACTCATATGCGACCACCCTGCTATCCTGTGAAAGAACACATCCTATCTGACTACAACTTGCATCACATGCAACCACAAAAGGCTTTCCCATTTCTAGTATTTTCAAAACACAATTCTCAATGACTTTTTGTTTCAATGTTTCAAATGATTTTTGGCAGGCATCACTCCACGCAAATCCTACATTCTTTTTTAGTCAATTCTGTGAGGGGAGAAATCCTTAATATGTGCTCTTTCATATTGTGCCAACCCAAGAGAACTTCTAACCTCCCTTACAGTCTTAGGAATCAGCCAATCAACTATTGTTTTTACTTTATCTTCATTATAAGGATTCCTTCTTTTGATATTACTCTTCCTAGATACACAAGTTTATACTTAGCAAAGAAACACTTACTCTTTTTCCCATACAATTTGTGTTCTCTAAGAGTTTGTAAAGTCTTCTTGAGATGTACCGCATGCTTACAATCATCTTTAGAGTATACAAATATATCATCAAGGAATACTAAGATGAATTCATCTAGGTAATTGTGAAAAATATTATTCATCAAGCACATAAATGTGGCAGGAGCATTTGTTAATCCAAAAGGTAGAACCGTAAACTCATAGTGACCATATCTTGAATCTTTGTGAATACGGTCGCTCCACTTAATTGACCTAATAAGTCATCTATGTGAGGGAGTGGATACTTATTCTTAATTTTTCTTTTATTCAACCCCCTACAGTCAATGCATAATCTATAAGAGTCGTCTTTCTTCTTCTGAAATAAAACAGGTGCACTCCAAGGTGAGACACTCAGTCTTATTAAGCCTTTCTTCAAAAGATCATCTAATTGAATCTTAAGCTCCTTTAATTCATCAATGTTAAATCTATAGGGTGCTCTAGAATATGGTTCACTCCCTGGATATAGGTCAACAGCGTGGTCAATCTGCCTAGGTGGGGGTATACCAGGCAAGTCTTTTGGAAATACATCGGCATATTCTTTCAAGAGATTTCCTACGTAATCTGGAATATCTTCGTCATTACCTTCCTCATGCAGATTGTTCACATACACTACAAATGTTTTACAGCCATCACGTATACCTCTAATTATCGGCATAGCAGAAATAAGAGTAGGTTTAGGATTAAAGACATCACCTAGAATATGAATAGATTCATCGTCTTGCTTTAAAGTGATCGTTCTTTGTTCACAATTAATTGTCGTAGAATTTTTAACTAACCAATCCATGCCTATGATTACATCACTCTGTTTCATCTCAATTACATGGAAACTTCCAGAAAAGCGCCTATTAGAAAGAGTAAATTCAAGGTTTTCAACATATCCTTTCATGTAGTGTAATCGTCCATTGGCCATGTCTACAGGTCTGGTTATCTGCATATTTAGGGCTATCCCTAGATTATATACCAATTTGAAAGATAGAAAACAATGGGTACTACCTGAATCGATCAAAAATCTGGTTTATACGCAAAAATCATACTCGAAATTGTGATTACAGAAGCCTTTGGGAAAGAACTAACCACCATGCAACGTAAAGTAGAGTCACGGAACTTACCTCCATCATCGGCTTCCTCAATAATTGTACCCTCCTCGATGATGTTTATCGCTTTTGATTGTGCAAGTCGAAAGACTGCCTTGTTCGGGCACTCATATGTCCGATGCCCTTGCTCCCCGCAACGAAAACACAGACCAAGTCTTTTTGCCCTCTCAATAAAATAAGGGTCTTGTTGCCACTTGATTGGTTCACACCTCCTTTGATTTTCCACCTGAGCAGGGTTCTTACCTTGGTTATTAGAAGATGGAGTTTTCTTTGAATTGTTCATGTTCATTGCAACAGGTCTTTGTGGCCTATGTTCCATTTCAATGAATCTGCTTCTATTTGCCTTGTGCAAATTGAAACTCTCCATCTTCTCAAAGTTCTCAACCATCACAACAGCATCAAGAAAATCAATGCATCCAGATCCCTTGACTTGATAGCGAAGTTCCTCACGAAGCCCTTCAATAAATTTACTCTTTAGAGCATTACTACTAACCTCTAATGCATATTTATGAAGACGTAGGAATTTCTCTTTTTACTCAGGTTCATACATGAACAAAGAGATATTATAACCCTCCTCATCATAATGAGGCATCCACCATCCTTCATTGATAGCAATTTCCATGGTGGCCAACATTTCTGCCCAACCATGAGGCTCAAATTCCTCACCTAGAAAGATCATCGATGTGTAAGCTGGGTCTCTCATTGGTTTGGCTCCTTGAGAAGTTCCTTCTTCTCTCGCTTTTAGGCATCTTTCCTCTTCCTTTGCAAGCTTGCACATCCACAAGTGAGTATCTTCATGCATCTAGAATGGATCAGAAGAACTACTAGAATGCAAAGAGATTGAATCTTCTTGCACCTTGTGGATAGGATTCCATTGTAGGGGTGGTACATCTTTGAAGGTATAATCCTTAAAATTGACCTTGGTTGTGACCCCTAAGTGCTACAAGTACAAGGAATTGGTTTCCCAATCTTGTAGTACTTGTAGTTGACATAGGAAGGATCTTCCTACGATCATTTCATAGACATTATTTTTGCCAAAGTGACATATAGAAAAGGTGTGTTCAAACTCTACACCACAAGTGGTTAGAGTTATCCCTTCTAAAATTCCTTGAGGTCTTTCAATATGGCCATCAGCCATTTGAAGCTTCATTCTAGTTGGTCTTAATGTAGGCTTGCCCCATTGCTTACACAAGGAGCTGGTTGCAACCGCAACACTAGGACCTGAATCTAAGATAACTTATGTCCTTGATAGGTGATTGGAAGATAAACATTACCTTCTTCGCCTTCACTCACGTCTCCTATTTTGTCTAGAGGTATCTCTAGGACTTTTTGCTTACAGCCTGGTTTTGACACATTGGAACCAAGTTCTGGAACCTAATTTGCCATATGTTTCCACAGCTTAGGTTTTACTTTTAGAAGCTCTTATAAGGTGAGGTGACACTGCACCTTAGTATTCTTCATGACTTCAATGTTTCTTGGAACCACTAAGTCTTCATTTCTTATCACTATTGTGGGGGCTCAAATCTAAAGAGATTCAAATTCCCATGGGCCTATCAATTGTGGCAACTCTTGAAAAGAATTAGATTCAAAATCTAATATTTCATCTTCTTGTCGCTTTGCTTGGTCTATGTAAATAGGTGAAAGGTCTTGGGGAAATTGATCATGATGATCATCAATTTCAGGAATAGGAAGAAGATTACCCTTCTCCTTGGCCCATTTCTCTTCTTGTATTTCCCGCAAGAACTATTGAGTATTGTTCAATTGAAAGAGGTGTTCCAACATCCATGGAATCAGGAACATAAAATTTCATTGGTGGTGAGCTTTCTCTTTCAACAACTTCTTGATCTTGTGGAGGTAAAGAAACCTACGACTTGTTTACCAAGTGCTCTAATCTTTTCAATAAGCCCTAGGAATGCAAATCCGGTTTGATAGAATTTTTTTGATTGAACAATTGATTGGTCTCGAGAATACCTTGAGCTAGTTCTACCATTTTCATGTAAATTTTTGTCCATCCAATCTCTAAATATGCTCGAGGGTAATTCTTCTCTAGGTTTGGAGTTGTTGGCCCTTCTTAAATTCAAGCCTGGTAGGCCTTGGACATCATGTTCAAGCCTTCTAGGGTTTGATATATGAAAACAGACCCTAGTTGCCGTCTATTCACAATGAGTGGTGGGGTGGGATGAAGTGAAGTGGATGGAGTTATGGCATGCAAGGGGTTTTGAGATGCAATGTCTGCTATTTTTATTTTTGCATCTTTTAGGCTTTCTTCTAATTTGGATAACTTTCTAGCTTACTTATCATTGGCCTTCTCCTTGGTATCCTTCTCGATTCTTGTTTTCCTCTTTCTAGAGTCACTTGATTCACTTGACTCTAATTGTTCAGCTGGTTTAGCCTGTTTTAAGGCTTGTGCCCTAGTGACTACATGTATAGGAGCCACGTTAATGCTACATGAACTTGAATCCACCACTAATCCTACCACATTAATGGGTGTAACCTTGGGCTCACTAGAGGGGTTCCTTGGACAATCTCTTTGGGGATGTTCCTTGTCGCACTCAAGACAAAATCCTTGTATTGTGATGGTATTTCCTTGTCCTTGAGCAGGTGGGCAGGGATATTCATGAATGAAGTGGTCACCTTGACATCTAAGAAATGGTCCTGTAGGGGCTTGTGGTTTCATTTTTCTCAATTGGGATCTGGGGTTAGGATTCATATACCTGACATTGGAGTATTATGGCTCCCAATTTGGTTCCATAGGTAGTGCCTCATATTGATACAGATAAGTCTCACTATTCTCAAGTGACTTTTTGTAATAAGCTCATGGACTATCTTCATGGGTGTAGTCAGAACTCTAAGAAATAGGGTCAATTTTTGAGACCAAAGGGGTCATCAGCACCAATGATCTATTAGGTTTCTCCTCTGCCACTACATACTTAACTAGAATCACATTAGTAGGAGGTGGTGGTTGGTTTCCTAGGATTGTTTGTGGCCTATATGGTTTCTGATATTGCTATTGGTATTGAGGTTCATATTGCTATTGTGGCCTATAATATGGCTATTGGTATTGGTTCTTATACCTACCCTATTGGTAAGGTTGTTGATAAGTTTGTCTGACAACCTGCCTATTCTATGGACAATCATAACCCATATGGTTCATGTATTTTCTCTCAATAGTGCAATATGGAGTATTAGGGTTTCCTTGGGGTTGAACTATGATCAGGAAAATATTAGCCATGTGATCTCCTTCACAGTTGTAACATCGTTTCATTGAGACCATCCTAGGGTTATGCTTACTTACAACTCCTAACTTCCAAGGCACTTTTTTTGCCAATTCTTCTATTGATGTAGATGGTTTATAGGTGAAATGTGTAGCAATATCTAAGTCTTTATAGATCTTAGAAAGCTCTAACTCTTCATCCAAGTTATCCTCTATGTCTATGCACATTCGTACACACTGTTCTATGGATCTAGGCTCTTTCAAGTACACATATGATCTTAACTTGGTGCTTAGTAAGCCTTCTAAAAACAAGGACACTTGTTTGGCTAGTGTGGGTAGTTCTGGGATAGGACATCTTTGTAGGTATTGTCTAAATCCTCTTCCGACTAGTCAAACTGCTTCTTGGGGTGTTTGCTTCAAGCTATGTATCAACTATAAAGTATCAAGCTATGTATCACTTTTGGAGAATTCAGTAAGGAATGCTTCTAGCAATTGGTTTATATTCGTGAGTTGACCTTGGTATAGTGGCTAAAACCACGTTAAGGTAGTGTTCTTGAGAGTTAGAGCAAAGGCATTGTATTGAGTGAACAGGTCCTTGACTTGTTTGGCTCATAAAACTTGTCTAAACTCTGCTACATGTCTTACGGATCTCTAGTTCCATCACAATAATTGTTCATGGAATTAACGAGATGGGTAGGCCTCAAGATTGTAGGGTGTTCTCTAGGCCTAGGCAAGGGAAACTCATCCATGCCTCTTTGATGTCTTGGATTTCTGTGTCTCTCTTTATTTGTTCTTTCTGCATCTAATCTTGACCACTCTCTTCCTGAGGTGTTTGCAAAGCTCACTTCATGTCTCTATCTATCTCTTTCCCTCTAGGTTTCATGAGCCTAGGATGATCTT
Organism: Ceratopteris richardii; assembly: GCA_020310875.1. Classification (NCBI taxonomy): domain Eukaryota; kingdom Viridiplantae; phylum Streptophyta; class Polypodiopsida; order Polypodiales; family Pteridaceae; genus Ceratopteris; species Ceratopteris richardii. The sequence continues at coordinate 104,735,643 of CM035425.1, read as the reverse complement.
GCTCCTTGGAGGCCATGGGAAACATTAGATATTGTTTAAGGGAATTCAATTCACCCTTCCAAGTGTATGCATGTCTGCCATGCTCTGTTACCGAGAACATTCTCTCCAACATGTTATCCAGATAGACAACTTTGCCTAGTATCTCACGATCTTTGAACTTGTAGATGGTGACTCTACCTATTTTGCTAAGTTGATATGGCTTGAATCTCCAAAAAGCTTCCTTCATTTCTCTATTCAAGAATAGGTCTATGATTTTGTTGTCTTGGGGAACCCACTCTAGGGTAATCACTCTTGTCAAGACAAATTTGCTTCGAGAAGTCCTGGGTTCTTGTCCTAGGTCTCCTTGCTCTAGGTCTCCTATCTCATTCACAAGAATGATATTTCTGAACCCATCTGTCTTGTCTCATAAGCTGGAAACCACGTACATGATTCCTTGCTTATCAATGTACAATCCCTCTTCAAATTTAACCATTGGGTGTTCAAGTATGAAGGGTTGATGGGGATTTTTGAGTTGGAAAACTGATTGCCTTATACCATCCTCATAAATACATGCACCTAATCTGTTGGTCCTAATATATTCCAATTGTGTTTTATAAGCACCTTCTAGCGTATGTAAGTGGGTAGTGCATGAGCTACCTACGTGTCTCTCCATGCTAAAAGACATTTCAGAATCACTTGTTTTTTAACTTAGCACGTAGGGAGAATCACTAAGTTGTTGTGCCCATGACTTGGCTGTATGGTTGACACTAGCTTGAGAAGATCTAATGCTTTGTTTACCCTAGTCTAGGCGTCTACCTAATCTATTCATAAGCTTTGTCTACTAGCCAAATTTTCCCAAGTATAACTGTGTTGCAATGTTTTTTTGAATCAATTACTTGTTCATTTTAATTTCCCTTTTTGGTAAAAGATCTTGACCAATATTGCATTGTTAGGAATAATCGAGTTATATTGCAACTTGATGTATGGTCATTCAACTTATGTTCTTTTCTCTTAGGGTTTTTGTAACAATATCCTAACTAATGCTTGAACTTGAGTAATTAGGGCTTCTTGCACTTGTATCATTCCTAATGTGAGCCTTATTAGTCTATACCACTAATCGCGCTTAACTTGTAGTAGAAATTGATAAAGGGAGTTGAGAGTTTTTCCAACCTTGATCTGGTGCTCTGAAAAGCGCTCTGATGTCCAGTAAGCATACTCCCCTGAACCTTGCTTTGCTCTACACTTTACCTTGCTCTAGACACCCTTGAATGGCTCTTAATGGACCTATGAAAGTCCCAAGTTTAAATCATTCTTTAACTTTAATTTATTTGACACACAATTCGATTCACACATTTTTTTAAAGAACCATTTTCCCCTTTGTATTTCTAAAAAATCCTCTAGAGCTCCCTTGGCTTCCTAATCCCACTTGAAGGTCAACTTCAAATTTTTTCTATCTAAAACTCAAAACACTCTAGAGCTTAAAAAATGGATTTTGGATGAGAAAGTTATGTCAACTCAAGCTCCTGGGGTCAAATACACAAACAAAACCTATCAGAGAATCACAATTTTTTGAGAGTTAGAGAACCACAAAATCGTGATGTTATGTGACACTCAGAGAATCGAGATTTTATGAGACCACCAAAAAGTCGCCATGTTGTGAGAGCCAAAAAGTTGTGATGTTCACAAACAAAAAAATTGTGATGTTGTGAGAGCCAATAACCAAAAAGTTGTGATTTTTAAAGAGTGAGACAACCAAAAAATTGAGATTTTTTAAGAATCAGAAAACCAAAATATTGTTAGTTTTTAAGAGTGAGACAACTAGAAAATTGTAACTTTTTGAGACTTAGACAACTAGAAAATTGCAATTATTTGAGAATGAGACAACTAGAAAATCATGATGTTTTGAGAGTGAGACAACTAGAAAATTGTAATTTTTTGAGACTCAGAAAGCTAGAAAATTGCGATTATTTGAGAATGAGACAACTAGAAAATCGTGATGTTTTGAGAGTGACACAACTAGAAAATTGCAATTTTTTGAAAGTGAGACAACTAGAAAATCATAAATTTTTGACAATCAATGAAGTAGAAAATCGAGATTTCTTGATAATTAGAGAACTAGAAAGTCATAATTTTTTGACAATTAGTGAATAAAAAGATCATGCTTTTTTGGAGTGATTTTAGGTGGGAACAAGGCAATCACGATGTTCAAAACAATTTGAATTTTCCAAAAAGTCATGTTTTTTTTCCAAAAAGTTGTGATTTTTTAAGAATTTTGGGGAGAACTTTGAAATCGAGCACCGAGTGGTGGCAAGCTCCATACATGAAAAAAACACAGAGGCTTGCACACACAAACTCTCTCTCTGTCTCTCTCTCAACCAGAATGAGAAATGAGGTGAAAATAGTGAATATATAGTCTAAAACAAAAAGTTTCCTCGAAGATGAAAATGGGAGAAGATGGTGATGATGATTGTGGTGGAGACAAAAAATCAGAAACTTAACACAAAATGACTGATTTTTACCTTTCGATGTTGGAAATCTACAATCTTACCATCAAAATGCTCGTCCTCAAGCAACGCTCCCTGATAATGGTGCCAAAGTTTGGTGTAGCCCAAGTGTGAGCACCACCTCCTTTACTTGTCAATCTGCGGTGATGTGAGGATGATATGAAGATCATGAGCAATTCTAGTGAGTAAATGTGAGTGACAAGCACTTACATGCATGCACATACACATGCACACAAGGCAAGATCACAAAGATAGGAATAATGGAATCTTTGATTCTCAATAGCTGGATTACATTCTTCAAGAAGCTCTTTCTCTAACTTGCTAGCCTCAAAAATGAGCTCTCTAGATCTTTTTATAGTTTTTCACTAGATTTGGCCCTATCCAGACTATAAAAAGAGCCAAAGCTAGTGTAAACTTTGAGGGCTTATCTGAGGGCTCAAATGGAGTCAAAAAATCATGAAAATTGGTAATTAGATACTTCTAATACTCATCAAGCTGAAGGACTCCTTAGCTTGAACACAATGGAGTTGCAAAAATGTGAAATGATATTTACAATGGTTTTTAGTGATCAAAATCATTGTTTTTATAGGGGTTTCTTTTGAAAAATTTGACATATGCTTCTTGGAGCTCCCTACATGCTCCCTCTTCTTGTGTGCCCACTTCTTTGACACGTTCCCATGTGTTGTGCTTAACCTTGAGTGACAACACCATTTTTTTCCATTCAACCACCTGAGACCCTCATACACAAGAGATCATTCTCATGGTAATACATTCAATATTGTGTGTTGCGCTCCAAGCTTCTTCTTCTTCTTTGTGCTTTTCGCATGCTTCCACATACCTCAAACTCGAACAATTGGTATCAAAGTAGGTTTGCATTTCATCTAGGGCATCATTTAGACCCCTTCGATCACAGTCTGAGAATTGCACAAAATTTGGGAGAAGAAGGGAACTCAACTTTGAGAGTACAATTTGGTGACCATTATGCCAAAGCAATACTGGATAATGGATGTGGAGTTGCAATTATGACCAAACAAACGTGGAAGAAATGGGGGGAAAATGAACTAATACCTACCAAGATGAGATTACAACTTGCAGATGGACATATAGAGGTACCCCTAGGAATCTGGGAGAAGGTGATTATGGAGATTTGTGGGATAGAGGTAGAGCATACCTTTGCCATACTTGAATTCACATAGCCTACCTCTTATGAAATCATCCTAGGCAGACCATTCATGAGACAAATGTAGCTTGTGCAAGATTGGGGTAGACATTGTCTGTACCTTCAGAGCCAAGGAAAAGTAACCAAGGTAAACCTAAGAAATGGGCAGTTTTATGATATATCCCCTCAGTAGTTGTTTAGAGTGCATTAGAATCAAGAGTCAAGTGAAGAGTCTGGAAGTGAAGATCAGAGTGAAAAGGAATCACCAATTTGGAGGTGTAATTCCATAAGGAACAAGAATCATAAGAGATTTTTGCTGAGAAAAGAAGATTGTCAAAAGGAAAGGAAATTAGAGGATGAGAATTACATTGCACATAAATTTGATGATGCGGAATTTGAGCCCTATGGTTGGAGTCAGATATTGTCTACAATGGATGTGGCCAATGATGAATATGTGGGAGTCAAATTTCAAGATGAAGAAGGATATGATGTCTTGCATATATGAGTACAAATGATAAGTGTGAAAAAGTTAGAAGAGAGTCTGAAGGAATCTGTACTTTTAAGTACTGAAAAAACACAATTTCTAGAAGAAATGCATGCTCAAGATGCTATAAAAGAAAAAATCTCAAGAACTTATAAAACATGTGTACACAAAAAGATTAGTGAAGATCCAAAGCTTGAAATGAGTAAGAAAATGAAGGAATGGAAGGAACTTAAGGAAGCGAAGCAAAAGTTTGACATGCCTTCAAATTTCAAGACTTATGAGGTGGAGGATAGATTACTTTTGAAAATGAAACCAAAAAGGGATAAGAAAAAGGAGGAATCATATGAGAATGAGGAACAAACTAAGAAAGTGGTGATTGCTCAAGAAGAAGGGGAGGATAGACACATTGTCATAGCTGATGATATGTCAGACCAGGAGGAGGAAGCACTAACAAAATTGGCTAAGGAATATAGGGATGTGTTTGCATACACTTACAAGGACTTGAAAGGAATTGATCCTAAAATTTGTGAACACAAAATTCCAATTACTCCCAATGCAAAACCTAGCAAACAAAGACACTACACATTTAATGACAAATACTCTACCAAAATCAAGGAGGAGATTGATAAATTGCTTGTTGCCAATTTCATTTAGGAAATTGAGTACACTTAGTGGATATCTCCTATAGTTTTGGTACCTAAAAAAAATGGAAAGCTTAGGGTGTGTATTAACTTGAAAAAGGTTAATGCAACAACTATAAGAGATAGCTATCCATTACCTATAACTGAACATCTCCTAGAGAGAGTTGCAGGAAAAGAAGTATATAGTTTTTTGGATGGTTTTTCTGGATATAACCAAGTACCTATTGCCTTGGAAGATCAACATAAAACTGCATTCTCCACTGAATTGGGGAATATATGCATTCAGGTTATGCCTTTTGGACTAACTAATGCACTAGCAACCTTTCAAAGGTTGATTTGTCATGTGTTCAAAGAGTTTCTTAGAAACATGATGGAAATTTATGTTGATGATCTTTGTACCTTTTCATTAAAAAGACAAAATCACTTGTAGGACTTGGAGAATATATTCAAGAAATGTAGAACCTATAGAGTATGTTTGAATCCTGAGAAATGTGTTTTCTTTGGTAGGTAGGGGAGAATGTTAGGTCACATGGTTTCTAGAAATGGAATTTCAACTGATGAGAGAAAGATTAAGGCTATTGTGGACCTACCAAAGCCAACCAATTTAAAAGAACTCCAAACTTTTAGATGACACTGTGCATATTATAGAAAATTTGTGCATAAGTTTGCAGATATTGCAAAACCTCTTTATGCATTAATTACAAAATTTGAGTGGACCCAAGAGTGTGACCAAGCCTTTGAAACCTTGAAAACTTGTTTGGTAACAACACCTATTTTGAAAATCCCATAGTGGGATCAGATCTTCCATGTTCATGTTGATGCTTCAAATTTTGCTTTAGAATGTGTTCTCGTACAACCTATAAATGGAAGAAAATTGGATTTTACAATTGATTATGCTAGCAGGCAGTTGAATTCAGCTGAAAGAAATTATAAAATCACTCAGAGGGAAGGACTTGGAATGATATTTGTTGTAAAGAAATATGGGCATTATCTTCCTAGACAACAAGTTTAAATTCGTTGTGGATCACCAAGCTTTGCTAGGACAAAATGCAGTTTTACCATTAGAATTTCTCATACCTACATTGAAGGTGGGAAATCAATTATAGTGGACTGGACATGAACTATCTGAAAGAGTGCTGGAGTTAGAGAAACTTGGAGCTTCAAGGCTTCAAGCTATCATGAACATCTATGCAGATAAAAAGAGACAAAAAAACATATCATGATATTCATATCAAAGATAAGGACTAGCAAGTAGCATATACCTTGAAAGAACACCAGAAGAAGCTCCAGAAAAGAGGACATGGACCTTATATTATCAATCAGATAAGTAACAGTGGAGGTGTCTAATTAGCTAATATAGATGGAAAAATCATGCCAAATTTCATAAGTGGATGTAGAATACAGAGATATAATCTTCCATTGACAACTCAAGAATGGAGAAGAATTCACCAAGCTCAAAATAGAAAGAAAGAAGAGGAAAAAAATAGGTATGAAGCTCAACAAGAAGCTAGGGAAAGAATGAGGAAGTCCAAAGAAATAAGGGAAGTTTTCATGTGTGAGAAACTTTCAGGTAAAGTAAGAGAACACTTACATGTGATTATAATGAATTTCCATAATGAACAAATTAGGGTTTTAATAGATTTTGGTGCACAAGTCAATTTGATTAGTACTGCATTGCTAGTTAGACTGAATGCCAAAAATAAAGTAAGTAAAACCCTAATCAAAACACTAGATGGAAAGGTAGTTCAATCTTTGTCTTCACAATCAATCACAGTTAGTTTTAATTAGGAACATATGAAAATAGATTGTGAAGAATGGCCTGATCACATGATGACTGAGAAGATGATTATAGGACAACCATGGATGAAACAAGGTAAAGTAATTATGAATTTTGAAAAGATGACTCTTCAATTGAAATTAAATGCCAAAAAACTTTTAATGCCTTTTTTGAGTAATGAAGAGCAGGGAGTTCAAAAGGAAATTCATAGCTCAGAATTGGAAAGATTTATCTTTCCATTAGAAGATAAGGAGGATCTACAGAAAAATATCTCCCATGCCAAAAGAGAATTCAATGGTAAGCAGAAGGAAGTTGAGAGAAAGCAATCTTGCTGGAAACAAGCTTAGGTATGGAAACCTAAAACCATCCAAAAAAGCTCAAACCTAAGGACAAAGTGGATATGGAGACCCAAAGTATCAAAACACTACTCAATGGAAGAAGTCTCTTTGAAACAAAGGAAAAACAGTTCACTATAAAGAACTTGCTGGATGAAGAAAACAGATCTATTACAAGTGACAAACAACAAAGACAAAGACATCATAAAATTGCAAAAACATGAAGATTGAAAGATTAGGGATAGGAAAGCCCCATCCTTGGATAATCACTTGGGGTTTTTACCTAAGACCTCAAATTTTGCATTTTGTTCAAAATTGCATTTTGTTCAAAATTGCATTTCCAGAATATGCATCAATAGGACAACATTACAATGATGTGTATTACTAGGCACCTGAGTCTATTCCCATGAACTTTGCACAACTCTTTTTCTAGGAAAAAGAGCAGGAGGGGAAGAGAGTTCCCTCAAGAAATTGAAATATGCAATGCAATGGCCTATGGAACAGAAATAGAAGGCAAAGGATCTTGGAATATTCAATCTAGGAATAGGAATTAACAAATGTAAAAAAAAAAAATCAGTAAAAACTATGGAAAAAATATAGAAAAAGAAATACAAAAGAAAAAATGATGAAAAAAATCAAAATCAAAATTGATTGAAAAAAAAGAGAAAAAAATATAGCTAAAAAAATCATAAAAAATTGATAAATCCTTAAAAAAGCTCAAAAATTCAGTTCTTTTTAATTCTTTTCTTTTTTATCATTCAAAAGCACAAGCAAGATTTAGGGTATAATTAAGGAGATGATGTAGTTTTTTTGTGTTTTCCAATTTTTATTATTACTTTTTAATTATACTTTTTCCAACATTTTTATATTTTCTTCTGATCAACACTACGAAATACTAGACATCTTGCTACACATGTGATGGTCACTTCTTTTGAATTTTGAAATCATTTTGTGATGGAATTTTGAAGAAAAGTGTTTTTGTCTTATGAAGGAAGTCTTTCTTTCTTTTTTATGTCTTGAGCATGACTCATGTTGTGGAATTTTTTTGTGTGGTGTGTTTTTTATTTTACAGGATGGTGAATACAAAGGAACTTTCCATTCATGATTTCAAAGCTGACTCAGTAACATTGTCAAGGGGACATTGGTTTCTGGATAGTGAGACAGTTGAGGAAGTTTTGGAGATAGAATCTGATGAAGAACAAGATCTTCCTGAAGCTGAACAGATAATTAAGGAGCTGAGGGAAACCATCAGGATTATTGGTCAACATATTTTTACAGTGAATGTCAGAGGTAATAAATATACAATGTTATGCCAGGAATTCTCTAAATTCTAGAGGGTGACTGCTAATTATAAAAGGCGGAAGGCAGTTGGACTCCATAAAATTTTGGAAGAACCCATGTTTTTTATAGATTTTGAAAGAGTCCCCCAAGTTATGTCTAGTTTGGTGGATTTAGGCAAAGGAAATGAGGCATACTTCAGATGTTCAGTAAAAAATAAAGAGGGCAAGGATGTACAAATTGCAATCAAAGCAGAACACATAAGGACAACTCTTCAATTCTCCTCTATGGGAACTAAATTGGATGGTAGTTTTGTCAAAACAAATGCAGCCACTTATGCTCGATATTCCAAATTTGTTGATTTCAAGGGCATGGAGAATGAGGAATTTACCACAAGGATGTTCCTACAGTTCTTCTGTTTTCCTAAGTTGCCAAGATACACTATGCCTCATAAACCTATTACTCTCATTATGCTCAATAAAAAAGATAGAACTAAACCTTTTGGAGTAATGCATGTGACTCCCTACATTCATGAACAATTGAAGGAACCTGCTAAGTATTGGCAACAGAAGAAATTTATGAATGGAGCTTAATTTCTGACCAGAATTATATATCATGCTTTTGACATGGAGGACCAATTGAAGTTGGCACGTGAAGCTCAATATTTTGGAAGCTTAATGGCAGGAATAAAAATTCCATCCAAAGTCATTCAAGTTGGAGAACAAGGAGTCAGATCAGGTATGACAAGATCAGGTAAGAAGAGGGAAATAATTTCATAAGAGGTTATCCCGAGCAATAAAAGAAGAGTGGATCCTAGGAGAGTAGAGTTGGAGCAGAAAGAAGCAACAAAAGAAGAACATGAAGCAGCTCAAAAGGAAATATAATCCTCCAAGGAGCCTCATCCACCACAGACAAGCAAAGAACAATTATACTCTTACTTGTCCCAAGGAAATGATAAGAGAACATTATATGAGGCATAGTATCAGAAAATGTTGGAAAGTTATTTTGATAAAGCAACTGACTAGAGGCAAGGAAAAGATTGAACATTATGAAGAACTGCATGATCAAATGATGGCAGCAGAACCTGAAGAAGTGTTTGTAAGAAAAGAAGTGGAATTATTGGCATACTTCAAGGAGTTGCAGGGACCTCCAGAAACTATAACCAAAGTGGTTGTTAAAAGAAAGATTCAGAAGAAGCCTGTTCAGAAGAAGAAACCAACCAAGAAGGAAAAAGGCAAGGCTGTAGAGCAGGAGATAACTGAAGAGGTAGTAAAGACACGAGTAGAGGAAAAAGGTCAAGAGAAAGCAGTTACAATGGAAGAAGAAATTCAGGTCAAAACAAGAGAATCTGAAGTAGCTGCTTCTTCAAAAATTTCTTATGATTCATACAGTGATATTGAGAATTTTGTAATAAAAAGTTTAAACCTATCAATACCAAGTACACCAATTAAATCAGCCTAGACATTAGAGGTGGACAAATCATCAGAAAAATTGATTGGAAGTTCAAAAGGAATTTAGGATGTGGAAGAATCTACAAAGGAAATCAGTCCTGAAGAAAAGAAGAGGAGGTTGAAGGGTAAATGAAAAATATAGAAGAAAGTATTACAGGAATGAAGGACTCAGTGAAGGAGTTGTAGATACAGGGTCAAAACTAAAATGGACCAAACCTTCAGAACAACCATATTGTCAACCCTTTGTGGAAGAGCAATCAGGGCATATCAGTATAGAAGAAGGGAAGAGAAGTCTGGAAGGGAAAGGCAAAGTGATTGAAGGAAAGGCAAAGTTATTGAAGGAAGTATGGCTGTGGATGAGGGAGTGCATAAAGGAATAGTAGCATCAGAAGAAGAACCCATTATTACAAAACCATCAGAGAAGCCCTATTATCAACAGTCTAGTAAAGACAATTCAGACAAAGATAAAAAAGAAGTTAAAATCCAAGAGAAGGTAGAATTCAAAGATCATCGTGAAGATAACCAAGAAACAGAGAAAGAAGTAAATAAGAAAATAGAAGAAGTACTTTCAGATTTGGGACATCAAGAAGAGCAAATAGATCAGGATGATCAAGGAGTAGAAAATGAAGGAGACCAGATGGATATAGATGATCAAGTGATAGAAGCAAATGAGCACGGACATGATGATCAAACTGAAAATGAGGTTAATCAGAAGCTAGAATAAAAAATGTTTCAAGAAGAAGTGATTCATGAAGATGAATTAAAGAACAATGAGCAGATTCAAAAGGTACAGATAATGGGAGAAGTAGAAGAAGTGGAAGTAGCAGAGAAGGAAATAGACACTGAAAAGGAAATGGACCAAGAGACATATTATGAAGAAGATGATGAAGAGGAGGATGATTTGAACAAAGAAAAAGCAAATAGAAATAAAGCAACTAGAACTAGAGACTGGCCTTGAAAGGGTGCCTAAAGATATCAAATCTTCATGTAAAATTATTATGAGTAACATAGAGTAATTCAGGACCTCCAGCAAAAATATGATCATCTCAGGTATGGTTGCTGAATTTGAGTTTGTAAAGGGAAGCAGGATCATTGAAGAACAAAAGAAAGAGAAAGAATAGCTTGAGGATCATATCCGAGCATTGCAAGAAAAGAATGAAGCTATGTCAAAGAGAATATTCTCATTAGAGGCACATGAAATACAGAATCAAAACAAAATCTAGTTTCTTGAAGGTAAATGTGCTAAACACATGGAATATAGTAACAAAGTGGAAAATGAGCTGAAGAAAATGGAAGGAAGATTCAGGACACTTTAGAGTTCATATCAGATTATGGCCAAAGCCAATGAAGAAATAAACAAACTATTAATGGAAGAGGGAGAGATGAAAGTAGAAAGTCAATGTACTCAGATGAATCAGGTAGAGATGGAAAAAATGAGTAAACAAATTCAAAAGCTTTAGGAAGAGCTCAAAGAAACCAAGGAATAAGAGAAACAAGCCAATGTGCATGCTGCAAATGCCATGAGAGGATACAAAAAGTTATACTTGGACATAGAAAAGGAAAGAAGTGAATGGAGTTCAAGAAAAGAGTTGTTGATATCTCAAAATCAAAGTCTACTGATGGAGGTGAGAGAATTAAAGAGAAGTATTGAAATTGAACATAAAAAGGATGAAGAATAGGTAATGAGGATGCAAGCAAAAGAGCAAGAACCTGTGGAAGATAGAAGAAGATCTTCACCACCTCAAGATTCACATGAACAAGAAGAAAGGAGCATTGAAGATTATTCAGATGATTTTGTACAAATGCTTTTGACAAATAGAGAATCAAGGATGAAGTTTATCAGAAATATTCATGATGAATATGAAATTCAGATTGTAAAATTTGCTCGAGAAAATGGGGTAAATCCAGATCAACATGATTGAGCAGCAAATGGCCTTGGAATTCCATTTTGTATGATCCTTGAAAGTATTAAAAATTACCAGATTGCAAGAGTTGTTCTACCACCTAATAGGTATTTGGAGTATGAAGGGGAAATTAATGTCACCAAAGAATTGTTTGAAAAGGCCAAACCTAAGTGGAGAAACAGGTGGTTAGATTCCAACAAGGACTGCAAGAAAATATGGAAGGAGGCACCACTCCAATTAACGATAAATCCAACATATTGCCCAATAGCTAGAAGGAGGGATTGGTCAATTTTTTGGGAAAGAAGAAATGAAGGGCAAATTCCAACAAAATGGTTGAACTTTCCGAGGATTGTAGGACCTAAAGCAGGATCTTGGCCAACCAAAAAATACATGATTAATACTGCTGAATCTGTCATATCTACATATAAAGATGTAAATGACCCCGCTTGTATACTAGTAGTCAGAATTATGAGGCTTATAGTGGCATGTATAGAAACTTTCATAGACACAGATGTGAGAGCCATCAATTACATAGGATTCAACTCACCCTTGGATGATTTACTTTTTGATATGAGTGAAACACCAGATAGAATTTGCTTAATGGCCTATTATAGTAGAATAGTATTCTTAGGCAGCCACTACCTTCAAATTTTTGAGGATGCCTTTGATTATGGTTTTTTTGAAAGAGAAAATCAAAGATTTTTGGTAATTTTTCAGTAGTCACAAAGTCAAGAATCACTTCATATGAAGCTGCATACACAGAGTACCTGAAGAAGGATGTGATAGATAGACTAGAAGGAGCAGTTCAATGGAGAAAAGCTTTATTTTGAAATGGTGAACAATTTGAATGTCAGAGAAAGAAAGAGCCATGATTTGCTATCATAGGTTTATTAGTGAAAGAAGAAGTGAAATGGAATCACAACAACATTTTATCAGATCAATTTTTTGTCAAGAGCCAAAAAGTCTAGGAGGGGATGTTGGAAGAAGAAATTTTGAAGGAAGTTTCTTGTAATTTGATATTTCCATATAGTTTTAATTATCCAAATGATGTAAAATTAAGGAAGAGTCTTCCTCATGTATAGTAAAAACATATATATTCTTCTTAGAATTTTTAGAAGCTCTGGAGTAGCATATTTCTAGATTGGAAGGTAGAAGGACCAAATTTCAAGTGTGAAAAGGGACACTTGAAAAAGTATAAAGGATAATTGATTCTATTTTTCAGTGGTTGTCGCTACTATTACTCAGGATACTTAAGTAATGTGAAGAGCTTCTTGCAAGAAAATCATGTTTCTACTTCTCTTGAGTATCTTCTTGATTTGTTGAGTCTTTCTTTTGTGAAATCTATGGAATTTGTGAGCTTTTCTTGTGTATTTTTGAGTGAACTGTATGAAGAGAGGTGATTATCAGTCTATTGAGTGAAGTGTTGCAAGAAATCGATGCTGGAAATGGAAATTCTCAGTTTTTACAGAATCATGATTGTCTCATCTGTGTGATACAGGTACTATTTCTAAAATATGACTTAGTATTTGTAATCTACAGAGAAAATAGCACACATAAGGCACAAAGATCATTGAAAATACTTTTGTATAGCTCAAGATCTTCAAGACCCTAGTTTTCATCTTCGTCTTCACTAATTTCTCAGAAACCAGCCATGTTTCCTCTTATTCTTGGATTCCATTAACTAGAAGGGGCTGTGATCTTTGTATACTTCCTGAATTTGATGAAGTGTTAGTTAATCTTTTGTGCTATAATGATTGGAAAGGACAACTCCAAAGGTTAACAACAAATAGATGTGTGCTAGCAAAACCGAGAGGTGAAGGAAATTTAGATTTCCGTATAGCATATGCTAGTAAACATCTAAACACAGTCAAACAAAACTATACAAAAATTGAAAGAGAAGGATTATTTATGCCATTAAAAATTTTAGACACTATCTATTGGCCAACAAGTTCAATTTTTTCATTAATCATCAAGCTTTATTATATTTGGTCAATAAACCTTGCAATACAAGACGTTTAGTAAGATGGTTCCTCTTACTAATGGAATACGACTTTGAAGTGATTGTTAGGAAAGGTAGGACCCACCTCATGGTAGATCACCTTTCTTGTATCACTTTAGGAGAATCACCACAAGGAGTGTCTGATGAACTGCTAGATGCTTATCTATTCAATTTAGAAGTTTTTCCTAAATGGGCGAATAAGTTGGTATGTGTCCTAACCTTTGGACCCACAAATAAGAATGTGAAAATGGACAAAGATGAAATTATAAAATCACAAAAATATCAAATATTGGCAAGAAGTATGTACAAAGAAGATATAGAGGGTGTACTAGCTTGTTGCCTCGAGGAGGATGAACATAGTAGGTTGCAACAAGCCCATGAAGGATTGCTAGGAAATCACTATTCTAAACAATGAACATTGTAGAATGTGAAACATTTAGGAATGTATTAGCCTAGTATGGATAGAGAAATACATAAGAGGATTAAGAATTTTCCAGTGTGCCAAAATACACCCCTAATGGTGAATGCTACCCTTTATCACATGTCGTTAATTCTAGAATGGAGTGCTCCATTGGTAGAATTTATGAGATCACAAACACTACCCAAAAAAGTTAGTGTAGCAAGAAAACAAAGCATGGAGCAAGAGGCTCAAGACCACCTTAGTAGGAGACAACCTATATTGAAGAGGCAAAGATGGTTAAGATTATGCATTCACGAATCAAACTATTTGAAAATTTTAGAAATTACACATAGCAGTGTTGCAGGTGGACACTTTGGGCCTAACCGAGTAATTAAGACCATTCTATTCTTAGGAATTTGGTGGCCCACTCTTCATATGGATGCATATACCTATGTCAAGAGATGTGACACATGCCAACCTGCACAATATCCAATCAGAAAAGACCAGATGCCTTTGAGGCCAATGATGGGAGGATGTGCATTCTCGAAGTGGGGGTATATACTTTATAGGTCCTATTAACCCCTTAGCTAGAAATGCCCATGCAGAGTACATTATTGTAGCCACATATTACCTTACAAAATGGGTAGAAGTAAAAGCCATGAAAAAGAATGATGCTTAAATGATGGCTAAGTTCTTATTTGAGAACGTGTGCATCAGATATGATTTTACCAATAGAGTTAGTAAATGATAGAGGTACGCACTTCTTAAACGAAGTCATTGAAAACCTTCTCCAAGAATTCTTGGTGATACATAAGAAGTCTGTCCCCTATCACCACAAGTTAATGGACAAGCCAAGAGCACAACTAAGATCTTATGTAATGTATTGATAAAATTGGTAAATAATAAATGATTTGATTGGGATAAACAACTTCATCATGTTGTTTGGGCTGTTATAATTAGACTTCCTGATCCCAACTCTAAAAGTATCACAAGAGCACAAGTGGAATGGACAAGATTTGTCCTCGAGGATATTTGATCTAGAACACTTAGGTGAGACTAGGCTACTGTAACAAGAAATAACAGGCATCTACGCTACAAAGAAAAGACAAAAGGCATACCTTGATTCAAACATCAAAGATAAAGGATTGAAAGAGGGAGAACTAGTGTTGGTTTATACACTAAAGCACTATGCCTGTAAATTGGAAAAACGAGGATATGGACCCATGGTCATTAATAGAATTTCCACTAGTGGTGTAGTTCGATTGGCCACTCTAGAAGGTGACATCTTTCCAAACTATATTAGTGGATGTCACGCCAAGCTATATCAAGAACCTCTTATAGAGGATATGCTCATGAGACTCAAAATTGCTAAGAAGCGAAAAGAAGAAGAGTTAAGTGTTAGAGAAGAAGCACATGTAGAGGCTAGAGAGTGAATTAGGCAAAATAAGATAGTGCCTATTTGTCAATCCCAATGCCCCAATATATCACATGGCTATGTGCACCAAAAAGAGTACACATCCTAGCATCATAGATAGAAGATCATTCATCACAGTTGAGCTAGGGCACGACACTGCAAATAAGAGGATCAAAGCACTGATCTATTCTAGAGCTGCCACTAGTGCAATTAAGTAATCATGCTATAACGGATTGGGCATGGAAGTTAAGCCATTAGAAGCTTATTTAGTGGGCTTAGGCTTGTGTTGACAAGGTGGACATTCCTATCCTCTTAAAGGATGTCCCTTTGACAATAGAGTTGCTAGTTTTCCATGATGAGGACATCACATACCATATGATATTAGGACAAGATTGGTTGTACGATCATGCAATTGACTAAAACCTACAATAGCGATCGCTTCAAGTTTGGGTTAGCAACCAATGCCTAATAGTTGAATAGGAAGGTAGGGGTCCTTTTGATTCTAGTACCCCACACTTTGCAAGCACTTTAGAGTCCAATTTGCACCATTTCTCACCTATTGATAGGTAGGTCATGCAAGTGTTGGAACCTCCTTCTCTCCCAAAAGCATCAACACCACAATCATAACAATCAATTTTGTAGAACAGATGAGGACGACTACAACCAAATGACAAGAAGGAGGCCACCGTGGTGACAAAATCTACTACACAACCTTGTTCCTTGTGCACAAGGACAAAACCTGAACCAAATTCCAAGACTAAACAAATATGGGTGATGAAAGGCAAGCAACCACCAGCTTTGCCCCAACAATTCCCATTCGGGCATGAGAACAATGCTAAAAGAAGAACCAAGCAACTAGAACAAGTTTAACCACAAGGTAACTAAAAATTTTGGGTGCCTAATGAATTAATTGTAGCTCAACAAGGGCGATTAAACATGTGGGTACCCAAGGAAATCTTACATACACAAAAGTCAGAACCAAGCATAGAGATCAAAAGAAGATCAATCACCTCCTCAACAATAGTAAGAAGACAATCAACAATGGTTTGGGTTCAGAAGCTAAAAGTACCAGTAGCCCCCATAGAACCAAAGAGCCAACCACGTGAGATACAAAATTTGAGAAACCATCCAAAGATGAAGGGGCCAAAAGCGATCTGTATGCAGCTGAACGCTGGTAAAAAATGGATCCCTATAAGAAGGAATGATTAGGTGTCATTCAACCATCGATTGATTGCATCATTTCAAGATCAAATGGATACCTCCAAACAAAGATTGCATCAATGTGTCCAAGTAACATCTGAAGCCTCGACATGTGAAAACCATGTGCCCTTGGCATAACCCATCTTTTTCACCGTTCGGCTCATGCATCTCCATAGTATGCATTAATATACAACCACATTACAAGGCCATATATAGACACAATTGAGAATCCTAGGCACATGAGACACATTTGACATATGTAAACTATTTTATTGATACAAAACTGATTCTTCTTGTTTTATGACACTGTTCCAAAGAAAAAAAGAGAAGGGGTATGACCATGCATTCAAAGAATCTCATTCGTGAAAACAATGAAAGACAAGCCAATGTTCAATCACGGTGATGGGAGTGCAACACAAAGAGATGAATATCGATCGATCTTTCACCATGGTAAGAATCCCCTTACTTTGGCAACACTATAACAATGATAGATTAAGAAACCTCTTTGTTAGCATACCCTTGAGCACTTAGTTCAAGACCCAATTTTTCACACCATACTTCTTACAATGCATTCCCCAACCAAGCATGCATAGGGCCACATTACAAGGCCGTGCACAAGGCACATATTTTTGTCAACCCATGCACTAACAAAATTACCCATCATTCATTATGGGTTGTGATTACTTGGCATGAAAACTATGAAACCCATGTTTGAAAGATGGAGAGGACATCAAGGTTACAACATAAGTCCATATGAAGCAATTCACAACTAAGAGCTACTCAAAATCAACATTGACAACCCCTTTGATCAACTAGCAATTTTTGAAAGCTCACAAAAACACCATCATGTTGGAATCCAAGGAAGAATTACATACAAAGGGACTAAAACTTCCATAAGCTAGCAATGAAAAAATGAAGAACATGAAAACCGACCCTGCTACATTTGGAAGACTAACTGTTCTTGTGGATACATGATGGAGACTACCTCTCAAAGTACTACATGGAACACCCACTCCAACAAGGGTCTGTCAGGGATGACAGACTCAAGAGGGGGAGCGTGTTTGCACTCAAGGCCAATCAGAAGGTGTGGGAATACATCAAATAAGTGTACAGAGAAGAAGAGGGATGTGGGGAGCTCAAGACGTATATGTCAAATTTAAAAAAAAAACCCCTATAAAAACAATGATTTTGATCACTAAAAACCATTGTAAATATCATTTCACATTTTTTTCAACTCCATTTTGTTCAAGCCAAGAAGTTCTCAAGCTTCATGAGTATTAAAAGTATCTACAAACTTTTCATGATTTTTAGACTCTGTTTGAGCCCTCAAATAAGCCCTGGAACCTAATTTTTAACCAGGTCAGATACTAGGTATGGATAGGGCCAAAGCTAATGAAAAATTATAAAAAGAGCTAGAGAGCTCATTTTTGAGGTTATCAAGTTAGAGAAAGAGCTTCTTAAAGAGTGTAATCAAGTTATTGAGAATAAAAGCTTCCATTGTTCCTATCTTTGTGATCTTGCCTTGTGTGCATGTGTGTGTGAGTGCATGTATGTGCTTGTCACTCACATTTGCTCTCCACAATTGCTCATAATCTTCATATCCTCCTCATGTCTCTGTGGAGTAAACGAGGTGGTGCTCACACTTGGGCTACAAATGTATAAGACACCATGTATCAAGAAGAACATGAACTATCAGTATTCTTTGAACAAAAGTGGTGTTTGGAGTGATCTTTGCTCATGTGGAAGTTTAAGTTCAAGGACCTATGGAACCCTCTTATGGAGAATGAAAAAGAATTCTTTGTGTGGAAAATTCTCCAAAGAGGGATATGACCAATGTCAAAGCTAACAAACTATGTGGGTTGCTCTCGTGGTACAAGTGGTGCAATCATTGTAGAGAAGTCGATGCTCACCTCTTCTTTTATAGCCTTAAGAGTCGTGTGATATGGCATACCCTCAATAGGATTTTGAATTTGTTCCAACCATTTTGTGTATTGTTCATACACAAAAACTATGTTTTTCTGAGATCAAACTATCACCTCATAGTGCAATAGTGTTCAAGCAAAAGTACTGCTTGTAATGTTTTTGCAGTATTATGAATTGCCACAGAAATGGAAAACAAAGATGGAATGAGTCAGTTTATGAGTGATGAGCTAGATAAGAACAAATTCCATGATTGGAGATTCAGAATGATAAATTTCTTGATGGGAAAAGGCTATTGGAAGAGAGGAATCCAATTGTGGACCAATTAAGAGCATATAACGAATGGAATCAAAGAGCATGAAAGGTAATGTATTGCCTATTTGTTAGCATACAAGATAGCATGATTGGGCACATACAAGATGTCAAGACTCTGAAAGAGGCTTGGAACAATATGGTCACATTGTATGAGACCAATACAAAGGCATGGAATTTGAACTCAAGAACGAGCTACATACAGTGGAGAAAAAGTGCATGTGAGTAATGTTGGTGCAGGGCAATCAACAATTAAAGTTTTGATGAAGGCTTGGAAGTCAAGCATTGAAGAAAAGATCAAGTTATGAAGCATGAAGGAAGTGCATACCCAGAAGATGAAGATGTGTATACATATGTACATTAATTTAGAGTGAGTTCATCTTATACTTTTGTATGGTCATGAGCTTGTATATATTTGCCTATATATACAAAGAAAATGTAGGGGAAAATAGGAGAGAATGTGTTAGAATAAGTTTTGAGGAGAATAAGATGTCATTAGAAATTTTAGAAGTGAGTAGAATCTCTCTCATCACTCAGATGTAAATTTCTCAAAAATGAAAAAATATTACGCCCGATCTTTCTGAGTATTCTCCTTTTGTGTTCAATATTTTGTGAAATGCTTTTGTACAAGTCTAAGTCTATAGTTGATTGACCTCTGTACACTTTTTCAGCTTCTAATTGTGATCAAGGTGAGAGAATTGAGTATAGGAACATTTATATGTGTAAGTGGAAAGAAGAGAAGTTGCAAGAGGTGCAAAATTTGATGCTAATGTTTTGGTCAGTTCGCCTTCCACAGTGTAAAGTTTTGAGCAACCAAACACTCATTCTTTAAGTTGGAAGGTAAGCTACCTATGGCTAAAAGCATTTGCATAAACTGGTTCTAGATTGAGAGAACCAAGTGTTAGAAGTTACAGGTGTCTGAATCGACTTCTCAGAAGAATAGTTTTAGACATAGGTGACTTGTTAAGATCATTTCTCAAGATCTACTGATTCTTTTGAAATGATTTGACTTGGAGGAGGTGCGAAAACTGTAGGCAATAGCTTGTGCAAAGTTTTATAAAAAACTTTACACATTTGATAAGTCAATGAGAGAGTTATGTGTACCAGAATTTCTGTAGAGTCTTCTTCTTCATAGTTTATCCAAAATTTTCATTGAGCCTCCAAATTGGTGAAGGTTTTGAGTTACTCTTGATATAGAGGTGTTCTAAATTCAAGATTAGCTTGTTCTTTTGGAGATTAACACTCTCCATCAGTGGTATCAGAGCAGGAAGTATCAAAATTGAAGGAAGGAGGACCCGGACTATTGCAGTTCTAAAGATTTCAACATCTGAAGGTTCAAAGGTGAAAGCTTGAGAGCAAAGCTTGAGAAGGAGGCCATACGACATCAAGGAAGACAAAAAGAGTGTCATTCGAAGTAAAGGTAACCTTATTCCTCATAAAGCTAGAAGGATTTAATACATACGTGAAGAAAGGATGGGAGATTCTCTTTAGATAGAGAAATTGGATAGAGAAAACTATCCAGCATGGTCTATGAGGATGGAAGCTCATCTCATGAGCAAAGATTTGATAGGATACATCACAGGTGAAGAAGAAAAGCCTCAGTTTAGAGATCCTAGTGTTCCAACTAGGGAGGAATTATCACATTTGAAGACTTGGATGAAGAAAGATGCTCAAGCCAGGAGCATTATCTATATGGCAGTTAATGATTACTTGCTACCTCACATTAGAGGTCTTGAAAGTGCAAGTGATATATGGAATGCTTTGGAGGAGCATTTCCAAAACACCAGAAAGTCAAGGAAGGCATCCTTGTGGGCAGAATTTACTACATTCAAGAAGAAGGCCTCTCAATCCATCTCAGATTATCTGACAAGGATGAAGGACATTGCAGATGCATTAGGAGCAGTTGATGAAGACATTGAGGAGGATAAATTGGTAAGGCAAATCCTTACAAGATTGAGAGGTGATGACAAATGGAAGCCATTCATTTTGTCTACTGAATTATCACTTGATCATTTCACTCCTGATTTAAATCAGTTGCTAGGACATATGCTAACCTTTGAGCAGGATGTCAAAGGTGAAAGTGATAAGAGTGCAGGTCAAGCAATGTATTCAAAGGATAAGAAGAAGAATATCAAAGGAAAGCAACAAGCAAATGAAGATGAAGGCACAACTAGTCAAGCCAACTTTCTAAGAGGAAGAGGAGGTGGCAAAGGTAGAGGAAGAGGCAGGAGTAATAAAGATGGAGTCAAAGATTGCTGGATTTGTGGTAAGACAAATCACTTAGCTAATGATTGTTGGCATAATACTCAGAGTAATGGTAGATATAATCAGAATTTTAATTCAAGAGGAAGAGGTGGCAGAAATCAAAGAGGTAATTTCAGAGGTAGAGGTAGTAGAGGTTACTTTGGAAGAAATGCAGGTAGAGGATTCCAAAGTCAACAATACAACAATACCTACTACAATTATGCTTCAGATCAGAAGGAGGATTCAACATTGATAATGAATGCAACTTGTGAAAGGCCAAGTGAAGACCAAAGAGTCTTCCACATTGATTCAGGGTGTAGCAATCACCTGAGTGGCAACATAGCTTTGATGACTGATTTGGATAATAAAATATCTAATCATGTAGTTCAAACAGGTGACAATACAAAGAACAATGAGAAGTCAATTGGATCAGGGAAGGCCAAGGATGGAAGTAATCTCTTGAGTAAGGTTTTGTATGTTCCTACAATTCCTAACAATCTGATAAGTGTAGGTCAAATTGTTGAAAAAGGTTATGAAGTTAGGTTCACTAATGAAGGAGTGTTTGTGGAAGACCCTAGCAATGGGTATAAACAAGTTGTTTCAGGGAAGAAAGAAGGAAGATTGTTCACATTGAAGATCCAAGGTAATGTTGGTCATGCCTTGTATACCTATGGAGGACATAAGATCTCTGAGTTAGATCTTTGGCACAAAAGGCTTGGACATTTCAATGAAAGAGGTATTAAAGATATGGTTAACAATGGTTCAGTGCTTTGATTGCCTAATGTTGCAAGTCAACATATGACATACAAATGTGAGGCATGTCAATTAGGTAAAGCTCATAAGCAATCTTATTCCAAGCATGGTTTTATGTATTCAAAAAAGCTTGAGTTGGTACACACAGATGTGTGGGGACCATCAAAGGATTTCAGTATCAATGGTTCAAGGTATTATGTGATTTATGTTGATGATGCTACCAGATGGATCACTATATATGTGATCAAAGATAAATCAGAGGTATTCAAAACATTCAAACATTATCATGTGTATGTAGAGAGAATTACAGGTCATAAGTTGAAGAGACTAAGGTCAGATGGAGGGGGAGAGTATTTCTCTAATGAGTTCAGTGACTATTTGTGGAATGCAGGTATAAAGAGAGAGGTTACTTGCAGGTACTCTCCTCAATAAAATGGTGTAGCAGAAAGGAGGAATAGAACTCTTGTTGAGTTTGCAAGATCCATGATGAAGGAGAAAAATTGCCCAAATTATTTGTGGGTTGAGGCTGTAAATACAGCTACTTATTTGGTTGATAGATTACCATGTAAAGCTTTGCAAGGTATGACTCCATATGAGGCATGGTGGGGTAAGAGACCTACTCTAGATCATTGCAAAGTATTTGGATGTTTGGCATATGCATATGTGCCATCTCAATTGAGGCATAAATTGGAACCTAAAGCTGAAAAGTATGTATTCATTGGATATGATGATAAGCAGATGGGATATAGGTTGTGGAGTCCATCCACAAAACAATTCCTTGTGTCTAAGGATGTTACATTTGATGAGCAAGGTACTTGGTATGCAGGATCAATATTTATGCAAGTGATGAAGAAATTGTGAGTCAAAAGAAAGGTAAATCAAAGGTTCAAAAATTTGATGAAGAGGAGAACAATGAAGTATAGGTTGAAGTAGAAGAAGTGCCAATGTTTGATCCAGAATGTGATGAACCAGAAACCTCAAGAAGTGGAGAACTCAAAAGGTCAACAAGACACAAATTGCAACCTACAAGGTATAGCTATGACACTTCTTTTTTGGCTACCAAAGATTATGCTTAAATGATAAAGGCAGATGAAGACCCTTCTACATATGAAGAGGCAAAAGGTAAGGAAAATTGGGAGAAAGCTATGCAGGAAGAGTATGATGCATTGATGGAGAATCAGACATGGGATTTGCTTTCTAAACCAAATTAGAGTCAGTTCATCTTATACTTTTGTATGGTCATGATCTTGTATATATTTGCCTATATATACAAAGAAAATGTCAGGGCAAATAGGAGAGAATGTGTTGGAATAAGTTTTGAGGAGAATTAGATGTCATTAGACATTTTAGAAGTGAGTAGAATCTCTCTCATCACTCAGATGTAAATTTCTCAGAAATGGAAAAATATTGCGCCCGATCTTTCTGATTATTCTCCTTCTGTGTTCAATCTTTTGTGAAATGCTTTTGTACAAGTCTAAGTCTACAGTTGATTGACCTCTGTACAAGTTTTGAGCTTCTAATTGTGATCAGGCTGAGAGAATTGAGTATAGGAACATTTATATGTGTAAGTGGAAAGAAGAGAAGTTGCAGGAGGTGCAAAATTTGATGCTAATGTTTTGGTCAGTTCTCCTTCCACAGTGTAAAGTTTTGAGCAAGAAAGCACTCATTCTTTAAGTTGGAAGGTAAGCTACCTATAGCTAAAAACATTTGCATAAACGGGTTCTAGATTGAGAGAACCAAGTGTTATAAGTTACAGGTGTCTGAATCGACTTCTCAGAAGAACAGTTTTAGACATAGGTGACTTGTTAAGATCATTTCTCAAGATCTACTGATTCTTTTGAAATGATTTAACTTTGAGGAGGTGGGCAAACTATAGGCAACACCTTATGCAAAGTTTTATAAAAACTTTACACATTTGATAAGTCAATGAGAGAGTTATGTGTAGCAGACTTTCTATAGAGTCTTCTTCTTCATAGTTTATCCAAAATTTTCATTGAGCCTCCAAATTGGTGAAGGTTTTGAGTTACTCTTGATATAGAGGTGTTCTAAATTCAAGAGTAGCTTGTTCTTTTGGAGATTAACACTCTCCATCAAGTAAGTGACTACACCTTGAAAATCAGAAGCATATGTGACTCTCACTTGCATCTACTGGCATGAATGTAGATGATGTTGATCAGGTGGAAGTGTGCCGTCGTGGCTTACAACCTACATATAAGTAGTTCAGAACTTCTATATATACTAGGGAAAATATTACAAATTTTGCTGATCTGGTGTCTAAGCTCAACTCACATGAGGAAGTATGTGGGAACACTTATGGTTTTCACATTATTACCATAGATGAATGGTAAAGGCAAAAAGTAGGAGAATCTCATGGTTATAGGAGAAGCCAAGCCTTGACTTGTTTGTTGTGAGAATCAATTCAATCACCCCTAAAGTGTAGGAACACTTTTAGGAGCGGCAAGATTCAAAATTCAAATCACTTACATGTGTATATATACATTACTCTCTAGTTGTGGGAAAATGAGCTACAATGGAGATCTATTGAGCTGCAACTTTGGGCATACCTTGAGCTCTACTACTACAAGAGTAATTCTCTACATTTCCCATGTATTATATGTGCATTATCACTTACTAATTGATACATTTTCTCATGATCGTTTCTATGTACTGCTATATGCCAACTTTCCATTATTTCAGTGGTTTTGCAAAAGACATTTCTCTGCATGTACTCCATCATTTGATGCACTTTAACTTGGTAGAATGAAGTGCCTAGTTTGTGCCTACAAATTTTCATTAACTTTGGTTTAGCAGATCTCGAGATATGTGTTCATCACGTAACCTATGTCTGCACTTCTTCTTGCTCTTGAAATGTCGGGATGACCCCTTGAGGTTGTTAAACTTATTGCTTAGTGGTGTAGTCCCTCTAAATTCATGAAATAACTTGTGTTAGTTAGCTAAACACTTGAATCAGATGTGTGCAAAAGCTCTCTGGTCAGTTCATACCAAGTTGTGAGCTCTAAGCAAAACTTTGAGTACCTATAATCGTAAAATAGAAAGCTTTCTCACAATTCTAGTACATGCAAATTATTTATCTTGGCATAAAAATTTTAGAATGATGTTCCAAAGCACATAGTGGTTCTAAATACATATTTGAGAAGCTAAAGCTATCTACTAAGGTTCTCTAAAGTCACATTAGCAGGTGTAGAGCAGGTTTTGTGCAACACCATTCCATCTCTGGAGTGTATCCAACCATCTCCTCATAGTAAGGGGGTGTGTGTGGGAGAGAGAGAGAGAGAGAGAGAGAGAGAGAGAGAGAGATTAGAGAGAG
Source organism: Ceratopteris richardii (assembly GCA_020310875.1). Lineage (NCBI taxonomy): Eukaryota > Viridiplantae > Streptophyta > Polypodiopsida > Polypodiales > Pteridaceae > Ceratopteris > Ceratopteris richardii. The sequence goes on along the minus strand of CM035425.1, from coordinate 104,710,561 downwards.
AAGGAAGAGAGAGTGAGAGAAATTGAGAGAGAAGGAAGCGAGAGGTAGAGTGAGAGATGTAGAGAGAGAAGAAAGAGAGAGGTAGAGAGAGTGAGAGACAAAGAGAAATATAAAGAGAGTAGAGAGATGTTTCTTCTTGTCAAAATGCAATGGGGGTGTTAAAGAAAAGAATTTACCCAAAAATACATAAAAGCAATGAAAATGCCAAAAAAATCCCAAAAGGGATCCAAAAAATTATGTAAAAATGGCTTTGTCTTCAAGAAAACTTCACGCACTCAAAAACTCAGAGAACTCCCTTTTTCCATTTATCTCAACAAAAAAAAAGACTCTAAAAGAGAAAAATAATTCAAAAAATAAAAAAGAATTTTAAAAATTCGAGAAAAATTTCTAAAATTTTGCAACAAGATTCCTATGAGTTGAGCAATAAAATAGCCTCCAAAGCTTAAAGAAAAAGCATGAAAATTTGTGAGAATAAGAAAACTAGGCAAAAAAAGTGTAGAAGAAGAGTTATATACAACCTAGATAGATTTTGAAAGTTCTAGGTGATCCAAAAGACTTCTATTTTGTTGATGATAGACCTTGAGCTTGGAGATGTTGACTACTGGCAATGCCTCACCATCCAAAGTGTCTAACCACACTACATTCTACTTTTGTTGTCCTCTTTTTGGGCATAATGACAATGGGATAGGGCCAGGTTTATCATGATGACATTTACACGCTGACATACAATGCATTGAGAAACATAATATGCAATATCTTTTTCCATGTGTGGCCAAAAGAAGAAATCTTTGCAAGCAAAAATGGTGCTTTGTATGCCTCTATGACCCATGTAAGATGGTTCTTGCATTTCTTTGATGACAAGATCTTTAAAAGCTTGGATTATGCATAATATATGTTAAAAATAAAGAAAAACATTATGAAATGTATAATGTTCATCAAATCAAGATGCACCATTGTTGAAGTCATGCCATGCACATGAGAAATACAAATCAAATGCATAAGTTTGCATTAAAACAACACCTATTCCTGAACCACTAGCATCAGTAACAACATGAAAGGTTTGTGAAAAATCAGGTTATTGTAAAACAGGTGCATGTGAAAGTGCATGTTTGAGTTTTTCAAAAGATTGTTGTTGGGTAAGTCCCCATGCAAATTTTATTTTTTTTTCAATAACAAGGTAAGAGGCAATGCGAAATAAGAAAAATTTCAAACAAAATTCCTATCATGAAACTAGCCAACCCAAGAAAAGAACGAACATCATTGACTGATTGTGGTGTAGGCCGTTCTATTATAACTTTAATCTTTTTTGGATCTACATGCACACCTTCACTTGAAATAATCTGTCTTAGATATTTTAGCTTACATTGACTCTTTTTTGGGATTAGTGTAAAGTGTGTTCTCTCATAGTAAATGAAAACCTGTTTTAAGATGCTTCTCATGCTCACTATCATTCTTACTGGAAACAAGTATATCGTCAAAAAATACAAGAACAAAAGCTTGGTAATCAAGAAAAATGTTGTTCATCATTCGTGCAAATGTAGCAGGGGCATTAGTAAGTCCAAAGAGCAATACCATAAATTCATAATGGGTTGTTTGAGTTCTAAATGCAGTCTTAAAAAATATCACTTTGTGTCATACGAATCTGATGGTATCCCAATTTTAGATCAATTTTACTAAAGACACGATCTCCTCGTAATTTATCTAAAAGATCATCTATTCAAGGAATATGGTATTTATTCTTTATTGTGATCTTGTTAAGGACTCTATAATCAATGCACATTCGATAAGTTTTATTCTTCTCTGTACTAAGAGAACTCGTGCTCCAAATGGGGAAGAACTAGGCCTTATAAGTCCTTTCTGTAGTAGTTCTTTTACGTGGATTTCTACTTCCTTTTGGTCTAGTGGGCTATGTCTATAAGGTGCTTTATGAGGAGGAGACCTACCAGGGACTAAGTCTATGCTATGGTCAAAGGATCCTCATGATGGTGGTAGTTCAAAGGGATACTTAGACATAAAACAATCCATATAAGTATTCATGAAAGGTTTATGTGCATCAGGAAGTGTATGAGTATAATCATTGATGAAATTGACAAAAACAATGCATGAATTGAATCCTTTCCTAAATGCACGTTTTACTTGAGTATGACTAATCAATGGAAATGGCTGGAAATCATGTCATTGTGGTCGGGTTCTTGCGGGCTTAGGGGTGCACACAGGGTGCCAAGAAAAGAGAGAGAGAGGGAAAGAGTACTTACTGAGCACTTACTTATTCTTGTTATTCCAAGCGAAGCTTACTTACTTCAATAGTTAGCAATCTTGATCTAAAGCTCAAAAGCAAGGATTCTATATGATGTGTCCTAGCAATAAGCATAAACTTTTATTACAATAAACAACACTTTTAAACCACGAAGTCACACTTACATGGGGGATTCAAGAATTCATGGTCTGATCTTTATAGGCATGATATGAGGACTTCATGTGTTAGACTACGAATGTGTTCCAATAATTCAAGTTGTTTTGACATGGATTCTCTGCATCGTACAAAGCTCAACACAAGACAAACCACTGAGTTCCTTTATCAGTGCTTAGTGCAGTAACCTTAACTTCTACAAGCTTATGGATTTGTCTTAAAGTCACAAAAACAGAGATACAATTGTTCTCCAAACTAAATTGCAGTACACATACAAACACTGGATCTCATGATCTATGACAGAAAAGATTAACTCATTCTGCACACACGCTAAAAATTACCGAATGTAGTTTATATCGACATTTGAGCACACATTTTTTTGTTCCCTTTGCATCCATTTCAGGAGATAACGTTAGTTTCAAGACAAAAGTTTCATAACGTTAATTTATGGATATCGTTGAATAATACCACAGCGTTCGAAGTCCTCTCATATCCTTTATGCATGCCCAAGTCTACCTTTGTATCCACGCATTTAAAATCCAACTTCTACTCTGCTATTACCATGAATTTGAAACCTGAACATTCAACACATTTGGTGAAAACAACTTCTCTGTTTGAATTTGATGCTAACTTTCACGCAGTTATACAGATAAGCAATAAAACAAACGACAGTTACTAGCAGTAATGAAAACCGATGAAGTCGTCCAGTCCAATAGCAAAAAAGCCCAAATCCTTTCAATAATCTAGAATCAAACGCTTTGTCATTTTACAGAATCCAGATTCTTCAGAACAACAAATTTCACTGATATATGTATGAGACAGAGAAATAAACACGAACCAGCACAATTTTTCAAACAAAATTCCGTAAATGGAAATATATATATATTTAGCAGCCCTTTCTTGAAGTTTGTGTCATTACGAACGCAAAACTTTTGTTTCAAGAAAAAGTCCTAAGAATCCGAATTTTTCTTACATAAGAACTATTGAACATTATAATCTTTTGACAGTATATTGAAAGCGTCAGATGTTAATCAAACAACAAAAGTAGTCTATCAGGTTCCTTACATCATTCGAAGTTTGAGAAATATAGCATCATTCACTAAAAGAAGATTGAAGCAAATCTAGCATATGCTAATTACACGTATCAGGAAGAAAAGAAATCGAAATACCTAACCATAAACAAATAGCATATCTGAAGCGCCAGAGATACTCTACAAGTCCTTCATGATCTTCATATCAGTTTTTCCGTTCCCGTCTTTCAGTTCAGCAATAGCATCAAACTCAGAACTGACTTGACAAGTATGGTGGCACGTCAGTGACAATATCACCAAACTTTTGAGCACACTTTGATTCTCGTCCCAATCTTCTTCACTTGTCCATGGAAGTGAGTGGACTATCATAAGTCATCAATCCTCTGTAGTGTAATACAAAATGACTCTGAAGACTTCAATAAAGACTTTGTATCACTTGCCCCACTTCAGCGCATACTGAATTCTTGCTAAAAAATCGAGTGCGAAACCAATTCGCCTGCACTCCATCTCTTTTCTCTCTCTCTCTCTCTCTGTGTTTCTTCAGACCTAGGAGTCGCCCAATTAATGATGATCAGATCAGATTAACAGAAGCCTCCAATACTACGCTCCACAGTTATTCCCGTGCAACATGGAGCATGACAACCAAAAAATAAGCCTTCTCCATCCCAGGTGTTGGATGGTGTCGAATACCAAAAGATCTCGCCGCTTTTGGATCTGAGTGACCCCCCCCCCCCCCCCCCGAGTGTCCTCCTAAAACATTCTCTCCCTTCTATAGATAATCCGTGAGGACTATGTCCTTCTCTTCCCTCCCTTTTTTGGTATCTATCTGCCGCACAAAGTCCTTTTTTGTCTCCCCTCCTTTAGTCAATCCTTGTCCTCCATCTATTGCAAAGCCCGTGCCCACTGCACACTCACAGAATAGCCATCTAGATGAGGCCCTCATTCAGCGCCACCGTAGCCCCTTTTGGAATTTCTTTCCCCCTGAATGCACTTCGAACCTGCCATCACAATGGACCTCATAGCCTGATCGGCTGGAAGAGAGCAATCCAATTGTCAATTCTGAAATGCAAGACCTAACACCACAAAACCGCTTCCAACTACAAATAGTATATTGTCTGAAATCTACACTGGGAGAAGCATAAATACTCAGAGAAACCAACAAGATGCCCACACAAATGCTGGAATCATGGACAAGCTTGGAATATTGCATGACACTGCCACTGCCCCAACAATGCCTCCAACTAGAAAGACACCCGTATAAACCTCCTTCATGAAAAAACTACAAGAAACCAATTCATCAATTGTATTGGCAAGGGCAATCCCCTTTTCTTTTTCTTATGAAAGAAAATGGTCCGTCATAACAATGCGATCGTGGAGAAAGAATCTCCACGACACCGTGCAGACAAAGTAATGATTTGACCTTTAAATTCAAAGTTAAAGGTATGTGTATGGTAGTCAATGTGTGGTTTATAATGATGACAAAAAGGCATATCTAGTATAACATCGTAAGATTGTAAAGGTGCAATTAAAAATGTTCGTGAATCAACATATGGGCCTATGCTAATCGTAACATCTTGCACTTCCCCTGTTACATTATAATGATTACCTTGAAATGCAACTTTTACTTTATACAAGGAAGGAAAAATTTTTAATTTAAGTTCTTGTACTAATAAATGTGAAATGAATTCATGTGAACTACCATCGTCATGTAAAATTTTAACGAGTTTGTTATTTATAGTACCCTGCATGCAAAGTAGAGAATGAAGAGAGATATCGTTACCCAAGGTACTTAAGTCCTTCTCCAATGATTCCTTTGTCCAAAGAGGTGGAATTTCTTCATTATGGGCCTCCATGTTATGTAATTGAGTTGTAGCTGGTTTCATGTTAAGAGGTCGCAATCGGCACTTTGTTTTTGTATATCTTGGTTTACCACAATTCCAACAGGTGATTCATGGTCGCTTCTATTGGGCATCTATTGTTGAAGTTTGTAGGGTAGGTAGTTTGATAGGTTGGAGAGATGAAGCAACAGATGCAGTTGAGTAGTTGGATTGCGGTGGACGAGGAAAACTAGAGTAAGATGGGGCATTAAAATTACATTTCATGGGAAGATTTGGTTTAACAAAAAGTGGTCGTTGACACGGTTGTTGTAGATAGATTGACTTGGTTATGGACTGAAATTCTTTCTCTGTATCATAGGCAAAAGATATAGCCTTGTTGAGGGTTGTAGGTTATAGGGTGTGAAACTTAGCTTGGATTCCCACCTCCAAACCATCTTCATATTTCCGCCGCAAGCTATCCTCCGGTACATCTTCAAGCATTCGAACCAATACTAAATTTTGTCAGAACTGCTTCGTGTAGGTAGTAATCGTATCACCCTCCTTCCATGTAAGGGTCGTCCATGCATGTCAAACATGTAAATGGTATTGAGGAGGAAGAAAAGGATCCTTCACTTTATTTTGGAAAGCCTTCCACATTGACGCTCTGTACTATGCCACAGGACATTCCATCAAAGTTGAGCTTTTCCTACTAAATAGTCAGTGGCAAATTTACCTTTTTCACTTTCAGCATATGTTTCATCAGTATAAAAATCATCAAATTGGGACAACCATGAAAGGACTAAAGGGCCATCCTTATGGCCATCAAACCGTAAAAATTGGTAATTCTTAACAACAATCTTGGAATGCATGACATCTGATTGGGTAGAGACAATAGCTTTGACCACCCTCGTAAGGTTATCTTCATCAGTTTGCATATTTTGGAGTACTTCGTCGCATTGTCGGATCTCGTTCTGAGCACCTCGAAGTTCGTGCCACAGGAGGTCAAGTTGTTGCTCGAGTGTTACCTCGGGTAGTGGTGACTCGCTGAAATCTTGCATGGTGTTCGTAGGGTCCATGAGGATGTAGAGAACAAAACCATCTTGCTAGATATGTAAAAACAATTTTTGAGATTATTTGAGTTAAAATGTAAAAGGAAGGGTTGTTCTTGGAAATTGAAAAAGTAAGAAAGATGTGAAAGGCCTCGAGCAAAATGAAAAATATAACCTGATGTAGACTTATGATTATCTGCACAACGAGCATAGTCAAAATCTGTGTAACCAATAATGGATGCTTTCCCTCTACCTAAGCATAGACACTTGTCCTTAGTACCACTCAGATATCTTAAAATCATCTTGATCGCTTCCCAATGTTTCTTGCCAGGATTAGACATGTATCTGCTCACAACCCCTACTGCAAATGCAATGTCTGTTCTTGTAGCTACCATAGCATACATGAGACTACCAACAACGGACTGATAGGGAATTTTGGTCATAAATTTCTTTTCCTCATTTGATTTGGGGCAATCATCCTTGCTCAATTTCACATATGTGGGTAAAGGTGTACTCAAGGCCTTTCCACCCTGTATATGAAACCGATGAAGTACTTTGGATATGCACTCACTTTGAGACAAGTATATGCATCTTTTACTCCTATCACGAGTAATGCACATGCCAAGAATATGTTTGGCATCCCCCAAATCCTTAATATCAAATGTCTAACTCAACTTCTTTTTGAGAATTGACAAATCATAAGAGGACTTCCCAGCAATCAACATATCATCAACATAATGTATCAAGCATATCAAGCTACCATCTGAGCATCTCTTTGTGTAGAGACAATGATCCTCATTGATTCAAGAATAGCCTTGAGACTTCATAAAAGCATCAAAATTTTGGTACCATTGTCTAGGGGACTGTTTAAGTCCATACAAGCTCTTCTTAAGCTTACAAACTAGACTTTCCTTGCCACGAACTACATAACCCTCTGGTTGTTTCATATAGATCTCATCTATAGGATCTCCATGCAAGAAAGAAGTTTTCACATCCATTTGGACTAGTTATAAGTCCTCCATTGCAGTGAATCCAAGCAACATGCGCAGGGTGGTCATCCTGACCACTGGAGAGAAGATTTCCTCAAAATCAACACCATTTTGTTGTAAAACCCTTTGCAACAAGTCGTGCTTTATACACTAAATCCCAAGTACCATTCTTGTGAATAGAATCCAACTCACTCTTCATTGTACGCTCCCACTTGACATGATCCTCTGTGTACATAGCCTCTTTGTAGCAAGAAGGCTCACCGACATCTGTTAGCATAACAAAATCTAAACTTGGAACATATCTATCAGGTGGATGTGAGGCACGTGTAGAGCGTCTCCATGGTTTGTTAACGGGAACATGTGCAAACTGATCTAATTGGGCATTCTCTTGAACATCCCTATGTGCAACATTTTTATGCATGCTAACTGGAGGACTAGTATCCTCAAACACCACTCTTCTCACTTCAACCTCCTTAATGGGTTGTTTATGCATCTTAGACTCATTGAAAATGAAATCACTACTTCTGATCACTAATCATGTTTCAGGATCCCATAAGCGATATCCAAATTGTCCTTCTCGACCATATCCAAGAAAAATGAATTTCTTTGACTTATGGTCCAACTTTTGTCTAAGATTCTTGGGTATATGAACATATGATTCACACACAAAAACTTGAAGATGATCACAATATGGTGGCTCCCCTGTCCACAACTCTTGTGCCACTTTCAGACCTTTGGCAGTACTAGGTGAAAGGTTAATCACATGAACTGCAATCAATACTGCTTCTGTCCTAAAACCTTGTGAGGGGTTTGCATGATGCAACATAGAGACTCCTCTATCTTGAATAGTTCAATTCATCCTCTTAGCTACACCCTTCTATATTGGGCTTTAAGAAGCTATAAACTCTCTACAAATCCCTCTAGACTCACAGACAAGGCTGAATTCATGTGAGGTATACTCACCCCCGTTATCTGAACGTAAAGCCTTAAGCTTAGTTCCTTTTTTAGTCTCAACTAAAGCAAGCCGTTTTTTGAAAGTAGGGAATACCTCATCCTTCGATTTGATAGGATATACCGAGACTTTTCTAGTAGCATCATCTATGAAAGTGACAAAGTAAAGAGAACCACCTAAGGACCTACTAGGCATAGGACCACACACATCTATATGAACAAGATCCAAAGGTTGAATTAAAGAGTCAATGTACATTCTATGCACATTTCTGGTTTGCTTTCCATATTGAAAATGCTCGCAAAATGAAAAATCGGAGAAAGAGTAAGTAGCCAGAACGAGAAAGATTTTCCGTTCCACTACGAGATATATGGCCCAAACAACCATGCCAAATACAAGCCATAGGCTATTCAGTAACATCTAACAAGTGTTCTGTGGTACAAATAAAGGATACAATGAGCCAACTTTGTTTCCTTTTGCACTAACCATATTGCCCTTTGATATAGGAAAGGATTGAGCATAGAAGACCACCTTGTAACCAAGGTCATCAAGTTGACCAACTGACAATACTACGTGATAACTGAGGTACATGGCATACATTATGCATACTAAATTTTGATCCATCAATGAGCTGCACAACCACATCTCCAATCCCCACAGTGTCACGCTGGTAAGAGTCACCAAGTTTTACGGTACCAAGAGACTTTGCTGCATAATTAGAGAACCATTCTCTTTGTGGCATCACATGGAAAGAAGCACCAAAATCTAGCAGCCATGTGTGGGAAAGAGAATCAGCCATAAGAGCCTCAATTGGCACAATACTATCAAGTGTCAACACATGAGCATCATCAGAAGTAGCATTAATTTCTTCAATCTTCACAGTCAAAGTAGATGGTGCAGGTAACTCTTTAACATGCCCATCAACATTCTGTCCTTTACCTTTAGCATTCTTTAATGCATAACATTCTTTCTTCATATGTCCTTTCTTATGAAAATAATGGCATTCCATATCCCTCTTCCTTGATTTACTTCTACTCTTATTCCATTGAACATTCTTTTCCTTGTTCTTGCTCCTACCACGTTGCTGATTCTTTCCTTAGTAAGAATCACGAACATTATATGCATCTCCACTCTGAGTGACAACCATAGATTTTCTATGAATCTCCTCACTCAAGAGTGCTCCACATATGTCATCATAGATGAGTTTACCACCTAGTGCATTGCTAATAGCTGTGAAAAATGTATCCCATGATTATGGCACGGTGCATAATAGCAATACTGCTTTCATTTCATTATCTATCTCCATTTTTTGAGCTTGTAAACTGGGAGAATACAACATCAAACTCATTTAGATGAGCAAAAACACTGTCTATTTCCTTCATGAGAAGGTCATATAATTTTCTCATTAGATACACATTATTTGATGCCGTCTCTTTTTCATATGTATTGCATAACTTCTTACAAAGCTCCTCTGCACTTTCACAGTCTAATACTGTAAAGTAAACATTATATGCCAGGTGCAAGTGAATGGTAGACCTGGCCATTTCATCTAACTCATCCCAATCATCTTCATCCATGTCAGCAAGCTTCATTGAAATTCCATTTACTAGCTTCCATTGCCTGCTTTGAATCAGCATATCTTTAATATGATTCTTCCATAGAGAAAAGTTTGTCCCATCGAATTTTCGGATCTCAAAATGGTCTTTGCCCTACAAGCTATAGCTCCTCCTCGGAACACTGGCACTAGACCCTGATCCACCAGATGTGCCGGAGACCTCTAATGCCATGATGGTAGAGAACTAGATAGAATGATAATGGAGCTAGAAGATTCCAAACACCAATGAATGAGTGTATCAAGGAGTAAATTGACCATTGTATAGTTGGCTAAAACCAAAAATCTGGAAAACATTTGCCAGAGTATCCTTTGCAAAATGAGCATATGACTAGTGTCAAAATATCATAAAACTGCAAGTACTGACATGTTATCCTCCATAGTGAATCACTGACTCCACTGCATCTAATCAATTACCCAACAGAGCCAACTAGGCTTATCGAGCACCTATGAACAACTATCATACATTGCTTATGGCGAGGCTGGGTAAGTCTTCCAACTGCATCACCGAAGAGACCCCGACATTTGGGTGTCTCCCAGTTAAGAAAACCTCACCATGACCCTCTTTATCAAATGTACAAGGCTTTATGCAAAAAACGTAACCGCTATATCAATGACCACATGGATGTACATGAGCGGTATCCACAGAAGCGTACATGGTGTGTATGTGCTCAATATATGCAGTAAAATGATGCTAAAAGGCTAAATGCAAAGCCCAAAAACTAGCCAACAGCACCTGCTAGTGTCTGTCAACTCTGACGTCTCAAGCCAAAAAAAAAACTTTCAAGCCAAAAAAACCTGCATAAATTTGCAGTAGCTACTCCCACCAAAACTGAAAACCTTTAGAGAAACCTATATTTTTATGAGAGTGGCTGAAAACAAAGCCCCAAAGGTTGATATTGATTGTCGAAGAAGTACAAAAAACACTCTACTTGATGTTCTTGAACCTATGTGAAGAGAACTATGTGTGAACGTACTCCAAAATGGCTCCAAAGCCACCCCAAAAATGCTTCAAAAATAGGCTTTCAAAGCAAAGAATGAAGCTTTGAGGGACCAAAACATGTTCAAGTTAATGTTAACCTTAGTATTTCCCCTTCTTCAGACACCACAAGAGTGTATCTTAGTGGCAAGAGATTGCTAGGGTTAAGCGAGCTCCGAGGGGAACAATATTGGGATGGGTGACCTCTCGGGAAGTACTGGGAACCTCTATCTTCCTTGATTGTTGAGGTCCTCCCTCGCACGCAACCAACGATGCCAATGGTGACTTCCGTGTCTTGGATGACAAGGTATGTCAAGGTCTATGCATTGGTCATCGCCTTAGTCATAAGCCGTGGAGAAAGTCGAGGGGGGGTGCTTGCTTCGCTCGTACAAAAGGAACAAAGCTTTTGCATTGAATTGCTCTGATACCAGTGATGGGATTTGATGGCAGTGCACCATGGTGCGTTCTCCTTATGGACAGCTCCACGATGATATCCTCAGAGTAGAAAACGAAGCTCCTAAGGCTGCACACAGTACTCCGCACTGAGACTGCAGAATACGCAAAAAACACAGTACACAAGGAGCACGAAGACAGACTTCTTAGGTCTTACAAATGCGATTGAGCTTACAGTCTCTGATTGACTAGGCCACTATATATTTTATTGAAGAACATATACAAAGAAGTGTCTGGTGGCCATTTGGCCTTTCACATGGACACTAACTGTAACATTTCTTGCTCAAACAAGATATGCATGAGCTACCAAGCATGAAGCAAAAATTGCTAGTGGACACATGAGTGTCATAGCAACCAGCCTAGTCAGAGCCAGAAAAAGCATGTAAATTTGGTGGTAGTGATCCCCCCTTGGGATAAAACAATCCAAGTAGTCGGGTACCACTCAAGTAGCAAAAGATGTGTTTAACCGCATGCCAATGCTTCACACTTGGGCAATGCATAAACCTACTCATCTATGAGATAGCAAGCTGAATATCTCGCCGAGTAATGCATAAGTAAATCAAGCATCCAACAGCCTGCTGATAAAGAAAAACATCAAATGCATTTTGAGCATCATGAAGACTAAATTGTAAACCTGTCTCCATAGGAGTGGCAATAGGTTTGTAGTCCTCAAGGCCAAAATGCTGCAATAATGTGCCAATATATTTTGTTTGACTTAAAGTTATTCCACCAAAACTTGCATAAATTGAATGCCCAAATAATGATGCAAATGCCCCAAATCTGATATCTCAAATGAGGCATGTAGATCAGCCTTAAAATCAGCAATATACTTCTCATGAGGACTAGTGAGCAGCATGTCATCAACATAGACAACAATTATCAGAAGCACATCATTTGCATGCTTAATGTATAAGGTGATCTCAGTTGGACTGTTCTCAAAAACCGTGTGCAATCAGATAGGCATGTATTTTTCATACCAAGCATGTGGTGCTTGCATCAAACCATATAATGCCTTTTTCAACCTCCACACTTGGTTTTCATGCCCTTTCTTCACAATGGCCTTCTTGCCAAGAGGCAAGTCATGTAAAGTCTAGGTACCATTTTTCATAATAGCATCATATTTTGATTGCATAACAACCATCCAATATTTAGAATTTTGTGCTTCATCAAACAAAATAGGCTCATTCTCTTCATAGAGACTAGAGACAGCCATAACATAGCAATTTGATGCAAAAGAAGCACTATGAGAGCCTCAATGAGTACGATATGATAGAGATTCATCTAACTTGCTATCACACAAAGTTTGCACTAGCCATTTCGACATAGTTTTTGCCTCCTCAATATCTGCTCTCTCATCAAGTGCATCATGTAAATTTGCATCAGAAATGGAATGATCTGCATCATCACATGAAACATGTAAAGGTTGAGAAATTGTGTCATTTTATGTCTCCTTAGTACATGAAAATAATGGCTGAATAGCATCTTCCACGAAAACATCACAACTAACCAGAATGTGTTTAGTCTTTGGATGATACGGACGATAGCATTTTCTTTCAGAACTATACCCAATAAAAATACATTTCACTACTTTATCATCCAATTTCCTATGTTGTTATTCAGGCACTAATGCATATGCTAGACAAACAAAAACATGCAGGTGAGAAACAAATGGCTTATAACCATCCAAATCCTCATATGGAGTGATATATTGCAATGCTTTAGTGGGACATATGTTAAGTACATATGTTGCACACATAACAGTCTCAAGCCACAATTATGTAGTAAAGCCTGTCTCTTGAACATACACCTCACCATCTCCATGAGTGACTTGTTCTTCCTTTCAGCAACTCCATTCTATTGAGGTGTATATGACAATGTACACTGATTTTTTATCCCACGTTCAACCAGAAATGCATTAAAGTTAGAATCCATATATTCCACCCCTCGATTAGAATGGAGAGTGCCCATTTTAAATGCTGATAGATTTTCAACCAAACTAGGAACTGTTTGAAGCACATAAACACTTCGGAGTTTGGTTTCAATGGATATACCCATGTTTGCCTGGAAAAATCGGCAATGGAAGTCACAAAGTAAAGATAGTCTCCAAAAGAGGGTGTCTACATAGGGCCATAGACATCACTATGCACAAGCTTCACATCATGTTTATCATCAACAAATTTCACAACCAAGCCAATCTTGGTTAAAGATGAAACTCGTAACAGATTCTTCTTGATCCTTGGCACAAATAAAGCATCCAACAATGTAAAAGAACTACCATCAACAGTAATCAAAATGATCTTACAGACTCCCACGATAGGATAAGAGGAGCTGTTGGTGCATGTGACAATATTCTGGAGTGTTGTTGAACAAGATGCAAGTTATAGTTTTGCAAAGTGACTAGGTTTTTCTATGGACCCCACTTTACAAGCTCGAAACGGAGATCATGATGGCTCCAAAATAGAAATCTAACAAAAACATGTGACCCTAAACGGATAACTTCTGATTATAATTTGATGCCTTCTACCTTCATGCCAATTTTCATAGCAATCTGAGGTCGTTTGTGAATCGCGCTTTCTACATGCCTTCCCACATACTCTTCATCATTGGCCTTCTCCACGAGCTCTTTGCATCCACACTAGCTCTAATACCATGTCACGAGGAAGGATATAAGGAAGAGAGCTCACACACACACTCTCATAATCAAAGACGAGCACACACACAAATTGAGGCAAGGAAGAATGATCTTCTTCTATTACATAAAAGGAATGTACAAGAATGACCTAAAAACAACAATAGAACAAGTGCAATATATAAAGAATAGTACATAAGGAAAATTCTAATGTTTGCGAATGAGTGAGCTGGCAAGAAACAAATGTGCCATCACTTTCGGTAGATAAATCTAGTAAAGCTCAATGAAGTATCCCTGACATATAACGACATGACCACTATACATGTCAGAGAGATGAAAAAGTGATACATATCATCCTAGATGATCACATGTTGAGCTTGATATCTCAACATGTATGTTGTTCATCCAACTTTTATTTTGCATTTGTATTTTCATTCATCAAAGATACCTTATTTCTACTTAGTTAGTCCACTTATCATGTAGACTCTATTTTGTTGGTGCATAAAGCAAGCCTAAGTGCTTGACTAATGCACATAGGATTCCTCTTGACACATGAGGCATAAATGTACACTCATTGTAGCATATGATTAAGGAGTTTCAACGGTTAATTATCTACTTTATCTTGTTCAAAGGTAAATGAGATAATATGAGAGAATCTCATGAAATTATGGGAGCCAAATGCCATGATTCCATTTGAATTCAAATTTCAAAATTGCTCCCTAAAAGTTTGGATCACTTTTAGGTGGAACCTTTAACATTCATCAATCAAAAAGTGTATATATACACTATACACTTTAGTCGTAGATATGAGAGCTTATATAAGCTGATCATCACACTCATTTTGAGTGATCTATGTCTTACCTCAAAGGTAGAGAAGTCCCCGAGTCTATCATTGTATCATATGTCAATTAGCAATACAGTTAGACTTCATTCTCATTGTTACATGTATCTCTGTTCATTATCACAATATAATGAGTAAAGTCTATCAAATTCTCTAAGTCATTTCTCTATGTGTATCTACCCATTATCTAATCTATCAATTGGAGTAAAAATCAAGGACCTTCCTAAGAATTCTTGTAAAGTTTCATCGTCATTGAACCCATAAAACTTGAGTTATCAGTCAATCAATGTGATTGTGTCTGTGTATTATCTTCTTTGTAAAAAAGTTTGGATTACCCCCTTGACTTCTTATCCACATTGCTCTATGTATAATCCTCGTAAATTCACTAGATAAACTGGTATAGCTCACTCAACACGATGTAAATGTGTGCAAAAGGTCTCGAGTCGATTGCTACCAGCTTTTTAGCTCTAAGTAAAATACTAAGTGCCTTCATATTCTTCTTGAAAAGTAGGGATTACCCCTTGATTTCTTATGCACATTGCTCTGAGTATAGTCCTCCTAAATTCATGAAATAACTTGTTATATCTCACTCAACACTTCATTGAAATGTGTAAAAAATGTATTGGGTCAATTGCTACCAGGTTGTGAGCTCCAATCATAACATTATGTGCCTTCTTCCATAAATAGAAGGCTTTCTCAAAGTGCTTTGTATGCACGTTATCTGTATTGACATTGTATTTTGAGAATGATGTTCCATGGTATGATGGTGGTCTAAATGCATAAATTTGAAGCTTAGGGACTCCATTAAAGTGCTCTGGAGTTATCTAGGCTAGTCTAGAGCAAGATTTTACCAAGACCCTCTCATCGTTGTACAATATCCATCACTCATATATTTTAGCTAGTCAATTAATTTGGATGCTTATGGAGGTAGTGATTCAGATTTCTCCACGGATTCTCTTTCACTTAGTATTTTAGCAAATTCACCTTACACGATGATGGCAAGTAGTGATTCAGATAGATCCATTAGTTCTCTTTCACTTAGTTCTTTAGTGATTATTCAGATGATGGCCAATGGATGCTCCTTTGGGAGATCTACAAAAATAACAGAAGAAAACTAACGGTGCGGAAATGACGGAATTCGAGTGTGCTAAATGCCTCAAGCCTTATATGTTTAAGTATATGCATAAATCTAAATGTATGTATGATATTGCAATGTTTCCAAAACACAAAAAAGATAATGCATCTGAAAATGAAGGTAAACACATTATCACATGGAAGTATATATAAAATAAAAAGATCTCAAATGCAAGCATGAGAGATTAGGCCTTGGCTTTTGGTGCAAATGTACAATCCTACACATTTGGCTTAGCATGGAATACATTGTGTGGAAGCACTTGATGAGTCATGTGAACTATAGCTTATAACTACTTGATCATTTACCATTGTAAATCATTAAATCCTTGGAGAATCTTGTAAAAGCTTATAAATCATGGATTTAGGAGGAATATTAGCTAAGAATTCAAGATGAGGGAATGTTTTCTAAATCAGAGGAGTTACTTTTTTATTGGAGCCAATTTTGAATTCAAAATTCAAACTTAGAAGAAATACATATAAAAAGGTCTTGTAAAACTCACTAGGTAGTGCCTCATTTTTTGAGCTCTCTCCTTGATCATTTGTAGAACTATTACTAAGTGAGTATGATTTTGACATTAAGTATCTGGCTGGTAAGGAAAATAAGGTTCCTGATGCATTAAGTGAGGGACCTTTGTGTAATAAATTCTGATTTTCTCAATCAAACTCAAGAAGAGATAAAATAGGATCCTTTTTATGCACCTATTTTGAATGCTTTCAATGCGAACAGGGGATTGATGTATGAGGAAAAATTTCATTTGCAGAATGGAACACTGTATTGTAACAATCGGCTATGCATATCTTCTGAATCTCCATTAAAAGTTAAAATACTGCATGATTGTCATGATGCACCTTTTTTTGCACATCCAGGTTATTCAAGGACCTATGTTAAAACAAAGTATTCTTACTTTTGGCCATGTATGAAGCGGGATATTAGAAAATATGTAAGTGATGCCAACAGGTGAAATCTGAGTTTAAGAGGATGCCTGGAATGCTTCAACCTTTGGATGTTCCAAATCAGAAGTGGGACTCTATTTCTATGGACTTTATCACTAAGCTACCTATGACCACAAGTAAGCATGACACCATATTTGTTGTAGTCGATCGGCTTAGCAAGATGGCACACTTCTTTCCTATGAGAAAGATTGATACTGCATTGAATGTTGGAAGAATCTTTGTAAAAGAAATATTTCGATTGCATGGAATGCCTAAAAGCATAATTTCTGATAGAGATTCTAGATTTACGTCAAAATTCTGGAGAGCAAAATTTGAATCGATTAGAACTCAACTTCATATGAGTACAACTTTCCATCCACAAAGTGGTCGGGAAATCGAGAGGGTTAACAGGGTAGTTGAAGATATGTTGCATACGTATGTGAATGAAAAGCAGGATAATTGGAGTGAATATTTACACTTTGTTGCAGAGTTTGCATACAATAGTGCATGGCATGCATCTATAAAAATGACTCCGTTTGAAGCTATGTATGGTTATAAATGTTTGACTCCACCTTCGTTTTTGGGTTTTCCAAATAAAGTAGAAGTATCCAAAGAAATGCTTGATAAGATGGATGAAGAACTTGGAAAAATTAAGAAACACATAAAAGAAGCTCAGAAAAGACAAAAGAAATTCTATGATTTAAAGAGAAGACCACTTGAATTTCAAGTTGATGATATGGTATTTCTTAAAGTTAATCCTCACCGATCTAACTTGTTGCTAGGGAAGGATCACATACTTTCTCCTCGATATGCAAGTCCTTTTAAAGTTTTGAAAAAGATTGGATCTCTTGCTTATTTGCTGGAATTACCTAAACATTTAAATGTGCATCCTGTATTTCATGTTAGCTTACTTAAAAGATATGTATCTAATGTTGCTCATTGTGTTGACCTAAGTACCAACTTAGGGACTTGCAGAGAAAGAGACTATACCTCAATCCCCTCTCAAGTGCATATAGTGGGGATACACGCTTTTAATTATCAATCCAAAGAGTGTACAAAATAGCCGAGTGTATGAGGACATGCAATCATGTGATGATCAATGCAAATGAACTACTCAAAGAGTGTAAACAAGGCAAAGACTTATCCAAACAAGGTTCAACTGTTGGTCATGGCGTCACGATACTTGGTGCAACAGCCGTCAGTATTTTGGACTTTTCTCCCAGCTCCGAGCTCCAAATATAGCAAATAGCATATGCGTTTCAAAGTTCTCAAGAAGAAGCATCCAATGGCAGTGGTTTCACTCAATTCTGACACTCCTACTTCAAGTTATGAGCAAAATACTGAGTCGCAGGAAATCTTTCCTACACTTCAGCACTTCCTACACTTCGCACACACCTTACCTACAGCAAATAAACACTTTCATGGATAAACAACACTCACAAGCACTCTTTCCAAGTAATACACATGCATACAAGCTCACAGAGAAGAAGATATGGAGTGAAGAAGACACAAATTCGAATTTCTGTGCTCTCTATTCTCACAATGGCAAAAAGTCCTTTACAAACAGTCACATTTGACTTATATACTTGTGCCCTAAAAGTGGTCCTTTCACACAAGAGACCGGCACTTTATTTACTAAAAGACTAATTTCCTACTATTTTACATGGTTAAATCTCTAATCTTCTGTAAAGATGCATCTAGAGGACTCCTCTAGTGCATTTACAACGGAAAAGATATTACAAGAATGGTTATGATACAAAAATATGATGTCCAAATCGAAAAAATTTTGGGGCCCGTCTTTTTCTTTGCTTTGTGCTCTCTTTAGCTCTGCAACACTCTCCCCCTCTTCGTCTCTGTTGTCCCTTGACAGGCTTTGCCTCTTGTCCTCGGTTTGTTGTCTGCACGCATCCAGTGGTTGAAGAAGCAATAAGGACTGTTAGACAATTGGGTATCTTATCCGAGGTTTGTCCTTTGCTTCTGGTTTTGGCTTACTTAAGAGTTCTGAATACACGCACCCAGTGGTCGAAGAAGCAATAAGGACCATTAGAGAATTTGTTATTTTCTCCGATCTATGTCCTTTGCTTCTGTTTTGCCCCTTGGTATTCCGTATATCACATATCTGGGTTGCTGTATTCAGTTGGGTTGCCACGCACGCCACCAGTGACCTATATCTTGCTTGTTGTTCTCTGATTTGTCCTGGTTGCAAACATGTGACCCCGTTGTATTGCTTTGAGCATGTTTACTTTCTTCCACCGTGCAGGACCTGGATGATTCGCATTGTTGCCTGAAGCGTGCCCCTACGGGGCTTCCTGCAGAGATATGTCTTCAGATATTTCTTTTTAGTGAAGCTGCTTCTTTCGTTGTCTTCTTCTTTTCTTTCTTTTACTTGATTCTCCCTCAACACTGCCCCCCTCTTGGACTCTGTCGTCCCCGACAGGCTTTGATAAGCGACGGGCATATGTTTTATATACTTTTTGCTCTGTATCATTTAGCAGATTGGCTTCACGTATCATGAGTTGTTTCCATTGTTCTACCTTCACACCGTCATTGGGTGGCTGTCTGTGATCTGCGAAGAAGCTAAGTTCATATGCCACTAATCTGGCATTTAAATTTGACGACATCTTCAAAAAAATTTCTGAATGAATCTCAAAAAATCCTGTAAAGAATGCTTCTTCAAAAGTTTGCATATATACACTTGGCAAGAACATTAATCTGGAATAATACACCATTATTGTGGGGCGGCTAGGCATAATTGATAGATCAAAAATGAGGATTTCTGTGCCCTGGTTACTGCCGATGAAATTCAAAAAAGTGTAGGCCGCATGCTTGAAGACTTTTAAAACTGTAAGTATCATGCTAAGTATTTTATTGGTCATTTTGACGGTTAGGTAAGGGACCGTCGTATAATTTTGCAGCCAAAATTCGATGGTTTTAATCATATATTCTTCTGTTGGCAAGTAGTTATGTGGCGGGCTCGAAAGCATAGGATAATTCAGCCACTGTTTATTTAGAGTGCAATTCTTTTGCATATCCAAAAATTCTCTGGTATCCCTTCTGCGTGGTATAGGACAAAATGAAGGGTTTACCTGTAATAAATAAGGTGCTGCTTGCCAATGTACCCGTAGTGTGGGATGTTTCTCCAAAAATTTTCTCCTCCAAATTGGTTGTGCAGCTTCGAACTCTTCTTGGCTGTATGTGAATGTGTCTTGTGTAAAATTGAGCTGCTCATCGGGACTCTTCTTTGTGGTCTTCTTTATGTATCGTCTCGTTTTCTCTTTCAATAATCCGTATGGAATATTGAAAGGCTTCATTATCTTGTCTAGGTCTTTACCTTTGATTTTGGCCTCTTTCATTACCTTGATGACTTCATTTTCAAAATTCTCCGTCAATCGGTGTTGGTGCATTTTGCCCAAGCCTACATGCTTGATATGCTTGATATTATCCTCATTTGTAAGTCACATGAGTAGTCATGTGAACACCTCTTGTAAAAGAGTACATTTTATCTCTTGTAAATGGAAAAAGAAAAAAGTAAAAGGATGGCTTACCTCATCCATGATGTAAAAGCAAATTCGTGGCTCCAACTACCAAAATCATGAATTTTTGAGCTGAGGGAATCTCTCCTAACTTTGGGGATCACTTTTAGGTGGAGCCATTCGAATTCGAATTCAAAACTCCCTCCAAGAATTGCTATAAAAGGAGCAAGAAGGAAGAGGCGATTAGCAAGCCTTGTACGTGACCACTTGATGTCATTTTGTAGAGATTGAAGAGCTTACTCCATAGCTCTATCATTCTACTCCCATTGTGCAAAGATTCATTGCCAATGTGGTTGTAATCATATGTGAATCTATACATTTATTATCATCTACCTCTCTGTTTTGTTCTCTGCTATACTCACTCAGAGCAGTAACTTCAGAAGGTCCTATCTCGAGTTTTACTGAACCTTTTTCAGTGTTTTAAAGTGCGTTGGATAGCTCTCACTGTCTAGTTTCTACCTATAAATTTTCAAGGTCATTGGATTTATAGTTTTGGAGATATCTGCATTTTACTGCTTACTGGTCTATCTCTGCAGAGCCCCGAGAATTGTGGGAATGTTCCAGAACTTGATGAAACTTGTTCTCAGTGCTCAGTCCATCATTTGAAGTGTTTTAACTTGGAATAGGAAGCTTGCTAAGTCTATTTGCTATGCCCAAAAGGAATTTTTCTAATTCCTTCCAGGTTGAGAGCACTGTTCATTTTTTCCAGCAGGTGTATGTCCAAAAATAGCAAGTTTTGGGAGCTAGTCATTTCGCAACTAGCCTGTCTTGACTTAAACTTTTGGGATACATGTTCCAAAGTACTTGGCTGATATTTTGGTGGATTTAGGAAGCTCAAAGGGTCTACTAATCAACTCTGAAGTCTCAGTTGGCTGGTGTGAAGCTGGTTGTAGCGGCACCTACTCATCTTTGGATTGCATCCACCATCTCTCTTCACAGTGGTATCAGAGCATAGTCAAGCAACATGGGAGATGGATTTCCATCAACAATTGACAAATTGGATCGAAACAACTACCCGGCATGGTCTCTAAGGATGGAGGCTTACCTTCAAGGGAGGAATCTATATGGATTCATATCCGGAGATGAAGCAATGCCAACCATGAGGAACAAAGGGCAACCATCACATGAAGAAGTGGAAGGACTTTCGAATTGGTGTTCGAAGGATGCACTTGCAAGGTCCTATATTCTAAACTCAATCTCTGATTTTCTTTTACCTCATGTCAAGGGATGCAAGACATCAAGAGAAACCTGGAATGCACTTGCTTCTTTCTTCTCTTCCAACACTCGAGCAAGGAAGAACCAATTGTGGATGGAGTTCACAACAATGAAGAAAAGCCCGAAGCAAAATGTGACTGATTATGTCACAAAGATGAAGGAGATTTCCGACCAACTTGGAAGCATTGGAGAGGTAATTGAAGAGGAGCAAATCATAAGACAAATCATGAATGGAATCAAAGCAGACGACAAGTGGGAGTCATTCACAACAGCCATGGATTTATACATGGATATGCATGTACCCGACCTCAACACACTCATGGGCCAACTCTTCACTCATGAAGCAAAGATTAGCAAAGGTGGTGAGTCCTCAAGAGGTAATCAAACTTCTGCCTTATATTCTGATAAAGCTAAGGTCAAGGACAAGTCAAAGAATAGAAAGAATGAAGATGAAGGAAGCTCTTTCCAAGCAAACTTTGCAGGTAGAGGACGAGCTAGAGGAAGAGGCAGAAGTGGAAAGCAAGGCAGGGGGAGATTCCAATCATCTCAACCTTGCAACATATGTGGCTTATCTAACCATACTACTGAAGAATGTTTCAGGAATCCAAGGAACTCAAGAGGAAGAGGATTCAATAGAGGTGGCTATGGATCAAATAGAGGTAGGTACAATGGAGGCTACAACAACAACAACTACTACAACAACAATTACAACAACAACAACAACTATCAAAGTGGCCATAGAGGAAGAAGAGATTACAATAACTATGCAGAGGACCAAAGTCAAGAAGATTCATTATTGATTATGAATCTATCAACAAAGAAGGGTAAGGATGATGATCACATATTTTACATTGATTCGGGATGCTCGAACCATGTAGCAGGAAATGTGGCTTTACTTTCTGATTTGGAAGATCCTCATAACAAGCATGAAGTGGAGACAGGAGATGACACAAAGCACTCAGTGGAGAAGATAGGTAATGTGAAGACATCAGATGGGAATATGAACCTCTTAAGCAAAGTCTTGTATGTCCCTACAATTACCAAAAATTTAATAAGTGTTGGACAGATTGTTGAAAAAGGATTGCAGGTTAGATTCAATCGATTTGGAGCATATGTTGAAGACCCAAGGCAAGGCTTTCGAAGGATTGCCAAAGGAGAAAAGACAGGAAGGCTTTTCACTTTTGAAGTGGAAGATACAAAGAACATAGCTTTGTTTAGCTATGGATCTCAAACTCTAACAGAGTTGGAGATATGGCACAAAAGGCTTGCTCACATTGGTGAGAGGACACTCAAACAGATTTGCAGGGACCAAAGTGTACTTGGTTTGCCTAATATCACAAGGCAACACATGATTTATAAGTGTGAAGCTTGTCAACTCGGCAAGGCTCATAGACAACCTTTCAATAAGAAAGGATATATGTATCAAAATCCTTTGGATCTAGTGCACACGGATGTGTGGGGTCCAAGTAAGGAGCCATCTATATCAGGCTCAAGATATTATGTGTCTTTCATAGATGATTGTAGCAGGTGGACCATTCTGTTTTCATGAAGCACAAGGATGAAGTGTTTAATTGCTTTAAGAAGTATATTGCTCTTGTTGAAAACCAAACAGGTAGGACTTTGAAAAGACTCAGATCAGATGGTGGAGGAGAATACTTCTCTTCTGAATTTGATGCCTTCTTGCATGAAAGAGGCATTAAAAGGGAAGTCACTACAAGGTATACACCTGAACTCAATGGTGTAGCAGAGAGGAGGAATAGAGCTATCGTCGAAGCTGCAAGGTCCATGCTCAACGAAAAGGGATTGCCGAACTACCTATGGGCAGAGGCTGTGTCGACAGCCACATATCTCATAAATAGACTTCCATCTAAGTCACTAGATGGAACCACTCCATATGAAGTGTGGAATGGAAGAAGACCTAGTCTAGAGCATTGTAAAATCTTTGGATGCTTAGCCTATGCTCACATTCCTTCTCAAGTAAGAGGGAAATTGGATCCCAAGGCAGAGAAGTGTGTATTCATTGGTTATGATCAAAACCAAAAAGGATATAGATTGTACAATCCAACCAATAAAGGATTTTCTGTGAGTAGAGATGTAATTTTTGATGAAAACAAATCATGGTTTGATGATGACAGGAAAGTGAAGCTGCCATATGACTTGGATGAAGATTTTCCATCACTTCAACCAAAGGAGCCAAAGCAGATTGAAGAAAGTGATTCGGAGATTGACCTAGAAGACTTGGAAAGACTAAAGCTATGGAAGAACAAAGGTAAAGCAAAGATGCAGGATGCTACATATGGACCCGAGAGCTCACATCAACCACTTAGAAGGTCTTCGAGGGAGAAGAAGAAACCAGAGAGGTTTGGTTATGATACTTCTTTGGTCACCAAGCACTCAATCTACATTGCAAAGGATTCAACCAATGAAGAACCTACCACATTTGAAGAAGCACAAAGCAAGAAAGCTTGGAGAGATGCAATGGATGAAGAAATGGAAGCCTTGAAGGAGAATGACACTTGGGAGCTTGTACCTAACAAGCCATCTATGAAGATAATCGGATCTCGATGGATATACAAAATCAAGAAGAATCCAGATGGAAGTATAAATAGACACAAAGCAAGGTTAGTTGCTAAAGGGTTTGCTCAAACCCATGGTATTGATTATGAGGAGACTTTCTCTCCTGTTGCAAAAATGCCTACAATTAGGGTTCTCATTAGTCTTGCTGCATCTAGAAATTGGAATCTTTATCAACTTGATGTAAAGAATGCTTTCTTGAATGGATGGATTTCTGAGGAAGTGTATATGGCACAACCTCCTGGATATGAGGATGCACATCATCCTAACTATGTATGCAAACTAAAGAAAGCTTTGTATGGATTGAAGCAAGCTCCAAGAGCTTGGAATTTCAGATTGGTTACTTATTTGCAGGACCAAGGATTCAAAGCTAGCAAGGCGGATACCTCTTTGTTCATAAAGAGGAATGGATCTGAAGTGATCTATTTATGTGTGTATGTTGATGATATTATTATCACAGGCAATGATCTTGAAGGAATCAAACAGGTAAAGAGTCAAATGAAGGAGGAGTTCAAAATAAGTGACCTCGGACCACTCACTTATTTTCTTGGATTGGAGTTGATCTACACAGATTCAGGTATATACATCACACAAAGGAAGTATGTCCATGACATGCTCGTCAAGTTCAAGATGGAAAATACAAAGTGTGCAGGTACACCTATGGAGCAAAATCATAAGCTTAGTGCTTATGAAGGAGAGCCAATTGAAGACATCACAAGCTATCAAAGCTTGGTTGGAAGTTTGAACTATGCAACACTCACAAGGGTGGATATATGCTATAGTGTTAGCATATTGAGTCAGTTTATGCATAAGCCGAGAAGACCACATATGGAAGCGGCCAAGCGAGTCCTCAAGTACCTAAAGGGGACCATGAATGAAGGTTTGTTTTATTCATTTACTTCAGATATTGAGCTAAAGGTCTACTCAGATGCAGATTGGGCCGGATCTAAAGATGATAGAAGAAGCACATCAGGGTATATATCATTTGCAGGTTCAAAAATCATTTCTTGGTCATCGAAGAAGCAACCAACCGTGGCATTATCTTCTACTGAAGCTGAATATAGAGGTTTGGCTAATGCAACTCAAGAAATCATGTGGTTAAAATCTTTGTACACAGATCTTGGACTTCATTCTTCAACACCTCACATTTTTGGTGACAACACAAGCTCACTACATCTAGCAGCTAATCCGGTATACCATGCTAGAACCAAGCATATTGAAGTCCACTACCATTATGTAAGGGAGAAGCTAATGAGCAAGGATATTCAACTATCCTACGTCTCTACAGATATGCAATGTGCAGACATGTTGACGAAAGCTCTTGATGGTACGAAATTAAGTAGATTCAAGTTGATGATTGGTTTGCAGGAAATCAAGGACAATTGAAGACTTATTTGGAGGCCAAGCATGTTAGGCTTGAGGGGGAGCTATTGGTGCATTTTGCCCAAGCCTACATGCTTGATATGCTTGATATTATCCTCATTTGTAAGTCACATGAGTAGTCATGTGAACACCTCTTGTAAAAGAGTACATTTTATCTCTTGTAAATGGAAAAAGAAAAAAGTAAAAGGATGGCTTACCTCATCCATGATGTAAAAGCAAATTCGTGGCTCCAACTACCAAAATCATGAATTTTTGAGCTGAGGGAATCTCTCCTAACTTTGGGGATCACTTTTAGGTGGAGCCATTCGAATTCGAATTCAAAACTCCCTCCAAGAATTGCTATAAAAGGAGCAAGAAGGAAGAGGCGATTAGCAAGCCTTGTACGTGACCACTTGATGTCATTTTGTAGAGATTGAAGAGCTTACTCCATAGCTCTATCATTCTACTCCCATTGTGCAAAGATTCATTGCCAATGTGGTTGTAATCATATGTGAATCTATACATTTATTATCATCTACCTCTCTGTTTTGTTCTCTGCTATACTCACTCAGAGCAGTAACTTCAGAAGGTCATATCTCGAGTTTTACTGAACCTTTTTCAGTGTTTTAAAGTGCGTTGGATAGCTCTCACTGTCTAGTTTCTACCTATAAATTTTCAAGGTCATTGGATTTATAGTTTTGGAGATATCTGCATTTTACTGCTTACTGGTCTATCTCTGCAGAGCCCCGAGAATTGTGGGAATGTTCCAGAACTTGATGAAACTTGTTCTCAGTGCTCAGTCCATCATTTGAAGTGTTTTAACTTGGAATAGGAAGCTTGCTAAGTCTATTTGCTATGCCCAAAAGGAATTTTTCTAATTCCTTCCAGGTTGAGAGCACTGTTCATTTTTTCCAGCAGGTGTATGTCCAAAAATAGCAAGTTTTGGGAGCTAGTCATTTCGCAACTAGCCTGTCTTGACTTAAACTTTTGGGATACATGTTCCAAAGTACTTGGCTGATATTTTGGTGGATTTAGGAAGCTCAAAGGGTCTACTAATCAACTCTGAAGTCTCAGTTGGCTGGTGTGAAGCTGGTTGTAGCGGCACCTACTCATCTTTGGATTGCATCCACCATCTCTCTTCACAATCGGGACACCACTAGTGCCCGTTCCTTCTGACTTATTTCTACAGTGTATGGCATCGGATGATCATCATGTATATCCGCCATCTGCTCATGTATTGGAGAATTATAGATCGGGTGAGATGGAGGGCGTACCTCTACCTCGTCAGTAGGATTTTCCTTAGCTGGCACTACTGGTGTCCCGATCGGTGCTTTCTCTTTTATTTGAGTCTTTAATTGTGCTATGCATTCATCTTTATCTTTTACTTCTTGCATGGCTGCCCTGAGTGCTTCTTTTGCTGCAAGTAACTCATTTCCGATTTCAGCCACATTATCGATGTTTTCACTGTAGCTTGTTGCAAGTTTTCCATGTGCTGTATTTAACTGCTTTTTTAATTCATTGATCTCTTGACTGTACTTCTGTTCGGACTCTTCTCTTAGTGTGCGCTCTTGTCTTAGCAAATCTGCATATTGTGCGATCTGATCTCTTAATTCTTTTTCTTTCATTTCTGAGGATTCCTGTTGCTCGATCGGTTGATCATATAATAATGATTTCATTAGTTCCTTATTCCTGCTTCGTAACGTGTCATTCTCTTCCATGTATAATTTGAGCTGTGTCTCAAGCAGAGTACTTCTAGTTCTCATTCTCTCTTTGTTCGCCTCGCTTGCATCATATAATCTCTGTAAATTTGCGAGCTGTGCTTGGAGTTGGTGATGTTGAGTGATTAATGATTCATATTGAGTTTTTGTTTCGAGCAACTCATTGCTTTTGATCGTTAGCGCCTTTTGTGCCTCGATGAGCTGTGATGATAATTGTTCGCTCATTATCTGGAATTGATTCTTTTCTCGCATTGCTCTATCATAGTCTGCATCTATGTCCATCATTTGCTGTTGTGTATCCATGGCTGTCTGAATCATTTGTTTTACTACAGGTTTCAACTGAGCAACATCCACATTTAGCCATGTTTTTGGTACACTCGGTTCTTCTCCGGTTGTGACATCTTTGCCCTGTGTCACATGTAATGTAGTGTCATGGGGCTGCCTAATCTGAAGCTGGATCCTCTGCTCAGCCACCATGTTTTCTTGATTTCCTTGAGGTGTATCATCTGGCACCTCGATCATAATTTGTTCTTGGTTTTGTAGCTCCTCCGCTTCCTTACTCACTGGAGTTTGTTCTTCCTCTTTAATAGGTTGTTTTGCATCTGTAACATTGGTTGGAGCTTCCTTGATGCTTATCTTTGTAGTATTATTTAGTTGAAGGACATGCTCATGTTCAATAGATTCTTCTACTCTCTTTTCCGGCGTCACTTCCATTTGATTAATTTCATTCCATTCTTCTTCTTGAGTTTCTGTTCTTATATCAGTATCCAGAGTGTCTTTTTCAGGACTGGATTCCGTATTGGTACTAGAATCCTCTATGCCCAGCTCTTTGTATCTTCCAGCTTGTTTAGGAATCTTCTCTGTACTCCGTTGTTGTTTCTCTTGACTTGCTTGTCTATAATGATGACCTTGAATATTCAAGTTTACCTGCCCTTGCATATACTGATGTGTCTCTGAGAGGGCAGCGGAAAGATCTCTCCTAGTAATAGGCATTTGAGCCGTCGTGATCTTCGGTAATAAATGTGTTCGCTTTGATTGCGGTGTAGCTTGGGCTTCCTCCTCCCGTAGACGCTTTGTACCCTGTAGCTCAATGATGAGTAGCACCTCCTTTAATGTCAATCCGGGAAGACGTGAGGATGGTATGAAGACCTCGAGCAAGTGGCGGCACAAGTGCGTGAGTGAGAAGCACACAAGCATGCACACACATACACACACGCGCGCACACAAGGCAAGACAAAGAGTGAGAATCAATGGAGCTTTTAGATTACTTT
Source organism: Ceratopteris richardii (assembly GCA_020310875.1). Taxonomy (NCBI): domain Eukaryota; kingdom Viridiplantae; phylum Streptophyta; class Polypodiopsida; order Polypodiales; family Pteridaceae; genus Ceratopteris; species Ceratopteris richardii. The sequence continues at coordinate 104,682,062 of CM035425.1, read as the reverse complement.
CAAAATGCTCTTACAAGTTCGTTTCAATTACAATCTAACCTCAAAAATGAGCTCTCTAGCTCTTTTTATAGTTTTTGACTAGCTTTTGGCCCTGTCCAGACCTAGTGTCCGGCCTAGTTAAAAATTAGGTTCCAGGGCCAATTTGAGGGCTCAAACGGAGTCTAAAAAATACGAAAATTGATATGTAGGTACTTCTAAGGCTCCTCAAGCTCAAGGACTCCTTGGCTTGCACAAAATGGAGCTACAAAAATATGAAATGGTATTTACAATGATTGTTAGTGATAAGAATCACTGTTAAAAGATGTAGATTGGAAAAATTGAAGGGCCTATCTGCCAGATTTGCGTCGACTGCTTTGTCTACTTACTCCTTCACCTTGTTCTGACTCTCTCCGTTGGCTTCCTTGTCTCGTCAATCCTTGGGTTCCCTGGCTTCCTTGTCTAGTCAGTCCTTGGGTGCCCATACTGCTCTCAACACCCCCCCCTCTCTCGCGTCTGTCGTCCCTGACAGACCCTTGTTGCTGGGGGTGTTGGATGTAATATTCCACAACCTGAGTGGCAAGCTGATGTTCTTGTAAGCGTAGTCCTCTGGCCAAATCTGTCATCATACGATCCCAATCGATTGGTCCTGGAACATCCGGATGTGGCAGACGTAACTGATCTGCATGGATCGCTTGTTCTACTGCGAATAGATGTAGCAAATGTGTGGGTCTGGGAATGAAAATTTCGGAATTGTATTCCCAGAAGCCCGTAGAGAACATTTCCTCAAATGTTTGCTTGAAGCATGCGGGCAAGTACTTGATTCGTGCATGCCAAGCAAAGATAACAGTGACCGAGGGGGTTTGGCTCATGTCGTAGACTAAATCCTTGTTGCCTTGAGCGAATCCAGGAGCGGAGATGTATGGAGCTTGGACATTCCGAAAGGTTTTGAAGACAATGGTCATGAGTTCAAATATCTTCATACACATTTTTGCTGCTATATCAGGTACATTGTTTAGGCGTGCGGACCAGTGCCGAATAGTTGATATCATGTAGGCTACGGTTGGAGGTCCTCGAGGTGGAGCAAAATACGGGTAGTTAACCCAAGCCGAGCACTCTTTATTGTTGCGTACCTTGATTGCAAATGCTTGCCAGGATCTGCGACGTACCACTGGACAATAGCATGGATTATACTTGATATAGAGTGGCATGGTAGCCCAGGTACTCATCATCTCAGGGTAATCGGTGAGTAAACGTGCACGCCAATTAGGTTGGAAAATCGAGCCAGCACGTGCATCGGTCGGTAAATCCCCTATCTCAAATTGAGTAGCGAATGTGGGCTCCTTCCCTGTATGTCTTTTGATTTCTGCATTATAATCATGTAGTAAGACAAAATAAGGCATGTATTGCGATTCTGATGTTGTGATTAACCGTTGATGGGATAATTGTTGAAAGTAGGAAGACCGAAGGACCGTTTCTTCCAGATTCGTGAGAGATTGCATTTGCACGGCCACACGATCATCATGTGTCTTACCCACTTTCTCGACCCTTCTGACCCAATCTGGAACTTGAATTTCTAACGTGTCTTGTCCTTCTTCTGTAGTTCGACCACCAGGCGTCGGCATAGGCTCGTATGGCTCTTCGTAGCTGTCCTCGACGGGGATTTCCACTATTGTTTCAGGTTCTGGTTCTTCAATGGGCGAGGGGGGTCGTTCATATGGTAGGAGGCGTGCTTGGAGTTCTGCCACCTGTTTCCGAAGGGTCTCCATTTCTTCTGTAGATTGTTGCAAGATTACCGGCTCCTGTTGAGCAGGATGTACACTGGCTAACTGTTTCTTTAGATCGGCACATTCAGTCTCTAGTTTTTCATATGACTCCAGGAAATTTGCATGCTCCTCAAGTAGGATGCGGATGTCTTCTGATGGAACTGCTCTATATCGGGTAGGGCTAATGGTCGCTCCTACGGTTCCTTCCATAGCCGCTTCAAAGTTGTCTTGATTTTGTTGTTGAAGTCGTTTATTCTCCTCTAGTGCTGCGGCCATATGCTTCCTTAATAGCCCAATGTTGCGTCTGAGTGTGGCATTAGATATCATTTGCGCTTGAAGCACTGTTTCTAGCTCCTTAACTGCTTGGTCATCTACAGTTGATGCCTTTGATTCCAATTCGGAGTGAGCCTGCTGTAGTGTGGTATGCTCGTCTAGGAGCGTCAGGTAGTCAGCCTCAATAGTGGTGACTCTAGCTTGGAGACGTTGAGATTCTGCCTGGAGGGTAGCATTGCGTTCTTCTAATTGATGGAAGTCTTGTTGTAGCTGATGTGCACACTGAAGTAATGTGTCGAACGTACTATTTACATTATGAGATGCAAGGGAAATAGTTTGAAATGCAGAGGAGGTGGGATTGGGTAGGGGGGTAGTGAATGCTGTGTGTGCCACTGATGTGAGTGGTGAGGTGGGGGGCAAGGGAGGGGAAGGTGGGGAAATCGTGGGGAGAGGTGCTGTGGTTGGTGAAATGTCCATTGGATCAGACAAGGTGGTGTGTGCAGGGGCTACCATATAGGTGGGTATGGTAGGTGAAGTGAGTGTGGTGTCCGTGTAAATTGATGTCGTTGCGAACATTGGAGGAAGGTGGCTTTGAAACATGGGAGAGCGGAAGAACTGCTCCACAAAGGACGGGTATTGTGGTGGTGAGGTCCGGTTGAAAGAGGTGTAGGGGCTAGCTGGGAAGTGAGGGTTATGGAATGGAGGTACTCGTATTGGGGGGTAGGTCGGGAAACACAGGGTTCCTTCCGTGGGTGCTGGGTTTCCAACAACGCTGGTAATTATGGGATGGCCAGTCATGGGTTCAGCGGATAGATGGGACGAAGTGTACAAGGGATTGGTGACGAAGGAGAAGAGGGTGTCTTGTGAGGTGGGTTCTCGAAATGAGAATGATTTGAATGAGGATGGATTATAAGTGGAGGTAGAGGTGATGACTGTCGTTTCTTCCAAGGTGGGAGGTGGTGGCGGGGGCGGAGAAGGTGGTGATGGAGGATGCTGGGGTGAGATGGGTGATGTCTGAACGAAGGTTTCAGCGGAGAGGTCAGTGGTGGTTATGGGGGTGGCTGTGGTCTCAATGGGTACTTCCGGTTCTGTGACGGGTATCCTGATAGTCTTACCTGCTCGTGGTAATGTGTCCACTCTGCGTTTGTCATACCTTACGGACTGGCGGACTGCGGTGTGGACAGCCTCTGGAACTCCTAAGGAGTCTGACACTAATTTGAGGGTGTCAATGAAATGTTGGTCCACTCCTTCATCTGATAGCATTTCTTGCATCAAAGCTTGACCTGATACCAGAGAGAGCTGATGCCTTTCTTGTACTGCTTTGATAGTGTCGTATAGCCTTCGTAGTTGAGCTGTATATGCAGGTGCACCAACAAGTTCTGGCACTTCTTGTTGCTCCTCTTGTTCCTCTTGATCATACTCCTCCTCCTCATCCTCCTGTTCTTCATCTCCGTCATCTTCTTCCTCCACTTCAACAGGTGTGACAGGTGCTTGGGAGGTTGTGGCCTGCGTTTGTACATTTTCCGCTTGTTGTGCCTCTTCTGTCTCCAGCTCTACATCTTGTAATAGTTGTTCGAAGTCTTCATTAGTGAGTTCTTCCAAAGCTGCACCACTAGGAAATTCGAGATCCGTTGGGATGGGAGGAAATATCAAAGTGGAACCATCGGTGCTGCGTCTTGGAAGTCGGAGTGTGAATGGTCGGACTCTTCGGGGTTGCGGGGTGACTTCTGGTGTTAGGGTCGCTCCATGTGGCTGAGCACATGGGACTTGGACCGTGCCTCTCATCTTCTTAGAAGGGGGTCCAGTGGATGTCCTGCCTCGAAACTGCTCTACCCGATTCCACATCAGGGCTCGTTGGATTGGGATGTCATAAGCCAAACACCTATAGATGATTCTTGTCAGAGCACAGCAACCATATAAAACCTGTTTCCGCGGCCAGCGTTTGTGAGCTAAGTGTATCTGATCAATTATCCAGTGGGGTAGGTTGATGGTGAGGCTCTGTGTCTCTGCCAGATACAGGCTAAACCAAATCTTTTTGTGCGGCATGGTGAATCTATCCTGCGCCGGGAAAGCAAAGTGTTGCATGCACATGCGAAGGTGTATTGCAATATTAGGCGTCATGGATACCATGTCTTTGAGTTTGGTGAGACTTCGATTCTTCATGTAGTCCGGTACTAGGGTTTCCTTTTCTGTAGGAATATGCATGCCGCGCATATCCAGAGCTTCTCGCACCAAATTGTTTGATAGCCTAAACCTCTTGAGCTCATTCCCCTTTGTCAGGGATGGAATCACAAATGAGCTTGCACCTTTTGGGTTCGGATTTGGAGTCAAGGTGTTGATGAGATAGTAGCATCGCATGAAGTCAGGTTTTGGGAGTCGGGCACTGAAATAGGCACTCAATCCGGCTTTTTCCCATATCGGACGTAGACTTTCCGCATTTTGTAACTTCTCAAATTCTCTTGTAAAGAAATGGTATCTGCCTTGCATTCCATTGTAGTCCAACTCTGATTCCCATAGATACGTTCCTTCCCCCAAAGGTCCTGCTACCTCGGTAAACCAGTGTGAAGTCTTTCCCACGGGCATGGTGTGGCCACGCGGAGGGTCTGCAATAGGTATGATTTTGACGGCCTGCAATTCTTCTGGTCTTTCAACTGTCTCAGGCAAAACAGGTAAACTGTCCAAGTCCACCACTTGCGGGTTTGTTTCTGTGTGAGAGCTAGTTCCTGCTGCCTCCGCCATGTTGAAAATGTCGCAGCTGATTCTGTGAGAATATATGAATCAACGTTAACATTGCAATGGACACAAAAATGACATGGTGTCCCTCATTACAATATTAACTTAAAGTTCTGGAGTGGTTAGTAGTTAATAAGTGCTCGGTGCTGGTGTGTGTAGTTAGGAGTTAGGTAGACCTAAGAGCTTAAGCGAAATGATGAGAAGCGGTTAGTAGGTGGTCATGGATTTACAATAGGGTCAGGGGGTTTGTTACAAGTCTTGGGCTGCCAAAGGCAGTGGATGGGTTTTACTCGTGGTTCCGTAGAGATTCTCGAGAGCTTTATAGGTGTGTCAGCTTTAACCTGAGGCCTTTTAGGGGCCCATTTACAACTGATTCTGTTCGTGTTCATGTGCCTTGGTGTTGAAAATGAGTGGATGTGGGCTGTGCGAGTGAATGGATCATGCTGTGTAGGGTGTGTTCTTGGTATGGCTATCTGAGCCCGCAAACAAGCCTTAGGCACCCAAATTTGTCTTGATTGTGGGCTAGCCTTCATCGACCTTTTGGGCACCCAAATAGATTTCACTTTAGCAGCAGAATTTCCGAAAGACTTCTTATTAGTGACGTGTTGTTGGTTACTAATAAGAGGCTTTGCCGGTGCGGTTGGCGTGGTTGCAACCGGGTGTTCGCCTTTTCGCACCCACACTTGGTTCACTTGTTGGGACATTCTGCTGCGCAGGTTCTTTTGATGTCCGGCATAGGTAGTACTCTGCTTCTTTTGCCTTTGCTCCACCTTTGGTTGTTGCCTCCTTCTGGCCTTTGGAAAAGAAGGGAGTTCCGTTGCATCCCTGACTCCTTTTTTGCAATTATCATTCCTCTGCAACACAGGGTTTTGAACAAGAACAGCATGGTCATCTTCATGTGTACCCCTGGAGGGACCAGGAGTCTGTGCCTTTCCTAGTTCCTTGAGTGTTCCTTTATCCAACTCTATTGTAATTCGACTATGATTGACCCATACGTGAAGAAGTCCACTTCTTAGGTTTAAGTTGACTGCTTGGTCATAGATCCAGTCTTGACCCAAGACAAGAGGTTCAGTGAGATCCTCATCTTGACACACTAGTGCTTTAACTGTCATTGCCTCATCATGAATGTAGAGGGGAAGTTCCACCTCGCCCATGCAAGGGGTTTCCACGCCTCCCAATCCTATGAGATATGCTTCCACAGGATTGACAGTTAACTGTAACTCTTGACAGTAAGACACTCTAACAGCACTAGTGGCGGCACCTGAGTCAATCAAGGCTTTTACAGTCCTTGCACTCTTTTCTTGTCCTATTTCTAGGGTTACGAAAGGACGTCGATCAGTTATCCTAGGTGAGCTGGTTCCTGCAACTTCACACATTGCCATATGATATCCTTGGTCTGCATAGTCATCTGTCCTAGGCTGCTCTCTACCTTGCCTTCGTAATTTCATCCTTCTGATGCGTTCTAAAGCTTCTGCTTGAGCTTCTTCTCTAATTCGCTTCTCTTCCTCTTTGCGTTTCTTAGCAGTGTTGAGTCGGCTGAGCATTTCCTCCGTGAGGGGTTCCTGATACAACTTGACTCTGCATCCGCTAATATAATTAGGGAGAACATCACCCTCTAACGTTGCTAATTGTACTGCTCCACTCGTGGAGATCCTATTGATGATCATAGGTCCGTAGCCCCTCTTTTCCAGCTTCCTCGCGTGTTGTTTTAGTGTATAGACTAAGACTAGATCTCCTGCTTTCAAACCCTTATCCTTTACGTGGGCATCAAAGTATGCCTTCTGTCTCTTCTTGGCAGCATATATGCCTGCAGCCGCTCGCAGTCTTGTTTCTCCTAATCGTTCAAGGTCAAAAATTCTAGAGGAGAGCTCATGACCTGTCCATTCGTGCTCTTGTGCTACTCTCAATGTAGGGATCAGGAAGTCCAAGGGTAGCACAGCATTTTGACCGAATACCATCTGAAAGGGAGTGGCTTGGAGTACCGTTTTGTAGGCCACTCGGTATGCCCAAACAGCATGGTGTAGCTGTTTGTCCCAATCAGAGCGTTTAGTGTTCACTAATTTCGTCAATACATTGCATAAAATCTTATTAGTGCTCTCAGCTTGACCATTAGCTTGAGGGTGATATGGGGCAGACTTCTTGTGTACTACCAAAAATTCTTGGAGTAGATTTTCAATAACTTCATTCAAGAAGTGAGTGCCTCTATCACTTACAAGCTCTATAGGTAGTCCATATCTCGTGAATACATTCTCAAACAAGAATTTGGCAGTTGTTTGAGCATCGTTCTTGGTTGTAGCTTTTACCTCTACCCACTTGGTGAGATAATCTGTTGCCACAATGATGTATTCCGCATGAGAACCCTTAGCTGGGGGATTAATAGGACCTACGAAGTCTATTCCCCACTTAGAGAATGCACGTCCACCCATCATAGGTTTCAGTGGCATCTCATCTTTGCGTATAGGATACTGAGTCCTTTGACAGACATCACACCGTTTCACATAGGTATGTGCATCCATGTGAAGGGTAGGCCACCAGAAGCCCGCAAATAGTATCGCCTTGATTACCCGATCTGGTCCAAAGTGTCCTCCTGCTACACCTTGGTGAGCAGTTTCCAAGATCTTCAGATATTCACTTTCGTGGACACATAGTCTCAGGTAACCATCTTTACCGCGCTTATATAGATTATTACCAATGAGTGAGTAATCCTGGGCTTCTTGTTCTAAACTCCTTTTCCTAGCTAGAGTCATGTCTGGAGGGAATGTGTTTGTTCTCAAGAATGATACTAGAGGTTCACTCCAATCTGGCACAATGGATACTTGATAGAGAGTGGCATGTTCCACAGGTGGTTTATTGCAACAGATTGGGCATTCCTTGCACAACTTTTGGACGTCCGCTTCCATAGTTGGCCAATGCACTCCGAATCTCTTTAGAGTCTGCAACGTTCGTTGCTTTGAATGGTGTTGCTCTAGTGCACCTACATGTGCTAGTTGCACCCATTTAGCGTACTCATCCTCTTCTACGCAACAAGCCAAGATCCCTTGATCTGTGTGCTTGTACATGCTTCCTGCTATAATGTGATATTTTTGGGCTTTTACTATCTCTCTATTCCGTGTGTTCACCACTGGATGATTAGGCCCGTATGTCAATACTGGTACTATTGGCTTGGCCCACTGCGGCACCACTTCCAAATTAAACAAGTAAGCATCAGGAAGGTCATCTGACACTCCTTGTGGGGCTTCTCCCGATGTGAGCCTAGAGAGATGATCTGCTCTCAAGTGGGTTCTACCTTTTCTTACCACAACCTCAAAGTCATATTCCATTAGCAAGAGAAACCATCTTACTAATCTACCTGTATTGCATGGTTTGTTTACTAAGTACAACAATGCCTGATGGTCCGTAAAAAATTTAAACTTATTTGCAAGCAAATAATGTCTAAACTTTTTAACCGCATATACCATACCTAATCCTTCGCGCTCTGTAGTGGTGTAATTCCGTTCAGCCGCATTCAATTGTCTACTGGCATAGGCAATTGGAAGATCCATATTACCTTCACCAGTAGGTTGTGCAAGCACACATCCAATAGCATAATTGGATGCATCCACATGAACATGGAATGGCTTATTCCAATCTGGTGTGGTCAAGATTGGTGCTGAACATAATCTTCGTTTAAGCTCTTGGAAGGAATTCTCACATTCATCCGTCCACTCAAAGTTTGTCAGAAGTCCGTACATGGGCTTTGCAATGACAGCATACATGTGTATAAATCGTCGATAATAGCCACAATGCCCCATGAAAGCTTGTACTTCCTTGACATTCTTTGGCCTAGGTAGCTCTGCTATGGCTCTCACTTTTTCTTCGTCGGTAGATATGCCATTCTTTGACACTATGTGTCCTAGAATCTTGCCTTGCCTGACCATAAAAACACACTTTTCCGGGTTCAGGCAGACTTGGTACTCTCTACATTTGTCAAAGATTTGTCTGAGTTCCGGAATATGGGTTTGTCTAACATTGGAATGAGCACAAAGGTCATCAACATAGACTTCTAAACTCTTCCTCAGGAACTCCTTAAACACATGGCACATTAACCTCTGGAATGTAGCTGGTGCATTGGTAAGCCCAAATGGCATTACTCTAAAAGCAAAGATGCCCCATTCTGTGGCAAAGGCTGTCTTATGCTGATCCTCTGGAGCTATGGCTACTTGATTGTAGCCCGAAAATCCATCAAGGAAGCTGTACACTTCCTTGCCTGCCACTCTTTCTAAGAGATGTTCTGTGATGGGAAGCGGATAGTTATCTCGAATCGTGGCGGCATTAACCTTTTTCAAGTTAATGCACACACGCAGCTTGCCATTCTTCTTGGGCACCACTACGATGGGGGATACCCATTCAGTGTGCTCAATTTCATAGATAAATCCAGCTTCAACCAGTCTATCTATCTCTTCTTTGATCTTCGCAGCGTAATTATCGTTATAAGTATAAGGCTTTTGCTTAGAGGGTTTGGCATCTGAAGTCATGGGAATGGTGTGTGAGCATATGTCAGGGTCAACACCTTTCAAATCCTTGTAACTCCAAGCGAATACATCTCTGTATTCTCTTAGCAAGGCAATCAACTCTTGCTCTTCTTCTTCTGTCAAGTCATGGCCTATATACGTGCATCTCTCCTCTCCTTCTTCTAGGGCCACTACGATTTTCTTGGTGGTTTCTTTGTTATCATAGGCCTCTCCTGATTGTGCCTCTCGTTTAGGCATTCTTATCATGACTCTCCTGTCATCTATCTCGTACTTCTTAAAATTTTCTGGGACCTCAAACAAAGATTCTTCCTCCTCTGGTAAAACTTCTTTCTTTCTTCGTTTCTTTCCTTCTTCCTTAGGGGTCATATGTGTTGCTAATCTTATATCATTTGTAACCTCTCCATGCCTTTGGGGTTGAAATTCTACCTCATAGAAGTATTCTTCATCTGATGCAAATGGTGGGTCCATAATGATTGACTCTAGATCGGAGTCACTTGCATCCTCAAATACATCAGGGCTAGGTTCGCATTCTTCTAAAACTGCCTCTCCCATGATTGGCTCTATGGAGAAGACTGAAATATCATAGCCATCCTCATCATAGTGAGGTGTCCATTGTTCTTCGTTGATGGCTACGTCCATTGTTGCTAAGATTTCTGCCCAACCATGAGGTTCAAATTCTTCGTCTGGAAAAACTACAGGTGCATAGGCTGGGTCTTGGATTGATCTATGGGTTTCTTTCGCACCTACCTCTCTGGCTTTCTCTCTCTTCTCTTCTTCTACTGCTACCTTGCACATCCATAAGTGAGTATCTTCATGCATCCATGAGGATCCAGACCCCATGGAATGCACCGATTCTGTATCATCTTTGGCTCTATGGATGGGATTCCATTGGATAGGAGGGACATCTCTATGAGAATAATCCTTGAGATTGACTTTGGTTGTAACACCTAAGTGCTGCAGGTACAAAGAATTGGTCCCCCAATCCTGTACCACTTGCAACTGTCGCATGAATGGTCTTCCTAAAATCATCTCATAAGCATGATTTTTGCTGAAGTCACATATAGCAAAGCTATGCTCAAACTCAACACCACAAGTGGTGAGAGTTATCCCTTCCAGCAATCCTAAGGGTCTCTCAATATGACCATCGGCCATCTGCAATTTCATTCTTGTTGGCCTGAGTGCTGGCTTGCCCCAACGCTTCCAAAGGGAAGTAGTGGCAATTGCAACTCCTGCACCTGAGTCTAAAATTGCCTTGGTGGTGTACTCTTGGTAGGTGATGGGAAGATAGGTGTTCCCTTCTTCGCCTTCACACATATCTCCTATCTTATCCAAGGGAATTTCTGGCACTGTCCTATGGGATCCTACCTTGGAACGAGGTTTTGCAACTTCAGCTACCTGACTGTCTACATATTTTCGCGCTTCTGGTCTATCCTTAGGCGGTTCTTCCAAAGTGGAATCGCGCTGCACCTTGGTGTTCTTTACTACCTCCGTGTTCCTTGATATGACTGAGTCATCGTTCCTTACCATGACTGTGGGTGCTCTCATACACGTGGACTTTGCTTCCCATGGGCCTGTGAAGTGGGGTAGCTCCTGTATGGAATTAGACTCAAAGTCCAATCTCTCATTAGACTGAGTACTCTCATGTTCCCCGTAAATGGATGGGATGTCTTGTGGGAATTGGTCGTGTGCATCATCCACAAGTTCAAATGGAGGGGCGACCTCACTTTCGTTATCCCATTTATCTTCTTGAATCTCTCGTAGGAAGTCTGGTGCAAACCGATTCATAGAAGAAGAAGTGTCTGGTTCCGTAGAATTAGGCACATAAGCAACCTGGGAAGGAGGGCTTATTCTATCGTTGGCTCTCTCCTTGTTCCCATAGATGGCTGGAGCACAAGCTTCTTGGGGAGGATTACTTATTCCATTACTTTTCCGAACAGGCTCATACGCTCTCTGAGAAGGAATGTGGGTCACCTGTGGAGGTACATAAGCTTTCGGGGGAGGCTCATGTGACTTTTGGGGGGGAAGATAAGTTTCTTGAGGAGGCACCTGGGCTTCCTGAAGAGGCTGGCTTATCCGTTCTCTTGCCCTTTCCTTTCTTTGAGGGGCAGGTTCCTTCTCTGATTGTGCAATTAACTTCTCTATTCTTTCCAGCAGTCCATCAAAGTGTAACTGCGTCTTAGCTGAACTAGAAATGTTAAATAGGCGGCTGGCCTCAAACATGGTCTGAGCCAATTCCACCATTTTGGCACAGATCTTAGTTCGTTCAAGCTCTAGCTCGGCTCTAGGGTAGCATTTTTCGTGATCGGTGATGGTTGGCCCTTCTTGAATTCTGGCCTGATATGCTTTAAGCATCATATTAAGGTCTTCCGGAGTGGGATCTGCTAGGACTGATCCTACTCTAGGGGGTGGTGGGGTTTGATGAGGCGGTGGGGAAGGTGGTGGGTTGGATGGAGATGGGAGTGGTGGGGGCGGGGTAATGTGAGAGGGAGTTGGAGCTGTGAGTTCAGTTATCCTCGCTTTGGTTTCTCTTATGCTTTCTTCAAGTTCGTTTATCTTTTTTGCCCATTGTCTTTTCATTCTTTCTCGACTATCTTTCCATGCTCTAGTTCTTTTCTTTGTTACGCTCTCAGTTTCACTAGCCTCTGGGCCCTTTTCCTGGCTTGTCTCTTGGTTTTGCTGCAATGCCTGAGCTCTAGTGACTACCTGCACTGGTGCAGTGGAAGTGACACTTCCTGAGGCATCCACAACCAACCCAATCACATTGATAGGAGTGATTTTTGGCATGTTATTGGGGTTCTTTGGGCAATCTCGTAAGAGATGCTCTTTTCCACAATCTTGGCAAAAGCCTTGGATCGTCACGGACTGATTTTGTGTAGATGCAGGTAAGGGACAATCACGAATGAAGTGATCCCCCTGACATCGGTAGCACGGTCCTCTTGGGAATGGAGGTCTTACTTGCCTAGGTTGAGGCCTGGGGTTGGGGTTTGCATACATGACGTTCGTGTAATCTGACTCCCAACTAGGTTCACTTGGTTCTTCACTATAGTAAGACTCACCATGTTCTGGAGACTGCATGTAGTAAGCCTGGGGACTATCGACATGTGTAGAATCAAAGCTATGGTCACTTGGGTCACTTTCTGAGATCAATGGGGTTACTGGTACTATGGCCCTATTCAGGTTTTCTTCTGCAACAGCATACTTTACTGGAATCACGTTAGCGGGGTTTGGGGGCTGTTGAGCTAGCACCGGTTGGGGTCTCTGTTGGGCTTGATATTGTGGTTGGTAGGTTTGTTGGGGTCTAGCATATTGTGGTGGTGGATTTTGGTTTTGGTATCTGCCTTGTTGGTAGGGCTGCGGGTAGGGTTGCCTAACTGCCTGCTTGTTGTATGGGCAATCTTGTGCGGTGTGATTGGTGTATCTCCGTTCTATGGTGCAGTACTGGCTACTAGGGTTTACTTGGGGTTGAGCCATAATAGGGCAGACATTCGCCGTGTGGTCGCCACCACAAGTATAGCATCTTTTCACAGGGGCAAACCTTGGGATTTGCTTGCTCGATACACCTAATTTCTGAGCTACCTTTTCGGCAAGTTCCTCAATTGATGTGGACTGCGTGGAAGAGTGACTAGATGCACTATCTGAATCTTTGTAGATTTTGGAAAGCTCTAGTTCTTCCCCTAGGTTATCTTCAATGTCAATGCACATGCGTACACACTCTTCTATAGTCCTAGGGTCCTTCAGATACACGTAGGATCTCAATTTCGTACTCAGCAATCCATCAAGGAATAAGGCTACTTGTTTAGCAGATGTGGGTAGCTCCGAAATAGGGCACCTTTCAAGATATTGTCTAAATCTTCTTCCGGCCAATCTGACAGTCTCTTGGGGGGTCTGTTTGAAGCTGTGGATCAATGAGGAGGTATTGTGTCTTATGCCGCTCTTAGAGAACTCTACAATGAATGCCTCTAGGAGTTGGTCTATGCTCCTGAACTGACGCTCATCTAATGGCTGAAACCATGTAAGTGCCGTGTTCCTAAGGGTTAGACCGAAGGCATTGTACTGCGTGAACAGATCTTCCACTTGTTCCGCTCTCAAGACTTGCTTGAACTCTGCCACATGATCATAGGGGTCTCCTGTGCCGTCAAAGTAATTCTTCATGGACTTAACTAGCTGGGTGGGTCTCAAAGTTCTTGTGTGCTCTCTAGGCCTCAGCAGAGGGAATCCATCTACATTTCTTTGGTTCCTGTGGGCTCGATGCATCTCAGGTTCTACCCTATTCGTCTCTGTTCTCGTTCTTTCTCTGCCCACTGGGTTGGCAAAACTTACTTCTGGTCTATCTCTACTTCTGTCTCTTTGCGTACCATGAGCTTGGGAAGTTCCAGCCCCAGGGTGACCATAGGATACATTTGATCTTGGTTGGGGGAAAATAAATTCACCCTTCCAAGTGTAGGCATGCCTATCATTTTCTGTCACCACAAAGATCCGTTCTGAGGCATGATCTAAGTAGGTCACTCTGCCTGGGCTATCCGGATCCTTAAACTCATAGATCATGATATTTCCTATGTCTGTTGGCTGATTAGACTTATACCTCCAAAAGGCTTCATCAGTTTCTCGATTGAGGAGCAACTCTATGCTCTTGTTGTCTTGGGGGACCCATTCAGGTGTGATAATCCTAGTGAGAACTGATTTACCTCGAGGGGTTCTAGGTTCCGCACCCGTGTTCCCTTGTTCCAGGTCCCCTAAGTCCGCTTCTGAGATTACGTTCCCAAAGTCATCTGTCCTATCAGGGTGACTAGTGACTACATATATAGTTCCTTCTTTGTCCAGGTATGCACCATTTTCAAACTTGACAGCTGGGTGCTCTAGTCCAATGGATTGGTCAGGGTTTTTAATCTGGACCACCGATCTTCCTAGGCCGTCCTCATAGATGCTAGCACCTAGTCGGTTGGTCCTAAGATATTCCAGCTGTGTTTTGTAAGGGCCTTCTACCCTGTACAAATAAGGCACTCCTGAACTTCCCGTAGGTCTCTCCATGCCTTGAGACATTTCTGACTCACTGGTCTCAGAGCTAGGGTAGTATGAGTGGTGGCTCAACTGCTGGGCCCAAGACCTTGCAGTGTGATTGACACTAGCCTCTGAAGACCTAAGGCTTTGTCTCTCTCGTGCTAGGTGTCGTCTTGATCTAAGGTTCATATGCCTAACTGATTAGCCCAAATTTTTTTTTTTTTTCAGAGTACAACCTCGTTGCCAATCAATTGGTACCAGTCACTTGATTCTTTTTAGTTAATTATTGTGTTTATGGTCTTGTCTGATATCACGTCGTCAGGAATGTTTGAATGTTGTTTCGCACTTGCAATTGATCGTTCCTCGTTAGGTTCTTTTCCTTTAGGTTATCGACAGTACAGTAACTAAGTTTTTAGCTTAAACTTGAGTTTTTTAATAGTCTTTAACTTGATAACTGCCTATCGTCGCCCTGACTTACTCCTATCTCTACTCGTTCTTAGCTTGAGCTAGGAATTGACAGAGGGAGTTGAGAATAATCCAACCTTACTTGTTGATCCCTTGCTTTATGGTGCTCAAGAACCCGGTTCTCAAGCTTGCAAAGAAACCTTGCTTTGTACGCTCTCAATTGTTCTCAATGGACCTATAAAAGACCCACGGTTAGCTCAATGCTTATATTCAAAGGACAAAACCAACCACTTTCATTCATGTAACATAAACACACATGTGTATTCTGACTTTTAGGAAAATAATTCTAAAGACCCCTGACTTTGATCCCCCTGGGTATGGTCAACTTCAAAATACCCTATCTAAAAATCAATGCATTATCTTTATAAAAAACAGTTGAGGGCGTGTAGTATATGCTACGAGCTTTCCAACAAGCCCTAGAGCTCAAAAAATGGATCTCGTATGAAAAAGTTGTGACCGTTCAGGGTTCTAGGGTTACGACAGGGTTCAAACAGGATCACTGTGCAACAGGTTTTCCCCAAGTTGTTTTCCTAAGACTTCCCCAAGTGCTCAAGAGTATAATATTTGTGACCAAAATTAGCCCAATTTTTCAATTAACAAACCTTAAAAATTTTGGCTAAAATTGGCTGTCAATCGCGATGGATAGGGCTGTCAATCGCGATGGACACTTAGTCAATCGCGATGGACAGAGAATTCAGTCGGTCGCGATGGACACCCAATTCAATCAATCGCGATGGACAGGCAGTCTGTCGCGATGGACAGAGACCTCAGTCAATCGCGATGGACAGGGGGTTGAGTCAATCGCGATGGACAGGCAGTCTGTCGCGATGGACAGGGACCTCAGTCAATCGCGATGGACAGGGGGTTGAGTCAATCGCGATGGACAGGCAGTCGGTCGTGATGGACAGAGACTTCAGTCAATCGCGATGGACAGGGGGTTGAGTCAATCGCGATGGACTGGCAGTCAATCGCGATGGACAGAGCTGTCAATCGCGATGGACAGGGCTGTCAATCGCGATGGACTGAAATTTTGCAAGATTTTCAAAAATTTTAGTGGGAATGTGGTGTGCAGGGTCTCTAGTCCACTGTGGTGCACTCAGATTTACCAACAAGTAAAAATTTCTGTCAATCGCGATGGACAGAAGGCGGCGACTGCGAGACAGTTTCGTCGAGTTCCGTACCTGCGCGGAAAGCTGGAGATGGTGATGTGACCTGTACCTGCAAGATAGCTCAAGAAACATGCAAAAAGAGCACATGCAATTTCGCTCTCTCGCTCTCTCTCACAAGTGAAATGAGGGAAATGAGGTGGAGGTGGGGATATAGTCAAAAAACTGAAATTTCCGCGATGATGGAGATGGACGTGGGAGATGGTGATGATGATGATGGTGATGAAGATGGTGAAGAAAGTAAAAGAAAATCTATGAGAGTGAAGAAAATACCTACAACTCCAACGCGTCAACTCTACGTCTTACCATCACACGCTCGTCCTCAAAGCTCGATCCCCGGCAACGGCGCCAAAATTTGGTGTAGCTCAATGATGAGTAGCACCTCCTTTAATGTCAATCCGGGAAGACGTGAGGATGGTATGAAGACCTCGAGCAAGTGGCGGCACAAGTGCGTGAGTGAGAAGCACACAAGCATGCACACACATACACACACACGCGCACACAAGGCAAGACAAAGAGTGAGAATCAATGGAGCTTTTAGATTACTTTCAAAATGCTCTTACAAGTTCGTTTCAATTACAATCTAACCTCAAAAATGAGCTCTCTAGCTCTTTTTATAGTTTTTGACTAGCTTTTGGCCCTGTCCAGACCTAGTGTCCGGCCTAGTTAAAAATTAGGTTCCAGGGCCAATTTGAGGGCTCAAACGGAGTCTAAAAAATACGAAAATTGATATGTAGGTACTTCTAAGGCTCCTCAAGCTCAAGGACTCCTTGGCTTGCACAAAATGGAGCTACAAAAATATGAAATGGTATTTACAATGATTGTTAGTGATAAGAATCACTGTTAAAAGATGTAGATTGGAAAAATTGAAGGGCCTATCTGCCAGATTTGCGTCGACTGCTTTGTCTACTTACTCCTTCACCTTGTTCTGACTCTCTCCGTTGGCTTCCTTGTCTCGTCAATCCTTGGGTTCCCTGGCTTCCTTGTCTAGTCAGTCCTTGGGTGCCCATACTGCTCTCAACATACCCCTCATGGGTTTTTGTGAGCTGGTTCCAGCTGCTTCAACCATAACAATTGCTTTCTTTTTCTTAGGGACTGTAGCGGATTTTGCATACTTGGCTAGCCCTTCTGATGTCGGCATCTCCCGTAAGCAATTTTTCATGTCAAGGGCTTCATATATGAGTAACGTTAAAGCTGAACTCCCATTCAGGAACTTCTTCTGTCCCCACTTCTTCTGGGCTTCAAATAGTCTTTCTTGGACATACCCTGTCAGATTCACCTTGTTCCCAATTTGTCTCATGGCATGTGATAGTAGTTGTACTATGATCTTTTGTGGTTCCGTGTATCTGTGTATATTAGGGAAACAGAAATGCTGGTGCACAAGACGGACAACGTCTTCGAGGTCTATTCTGTTAATCTCCACAAAGGATCTCTTCTTAGGATCATGACATTCCTCTTTGACACTAGTAATTCCTTCTTGATTCCATCCAAAAGCTTTATTGATCAGTTCATGAGTGAATTGGATGGTCTTCCATGTCCCTACTTTATCCAATACCCGTGCTTGTGGAACTGATATTTTTGTTGCAGCAGGTTGCAAGGTATTCATTACTTGTGCACACCTCTGAAAATCTGGAACATAGATTGGCAATTTGAGAAATGCCTCTAGGCCTGCCTGCTTCCATACATCTTCAATATGCGGTAAACCTTGGATTATGGTCTTGAAATCTTGAGACATAATAGGGAAGTAATGATCCCTATCCATAATCTTGATAGTTGCCATTAAAATAAGTTCTGAGACTGGTTGGTCATAACGAAACCAATGGCCTCCTACTTTTGTTACTGATTCCAATGGAAGAAGCTGGACCTCTTCCCCTTGTGTAGCCTCATAAGTAGTAGACGCCATCTGCACTCAATATAGAGTATGAATTAGTGGCCATATATTATCAGAAATCCTCCTTTATTTGTTTGTCATATTGCTCCGAGTGAGTAGTGTCGTCCCTCTCCCGTGGGTGTGAGAAAGGTAATACCTGGATTTTTCACATTTTTAGTTATTTTCATATTTTTATCTGAAAAGGAAAACAGAAAAGTTAGTTTATAGCCGAAGCGGTTATTATTTTTGGAGTAATTTTCTTAATGTATGTACAAGTGCTCTCCTATTTCCCAAGAGGAAAATGTGCTTGACTATCCTGAAATAGAAGAAAGATGTGCCGAATGCTTGGCCTTGTAATGTGGCCCTACTATGCATACTTTAGGTTCTGACAACTCCATATGTGTGCAATCGGAAGTAGTTGTTTGATGTATGCAGTCTGTCTTGTCTTTCGGTACTCAAATCTGCTTCATTCTGGTGGAATGTAGTGTATTCTCCACCTTCTTGGTAAATGTGGTTCTTCTCCTATAGTAAGTCTGCTTTATCTGTTTTGGGGATCTCAAATTGGCTTGTACTGCATCTGCAGACTCCTTCTTCTTCCAATAGCTATTCTTCTGTGGCTGTTTTGCTCATAGACCCTGTTGATTCTTCTTATGCTGAGGTTCCTCGTTTTGGTTTAGCTTCTTTGGAGCGCATGATTTAGGAATCCATATTTGCGATCGATCCGGTTGAGCGGCTATTACTTTCCTTGGGATCCAAATTGTAGCACTTCTTTGTTGTCTTTGCTGCTCAAAACTATCTGCTTTGTTACTTGCTTGGTTGCTCTGATGTCGATAGTGCTTCTGTCGTCGAAGATATTCCTTCACTTGATCTTTCCTTATCCAAGCTTGTTGAGTGTACGGAATAGGGTATATTTTAATAGGTATAGATTTTGAATCACTCAGAGTACGTGTCTCTCTTATGCATGGTGCTTCACTGAGGTTGGTTTCAGATTGATTGACACTCTTGTGACTTGTCACACTAGAAGATGGAATGCAAGCAGGAATCAAAGTGTCCACACATATAGTACTTGACGATGGGGTTTCTATAGTGCTAGTGAACAGACACTCCTGACTTTGTTCATTGGGATAAACTTTTGGATCTATGTTTACAGGTTTGATTGGTCGTTCGTCTAACAAACTAAACACATCACGATGTCCTATCTTGGCAGAGATGTATCCTAAAGCCAATTGAATGGTCACCTCATATTCGTAAATCCAATCTTGACCTAACACAATATCTTCAAGTAAATCTTGATCATGACACACTAATAGCTTTTGTTCCATAGTGTTGTTGCCAAGATGCAGAGGTAAGGTGATCTCACCCATGCATTGAGTAATCGTTCCTCCTATTACTATCAACTGTGCCATCGATGGGCGTACTTCCTCTTTGAGTTTCTGGGTCAAAGAAAGTTTGATACAGCTTATGGCAGCTCCTGTGTCAATGAGAGCATCCACCAAGTGGTACTCCGTTTTACCTGCTCCCAAATTTAAATACGGTTGCGTTCTCTGTGAACCTACGCTTTGATTGGCTCTAAAATTAGCCATTGGGATGAGTTCTTCTCCTAGTCGATATCTCTCATCTCTCTCTCTCATCCACTTTTTCCGTTTCTTAATTCGTTCTAGGGCTTCCTGTCTCGCTTCTTCTCGTATCCTTTCCTCCTCAACACGTCGATTCTTGCCTTTGATTAATCGAGACATTGTTTCTTCGGTCAATGGTTCTAGATATTTTTTTACTCTACATCCGCTGATGTAGTTTGGTAATACATCTCCATCTATGGTTGCTAAGCTGATGGCTCCACTTTTCGATATACGATTGATGATTAATGGGCCATATCCCCTCTTCTGCAACTTCTTTGCATGTTGTTTCAAGGTATATACCAAAACTAAATCTCCTTCCTTCAATTTTTTGTCCTTAATGTGAGCATCAAAGTATGCTTTCTATCGCCTCTTAGCAGCATAAATGCCTGCTATTGCTTGTAACCTAGTTTCGTGAAGTTTTTCTATTTGATCCAATTGAGCTGATAGTTCATGTCCCGTCCACTCATAAGTGGTTGCTACTCTGAGAGTGGGAATTAAGAAATCAATTGGCAAAATGGCATTTTGTCCATATACTAAGTTAAAAGGAGTAGTGCCTATGGCGGTTTTATAGGCTACTCGAAATGCCCATAAAGCATGATGTAATTGTTTATCCCAATCTGATCTACCATCGTTAATTTATTTTTGTGAGAACTGTACACAAGATTTTATTCTTAGCTTGTCCATTGGCTTGTGGGTGATAAGGAGCTGATTTCTTATGAATTACCAAGAATTCATTCAGTAGAGCTTCTATGACTTCATTCACAAAGTGCGTACCTCTATCACTCACAATTTCTATCGGTAGTCCAAATCTAGTGAAAATGTTCTCAAAGAGAAACTTAGCCGTGGTTCTTGCGTCATTTTTCTTGGTTGCTTTGGCTTCAACCCATTTGGTCAGATGGTCTGTGGCTACAATTATATATTCGGCATGGGATCCTTTCGCTGGTGGGCTAATAGGTCCTATGAAGTCTATTCCCCATTTCGTGAAAGCTCTGGCACTCATCATGGGTCTAAGTGGCATTTCATCTCTTCTAATTGGATATTTTGTCTGTTGGCAAGTATCACATCGTTGCACATATGTCATGGCATCTTGGTGTAGAGTTGGCCACCACATTCCCGCAAAGAGGATCATTTTTGCTGTTTTATCTGCAGAGAAGTGCCCTCCTGCAGCTCCTGTCTGTGCCATCTCTAAAACAAAAAGATATTCATATTCATGAATGCACATTCGTAATTGGTTATCTCTCCCTCGCTTGAAAAGTTGTTTCCCTATAATGGCATAATCCTTACTTTGTTCTACAAGTGCACGTTTCCTTGCTGAAGTGGCTCCTTCTGGGTATTCTTGGGTTTTTACGAACTTCACCAGAGGCATGCTCCATCTCGGTGCTATTGTGGAATAGCATAGAGTTGAGTTCTCATCTGGATTTTGTTCCTGAAAAATTTGGCACGCTGACACATAATTATGTGTGTCTCTCTGCATGGTCGGCCAATATATGCCTAACCTCTTCAGGGTTTTCCATGTTCCGTTTGCATTCAAATGAGTTTTCCATTGGTTTGCATGTGCTTTCTGAAGCCACATTTCCTGTTCCTCTTCTTCTACACATCTCATTAACAATCCACTTGAATCTTGGTGATACAAACTTCCTGCAATGATATGAAGGTTTTTAGTCTTCCAAAGGTCTTGGGTTTGGTTTGGTGTGATCCCATCTTTCGGCCCATGTGTAAGTATAGGGATCAACTTTTCTGCCCATTGGGGACATACTTCTAGGTTAAATAGGTATGTATCTGGCAGATCATCAGGTACTCCTAAGGGTGGTTCTCCATGGGTCATTCTTGATAAGTGATCTGCTCTTATGTGAGTATTTCCTTTCTTGACTACTACCTCAAAATCAAACTCCATTAGCAATAAAAACCATCGTACTAGTCGTCCTGTATTACAAGGCTTGTTGACTAGTGTTGACAGTATACGGGAAGAAGCAAGTACGGACACACATGCAGATCTAGCACTAAGGCAACCCTTCATTTTTTTTCAAAACCCTTACATCATTTTTAAGTGATTCTCATCACTAAAAACCCTTGTAAATATCATTTCACCTTTTTGTAGCTCCATTTGGTACAAGCCGAGGAGTCCTCGAGCTTGGGGAGCCTTAGAAGTAGTTGCCTGCCAATTTTCATAATTTTTAGATCTCGTTTGAGCCCTCAAATAAGCCCTGGAACCTAATTTTTAACTAGGCCGGACACTAGGTCTGGACAGGGCCAAAGCTAGTAAAAAACTATAAATAGAGCTAGAGAGCTCATTTTTGAGCAGTTTTTTTCTTGTAGTTTGAGCTTGTATGAGAACTTGGTTGCAATAGAAGTGATTCCATTGTCTTACTCTCTTTGTTCTTGTCGTGTGTGCGCGTGTGCGTGTATGTGAGTGCATGCTTGTGTGCTTCTCACTCACGCACTTGTGCTTCCACTTGCTCTTGGTCTTCATACCATCCTCACGTCTTCCCGGATTGACATTAAAGGAGGTGCTACTCATCACTGAGCTACAACCACCACGGAGAGAGAAGGCCTAGGGATGGTGTACACAGTCAAAAAGTTCAGACATTACCTGTTGGCAAACAAATTCAAATTCTTCATTGATCATCAAGCCCTACTGTACCTAGTTGTCGCCTCTGACAGACCTCTGCTCCACCGTTTGATCAATGTACTCTTGCAGGAGGTCGGTTGCCACTTCTTGTTCCTTGATGCGTAGTCCCCGAACCAAGTCTCTCTGGAGGGTCTCCCAATTGACTGCACTCGGTATGTCCGGTTGTGGCGTTATGTAGAGTTCTGAGTGCATGGTTTGTTCGCATGCAAAGAGGTGTAACAAATGGGTGGGCCGTGGCGCGAACACCTCTGAGTGTGCTTCCCAGAACCCCGTGGTGAACATTTCATCGAAAGTTTGCTTGTAGCAGGCAGGGAGATATCTGATGCGTGCGTGCCATGCATAAGCAACTCGTATGCTCGAGGTGGTGCTCATATCATATAGCAGGTCATAATTACCATTCACAAACCCGGGAATCGGAGGTTGAATATGACACACATTTCGGAAAGTTTTGAGCACAACCTGCATCATATCGAAGATCTTGAGCATCATATGGGCAGCCACATCTGGCATAGGGTGGAGGCGTGGAAGCCAATGTCTGATGGTAGCCATCATGTAGGCTACAGTAGGCGTGTTGTTTGGGGGTGCAATGGTAGGGTAATTGAGCCATTCTTTGCAATTGGCGTTGTTCTTGACTTTGATGGCGAATGACTTCCATGTTCTTCTCCGTTGCACTGGTCCATAGCAATTGTTATACTTCAAATGCATGGGTGCGTGGTCCCATGTCCGTAGCATCTCGGGATAGGTTTCCTTTGCCTCCAGATGGGTCGGTGTATTTTCCCTTTGCACGCCTCCTCTGGAATGTCCTCAGGTTCAAATTGTGTTGCGAAAGTTGGGTACTTGTTGGTCTTACGTTTGATCTCGGCGTTGTAGTCTGCCAACAGTACAAAGTATGGCTTATATTGTAATTCTGAGTTGGTTATTAGTCTTCTAGGGGCCAGATGTCTGAAGTAGTCTGATTGAAGTATGGTTTCTTCAATGGTCTTCATGGCCAACATCTGGTAGGAGATACGTTCTTCATGAGTCTGCCCCATTTCTTCTACCTGTTTCATCCATGCCGATGGGGGTTCCTCATAAGTGTCCTGTCCCTCCTCAGTGATTGTGCCTCCGGGAAAAGGTTGAGGCTCATAGTTCTCTTCAAATGCTTCCTCCACTGGAATAATAACTGCTTCTTCTTCTATGGGTTTCTCAGGTGGGGAAGGAGGTCGTTCATATTGTAACAACTTGATTTTCAACTCTGCAACCTGTTGCCTTAGCTCAAGTACTTCATTGGTTACTGATAATTCCGGCTCTGGTGAGGTTGCAGCGTTGGCCATCTCTTTAAGTTCTCGTTGGTGTTGGGTAGGCCCTTGGGCTTTCTGTAGGTCTTTGACTTGCTCAGCAAGCTGATCATGTGCTTCCAAGAGATTGGCATAAGCTACCAATATTTGTTGTATGTTTTCTAAGGGGATGGCTTGGAATTTAGCCGGGTCAATGGGTGCCCCTGGAGTATTTTCCATAGCTGCTTCGAGGTTGTCTTGATTTTGTTGTTGTAGTCTTTTATTTTCTTCTTGAGCAGCCGCTAAATGGCGTCGGAGTAGAGCCATGTTTCGTTGTAGTCTAGCGTTACGGGCTAGCTGATCTCTAAGTTATTCTTCAGTTACCCTACTCTTCTCTGTATGTGTGGACTCGAGCTCCACCTGATATTGTTGGAGGGTAGTCACCTCCTGCTGTAATTCCGTATTAGATAACTCCAGGGCAGTGACACGTGCCTGGAGATGGGCTGACAAAGTACAGAGTTCTTTATTGTTTTCTTCTAGTAACCTGTATTCCTGTTTAAGTTGGGCAGCAGCTTCGAGCATGGTGTTGAGTGCATGACTAAATGAAGTGGGTGCAGGGGTAAAGGTGGAAGATGCAAGGGGTCGGGAGATGGGAAAGGGAAAAGTGGATGTTGTGCCTACAGTGCTTGGAAATGGTGACGTGAGTGAAATGATACGTGGTGATGTTGGACTAACAGTGGTGGTGGGTGATCCTGTGGATGGTGAGATGTCCATGGGATCGGACGTGAGAGTGTGTGATTCGTGCACTGTGAATACAGGAATGGTGGGTGGTGTGATAGTGGTGGCAGTGAATGTGGGGGAGTGGGGTTGGGAAAGGGACTTTTTATTATAATTATCCACCTGTTGGAGTATATTTACAAGGTTTGTCCAGAATGAGGGTTGTGTGACTTGGGTTGAGTGTGAGGCAGTTGCTAGGGGAGTGGTGGATAGGGTTTGGGTGTGGGTGAATGGAAAAGGATGGGATGAGGTCTGGCTATTGGCAAGTGGTTGTCCAAGGGCGGGGAGATAGGAAGGGTGACCTATTATGGTTTGATCGGTGGCCGGATGACCGGTGTGGGGTTCAAAAATTTGGGTGGAAGTGCTGGATGTGGGTAAAGGGGAGGATGTAAAAATGGAGGTGTGTACAATGGTTTCATGATGGGTGGATATCGGTTGTTCCGAAGGGATTGTGGAGAAGGGTTCTGAAGGGTGGATGGAAGGTGGCGGTGGAGATGGTACGTGAGTAATTACCTCTTGTTCGTCAGTGGGACTTGGGCTCGTCATGTGAACATCCTCTGAAATTATAGTAGGCAAGGCGGTAGAGGCTTCCATTTGAATCATTTTCCCGCGTCGTGGCCGTGTATCAATCCTTCGTTGATCATAGATAGGGTTTTCTTGATAGACCATTGTCCTCAATGCTTCCCCGATCCCACATGTCTCTGCCAATAGATTCAATGATTCCACAAAATGTGAGTCGACATTCTCGGTTTGGAGCATCTGGTTCACTAGAGCTCTATTCGCCTCTTCTGTCATCTTATGTCTTCTCTGTACCTGCTTGATGGTCTTGTATAGCCGTCTGAGTTGTGCCGTGTAGGCAGGGGCCTCTTCTCCACTGTCTGCTGGTTCATTTCTTTGTGCACCTTCCTGAACTTGTGTATTTGGGTCCTGAGGATGTTGTGCCACTTCTTCCCCATGTACTCTGCTGGTCTCGCCCCGTGGCTGTTCTCTTTGGACTGATGCACCCGGATCAACATTGTCAGGGGAATCTTCACTGTCGAATAGGGGGACCGTCTGCAGGAATCTTTCAAAATCGAAGTTTGGATCTTCTGTGAAGGTGGCCATAGATGCAAACTCTGCATCGGTAGGTAGTGGAGGGGCGGATGGAACGGGTTGTACCACCTCCCTAGCTTGAACTCCTTGAAGATGGATCGTGAAAGGTGTGACCTGAGCTTCTGGTCGGGGAGAAGCTTCGGTCGTGGCTTCTTGAGGGATCGTTACCTGGGAGAGCGATCCACGCATTCGTTTTGCAGGCTGGCTCCCTGACTTACGCCCTTTGAACAGCTCCAGTTGTGCATACTTTAGGGCTCGGGCAACTGGCACATCATATGCAAGACATCTGTAGATGATTCTTGTGAGCGCACAACAACCATGTAGAGTAGGCTTCCTCACACCCCGCTTACCTGCCTCATACACTTGGTCTAAGATCCATACCGGCATCTTAATGGGCAAGCTTCCAGTCTCTACTAGATATAGCCCATACCATATTTTCTTGTGAGGTTGAGTGAAACGGTCCTGAGCGGGAAATGCGAAGTGTTGGAGGCACATCCGCAAAGGTATGGCGATGTTGGGGGTGAGGGCGCACATTTTTTTTAGTTTCTTGATTCTATTGCTTTTCATCGACTCCGGTATCAAGGGGTCGCGGTCGGAAGGTACATGTGTGCCATACATCTGAAGTGCTTCCCTGATTAAAGTCACATTCAATTCGAACTTCCTCATTTCCTCCAGATTTGACAAGGAGGGCACCCAGAATGTGCCTGAATGATCCTTATCCCCTGTCGGCTTCAGCGTGGCAATTAGGTAGTAGCACCTAAGGAAATCTGGTTTAGGCAGAGCTGCACTGAAATAAGTTTGTAATCCTGCTTTTTGCCAGATATCTTGAAGTGGAGTTGCATTTTGCAATGCTTCAAATTCTCGTGAGAAGAATTGGAAGGTCCACCACACTCCTCCACATTCCATCTTGGATTCCCAGATATGATCCGCGTCTCCCAAATCTCCTGGCATCTCATTGAACCAGTGAGAATGCCCTTTTACTCTTTCGGTTAGGCCGTTTGGTGGATCTAGAATGGGAATCCTCCGCACATTCACGAACTCCTCAGGTCGAGCTGTTGGTGGGGCCTCCACCGGCATGGCATCCTAGTTGATTGGAACACCAGATCCTGCCTGAGAGCTTGTGCCTGCCGCTGTTGCCATGAGAGTAGGTTGCTTATCTGCTGGAAGAAGAAAGGCACATTAGTGTTGCATAGGAAACAAGACGTAATGGTGTTCCCTTCACAATACTAACATGACAATCCCGGAGGTCAGTGGTTAGTGGTGAAGTGTTTGTGATAGGTGTGAGTGGTGATTAGAGGTCAGTGTCATCCTAGATGCATGCTTTGGTTATGCAATGGGCTCGGAATGCTCCTGTGTTAGTGTGGGCGGATTTATAGAATTGGGTCAGGGGGTTTAGTACACAGTTTAATTCTCCACGCTTGGATAGAGGAGTCGTAGCTCTTAGAGCTAAAGATAGGTGAAGGTTTCTGGATGGGAGTGTGATGTATTTGGGACCTTTTGGGTACCCATTTCCAGACATTCCTAGGGTTGATGGGAGTGGAGGCAGTGAGAGGTGTAGATATCTTTTCATTTTCTGAGTTGTTGGCCACGAGTGCTTGTGAAAGTTGCTTCATCCTAGTGCCTGAAGGTGAAGTAATTTGGGCTTGTAAGCAAGCCTTGGGCACCCATATCTGTCTAGCATTAGGGGTGGCCTTCATTGACCGCTTAGGAACCCAAATAGAAATGGTATGCCTAGGGGTTATCCTAGGGGGCTTCTTCACTTTGTTCCTTGATGGTGAGGCACGTTTCTTGTCTCCTTGAGAGTCTGCTATTAGAGCTGTGGGTTTTCCATCCTTGCGTATCCAGATCTGCTTCACGCCACGAGATGCTCCATGTTGCACGGGTTGGCGCTCTTGCCTCTTGATCAGCAGCCTCCTTCGTGTCGAGTGATGTTCGGTCTGCTCGTTTAGAATCTTCTTTGGGTCAGTTAGGAACTCCTTATTGGCTCCTGTACCTTCAGTAAGATTGACAATCCTCTGCACCATAGAAGTTTGTTCAAGAACAACATTGTTATCTTCATGTGGGTTCCTGGAGGGACCAGAAGTTGGTGCCTGTTCTATTGGTTTGAGTGTTTGATTTTCTAATTCAATCGTGAGACGGCTTTGGCCTACCCAAGCCTGAAGAAGTCCACTTCTTAGGTTGAGGTTGACTGCGTGATCATAGATCCAGTCTTGGCCTAAGACAAGAGGTTCGGTCAGATCCTCGTCTTCACACACTAGCACTTTTGGTGGCATGAGGACCTCTTGTATGTAGAGGGGAAGATCCACCTCTCCCATACAAGGGGTTTCAACACCTCCTAATCCTATCAGATATGCTTCTAGGGGTTTTACCTCCAATTGCAGCTGCTGGCAATAAGAAAGCCGAACTGCACTTGTGGCTGCTCCTGAATCAATTAAAGCCCTCACGCTTGTTGTGCTGTCTCTTTGTCCTATTCCTAGGGTCACAAAAGGTCGTCGGTCCACTATCTTATGGGTACGTTCACCTGAAGCCTCGCTCATGGCCATGTGATAGCCTGGAGACTCTTGAGTGTCAGTCACAGGCTGATCCCTCCCTTGTCTCCTCAACTTCATTCGTCTGATACGCTCTAAGGCCTCTGCCTGTGCTTCTTCTCGAATTCGTTTTTCCTCCTCTTTACGTTGCTTAGCAGTATTGAGTCGACTTAGCATTTCCTCCGTGAGGGGTTCCTGATACAGCTTGACTCTACACCCGCTAATATAGTTTGGGAGAACATCCCCCTCTAGAGTGGCTAGTTGTACTGCTCCACTCGTGGAGATCCTATTGATGATCATAGGTCCGTAGCCTCTCTTTTCTAGCTTTCTTGCGTGTTGTTTCAATGTGTAGACTAAAACTAGATCTCCTGCTTTCAAGCCCTTATCCTTCACATGGGCATCAAAGTATGCCTTTTTCCGTTTCTTTGCAGCATAGATGCCTGCTGCTGCTCGTAGCCTCGTCTCACCTAAACGATCTAGATCAAAGATCCTAGAGGACAACTCGTGTCCATTCCACTCATGCTCTTGTGCTACCCTTAAAGCTGGAATTAGGAAATCTAATGGTAGCACCGCATTCTGTCCGAAGACCATCTGAAATGGGGTAGCATTGAGTACCGTTTTGTAAGCAACTTGGTATGCCCAAACAGCATGATGAAGTTGTTTGTCCCAATCCGAGCGTTTATTATTTACCAGTTTCGTCAATACGTTACATAGGATCTTATTCGTGCTCTCGGCTTGTCCGTTAGCTTGTGGGTGATAGGGGGCAGGCTTCTTATGTATCACCATGAATTCTTGAAGGAGATTTTCAATGACCTCATTCAAGAAGTGCGTACCTCTATCACTAACCAACTCTATTGGTAACCCATATCTAGTGAACACATTTTCGAATAAGAACTTAGCCGTCATTTGAGCATCATTCTTTGTCGTGGCTTTTACTTCCACCCACTTTGTAAGGTAATCTGTGGCTACAATAATATATTCTGCATGGGAGTTTCTAGCTGGGGGGTTGATGTGGCCTACAAAGTCTATACCCCACTTTGAAAATGCACGTCCTCCCATCATTGGCCTTAAGGGC
The DNA here is from genome assembly GCA_020310875.1 of Ceratopteris richardii. Lineage (NCBI taxonomy): Eukaryota > Viridiplantae > Streptophyta > Polypodiopsida > Polypodiales > Pteridaceae > Ceratopteris > Ceratopteris richardii. Next base: position 104,653,331 of record CM035425.1, on the reverse strand, counting down.
ATTTCATCTTTTCTTATCGGATATTGGGCACGTTGGCATGTGTCGCAACTCTTCACATGAGTATGTGCATCCATATGAAGAGTGGGCCACCAAAGTCCCGAGAATAGAATGGTCTTAATTACTCTGTCAGGCCCAAAGTGTCCACCTGCAGCACCGCTGTGTGCAGTTTCTAAGACTTTCAAATAGTCTGATTCATGAACGCACAGTCTTAGGTAACCATCCTTGCCTCTTCGATATAGGTTGTCTCCTACTAAGGCATAGTCTTGAGCCTCTTGCTCCATGCTCCGTTTTCTTGCAAGACTAGCCTGATTGGGTAATGTTCCCGATCTCATGAACTCGACCAATGGAGCACTCCAATCTGGGATTAATGACACGTGATAAAGAGTGGCATGTTCCACTGGGGGTCTCTTCTGGCACACTGGACAATTGTGAATCCACTCTTGTATTTCTTTGTCCATGCTAGGCCAATACACTCCTAAACGTTTTAGATTCTGCAATGTTCGTTGTTTAGAGTAGTGATTCCCTAGCAATCCCTCATGGGCTTGTTGCAACCAACTAGTATGTTCATCGTCCTCGACACAACAAGCTAATACGCCCTCGGTATCTTGCTTGTACATACTTCCGGCCAATATTTGATACTTTAGTGATTTTACAATTTCCTCTTTGCTTGTTTTCACATTCTTATTTGCAGGCCCGAAGGTTAGGACTGGTACCAACTTATTTGCCCATTTAGGAACAACTTCTAAATTGAATAGATAAGCATCGGGCAATTCATCAGACACTCCTTGCGGTGGCTCTCCTGAAGTGATGCGAGAAAGATGGTCTGCCCTAAGATGGGTTCTACCTTTCCTGACAACAACTTCAAAGTCGTATTCCATTAGTAAGAGGAACCATCTTACTAAGCGGCCTGTATTGCAAGGTTTATTGACCAAATATAGTAAAGCTTGATGATCAGTGAAAAACTTGAACTTATTGGCTAATAGATAGTGTCTAAACTTCTTCACAGCATATACCATGCCTAAGCCTTCTCTCTCCGTTGTGGTGTAATTTCGTTCAGCTGCTTTTAATTGCCTACTAGCATATGCTATCGGCAAATCTAGATTTCCTTCACCTGTGGGTTGTGCTAGCACACATCCTATTGCATGATTGGAGGCATCTACATGGACATGAAAGGGTTTGCTCCAATCCGGAGTAGTCAATATTGGTGCTGTGCACAAACGTCTTTTCAGCTCGTTGAAGGAAGTCTCGCATTCCTCATTCCACTCAAAATTTGTTAACAACCCATAAAGGGGTTTAGCTATGATGGCATACATGTGGATAAACCTACGGTAATATCCACAATGGCCCATAAAGGCTTGTACCTCTTTAACATTCCTTGGTCTGGGCAACTCTGCTATTGCTCTTACTTTGTCTTCATCTGTTGAAATTCCATTCTTAGAAACAATGTGACCTAAGATCTTACCTTGTCATACCATGAACACACACTTCTCTGGATTCAGACACACTTGATAATCTCTACACTTGTTAAAGATTTGTCTGAGCTCAGGGATGTGGTAACTTCTTTCTTGGGAATGAGCGCATAAATCATCCACATATACTTCTAAGCTCTTTTGCAAGAACTCTTTGAAGACATGACACATGAGTCTTTGGAATGTTGCAGGTGCATTGGTGAGCCCAAATGGCATCACACGAAATGCAAAGATTCCCCATTCTGTGGCAAAGGCCGTTTTGTGTTGATCTTCTGGGGCAATGGCTACTTGGTTGTAACCTGAAAATCCATCAAGGAAGCTATAAACTTCCTTGCCTGCCACATGCTCCAAAAGATGTTCGGTGATTGGAAGTGGATAACTATCTCTGATCGTAGCGGCATTAACTTTTTTAAGGTTAATGCACACTCACAATTTCCCATTCTTCTTGGGCATCACTACAATGGGGGACACCCATTCAGTGTGCTCAATCTCATAGATGAATCCAGCTTCAATCAGCCTGTCAATTTCCTCTTTTATTTTGGCTGCATAATTGTCATTATATGTGTAGGGCTTTTGTTTGGTGGGCTTGGCATCAGCGGTCATCGGAATCGTATGAGAGCAAATCTCTGGATCTACTCCTTTCAAGTCTCTATAGTGCCATGCGAACACATCCCTATATTCCCTTAATAGAGCTACCAGCTCTAATTCTTCTTTTGCACTTAGGTCGTCTCCTATGTACGTACATCGCTCTTCGCTCCCTTCAATGGTCACTACAATTTTTTTGGTCTTTTCTTTATTGTCATATGCTTCTCCTATAATGGCCTCTCTCTTAGGCATTCGTACCAAAATTTTTCGGTCTTCCACTTCATATTTCTTGAAATTTTCTGGTACTTCAAACAATGATTCTTCCTCTTCTTGTTTCACTGCTTTCCTTTTCTTTTTCTTTTGACCTCCTTCACTTCCTTTCTTTGAATTTATCGTTTTAATACTCGCAAGGGGTTCTTCTTCTTTTTGGGTTAACACTCCTATGTCTTCTAAGTAGTGTTCCTCTGAGTCAAAGTAGGTATCCATCACAATGGATTCTAGATCATCGTCATTCTCTTCTTCTTCTATGAACTCACTAGGATCACACTCTTCCAACAAGGGCTGAAAAATGAACACTGAAATATCATAACCCTCCTCATCACAATGAGGTGTCCATTGTTCTTCATTGACTGCAATGTCCATGGTAGCTAAGATTTCTGCCCAACCATGAGGCTCAAATTCCTCATCTGGAAATATCATCGGTGTATAGGCTGGGTCTTTTATTGGTCTATCTCCTGGGGGAGTTCCTTCTTCTCTCGCTTTTAGGCGCTTTTCCTCTTCCTCTGCGACCTTGCACATCCACAAGTGAGTATCTTCATGCAGCCAGGATGGTTCAGGTGAACTTCCAGAATGCACGAAGATAGAATCTTCTTTCGCTTTGTGGATAGGATTCCACTGTAGGGGTGGTACATCTCTGAAGGTGTAATCCTTCAGATTGACCTTGGTGGTGACCCCTAAGTGCTGTAAGTACAAGGAGTTGGTTCCCCAATCCTGTACTATTTGCAATTGTCGTAGGAAGGGTCTTCCTAGGATCATCTCGTAAACATTATTCTTCTCAAAGTCACATATAGCAAATGTATGTTCAAACTCTACACCACAAGTGGTTAGAGTTATCCCTTCAAGCAATCCGAGAGGTCTTTCAAAATGACCATCTGCCATTTGAAGTTTCATTCTCGTTGGTCTTAAGGTGGGTTTGCCCCATCGCTTCCACAAGGAGGTGGTCGCAATAGCAACACCAGCACCCGAATCCACAATTGCTTTGGTTGTGTAACCTTGGTAGGTGATCGGAAGATAAGTGTTACCTTCTTCACCTTCGCTCATGTCTCCTATCTTGTCGAGAGGTATCTCGGGAACTTTTTGCTTAGAGCCTACTTTTGGTATATTGGATTCAAGTTCTGGAACCTGATCCTTCACATGATTCCAGAGCTCCGGTTTTTCCTTGAGGAGCTCCTCTACAGTGAGATGACATTGAACCTTAGTGTTCTTCACAACATCAGTGTTTCTTGGAATCACTGAGTCTTCATTTCTTACCAATATTGTGGGGGCTCTGATCTGGAGAGATTCAGATTCCCATGGGCCTGTGAAATGAGGCAACTCTTGTAAAGAATTAGATTCAAAATCTAATCTCTCATCCTCTTGTTGCTCTGTTTGATCTCCATAGATAGACGGAATGTCTTGGGGAAATTGATCACGAAGATCATCAATCTTAGGAATAGGAGGGGAATCACCCTTCTCCTTGGCCCATTTCTCTTCTTGTATTTCCTGCAAGAACTCTTGAGAGTACTGTTGAATTGAAGGAGGTATTCCAGCATCCGTGGAATTAGGAACATAAGCTCCCTTTGGTGGTGAGCTTCCTCTTTCAACAACTGGTTGAGCCTGTGGAGGTAAAGAAACTTGTGATTTGTTTACCAACTGCTCTAATCTTTCTAGTAAGCCTTGGAAATGCAAATCCGGCTTGACAGAGTTTGTCTGATTGAACTTTTGACTAGTCTCAAGTATAGCTTGAGCTTGTTCTACCATTTTCATGCACATTTTTATCTGTTCAATCTCTAAATCTGCTCTAGGGTAACTCCTGTCTAGGTTTGCAGCTGTTGGCCCTTCTTGGAGTCGAGCCTGGTAGGCCTTGAACATCATGTCCAAGCCTTCAGGAGTGGGGTCAGCTAATACTGATCCTACTCGGGGTGGTGGGTGGGTTACGTGGGGTGTATTAGAGGGTGGAGAAATGGAGGGTGATGGGGATGGTAGTGGTGGAAGTGTGTGGGAGTGCGGTTGAGATGTGATCTCTGTGATTTTTGCCTTGGTTTCTCTCAAGCTTTCTTCAAGTTCGTTTATCTTTTTTGCCCATTGCCTCTTCATTCTTTCACGCCTATCCCTTCAGGCTCTAGTCTTCTTTTTGGTTATGCTCTCTTTTTCACTCACCTCGGGGCTCTTTTCGGGACCAACACCTTGGTGTTGTTGAAGTGCCTGGGCTCTTGTGATCACCTGCACAGGTGCAGTGGAAGTCACACTCCCTGTGGAGTCTACAACTAACCCAACAACATTGATAGGAGTGATTTTAGGCATGTTATTAGGGTTCTTTGGGCAATCTCGTAGGAGATGCTCTTTCCCGCAGTCTTGACAGAAACCCTGAATGGTTACTGGTTGAGGTTGTGTAGGGGCAGGCAGTGGACAATCACGTATAAGGTGATCTCCCTGACATCTGAAGCATGGTCCTCTAGGAAATGGGGGTCGTACCTGCCTAGGTTGAGGTCTAGAGTTGGGGTTTGTGTACATGACATTAGCATACTCAGGTTCCCCACTATTTTCACTTGGGTCCTCATAATAGTATGACTCGTTATGCTCGGGTGACTGCATGTAGTAAGCGTGTGGGCTATCAATATGTGTGGAGTCAAAACTATGGTCACTTGGATCACTGTCTGATAGCAATGGGGTGACTGGGACTATGGCTCTATTCGGATTTTCTTCAGTAGATGCATATTTCACTGGGATCACATTGGTTGGAGCAGGGGGCTGCTGCACTAGGACTGGTTGAGGTCTCTGCTGCCCTTGATAAGGTGGCTGATAAGTTTGCTGTGGTCTGTTGTATTGTGGTGATGGGTACTGATTCTGGTATCTACCATGTTGTGGATATGGCTGAGGATAATTTTGCCTAACAGTTTGTTTGTTATATGGGCAGTCTTGTGCAGTGTGGTTGGTGTACCTGCGCTCTATGGTGCAGTACTGGCTACTAGGATTCGCCTGGGGTAGGGCCATAATGGGACATACACTTGCCATATGTTCACCGCCACAATTGTAACACCGCTTAACTGGGGCAAATCTCGGAATTTGCTTGCTAGAGACACCTAATTTTTGGGCTACCTTCTCTGCAAGTTCCTCGATGGATGTGGATTGACCAGATGTCATGTTACTAGAGCTATCAGAATCCTTATAGATTTTTGATAGTTCTAATTCCTCACCTAGATTGTCCTCAATGTCTATGCACATGCGCACGCACTCTTCTATCGTTCTAGGGTCCTTCAGGTACACATATGACCTGAGCTTAGTGCTCAACAATCCATCTAGGAACAAGGCCACTTGTTTGGCTGGTGTGGGTAACTCCGGCATCGGGCATCTCTCCAGGTACTGTCTAAATCTTCTTCCAGCTAGTCTGACCGTCTCTTGAGGTGTTTGTTTGAAGCTATGAATTAGTGACGAGGTGTTATGCCTGATTCCACTCTTAGAAAACTCAACAATAAATGCCTCTAAGAGCTGGTCTATGTTTCTGAAATGCCTCTCATTTAGTGGTTGAAACCACGTAAGGGCAGTGTTCCTAAGGGTTAGACCAAAAGCATTATATTGTGTGAATAGGTCCTCTACCTGTTCAGCTTTCAATACTTGCCGAAATTCTGCCACGTGGTCATAAGGGTCTCCCGTGCCATCGAAGTAATTCTTCATGGACTTCACCAGTTGAGTTGGTCGCAGGGTCCTAGTATGTTCTCTCGGCCTTGGCAAAGGAAAATCATCAATATTCCTTTGATTCCCTGGGGTTCTATGTCTCTCAGGTTCCACTCTATTCCTTTCTGTTCCCGTTCTTTCTCTTCCCAGGGAGTTGGCAAAACTTACCTCATGTTTGTCTCTACTTCTATCTCTTTGAGCCCCATGAGCTTGGGAGGTCCCAGCTCCTTGGTGACCAAAGGACACATTAGACCTTGGTTGGGGAAAAACAAATTCACCCTTCCATGTGTAGGCATGTCTGCCATACTCAGTGACCACGAAGATTCTCTCTGATGCATTGTCTAGGTAGGTTACTTGGCCTGGGCTATCAGGGTCTTTAAACTCATAGATTGTGAGGGCACTCACTTCCTGAGGTTGAGAAGATTTATATCTCCAAAAAGCCTCATCGGTTTCTCAGTTTAAAAGCAGATCTATGCTTTTATTATCCTGTGGAATCCACTCTGGAGTCATGATTCTGGTCAAGACAGATTTACCACTGGGAGTTCTTGGCTCTCTCTCTAAGTTCCCTTGCTCTATATCACTCATGTCGGTCTCCGCAATCACATTTCCAAACTCATCAGTTCTATCAGGAAGAGTGGTGACTACATATATAGTCCCCTCTTTATCTAGGTATGCTCCATTCTCAAACTTGACTACCGGGTGGTCTAATCCATGGGGTTGATCGGGGTTCTTAATCTGGACCACCGATCTTCTCAGTCCGTCTTCGTAGATGCGAGCACTTAGACGATTCGTCCTGATATATTCCAATTGAGTCTTGTAAGGTCCCTCTGGCTTTTCTAGATAAGCCAACCCTGAACTACCTACTGGTCTCTCCATGTGATAGGACATCTCAGAATCACTTGTTTCTGATCTGGGAGTGTATGGGTAATCACTCAACTGCTGGGCCCAAGACCTGGCAGTGTGATTGACACTAGCTTCAGAAGATCTGAAGCTTTGTCTGTCTCGGCCTAAGTGTCTGCCTGATCTAAGGTTCATATGCCTGATTTATTTACCCCCTTGGACTCAAGCACACTCTCGTTGCAAGTTAAGTTGCACCAATCACTTTGTTCTTTTGAGTTGAATATTATGTTTATGGTCTTGTCTGAAATCGCTTCGTCAGGAGTACTTAAGTGAATTTCCGCACTTGATAAGTGATCGATTCTCGTTTACCTTTTGTCCCTTAGGGTTTTCGCACTTAAGACCTATTTACTTCTTGCACTTGGTTGATTAATACTCTTGGACTTGATTCGTGCCTAACGTTGCCCTAATTAATTACCACACCTAAGTCGTACTTAGCCTAGGCTAGGAATTGACAAAGGAGGGTTGAGAAATCTTCCAACCTCAATTAGCTGGTTGACCAGACTGCTACACAAGCCCAGGAAGCCTTCTCCCAAGCTTGGTACTCACCCTTGCTAGCTTGCTTTGGATTGCCTTGAGTGCACACAAAGTTCCTGCAAAAGCTCACCCATTAGTATAGCTCTATTACCACAAGTACTTGAAAGACACACATCAATAATTTTAGTCCCCCTGGAGTGACTCACTGCACCCCCTGAATTTGAGGGCCACTTAGTTCCACCTAAAGGTCAACTTAAAAATGCATGTTCTAAAACTCCGCGTATGATTCTTACAAAAACCAGTCAAGGTCCACGTAGGATTCTCAACGAGCTTTCCAACGAGACCAAAATCTCATCAATCGGAATCCGTATGGTCAAGTTATGACCATTCAGGCACTAAAGGGTCAAAACAGGCTCTCAGGGTTCAGGAGATCCCTCTCTGGTTTCTAGGTCTTTTGCCCACTTCCAAGGTTCTAAAGTTATACCAAGGTGCCTAAAATTAAGCTCAACTACCCTTCAATTCACTCAAAATTAACCCTAACTTTTCATGCGTTAAAGGCCGTGTATCACGATAGGTCGGGTCGAGGTGTCGCGATAGCTCGTGAAGTGTCGCGATAGGTCGAGGTGTCGCGATAGCTCGTGAGGTGTCGCGATAGCTCGTGAAGTGTCGCGATAGCTCGTGAGGTGTCGCGATAGGTCGAGGTGTCGCGATAGCTGGTGAGGTGTCGCGATAGGTCGAGGTGTCGCGATAGCTCGTGAGGTGTCGCGATAGCTCGTGAGGTGTCGTGATAGGTTGTGAGGTGTCGCGATAGGTCGAGGTGTCGCGATAGGTCGTGAGGTGTCGCGATAGCTCGTGAAGTCTCGCGATAGCTCGTGAGGTGTCGCGATAGCTCGTGAGGTGTCGCGATAGCTCATGAAGTGTCGCGATAGCTCGTGGTGTCGCGATAGCTCGGGATATGGTGAATTTTTCTGTTCTGTCTAGTGATCCTGGGAGCTCTAGGCCTGCGCAGTGTCGTGGTACACTCAGAATCGTGATTGGGTGAAATTTTCGGAGTGTCGTGATAGCTCGAGCTCAACGCCTCGGGGACTGTGCAGACAAATTCTGTACCTGTTGAGCTTGCTGGAGATGATGATGGAGCTGCCACCTGCAAGAAACATGCAAAAAACACACAAAGACAAGCACACACACTCGCTCTCTCTCAATCTTGCACACAACAAGTGAGGGAATGATAAGGAAGAGGGAATATGTAGTGGAGAAGGAGGTGAAGATGAAGATGGAGATGGAGAAAAATCAGAAATTTACCTACTACTTACCATTCCAACGCGTCCTCTCTACGTCTTACCATCACACGCTCGTCCTCAAAGCTCAATCCCCGGCAACGGCGCCAAAATTTGGTGTAGCTCAGTGATGAGTAGCACCTCCTTTAATGTCAATCCAGGAAGACGTGAGGATGGTATGAAGACCAAGAGCAAGTGGAAGCACAAGTGCGTGAGTGAGAAGCACACAAGCATGCACTCACATACACGCACACGCGCACACACGGCAAGAACAAAGAGAGTAAGACAATGGAATCACTTCTATTGCAACCAAGTTCTCATACAAGCTCAAACTACAAGAAAAAAACTGCTCAAAAATGAGCTCTCTAGCTCTATTTATAGTTTTTGACTAGCTTTGGCCCTGTCCAGACCTAGTGTCCGGCCTAGTTAAAAATTAGGTTCCAGGGCTTATTTGAGGGCTCAAACGAGATCTAAAAATTATGAAAATTGGCAGGCAACTACTTCTAAGGCTCCCCAAGCTCGAGGACTCCTCCGCTTGTACAAAATGGAGCTACAAAAAGGTGAAATGATATTTACAAGGGTTTTTAGTGATGAGAATCACTTAAAAATGATGTAAGGGTTTTGAAAAAAAATGAAGGGTTGCCTTAGTGCTAGATCTGCATGTGTGTCCGTACTTCCTTCTTCCCGTATACTGTCAACAGTGGTATAATTGCGTTCTGCTTGATTTAATTGTCTACTAGCATAGGCTATAGGGTGGTCTAGTTTTCCTGTATCGGCAGGTTGAGCTAAAATGCAACCAATGGCAAACTTGGAAGCATCCACATGAATATGAAATGGCTTATTCCAGTTAGGTACTCGAAGGATTGGTGCTGAACTCAATCGACTCTTTAACTCATTGAAGGCTCTCTCGCATTCCTCGGTCCAATTAAATTGAGTCAATAATGCATAGAGAGGTCTAGCAATTATGGCGTACATATGTATAAATCTTCGATAGTATCCACAATGTCCCATAAATGCTTGAACTTCCTTAGCCGTCTTTGGTCTTGGTAAATCCAGAATTACTTTGATTTTGTCTTCATCAGTTGAGATTCCATTTTTGGAGACAATATGCCCTAATATTTTCCCTTGTCTAACCATGAAAACACATTTTTCTGGGTTAAGGCATACTCGATACTGTCGACATTTAGCAAAGATCTTTTCTAGCTCGGGGATATGTTCTGATTGTATAGCTGAATAAGTACAAAGATCATCCACGTAGACCTCCATACTTTTTCTTAGGAATTCTTTGAATACATGGCACATCAATCTTTGGAAGGTGGCTGGGGCATTAGTTAGACCAAAAGGCATGACTCTAAAGGCGTATACTCCCCATTCAGCTACGAACGCAGTTTTATGTTGGTCCTCAGGAGCAATAGCTACCTGATTATACCCTGAAAAGCCATCCAGAAAGCTATAGACTTCCTTTCCTACCACTCTTTCCAAGAGATGATCTGTAATTGGTAATGGATAACTATCCCTTATGGTCGCGGCATTTACTTTCTTCAAATTGATGCACACTCTTAACTTTCCATTCTTTTTTGGTACAACCACCAAAGGTGACACCCATTCCGTGTGCTCAATCTCGTATATGAATCCAGCATCCAACAATTTGTCTATCTCTTCCTTTATCTTTGCTGGATACACATCATTATATGTATATGGTCTTTGTTTAGAAGGTTTGGCTTTGGATGTCATGGGAATTCTATGAGCACAAATAGATGGATCTACTCCTCTCAAGTCCTTATAGGTCCAGGCAAAAACATCCCGATATTCTCGTATGAGGCGTATTAACTCTTGTTCTTCCTCTATGGAGACATCTTGTCCTATGAAAGTACATCGTTCTTCTCCTTCCTCCAACGTTACCACTATCTTCTTGGTTTGTTCTTTATTGTCATAAGCTATTCCTGGCTGTGCCTCTCTTTTAGGCATTTGAATAGCAATTTTTCTCTCTTCTACTTCATATTTCTTGAAGTGAGCGGGCACTTCAAACTGATCTTGTGGCTTGTTTTCTTCACCTTCTGGCTCTTTACCTAACTCCAGCTCTTCTTTCTGTGTATGCTCTTGGTTGTTTTCATTAGCTGTGATGCTTATTTTTTGATCTTCATCCTCAGGTTCCATTGGTTATGGCTCCATTTCAATGCTCTCATAGTCCTCCTTCCATTCTTTCTCTATCACTTCTCCTTCTTCAGCCTCCTGAAGAACTACTACATAGAGACTAACATCATATCCTTCCTCATCAATACATTCATTCATAGTTATCACTTCTTCGTTCACGCATACATCGAGGGTCGCTAAAATCTCCATCCAGCCATGAGGTTCAAACTCTTCATCTAAAAAGACTTGAGGCATGTAAGCTGGATCTTGTACAGACCTAGCTACTCCTTGCCCTTGCTACCATCCTTTTCTCCTATCCTCTTCCTTTTTGGCAGTTTGACATATCCATAGATGTGTGTCCTCGTTCATCCAAGTCTGGTCACTAGAACCTATGCTGTGAATTGATTGGTCATCTTCTTCCTTGTGAATTTGATTCCATTGTAAGGGAGGAACATCTTGATATGTATAAGTGTGAAGATTTATTCTCGTGGTTGTTCCTTCATGTCGTAGGTATACAGCATCTTTTCCCCAATCTTGCACCACCTTTAATTGTCTCATGAAAGGTCTCCCCAATATCATTTCATAATTGCTTGCCCTTTCAAATTGACAAATTGCTAAGGTGTGTTCAAATTCAACTCCGCATGTGGTGAAAACTACTCGTTCCAATAATCCCAAGGGTCTTTCTGTGTGTCCGTCAGCCATTTGTATTTTCATACGCGTTGGTCTTAAAGCTGGTTTTCCCCATTTCTCCCAGATTTCTCTAGTAGCAATGCCTACACCAGCTCCTGAATCTAAGATGGCTTTGGTTGTATAACCCTTAAAGGTAATTGGAAGGCAAGTGTTTCCTTCATCTCCCTCACTAAAATCTCCTACCTTATCCACTGGGATCTTTATAGTATTTACTTCATCAGAAATCTCTTTTTCTCTAGTCTTGACCTCCAATTGACTGGTCAATTTCTCCTTCAAATGTGGTTTAACCTTCAACAATTCCTCTAATGTTAGTGTACAAGGGATTTTTACTTTTTTAAGGTGTTGTATGATGTCCGCTGTTTGGACTGATGGGTTCGGTTCTTTTTTCCTTATTGAGGGGATGCAATACAATTCAGAATTATGTTCGTACTCCCCTGTGTAATTGGGCAATTCCTTGACTCCATCATCTCCTTTGTCACTAGGATCCATTGGTAAAATTTCTTCTGAATTTAATTCAGGTAGTGAATCCTCCATTTCCTCTTCTGCTTCTATCTCTTCAAAAGGTGGTTCAATTCCTTCTACTTTCTTCCATCTGTCTTCTTGGACTAGCCCACAAATCTTTAGGCCATTCTCCTTCTACTTCGGGAACAACGGATCCTTCCCTTTTTTCCTCACCATAATTGCCATTAAGTGTCTTACTTACTTCAGGTTTTTCATGGTCATTGGTGTTGATGCACTCTTGGAATTCTCTTTCCAGAATTCGGGTCTTGGGCAATGGCAATACAGGTTTTTCTAAGGTCTGTTGAGCAACTTCTATCAATTTTTTGCAGATCTCCAACCTCTCTTTCTCTAGGTCACCTCTAGGATATTCTCTTTCATGTTGTTCGATGGTCGGTCCGGCTCTTATTCGTGCCTTGTATGTCTGAATCCACATAGCTAATTCTTCAGGCCTGGGATCTGCTAACACTGATCCTACCTCTTCTTTTTTGTACTTTTCATTTTTATTTTCTTCTTCATTTTCCTCTTTTGGGTTTTGTTTGCTCTTCTCATTTTCCTTCTTCTGCAGTAACTTCTTTTCTTTTATTCTATCTCTACGGTGCTTCCATCTTTGGGTCCTTTTACTTACAACACTTTTTTCAGGCTCTTCCGAGTCTTCCACTCTCTGTGGTGTGGGTGTATTCCATTCTGGGCTACTTTGATTGTGTTTTTCAGGTTTTTCTAGGGTTTCTCTAACTTTGGCTCTTGTTATCGCTTTCAATGGTATAGTGTATTCCTTATTGCTCCCTGATGACTTGATTACTTCTATCACATTGATTTGCACGTTGGGTGTAACTTTGTTGGGATTCTTGGGGCAATCTCTAAAAAGGTGTTCCTTACCACAATCACTACAGTAGCCTTCCCAGACTCGTTGTGGTGGTGGTGGGTTTGGCAATGTGCATTCTCTGATGTAGTGATCACCTCCACATCTGTAACATGGTCCTCTGGGTACAGGCGGTCTGTTCATGGTTTGGGGTGGTACGGTTGCTCTAGGAGTTGTGTACATCATTGGCACATAATCCTGCTCATATCCATACGAGCTATCTTGTGTTTCTATGTCATAAGCGTATGGGTCGTATGTTTGTCCATATTCTATCAGTGAGCTCTCATAAGAGGGATATGCTCCTTGACTATGGTCATATGATGAGTCATATGATTCATTACTAACCAAAGGTGTGGCTGATACTATTGCTCTCTCTAGATTTTCTTCAGGTTGAGCTCTCTTGACTGGGACAACATTCTGAGGATGGGGCGGTTGTTGTCCTAGTACTGGTTGTGGTTGGGTGTATCCTTGATACGCATATGGTCGTGGCACTGGTGCCTGCGGCTGATAAGTGGGATATCTAAAGGCTTCACCTCCTTGATCTCTCTGAGGGTATCCATAAGGTCTCATGTATGGCTGTGCTGGCCTCGCTTGCCTATTCTAAGGGCAATTTTCTGTACTGTGATTTGTATATTTTTGTTCTATACTACAATATTGTAGAGATCCTAGGACAGTGGGTCTATTATAAGCATAAGCGGGTGGTGGGACTACTCCCCTAGTACACAAGTGAGAAGGATGATCACCTCCGCACTGCATACATCTTTTGAGCATGGGTACTCTCATAGGGTTATTGGGGTAGTTCCTCTGTCCTTGAACGTTCAACTTCTTTGCTACCAAATTGGCTATTTCCTCTACATTGTTTTTAGGGATTGATGTGCTACTGGCCGAATCTTCACTTTTCAAGCTATCTTGAGGTATTTTTAGGTCCTCTGCTAGGTTGTCTTCTAGGTCTATACATTCCTTCATGCATTCTTGCAAAGTCTGAACTCTCTTTACATATACCAATGATCTCAAAGATCCGTTCAACAATCCTTCCAAAAATAATGATACCATTTTATTTTGGGTAGGTCTCTCTTCTACTGGGCATCTGTCCACATACTGTTTGAATCTTCTTGCGGCCAATCTTATTGATTCGGTAGGGGCTTGCTTAAAGCTATGGATCAATGATGAAGAATTATTTTTAATTCCTGACTTACTGAATTCCTCAATCATTTCTTGGTAGACTTGTTCCATGTTTTGAAAAGTATTAGGGTCCAATGGCTGAAACCATGCTAACGCAGTGTCTGACAAAGTAAGACCAAAGGACTCATATTGGATCAAGAAGTCTTCTACCTGTTCGGCTCTGATAACTTGTTTGAATTCAGCTATATGATTGTAGGGTTCACTAGAGCCATCATAGTGGTTTCTCATGCATTTCGCAACTTGAATTGGCCTTAATCTTCTTCTTGCTTCGGGTGGTCTAGGCATTACTGGGAAAATTGGTCTTCCTATTGGTATGCCTGGTCCTCTGGCTACTGGTGGTCTGACTGGAGCGGGAATTCCATGTCTTGGGTCAATAGTTGGTTGGGGTTGGTAATTAGGGTTATTTGCAGGCATTGCGAACTGCACATGTGGTTTGACTGGGATTTGGGTTTGTCGTGTTTGTTGTGTTTGGCCCGACTGTTGACATGAATCATTATGGGATGTTCCGAGTGGGTTTCTTGAAGTAGTGGCTTGGTCCCTAGGGGGAAACACTGGGATATTCTGATATTTCAACTCAGCTCTTTCCGCTTCTGTTAAGGGCCAATATCTTCTCTGATTCTTATCCAGATATGTGATGATGGTGGGGAAATCAGGATCTTGTAACTCATAGATGGTGACTGGATTACGGGCAGCCTCCCATATTGAAGAATGTGCTCTAAGAAGATGCTCTATCCCATTGATCAAATACACATCCATTAGGGAGTCGTCTTGGGGAATCAGGTCTCCCCTCCATATCCTAGCTACAGCAGATCTCCCTCTAGGTGTAGTTACTTGCTCTTCATTCCCACCTTCATTTAAGTTTGAAGCATTATTATCTTCACCATGTTCATTAATGTTTTCCGGGTGCTCCGTGACAATATATTGGATATCTCTTTTGTCCATGTAAAAACCTTCTACATACTTGACTGCTGGTCTAGGCACTATATAAGCCTTTGACGCTTTCTTTAACCTGGCCACTAATCTATTTAGACCATCCAAATAAATAGGGATCTCATTTTGGTTGGTGTTCAAGTACTCCAAGGAGGTCCTGTACTCTCCCTCAATGATTGACATCATGCCAATCATGGGTACTGTGTTCTGCATATCCTCCGAAGCCATGGGAATTTCGTCCTCTGACTCAGTGGAGGTCTCCGAATAATGTGAACGGTTACTTTGCTCTGCTACACTACCTACAGAAGAGATTACACTTCTTCGGCTTCCTAGGGTTCTTCCGGATCTCAGGTTCATCCACCTAACAACTCTGATCAGCCCTTGCAAACCTCTAGCCTCTGGGATTCTTCACTAAAGGTCAGAATTTCTAGAAGACTTTGGCTAGGAAATGACTAAAAAAGGATTTTTTCCAGATCACGATACTTGACTCCAGATTCCACGATACACGATCTCTCGCCTAAAACGATACACGATCTTTGGGCTCAAACGATACTCGATATTTGATCTCAGACGATACTCGATCTCTGTCTACAAACGATATACGATACTTGGACACAGGCGATACCCGATCTCTGATAAATATCGCGATCTCTGATAAACGATACCGATCGCTTGAGTGAAACGATACCGATCTTTGACCGAAACGATACCGATCTCTCGTGCAACGATACACGACCTATGAACCAAACGATACACGATCTTTCAACTTGAAACGATACGCGATCTTTGCCACAAACGATACTCGATACTTGGCTCAAAACGATACACGATACCTGATGGAAAACGATACTTGATACTTGGGGGAAACGATACACATACTTCCCTTAAACGATACACGATCTTTGAAGTGGAAACGATCGACGATACCTAAACAAAACGATTCGCGACCTTTGGTAAGTATCGCAATCTCTGAGAAGCGATATACACGATCTTTGAGTCTGAAATGATACACGATCTCTGGGCTCAAATGATCTCTGACCAAATATCACGATCGCTATGAAACGATACACGATCGGAGGGAAATATCGCGATACTCGACCACAGGAGCAAAACGATACTTGCTAAGTATCGCGATACTCGACCGCGGGAGCAAAACGATACTTGACCCTTGGACAAATTTTGAAAGAGATTTTTTAAATTTTGCTTCAACAAACTTGTTGTACTAGCTCTCCTACCCACCCCTCACTCTCTGTATCATTCAAAACACACTTTTTTCAACCCTGTAGGTCCTAAACGATACCTGACGCAGATCGTTTGTTCCAAAAATTTGATTTACAGAGAAGAGATCACCACACAGCAATAATGTGCTCACCTTGGAGGCTATTCCAACTCCTTTATCACTTCCCCTTGCTCTCTGCAGCCTCAGATAGCCTACTTGCTCCCACGCGATACTCGACAGATGCTCTCCACGATACTTGCTCAGAAACACAAGTGACTTACAAAATGACTTTTTTTGGTTTTTATACTTGGGATTTTCTTACTTACTGGAAATAAAGCAACAAAACAAGAATTGAAAGCTACTCTAACTACCTAGCCTACTCCCTCACTCTTCCTATTCTAGGCTAACAACTCACTACACACACTCCAAGAATGAGAAGTAGCAAGTGCGGTTGAAAATGACTTACCAAAGAAGAGAAAATCACCACTCCTCCTCTTGCTTCAATGCCAAAAAGCTACTTACCATCACACGAATGCCTCGGTTTGATTCGTCACTCCCCGGCAACAACGCCAAAAAGTGTGTTGACCTAAGTACCAACTTAGGGACTTGCGGAGAAAGAGACTATACCTCAATCCCCTCTCAAGTGCATATAGTGGGGATACACACTTTTAATTATCAATCCAAAGAGTATACAAACCTAGCCGAGTGTATGAGGACATGCAATCATGTGATGATCAATGCAAATGAACTACTCAAAGAGTGTAAACAAGGCAAAGACTTATCCAAACAAGGTTCAACCGTTGGTCATGGCGTCACGATACTTGGTGCAGCAGCCGTCAGTATTTTGGACTTTTCTCCCAGCTCCAAGCTCCAAATATAACGAATAGCATTTCGAAGCTCTCGAGAAGACGCATCCAATGGCAGTGGTTTCACTCAATTCTGACACTCATATTTCAAGTTATGAGCAAAATACTGAGTCGCAGGAAATCTTTCCTACACTTCAGCACTTCCTACACTTCGCACACACCTTACCTACAGCAAATAAACACTTTCATGGATAAACAACACTCGCAAGCACTCTTTCCAAGCAATACACATGCATACAAGCTCACAGAGAAGAAGATATGGAGTGAAGAAGACACAAATTCGAATTTCTGTGCTCTCTATTCTCACAATGGCAAAAAGTCCTTTACAAAGAGTCACATTTGACTTATATACTTGTGCCCTAAAAGTGGTCCTTTCACACAAGAGATCGGCACTTTATTTACGAAAAGACTAATTTCCTACTATTTTACATGGTTAAATCTCTAATCTTCTGTGGGGATGCATCTAGAGGACTCCTCTAGTGCATTTACAACGGAAAATATATTACAAGAATGGTTATGATACAAAAATATGATGTCCAAATCGAAAAAATTTTGGGGCCCGTCTTTTTCTTTGCTTTGTGCTCTCTTTAGCTCTGGAACACTCATGTTTTGCAGGATAATTATAAGCTGAAAGATGATGGCTCTCTTGAGCTTCAACCGGAAATAATATTAGATAGGAAGGAAAGATTTCTTAGAAATAGATATATAGTAGAAATTTTGGTGAAATGGCATTCATACCCAGTAGAAGATTCGAGTTGGGTGAACTTAGATGATTTTCTAACACATTATCCTTCTTTCCAACTCTGAGGACAGAGTTCTTAAAGGGGGGGGGGGAGAATTGTAATAGGCCTCTTTTCTAGTGAAATAATTCATTTTGAACTTTCTGAATTTCATTGTGGGGATAATGCTTAGAATGAATAATTAGGTCATTTTATGCATGTAGGAAGAATTTTGGGTTGACAAGTTTCATATTCTCTCTCTAGACCTTATTCGCATCATCTTTTCTAGTGGAAATTTGAAGGTGAAGATGAAAGAATTAAGGAAAACTCTGTATGAGGGAAATGTAGAGCAAGTATAAGAGAATAAAAGTGCCTGTGTGAAATTTTTGTGAATCATGTTTTAAGTACCTCGTTCAGGGTCCTACATTTAGTTCACTGTAAGAAAATGCCTTGATTTTACTCTCACTCTAGAATTTTGAAACTTGTAGGGCTCAAAAGTGGCATTTGTAGGTGGATTTAAAACTCAGACATCTCTAACACTATCGTGCAGATCGAAAAATTGAATAAAAGTGTCTCTCACAAGCTTAAGCTAAGTCCTCAGTGTTTTTGAGTTACAGGGCTTTCAAAAGTGCCGTTTTTTCCAACACTTAAAAAAAACGAGGGTTTATGTAATTCTATTCGAATCCGTGATTTTCATGCTCACGTGTCACCATGTCTAATTATGGATATTTTTGGATATGTCTTTTTTTTGGTGTTTTCCTCCTATTTTTGACAGGTATACTAAAGAAAGAAAGTACACTACGATCCAATGGCTTTTTGCAAAAGTTTTGGAGAAACTCGACTTTTCATAAATTTGGTGGATCGTACACTTCTTAGGGAGGCGGCTGCAATCAAACTCTCATATAGGGAGACCTACGCATCAACACGGAGGACACACAGAAATCTGAGAATTACCTTGTGATTGAGAGTGTGATTGAGAGTGAGAGGGAGAGTGTGATTGCGAGTGTGAGTGTGAATGTGATTGTGATAGCTCGGGGGTGGTCGGGAGGTAGAGGCTTCGTCAAGAAGCTATTGTCCAAAGCTATTGTAACCATTGATTCACATCTATAATATCAGAACTCTTCCTTCTTTGCATCATATTTGTTTCTACTCTTCTGCATCAGATTTTCTTTTACCTTGTGCAATCTCTGCGTTCTTCTCTCCACTGTTATTTTTGTGTGATCGAAAGATTGTGATTGGGGATAGATTGTGATTGAGGAAATGCTACAAGTGGTACCAGAGCAGAATCAATCCTTGGGAACCATGGAAGGTCTAACACAAAAGATTCGTGAACAAGAGGAGCTTATTCAGAAGCTTCTTGGTGAATTGTGCAAAGAACGAGGGGGAAAGCAACCAGAAGGAGCAAAAAATTTGTTTGTGGAGCTGAACGTTGAAGTAGATGAAGGTGCTGGGAACATCTAGTGTACCTCACGGAAAACAAAAATGCAATTATGAAGATATGGAACCAGGTAAGTTTGCCCTTAACCAAGTCTTCAAGAAGGCAAAGTTGAATGATTTTGATGGCGAGAAGAAGAGTGGCGAAGATCTTGAGGCATGGATTGAAGAACTGGAGGATTTCTTTGAACTTCGAAAATTTAGTGAAGAGTTCAAGGCAAAAGTTGGGATCTTGCACTTGCGTGGGATCTTGCACTTGTGTGGGATCGCGAAGCTATGGTGGAAGTCATATATGCAGACTCGAACACGTTCTGGTCCAGTTCTATGGAAGGAATTTGGAGAACAAGCTGAAAAATGCTATTGTTCTCCACACTACCATATGGAGAAGAAGATCGAGTCCTACAATTTTCGACAACATGAAAGTGATAAGCATAGCTTATCTGTTGATGAGTACCAAGAGAAGTTCCTACGTCTTCATAAATATGCATTAGAGGTTAGTGGTAATGCTCTAAAGAGTAAATTTATTGAAGGGCTTCGTGAGGAACTTCACTATCAAGTCAAGGGATTTGGATGCATTGATTTTCTTGATGCTATTGCGATGGCCGAGAACTTTGAGAAGATGGAGAAGTTCAATTTGCAGAAGGAAAATAGAAGCAGATTCATTGCAATGGGACATAGGCCACAAAGACCTGTTGCGTTGAACATGAACAATTCAAAGAAAACTCCATCTTCTAATAACCAAGGAAAGAACCCTGCTTAGGTGGAAAATCAAAGGAGGCGTTAACCAATCGAGTGGCAACAAGACCCTAATTTTATTGAGAGGGCAAAAAGACTTGGTCTGTGTTTTGGTTGCGGGGAGCAAGGGCATCGGACATATGAGTGCCCGAACAAGGCAGTCTTTCTACCCGCACAATCAAAAGCGATAAACATCATCGAGGAGGGTACAATTATTGAGGAAGCGGATGATGCAGGTAAGTGCCCTGACTCTAATTTACATTGCATGGTGGTTAGTTCTTTCCAAAGGCTTTTGTAATCACGATTCCCGGTATGATTTTTGCGCATAAAACCAGATTTTTGATTGATTCAGGTAGTACGCATTGTTTTCTATCTTTCAGTTTGGTACAGAATCTAGGGATAGCCCTAAATATGCAGACAACCAGACCTATAGAGATGGCCAATGGACGATTACACTACATGAAAGGATATGTTGAAAACCTTGAATTTACTCTTTCTAATAGGCACTTTTCTAGAAGTTTCTATGTAATTGAGATGAAACAGAGTGATGTAATCATAGCCATGGATTGGTTAATTAAAAATTTTGTGACAATGAGTAAATGTTTGAAGTGCCAACATGTGAAATCTGAGTTTAAGAGGATGCCTGTAATGCTTCAACCTTTGGATGTTCCAAATCAGAAGTGGGAGTCTATTTCTATGGACTTTATCACTAAGCTACCTATGACCAAAAGTAAGCATGATACCATATTTGTTGTAGTCGATTAGCTTACAAAGATGGCACACTTCTTTCCTATGAGAAAGACTGATACTCCATTGAATGTTGCAAGCATCTTTGTAAAAGAAATATTTCGATTGCATGGAATGCCTAAAAGCATAATTTTTGATAGAGATTCTAGATTTACGTCAAACTTCTGGAGAGCAACGTTTGAATCGATTGGAACTCAACTTCGTTTGAGTACAGCTTTCCATCCACAAACTGATGGGGAAACCGAGAGGGTCAATAGGGTAGTTGAAGATATGTTGTGTATGTATGTGAATGAAAAGCAGGATAATTAGAGTGAATATTTACCCTTGGTTGAGTTTGCATACAATAGTGCATGGCATGCATCTATAAAAATGACTCCGTTTGAAGCTATGTATGGTTATAACTGTTTGACTCCACCTTCGTTTTTGGGTTTTCCAAATAAAGTAGAAGTATCCAAAGAAATGCTTGATAAGATGGATGAAGAACTTGGAAAAATTAAGAAACACATAAAAGAAGCTCAGAAAAGGCAAAAGAAGTTCTATGATTTAAAGAGAAGACCACTTGAATTTCAAGTTGATGATATGGTATTTCTTAAAGTTAATCCTCACCGATCTAACTTGTTGCTAGGGAAGGATCATAGACTTTCTCCTCGATATGCAGGTCCTTTTAAAGTTTTGAAAAAGATTGGATCTCTTGCTTATTTGCTGGAATTACCTAAACATTTAAATGTGCATCCTCTATTTCATGTTAGCTTACTTAAAAGATATGTATCTAATGTTTCTCATGTTTTGTAGGACAATTATAAGCTGAAAGATGATGGCTCTTTTGACTTCAACCAAAATTAATATTAGATAGGAAGGAAAGATTTCTTTGAAATAGGTTTATAGTAGAAATTTTGGTGAAATGGCATTCATACCCAGTAGAAGATTCGAGTTGGGTGAATTTAGATGATTTTCTAACACAGTATCCTTCTTTCCAAGTCTGAGGACAGAGTTCTTAAAGGGGGGAAGAATTGTAATAGACCTCTTTTCTAGTGAAATATTTCATTTTGAACTTTCTGAATTTCATTGTGGGGATAATGCTTAGAATGAATAATTAGGTCATTTTATGCATGTTGGAAAAATTTTGGGTTGACAAGTTCATATTCTCTGTCTAGACCTTATTCGCATCATGTTTTCTAGTGGAATTTTGAAGGTGAAGATGAAAGAATTAAGGAAAACTATGTATGAGGGAAAGGTAGAGCAAGTATAAGAGAATAAAAGTGCCTGTGTGAAATTTTTGTGAATCATGTTTTAAGTACCTCCTTCAGGTCCTACATTTAGTTCACTGTAAGAAAATGCCTTGATTTTACTCTCTCTCTAAAATTTTGAAACTTGCAGGGCTCAAAAGCGGCATTTGGAGGTGGATTTGGAACTCGGACATCTCTAAAATTATCCTGCAGATCAAAAAATTGAATAGAAGTGTCTCTCATAAGGTTAAACTAATTCCTAACTGTTTTTGAGTTACAGGGCTTTCAAAAGTGCTGTTTTTTCCAACACTTAAAAGAAAGAAACGAGGGCTTATCTGATTCTATTCGAATCCGTGATTCTCATGCTCACGTGTCACCATGTCTAATTATGGATATTTTCAGATATGTCCTTTTTTTGATGTTTTTCTCCTATTTTTGATAGGATACTAAAGAAAGAAAGTACACTACGATCGCATGGCTTTTTGCGAAAGTTTTGGAGAAACTCAACTGTTTTTAAATTTGGTGGATCGCACACCTCTTTGGGAGACGGTTGTGATCAAACTCTCATATAGGGAGACCTGCGCATCAACATGGAGGACACACAGAAATCTGAGAATTACCTTGTGATTGAGAGTGTTATTGAGAGTGAGAGGGAGAATGTGATTGAGAGTACCATTGTGATAGCTCGGGGGTGGGCAGGAGGTAGAGGCTTCATCAAGAAGTTATTGTAACCATTGATTCGCATCTATAATATCAGAATTCTTCCTTCTTTGTGTCATATTTGTTTCTACTCTTCCGCATCAGATTTTCTTTTACCTTGTGCAATCTATGCGTTCTTCTCTCCACTGTTATTTTTGAGTGATCAAAAGATTGTGATTGGGGATAGATTGTGATTGAGGAAACGCTACAAGTGGTATCAAAGCAGAATCAATCCTCAGGAATGATGGAAGGTCTAACACAAGAATTCGTGAACAAGAGGAGCTTATTCAGAAGCTTCTTGGTGAATTGCGGAAAGAACGAGGGGGAAAGCAACCAAAAGGAGCAACAAATTTGTTTGTGGAGCTGAACGATGAAGTAGATGAAGGTGCAGGAACATCTAGTGTACCTCGCGGAAAACAAAAACACAATTATGAAGATATGGAACCAGGTGAGTTTGCCCTTAACCATGTCTTCAAGAAGGGAAAGTTGAATGATTTTGATGGCAAGAAGAAGAGTTGCAAAGATCTTGAGGCATGGATTGAAGAACTCGAGGATTTCTTTGATCTTCGACAATTTAGTGAAAAGTCCAAGACAAAAGTTGGGATCCTCCACCTGTGTGGGATCGTGAACCTATGGTGGAAGTCATATATGCAGACTCGAACACGTTCTGGTCTAGTTCTATGGAAGGAATTTAGAGAACAAGCTGAAAAACGCTATTGTTCTCCACACTAGCATATGGAGAAGAAGATGGAGTTCTACAATTTCCGACAACACGAAAGTGATAAGCATAGCTTATCTATTGATGAGTACAAAGAGAAGTTCCTACGTCTTCATAAATATGCATTAGAGGTTAGTGGTAACGCTCTAAAGAGTAAATTATTGAAGGGCTTCGTGAGCAACTTTGCTATCAAGTCAAGGGATCTGGATGCATTGATTTTCTTGATGCTTTTGCGATGGACGAGAACTTTGAGAAGATGGAGAAGTTCAATTTGCAAAAGGCAAATAGAAGCAGATTCATTGCAATGGGACATAGGCCACAAAGACCTGTTGCAATGAACATGAACAATTCAAAGAAAACTCCATCTTCTAATAACCAAGGTAAGAACCTTGCTAAGGTAGAAAATCAAAGGAGGTGTCAACCAATCGAGTGGCAACAAGACCCTAATTTTATTGAGAGGGAAAAAAGACTTGGTCTGTGTTTTCATTGCGGGGAGCAAGGGCATCGAACATATGAGTGCCCGAACAAGGCAGTCTTTCAACCCGCACAATAAAAAACGATAAACATCATCGAGGAGGGTACAATTAATGAGGAAGCGGATGATGGAGGTAAGTGCCTTGACTCTACTTTACGTTGTATGGTGGTTAGTTCTTTCCCAAAGGCTTCTATAATCATGATTCTGGGTATGATTTTTGTGCATAAAACTAGATTTTTGATCGATTCAGGTAGTACCCATTGTTTTCTATCTTTCAAATTGGTACAGAGTCTAGGGATAGCCCTAAATATGCAGATAACTAGACCTGTAGAGATGGCCAATGGAGGATTACATTACACAAAAGGATATGTTGAAAACCTTGAATTTACTCTTTCTAATAGGCGCTTTTCTGGAAGTTTCCATGTAATTGAGATGAAACAGAGTGATGTAATCATAGGCATGGATTGGTTAGTTAAAAATTCTGTGACAATTAATTGTGAACAAAAAATGATCACTTTAAAGCTAGATGATGAATCTATTCATATTCTAGGTGATGTCTTTAATCCTAAACCTACTATTATTTTTGCTTTTTAGATAATTAGAGGTATATGTGATGGTCGTAATGTAAGACAATAATTACGCAATATAACACAGGAGCAATAGCAGAGAAGATAACAGATATAGGAGAATCTCAACAATTTTCTACTAGCAGCAAGTACAAAGATGATGGCGTTGTCCACCCGTGCGCTCTCAAGGTAGAGCTTAAATGGTGATCTAGACAACTCTAGATAGGGAGATACAAGGTAGAGGTATGCTGGCTCAACTCAATGTCTTAGGTAGTGTAGAAGTCATGTATATATAGGATCATGGGTGGCCTGCCATGGACGGCTATACATGGGCGGTAGAGCGTGGGCGGCCACCGCCCGCGTAATTGCCAAACACGGCTTAGACTGGTTGAACCGACCTAACAAATATAAATGATTTCTGACTCCGACAGGGAATATTCCATGGAATATTCCCTTTACCGTCGCGCCGGGGGCACTGCCCCCGGACCCCCACCAGGGGGCCCGCTAGCCCCCTGGGACCCCTCCAACCAGGGGCTGCTCACCGCTGCCCCGGACCCCACAATTGGGGACCCTGGTAACTCCCTTTCCTTATAATACCTTACATGGTCCAATATGACCTTCATCCAACATTCAAGTTGGGATTCCCATCAATTGGGTAATGCATGCTTGGCTTCTCCTCATAAAGGGGGCCTTACAAAATGTGCATACAATCATGAGGGGTAGACATTGATCATATACTAACACCCCCCCTCAATGTTTAACGATGATAAATCAAGTAGGCCTCGGTCCTATGCCCATCTGTTGAAGATGCTTGTTGAGCTGCTCTCTTCCAAGTGCTTTAGTGAATATGTCAGCACAATTTGCCTCTGTTGGGCAATATTCTAGCTCCACAATTTCATCTTCAATTAGCTCACGAATGTAATGGTACTGTACTTCTATGTGCTTGGTGCGAGCATGAAATACTGGGTTCTTTGCAATAGCCATACAACTTTGATTATCACACTTGAGTACAGTTGGCATATTTGATGGAAAGCCAAGATCTGCAAGAATTCTCCTTAACCAGACTGCCTCACAAGAAGCAAAACAAGTTGCTTTGTACTCTGCTTCAGTGGAGGAGAGTGCGAGAGTTGGTTGCTTCCTACTTACCCAAGAAAATATTCCTGAACCAAGTGAGAAACAATATCTAGAAACTGATTTTCTAGAATCACAATCTCCAGCCCAATCTGAATCACAATATCCTTGGAGTGTATCACCTGTGGTATACAAAATACCAAAATCCAAGGTTCCTGCAATGTACCTTAGAATTCGCATTCCAGCATTCCAGTGACTCTCCTTAGGTTTGTTGGAAAACCTGCTTAACACTCCAACAGCATAGCAAATGTCTGGTCTAGTGTTGCACAGAAAAATAAGACTTCCAACGAGCTTCCTATACTTCTTAGCATCTACATCAGGCATGTTATCATCCATAGATAGCTTATGATTTACCTCCATAGGTGTGCTAGTTGGTTTGTTGTCCATCATTCCAAATGCCTTGAGAATTTCTTTGGAATATTTTTGTTGTGAGATGAAAATGCCATCCTTCCTTTGCCATACTTCAATTCCCAGACAAAAATGGAGTAGACCTAAGTCTGTCATTTCAAACTCAGTTCCCAAGCTGATCCGAGTTTGATTGATGAGTCCATGATGATCTCCTGTAATGATCAAATCATCTACATATACAATGACAACAACTAGCTTGCTATCCCTTTTCGTTACATACAAGTTAGCATCAGAAGTACTTCTTTCAAAACCCATATTTTTGAAAAAATGATATATTCGTTGGTACCAAGCCCGTGGAGCTTGCTTAAGTCCATACAAAGCTTTCTTCAACCTGCAAACTGTATTTTCTGAATTGGGCACCTCAAAACCTGGTGGTTGAGATACATATACCTCCTCCTTGAGGTGACCATTCAAAAATGCAGATTTGACATCCATCTGGAAAATAGGCCAGGACTTTTGTGCAGCTACTGCAAGTACCGTCCGAATAGTTGTCATGTGCGCTGTTGGTGCAAAAGTTTCTTGAACATCAAATCCTTCAATCTGTGAAAAACCCTGTGCAACTAATCGTGCCTTATACTTTTCTAATGTTCCATCAGCTTTATACTTAGCTTTCCAAATCCATTTAGTACCTATTACCTTCTTCTTTGGCGGCAAGTCGACTAGATCCCATGTATCATTTTTGAGTATACTATCATACTCAGACTGCATTGCCGCTCTCCAACCTGGATCATCAATGGCTTCTTCAATGGTGGTAGGTTCCTTTATCGAACCCATGATATCTGCCATTAGAGCCATGTTAACAATGTGTTCTGAGGCTCTTCTTTGCTCCTCTATTCTCTTTGATCTTTGTAATCCATCCGATGATGATTCTGGTACATCTACATGTGGATTGTGATCATCAAAGAGCTGTTGTGCCCACTTCGGTAGTGGCTTACGCTGTGCAGCTACAACTGGTTGGCTTTTTATTGAGGAAATTTCTCCATCAGATGTTTCCTCCTCCTCAACTTTAACCTGTCTTTTGATAGGCACAAGGTGAGATATTTCTCCGTTTGATGAGATAGTAGATTTACCTTTATCTTCTACTAAGTGTGGTCGTTCATCAAACACCACATCTCGGCTGACAAAAATCTTCCTTGCCTCAGGATCCCATAACCTGTATGCTTTAGACTCTTCACTATATCCTAGGAAGACACACTTTTTGCTTTTTGAATCCAACTTTGATCTTGTTGAATCAGGAATATGTGCATAACAGAAACAACCAAAAATTCTGAAATGCAAAACTGAAGGCTTTTTACCAGAATATGCTTCTTGAGGAGTCATCCCCTTCAGTGCTTTTGTGTAGCTTCGATTGAGGATGTAGACTGCTGTATTGACTGCTTCTGCCCAGAATGAATCAGGCATGTCTTGAGCCTTCAACATACAACGAGCCATTTCAACTACTATCCTGTTCCTGCGCTCAACAACGCCATTTTGTTGGGGTGTATGAGCTGTGGTAAGTTGCCTTTTCACACCATGCTCCTTACAGTAATTGTTGAATTCTGTTGACAAGAATTCACCTCCTCTATCTGTTCTAAATTTCTTCAGTTTCCTTCCTGATTCATTTTCTACATACTTATGCCACGTTTTAAATTTTTCAAAAGCATCAGCCTTCTCTCGAATGAAATAAACCCACATCTTTCTACTATAATCGTCAACTAACAGCAAGAAGTAGAAAGATCCTCCTAAAGCATGTGTAGACATTTTACCGCAGAGATCAGCATGTACCAACTCTAGAGGAGCTTGAGATCGATTGCTGGTCTCTCTTGGAAACGCCTTTCGTTGTTGCTTGCCCATCATACAAGCTTCACAAGGTTCTTGCAACTCTGAAAATGCAGGCAAATGAGCAACCATCCATGTTCGTTGCATCTCCTTCAAAACTGCAAATCCGAGATGCCCAAATCGTTGGTGCCATAACCTGCTTACATCTTTATCTTCTGTAGCAGTTACAGCACTTAACTCATACAAGTTATCCCGTCGTATGCCTTTACCTACAACATTACCTGATGAATCCATGATTTCCGCACCACTCTTATTGAAGTGAACTTCGAGTCCACGATATGTTATTGCAGAAACTGACAACAAATTTCTTTTGAGTGTAGGTACATAGAGAACATCGGATAACTTTTTCTCAACACCTGGAGAAGTGATAAAAGAGATGGTTCCAGTTCCTTCAGCTGGACACTTGGAGTCATTTCCCACCACTACATTGATGGATTCCCGCAGAGGCACTAGGGAACTATACCAATCCTTTTTACTAGTCATATGGCGAGAAGCTCCACTATCTAAAATCCATGGCTCATCAACACAAGCTTGAGCAGATGAACATACCTCTTCAATAGCTACCCAAAGTTCCAGCTCTGTGTTGTTTGCAGACTCTTTGTTCTTCCATGATGATTTTACAGTCCCATTCCGTTCATCAGCTTGCTTCTTTCTGCAATCCTTGATGGCATGGCCTTTCTTTTCACAATAGAAGCAACTTCCTGTGAACTTTTTCTTCTTTGGCTTCTTCTTTGATCCCTCTGAAGAGCCTTTACCTTTTGCATTTGCTGAGAATGCAGCATCAGTTGTACTTTGCCGATTCTTCAGCCGCATCTCTTCTTCTAAAAGCATGGCAAAAACTCTTCAAATGTAAGAGGAGTTGGCCTTACCTGAGTGTTAAGGGCTGTTACTAATCCATCATACTTTGCTGGAAGAACATGTACAGATCTTCGAGCCAGCTCTTCTGGTGTTATAACAACACCAACTGCAGCCAATTGATCTTGAAGATGCTTTATCCGTTTGATAAAATCTTCAGCCTTTTCAGAATCAGAATGCTTTTCATTTGCCAACTGATTTTCTAAATTCTGTATCCTAGTGTGGTTCTTGGTCTCATATTGTCGAGCCAATATGCCCCAAGCCTCATGTGCTTTAGTAGTATGTTGAACTAAAGTAAGCACAGAATCACTTACACTAGTGACAATCGCACATAATGCATCAGCATTCCGCCTCTTCCAAGCTCGTAGAAGATCTGGATCTCGCTGAATCATCAATCTTGAATTTGTTGGATCTTCAACTGGTATAGGCTCTGGATCCAATCCCATCGGTCCCATGACAGTGTTAAGTAATTCATAGGAGTCCAAAATTGCAGAAATTTTGAACTTCCAGAGTGTATAGTTGGTTCCATCCAGCTTCCCTTCAGTGAATGCAGGTGGACGAATTCGAATAGGTGCAGCATTAACATTAGCTGAAGCACCAAGACTAGTGTTCGACGATGAAGCCATCATGTATTCACTCGAATAATCTACTGATATTCTAGTCTGCTAGTAGGCTAAAATAATGATACTTCTCAAGCTATTCGAACCTTACAGCTCTGATACCATGTAAGACAATAATTACGCAATATAACACAGGAGCAATAGCAGAGAAGATAACAGATATAGGAGAATCTCAACAATTTTCTACTAGCAGCAAGTACAAAGATGATGGCGTTGTCCACCCGTGCGCTCTCAAGGTAGAGCTTAAATGGTGATCTAAACAACTCTAGATAGGGAGATACAAGGTAGAGGTATGCTGGCTCAACTCAATGTCTTAGGTAGTGTAGAAGTCATGTATATATAGGATCATGGGTGGCCTGCCATGGACGGCTATACATGAGCGGTAGAGCGTGGGCGGCCACCACCCGCGTAATTGCCATACACGGCTTAGACTGGTTGAACCGACCTAACAAATATAAATGATTTCTGACTCCGATAGGGAATATTCCATGGAATATTTCCTTTACCGTCGCACCGGGGGCGCTGCCCCCGGACCCCCCAGCCAGGGGCTGCTCACCGCTGCCCCGGACCCCACAATTGGGGACCCTGGTAACTCCCTTTCCTTATAATACCTTACATGGTCCAATATGACCTTCATCCAACATTCAAGTTGGGATTCCCATCAATTGGGTAATGCATGCTTGGCTTCTCCTCATAAAGGGGGCCTTACAAAATGTGCATACAATCATGAGGGGTAGACATTGATCATATACTAACACGTAAGACATTTGTAGTGTATGTGAAAAATCTGCATGAGGAAGGTAATGACGAAGACATTCCAGATTACGTAGGAAATCACTTGAAAGAATATTCCGATGTATTTCCAGAAGACTTGCCTGGTATACCCCCACCTAGGCAGATTGACCACACCGTTGACCTATATCCAGGGAGTGAACCATATTCTAGAGCACCCTATAGATTTAACATTAATGAATTATAGGAGCTTAAGATTCAATTAGATGATCTTTTGAAGAGAGGCTTAATAAGACCGAGTGTCTCACCTTGGGGTGCACCTGTTTTATTTCAGAAGAAGAAAGACAGCTCTTATAGATTATGCATTGACTATAGGGGGTTGAATAAAAGAATAATTAAGAATAAGTATGCACCCCCTCACATAGATGACTTATTAGGTCAATTAAGTGGAGCGACTGTATTCACAAAGATTGACTTAAGATCTGGATATCACCAAATTAGGATCAAAACAGAGGATATTCCTAAGACAACTTTTCGAAGAAGATATGGTCACTATGAGTTTACGGCTCTACCTTTTGGATTAACAAATGCTCCTGCCACATTTATGTGCTTGATGAATAATATTTTTCATGATTACCTAGATGAATTCATCTTAGTATTCCTTGATGATATATTTGTATAGTCTAAAGATGATTCTGAGCATGCGGTACATCTCAAGAAGACTTTGCAAACTCTTAGAGAACACAAATTGTATGGGAAAAATAGTAAGTGTTTCTTTGCTAAGGATAAACTTGTGTATCTAGGAAGAGTAATATCAAAAGAAGGAATCCTTATAGATGAAGATAAAGTAAAAACAATAGTTGATTGGCCAATTCCTAAGACTGTAAGGGATGTTAGAAGTTTTCTTGGGTGGGCACAATATGAAAGAGCACATATTAAGGATTTCTCTAAGATAGCTACTCCCCTCACAAAAGTGACTAAAAAAGAATGTAGGATTCGCGTGGAGTGATCCCTGCCAAAAAGCATTTGAAACATTGAAACAAAAAGTCGTTGAGAATTGTGTTTTGAAAATTCCAGAAATGGGAAAGCCTTTTGTGGTTGCATGTGATGCAAGTGGTAGTCAAATAAGATGTGTTCTTTCACAGGATAACAGGGTGGTCACATATGAGTCCAGAAAACTAAGAAAACATGAACTTAACTATCCTACTCATGATTTAGAAATGCTTGCTGTTGTGCATGCACTTAAGCATTGGAGACATCTATTGTTAGGGGTTAAGTTTGAATTGAAAACAGATCATCAGAGTCTAAAATACATCCTCACACAACCATTGCTTAACAATAGGCAGAAGCATTGGATTGAATTATTAAGTGAGTATGATTTTGACATTAAGTATCTGGCTGGTAAGGAAAATAAGGTTGTTAATGCATTAAGTCGGAGGCCTTTGTGTAATCTTGTTTCTGTAATAAATTCTGATTTTCTCAATCAAATCCAAGAAGAGATAAAACAGGATCCTTTTTTTACACCTATTTTGAATGCTTTGAATGCGAACAGGGGATGGATGTATGAGGAAAAATTTCATTTGTAGAATGGAACATTGTATTGTAACAATCGGCTATGCATATCTTTTGAATATCCATTAAAAGTTAAATTGCATGATTGTCATGATGCACCTTTTTCGGCACATCCAGGTTATTCAAGGAGCTATGTTAAAACAAATTATTCTTACTTTTGGCCATGCATGAAGCGGGATATTAGAAAATATGTAAGTGAATGTTTGAAGTGCCAACAGGTGAAATCTGAGTTTAAGAGGATGCCTGCAATGCTTCAACCTTTGGATGTTCCAAATCAAAGTGGGAGTCTATTTCTATGGACTTTATCACTAAGCTACCTTTGACCAGAAGTAAGCATGATAGCGTATTTGTTGTAGTCGATCGACTTACCAAGATGGCACACTTCTTTCCTATGAGAAAGACTGATACTACATTGAATGTTGCAAGAATCTTTGTAAAAGAAATATTTTGATTGCATGGAATGCCTAAAAGTATAATTTCTGATAGAGATTCTAGATTTACGTTAAACTTCTGAAGAGCAACGTTTGAATCGATTGGAACTTAACTTCGTATGAGTACAGCTTGCCATCCACAAACTGATGGGGAAACCGAGAGGGTTAACAGGGTAGTTGAAGATATGTTGCATATGTATGTGAATGAAAAGCAGGATAATTGGAGTGAATATTTACACTTTGTTGCAGAGTTTGCATACAATAGTGCATGGCATGCATCTATAAAAATGACTCCATTTGAAGCTATGTATGGTTATAATTGTTTGACTCCACCTTCGTTTTTGGGTTTTCCAAATAAAGTAGAAGTATCCAAAGAAATGCTTGATAAGGTGGATGAAGAACTTGGAAAAATTAAGAAACACATAGAAGAAGCTCAGAAAAGACAAAAGAAGTTCTATGATTTAAAGAGAAGACCACTTGAATTTCAAGTTAATGATATGGTATTTCTTAAATTTAATCCTCACCGATCTAAGTATATGGGATCATAGACTTTCTCCTCGATATGTAGGTCCTTTTAATGTTTTGAAAAAGATTGGATCTCTTGCTTATTTGCTGGAATTACCTAAACATTTAAATTTCCATCTTATATTTCATGTTAGCTCACTTAAAAGATATGTATCTAATGTTGCTCATGTTTTGCAGGACGATTATAAGTTGAAAGATGATGGCTCTTTTGAGCTTCAACCGGAAATAATATTAGATAGGAAGGAAAGATTTCTTAGAAATAGATCTATAGTAGAAATTTTGGTGAAATGGCATTCATACCCAGTAGAAGATTCGAGTTGGGTGAATTTAGATGATTTTCTAACACATTATCCTTCTTTCCAACTCTGAGGACAAAGTTCTTAAAGGGGAGAAGAATTGTAATAGGCCTCTTTTCTAGTGAAATAATTCATTTTGAACTTTCTGAATTTCATTGTGGGGATAATGCTTAGAATGAATAATTAGGTCATTTTATGCATGTAGGAAAATTTTTGGGTTGACAAGTTTCATATTCTCTCTCTAGACCTTATTTGCATCATGTTTTCTAGTGGAATTTTGAAGGTGAAGATGAAAGAATTAAGGAAAACTATGTATGAGGGAAAGGTAGAGCAAGTATAAGAGAATAAAAGTGTTTGCGTCAAATTTTTGTGAATCATGTTTTAAGTACCTCGTTTTGGGTCCTACATTTAGTTCACTGTAAGAAAATGCCTTGATTTTACTCTCTCTCTAGAATTTTGAAACTTGCAGGGCTCAAGAGCGGCATTTGGAGGTGGATTTGGAACTCGAACATCTCTAACACTATCGTGCAGATCAAAAAGTTGAATAAAAGTGTCTCTCACAAGCTTAAGCTAATTCCTCACTATTTTTGAGTTACAAGGCTTTCAAAAGTGCCGTTTTCTCCAACACTTCAAAAAAAACGAGGGCTTATCTAATTCTATTCAAATCCGTGATTCTCATGCTCACATGTCACCATGTCTGATTATGGATATTTTTGGATATGTCTTTTTTTTTGGTGTTTTTCTCCTATTTTTGATTGGTATACTAAAGAAATAAAGTACACTACAATCGCATGGCTTTTTGCGAAAGTTTTGGAGAAACTCGACTTTTTCTAAATTTGATGGATCGCACACTTCTTTGGGAGACGACTACGATCAAACTCTCATATAGGGAGACCTGCGCATCAACACAAAGGACACACGCAAATCTGAGAATTACCTTGTGATTGAGAGTGTGATTGAGAGTGAGAGGGAGAGTGTGATTGAGAGTGTGAGTGTGAATGCGATTGTGATAGCTCAGGGGGGAGGTAGAGGCTTCATCAAGAAGCTATTGTCCAAAGCTATTGTAACCATTGATTCGCATCTATAATATCATAATTCTTCCTTCTCTGTGTCATATTTGTTTCTACTCTTCCGCATCAGATTTTCTTTTACCTTGTGCAATCTCTGCGTTCTTCTCTCCACTGTTATTTTTGAGTGATCGAAAGATTGTGATTGGGGATAGACTGTGATTGAGGAAACACTAAAAGTGGTATCAGAGCAGAATCAATCCTTGGGAACGATGGAAGGTCTAACACAAAAGATTTGTGAACAAGAGGAGCTTATTCAGAAGCTTCTTGGTGAATTGCGCAAAGAATGAGGGGGAAAGCAAGCAAAAGGAGCAACAAATTTGTTTGTGGAGTTGAACGATGAAGTAGATGAAGGTGCGGGAACATCTAGTGTACCTCGTGGAAAACAAAAACACAATTATGAAGATATGGAACCAGGTGAGTTTGCCCTTAACCAAGTCTTCAAGAAGGAAAAGTTGAATGAAGTGTATGATAATAAAGAAAATACCAAAAAATTGTAGTAATCATTGAAGAGAACGAAGAGCGATGTACATACATAGGGGAAGACCTAAGTGTAGAAGAAGAAGTAGAGCTTGTAGCCTTTTTAAGAGAATATAGTGATGTGTTTGCATGGGAGACCTAAAGGGAATAGGTCATGAAATATGGTCTCATACGATCCCCATGATGGCTAATGCCAAGCCCACCAAACAAAAGCCCTACACATATAATGATACTTATGCAGCCAAAGTAAAAGAAGAAATGAATAGAGTGATTGAAGCTGGATTTATCTATGAGATTGAGCATACAGAATGGGTGTCCCCCATCATAGTAGTGCCCAAGAAGAATGAAAAGTTCCAAGTGTGTATTAAACTTAAAAAAGTCAATCTCACTACGATGAGAGATAGCTATCCACTTCCAATCACCAAACATTTATTGGAGCATATTGCAGGCAAGGAAGTTTATAGCTTCCTTGAAGGATTTTGAGGTTACAACCAAGTATCCATTGCCCCAAAAGATCAACACAAAGAAACCTTCACCATAGAGTGGGGAATCTTTGCATTTTGTGTGATGCCATTTGGGCTCACCAATGCACGTGCAACTCAGGCTAGTCAAGTAATGTGAAGAGCTTCTTGCAAGAAAATCATGTTTCTACTTCTCTTGAGTACCTTCTTGATTTGTTGAGTCTTTCTTTTGTGAAATCTATGGAATTTGTGAGCTTTTCTTGTGTATTTCTGAGTGAAGTGTATGAAGAGAGTGATTATCAGTCTATTGAGTGAAGTGTTGCAAGAGATCAATGCTGGAAATGGAAATTCTCAGTTTTTACAGAATCACGATTGTCTTGTCTGTGTGATACAAGTATTGTTTTTGAAATCTAACTTAATATTTGTAATCTATAGAGAAAATAGCACACTTTAGGCACAAAGATCATTGAAAATACTTTTGTATAGCTCAAGATATTCAAACCCCTAGTTTTCATCTTCATCTTCACTAATTTCTCAGAAACCAGCCATGTTTGCTCTTATTCTTGGATTCCACTAACTAGAAGTGGTTGTGGTCTTTGTATACTTCCCGGATTGACAATTTGATGAAGTGTTAGTTAATCGTTTGTGCTATAATGATTGGAGAGGACAACTCCAAAGGTTACAACAAACATTTTTTGGTGCCGTTGTTGGGGAAAAAGCAAAAGCTTCACTGAAGTCTTGGGCCTTGCTCGATCTTCCATTGTTGATGGTATTTGAACACATTGGAAAGGTACTACTCTATAATCATGTAAGAAAACTTGGAAAAGTAGGTTTTAGGCTTGTCTTTTGGGAAAAGAAAGCTTGAATTAACCTTTTGAGACATGTAAGTGTGTATCTTTATGTAAATTGATAGTGTTGAGGCTTTTCAAGAGTAAAGTGTAGGTATTTTGCAAAAAAGATGGTTTGATTTGCTGAAAGGAAAGTGAAATGTGTTTATCTTTGCATATTTAGATTTATGTTTGACAAAGTACCAAGCAATGTTGTTGGTCTTTGGGAAAGACAACATAGTTGCAATGAGGAAAGTCATGTAAAGTAGCTATGTGCAAATTGATTGTTCCATTTGCTTGTCTTAGGTGAATTGCTTGTCTTTTAGAAAGATTATTTCAATCAATTAAAGGAAAGGTGTTGAGTTTATCTTTGCATAGATTGATATTTGAACTTGCCAACACATCTTTTATTAATAAGCCCTATTCCCATTGTGAGATTGCAAGTATAGTGAGTGCACCCAATCATATTTCACAATATTAGTGGATCTTCAAAAAGAAAACCCTAGGTGAAGTGTTTTCCTTGATTTAGGGTAAAAATTACTAAGAAAATCATAAAAATTTGATAAAACTTCAAAGAAATTTCTTTTTTTGGTAATAAAGTGATGCAAGAGGTGTGTGATGAGTAGTGGATGAGAATAAGTTGAAGAAAAATTAAGAAAATCAAAATATTTCAAGTAAAAGTCAAAATTGTTTGTTTTTCATTTTGGATTTCTTTTGAATTGTTGAGTTTTGATAAATTGCAAGTGACAATTGATTTGGAGTTGTTGAAGAACATTTGAAAAGATCAAGTGGGAAGAAGAGTCAAAGAATTCAATTTTCAGGGAGTTCCAAAAAAACATGATTCTCATCTCAGAATCGCGATTTTCAGTAAGATGGTGAATTTGCTTCATTTGTACTTTTGGGCATCCAGGTAAGTCGTTAAAGGTCTTATAAGTTGTACATTTGAAGGGAATCAAATTTGAGTAAGTTTGGAGCACAAAATCATCAAATCAAGGTTTTGGGCACAAAATCACGATTTTCATCAGTATGGGGAAGCATGTAAATTTTGTTTTTTGAGAGTGAGATATCATAAGTGAAGTCATAGTTTTGCATAGGAACAAGAACCATCAAACTTGGAACTTAGATTCTTAAAGTCGCTCACAATCGTGATTTTCAGAGGCCTATAAAAGCACAAAATTCATTTCAAAAATCATTGTGAGGGAGAGAGTGAGTGAGAGCTAGAGAGAGAGTGAGCAACAATCGCGATTGTTAGTCACGAGCAGAATCTTGCAATTTTTTTCAACTTAGCAAACAAGGTGTTGTTTGTACAACATTTCTTTTGCATTAGATAATCTTCAAAATCATGTTTTTTGAAAATAAATCAATAAAGACAGGAAAATAAAAGAATCGTGATTTTGTGTTTTTTGTGTTTTGTATAGCATTTTTTTAAAGTTTTGCATCAGTTCTTTTATTGCATGCTAATAAAATAGTAAGGTGCCTAAGAACTTGCATTCACAACTAAAAAAATCAAAACTCAAAAAATTTACAAAATCTACAAAGAATCACGATTCTGTGAAAAAACTAAAAATCGTGATTTTCAAAACGCGATTTTCATTAGAAAATTGTTGTTTTTAACGATTGTGAGCAATCAAGATTGTCTGGAAATCATAAAATCGTGAAAAACACGATTGTCAACCAAAATCGTGAAAAGTACGATTTGGATAAAAAATCGTCAAAAACACGATTCTAACACTAGAATCGTGAAAAGCATGATTGTCAACCAAAATTGTGAAAAACACGATTTTGGTCAAAAATCGTCAAATACACAATTCTGACACTACAATCGTGAAAAATACGATTGTCAACCAAAATTGTGAAAAACATAATTTTGGTCAAAAGTCGTCGAAAACAGGATTCTGACACTAGAATCGTGAAAAACACAATTGTCAACCAAAATCATCAAAAACATGATTTTGGTCAAAAATCATCAAAAACATGATTTTGACACTAGAATCGTAAAAAACACGATTGTTAACCAAAATTGTGAAAAACAAGATTTTAGTAAAAAATCGTCAAAAACACGATTCTGACACTAGAGTCGTGAAAAAATACGTTGTCAATCAAAATTGTGAAAAACACTATTTTGATCAAAAAACATGAAAAACATGATTCTGACACCAGAATCGTGAAAAAACAGAATTTTCAATGAAAATTGTGAAAAAACACGATTTTCAACCAAAATCGTGAGAAACATGATTCTGACACCAGAATTGTGAAAAAACACAATTTTCAACTAAAATCGTGAAAATACGTGATTTTCAACAAAAATCGTGAAAAAACAGGATTCTGACACCAGAATCGTGAAAAAAAAATTCAACCAAAATCGTGAAAAACACGATTTTAGTCTAAAAATCATAAAAAACACACTGACTAGGGCTGAAGAAGTAGAGGACTATAAAGTTCACTTTGAAGCCTTTAGTCTAAATCTGACTGGACCTGCATTATTTTGGTTCATACCCTTGAGAAAGGAAATGTACCCATATATGGAGTCATTCCTTGAAGCCTTCATAGGTAAATGTTCAAAAACTGGTATCAAACATAGCACCAACCACACTGATACATAGTTTCAAACAACAAAAGGATGAGAATGTGAGAGAAGCTGCTAGGAGGTTCAAACGGTATATTGATAGGTGTCCCAAAGATGAGGTACCTTCAATGGCTAGATAGGTGTCGTTGTTCATAGAAGGATTGAGGAGTGCACAGTTGAGAACCCTAGTGTACTATAGGATATGTCCTCACTTAGGGGCCTGTGTCAAGGAGGCAATAGATTTAGAAGACAACAAGGGACAGGATTTGTTGGCATTTGATCAACCAAGGTCAAATGAAGAAAGGATTCCACCAACGGAGGAGTTAGCAAAAGCCATTGCTAACGCCCTAGAGGTTAGCACAAAAGCAAATTTGGTAAATACAAGACTGACACCAAATAAGAAGTGCTACATTTGTGGAGAGAATCATCAAGCATATTAGTGTCTGTATCATAAACCTCAACATTTGCAATATAGGAAAACACTCAAGTATTGCACTTTAGGGAAAAAAATGGACAACCCATACTAGAGAGGAGTGCTTTTACAATAAACAACCTGTCAGAGAGAGAGAATATATAAACCAACACAATCAACAAAGAGAAATTGGCTTTGCTAAACAACCAAGACCTGTCTTGGGACAACAACCACCATTGTCTCCAAATGTGGTACCTGTGAAATACACTCCTGTAGAAGAGGAAAACCCAAGATCTAGAACATCTTTCATGGAGGAATATCATTCTTTTGAGGGATACCAAGAAGATTGGGATGAAAATGAAATGAGAGAACCAAAGTTACAAGCCGTAGATTTGGAAATGAAAGAATAGAAATGGACACATCTACATTCATGTACATAACAAATAATTATATGTCCAATCAAAGATCCCAATTCAAAGGAAGTCAGAAGGCAACTGTTGATATATTTAGGTAGTGATGTGTGTGAACACACTAGGACTATCGGGGCACTTTTTTCCCTCTTTAGGAGGTTTTTTTCGCCCGGCTTGTATATACGCCTATTGCCCTAATGGGCTACTTATCTTTCTACATTCTCTAGTAATACATTGAGTATTGTCTGTTTGTGCTCCAAGCTTCTTCTTCTTCCTTGTGCTGTTCGCGTGCTTCTGCAGACATCTATCTCCAACAATTGGTATCAGAGCAGGTCGTTGCTTCATCTAGGGCGCCGTCGACACTCCTCCATTTGTAGTCTCAGATTCGCACGAAATTTGGTGAGCATACTCAAGGTGTTTCAGAGATCAAAACAGCCTCGCTTTGTGGTGTCGAAATCGCCATCTGAGCTCATTTCCGCCTCTGAACGCATTATCATAGCGCTTATGTAGGCTATTTCGTCTTTTTGTGCCAAAGGTATATACCAGTTTCTGTTCGCCAGTATAAGCGTCTCGAAGTCTGCTACAGGTCTAGTAGAATTCGTTGGGGCACTTCTGTTCAACTTTTTGAGATACAATCAATTTTCTGCATCAAGGTATTTTAGTCATCGGCCATGGCTGAAAGCAGTGATGTATTCCGTATGTTGGCTGTTGAGGATAAGTTGGATGGTACCAACTACCCATTATGGGCTTATATGATGTGACATGTATTGGTTGCAAAAGGATTGTGGAACATTGTGCAGGGTGTTGAAAGGCGTCCTGTTACACCTCTGAGTATAGGTACTGCAAGTATAGGTGCTGGAGCTGATGAAGATGGTGTCGAAGATGATATTCAGCAGATTCCTGTTCGTGTTGTTTCTGCTGCACCTACTGCAGAGCAGATTCGTTGGGATGGCAGAGATGCCGAGGCACATGCATTGATAGCTTTGTCTATCAAATGTGCCATTATTCCTCATATTCGCTCTTATAGAACAACTAAGGATGCTTGGGATACACTTACCACATTGTACCAAGATAGGAATGAGCCTCGTGTTGCTTACCTCCGAAAACAGTTGGAGAGTGAGCACATGAATCAAGGTGATTCTATGGACAGTTTCCTAACAAAGGACAAAGACTTGAAGGAACAATTGATTTCTGCTGATGAGGTTATACCAGATAGCTCACTTGTGCAGACCGTTCTGAATGGTCTTCCTAATTCATATCCGAGTTTTGCTTCTACTCTTCAGTTGATGATGAAAGGCAATCCAAATGCCTTGTCATTTGAGGAGTTAGTCTCTGTTTTGTTGCAGGAAGATCAGTCCAGGCAAAACAGGTCCATTATGCGAGTTGCAGATCAAGCTTTCCTTGCTAGTCAGAAGGGCAAAGGAAAATGGAGCTCTTCAACTAGTAAGCAGAAATCTGCTAATTCTGCATATTCGAAGAAGGAAGATAAAGATGAGAAGAAATCAGAAAAGCAGAAATTGTTTTGTAAGTACTGTAAAGGGAATGATCATATCATAAAGAACTGTCCAAAATTGGCTGCTAAAGAGGCAAAGAAGAAAGAGGCTGGAATGGTTGTTGCAGAGGCCTCTACACCAAAAATAGAGTCTGCAAATCTTGTGCAGGAAGAAGAATGGGCGTTGTTGGGATGAAATCCCGCAGGGAGTGTGCATTGAGTTTTTTTTCAAAAGTTCATTGTTTTTGAGTTTTTGTGTGATGTTTTGATCCAGAGAGTGGTATATTTTGTACATATTTTGGCCGAATTAATTGATTGTGCGATCCGAAAACAAGTTTGAGATGTATGTTAGACCCGTGTGTATAAATAACTGACATTAGACCCATGAAAACTTTAGGTTTGACCCTTGAAAAAGACTGAGATTGAGGGTTTACCCCCTGAAAATCGGACTTGAACCCTTGGAAACCCTTGGAGTTTAGGCCGAATTTGTAAACAAATCCATGAATTGACGAGCTCGAGATAATTGTGAGCAAACCCCTAATTTTCCCGACCCAAAACCCCATGTCGGACCCTTGAAATTGGTGGTTTCTGTAGGTCAAACCCTCAAAATAATTAAATTGTGAATATCGAGTGTGAAATCGAAACCATAGTCTATGGAAAAATTAAAAGACTGTCAAAAATGGAAAGTTCATTGAGGAGGTTAGAATGTTCTAGAAGCAAGCCCTAGGGGGGGGCCTATAAATAAGTGCAAGTTCACTTGTTTCTTCCCCACCTTGTGGATCTTGCTTGTGGATCGTCTCCTCAAGGAATGCTTCTTTTCCATTCCTGTTCATGTTCATCTTCTTGCTCGTGCTTTAGGATAGAGCATCTAGGGAGAGAGTAAGATTCGATGATGTGCAAAGATTTCACATAGTCTTATAAGCTTCACGCCTTCAAGAAGGAAGGTAGTTTGAGAGGATCACACTCATAAGCATGGAGAGAGAGCGAGCGAGAGGTCTCTCTCACTCTGTTTCCCCGATATTATGTATGCTTTTTTTTCTTTTTCCATTTGTGCTCAACCCATTGCAGAGTGGCCACGGGCCACTATGTGCCTCCAATAAAGCATATATTGTTGTGCGAGTAGACTTTATGACGGAGGTAGGCTATACCAAGCTGAGAACTTTGTTCATTCTTTGATGAGTGAGATTGAGTATCTCACAGAGAGAGATTGGAGGCGTGTGACTGCCACGGTGCCACCGCCAGTCAGAGAAAGAGTGAAGTTCAACTGTGTGCGCATGTGTCTTAGAGAGAGGTTCTGCGGCGCTGCTGATGTGTCAAATAGACAGACCTTGACGGAGAGATTCTTAAGAAAGGTGGCTGTCGGACGAATCTAACCAAGCAGGAGAGAGAGTGCGACTGTGCGCGCGATGGTTTAGTCAGAGAGAGCATCTTTGGCGGCGGCAGTCGACACGTGAATAGGGACAAGGCAGAGAACGTAGGCGGGCATCTCGTGAGTCCTCCGAGGTACTATGGCGATGGAGGGAGATATAGTTGATCATTGGCGCTGCGCGAAGAACCTCCGAGAGACACTAAGAGAGAGAGAGAGGCCGATGACGTAGCAAAATTCTGGCGCGAGGATGAGATTCAGAGAGTGCCACCATAAGACGTGGAGAAGGCGGCTGGGCGACGCTGTAGCTGAGAGGCTCCGCGAGACATAGAGACTCGTATAGAGAGCAGCCCCGGAGGCTGGCAAAGATTGGCGGCAGATGACATGGGGGCGCACGGAGAGTGATTTGGGGCTGCTGTCGGCGAAGAAGACGGTGGAGAGAGAAAGAGAAAGAAAGGGAACCAAGAAAGGCGGCACTCACCCGACGAGAGAAAGAGTCTAGAGAGAGAGAGCGCTCCTGTTGGCGCTGCGTGGCATAGAGAAATCGAGGATTCAGGTGATATGGGCGGCTGCATGTAGAGCTGAAGAGAGATATGCGCAGAGA
This sequence comes from Ceratopteris richardii, assembly GCA_020310875.1. Classification (NCBI taxonomy): domain Eukaryota; kingdom Viridiplantae; phylum Streptophyta; class Polypodiopsida; order Polypodiales; family Pteridaceae; genus Ceratopteris; species Ceratopteris richardii. The sequence continues at coordinate 104,610,921 of CM035425.1, read as the reverse complement.
TTTGAAGTTATGGCGGAGACTCCTGAAGAGAGAGAGAGAGTCGGTGATTGGGCATAGCGTGCAGAGAAAAGAATGAAAGAGAAAAGAACAAAAGAAAAATAAAAGAACGAAAAGGAAAGTGAAATAAGAAAGAAAGAGAAAACCAAGGGTAGAAGAGAGAAAATAAAAGAGAAATAAAGAAAGAAAGAAAAGAAAAGAAAAGAAAGAAATAAAAGAAGGGAAATAACGAAGAGGAGAGAAGAGAAGAATGGAGGGTAGAATGATGAAGTAAAGAAGAAGAAAAAGAAGAAGAAGAAGAAGAGAAGAAAGAAAAGGGGTTTGTACGCGGGCTTACTTTTATGAAAACATTGAAAGTGCAGTTACATAAGGAAACATAAGCATGTGCGAATGGAAAATTGTTATATATGCTAAAGAGTGTGTATTAAATTTGTAGATGAGCACGAGAATATGTATTTGCATGCGAATGTATGTTGATTGTCAACATAAGTGAGCATTTTCATGAAGGCGCATACTTTATTCCATGTGTATGATTGTTTTGATAAAAACAAACTTCTAAGGATGGATAAAAATTATTTTCAGAAAATGTGGATTCATATCATAAGTTTTAATATGTACTAAGATGTTTTTGTGGCTCCACCTTGTGGATCTTCCTTGTGGATCGTCTCCTCCAGGTTCATGCAGGTTTATGAAGTATATCAAGTGATTGAAGATTCAAGAAAAGAGTGGCTCCTCGTGGTCTTTCTTGTGGAACCTTCCTAGAGGTTACTACATAATTAGAGATTATTGTGAATTTTGAAGTAAAGAGCTACAAAGTGAGGACTTGAAGAAAAGCTTGGATCGAAGAAAAGTGAAGAAAAGATTAAACCGCAAAGACCAGAAGACAAAGATCGAGGGTGACTTCTTGCACTGTAGCGGGAAGCCTACATCATATCCAGCCAATCCGCACTGTAGCAGCGGCATTTATTTGTATTTATCTGTTCCGCACTGTAGCGGATTTTTGTATCGCGGACCCGCACTGTAGCGGGCATCACTGTATCATTCAGATTTTATTGTATCATCGAATTTGTATACACACCGACCCAGTGATTTCGAGAATCAGTGCTGTATCTGATTTGTCTCTTTCCCAACGCCTACGGTCGTGTACGCACGCACGTCTCGACACTTCCGAGGGGCAAGGGACCCACACGCGTACGAGGATCGCGCACGCTCTGGAGAGCACAGGCGAGGCGCTCAGCGCGCAGACGCCGCTCGCAGGACAGCGGGAACGGCGCACCAGAGCGGGGCCTGATCCAACCCCATGCGCCGGCTTCCCGCCACGACCTCCTTCTTCCCGACACCTAAACCCGACGTGAAGCAAGGCGGTTGCCCGGTGATCCTCATTGCGTCACCTACTCCTTGAGGAAAGAGACAAGAACCTCGGCATCGGACAGAGATTTCAGGTACTAGCATTTCAAGTTATTTGAAATTTTGCATTGTTTCGCACACACATTGAACAGAAAGACTGTTTTGCTGCTTGCGTTTGAGCATCCACGCTTTGCATTAGTTTAGTCCATACGTGTGAGCACTTTTTTTCTTGCTAAGACTAGGGATTTGCTGATTTTCTAGCTTAGACAAAACGTTAGAAAACATTAAAAAATTCTCATTGAAAGAGGGGAAAATACATTGAAATCTTGGGAATCGAAGAGAGGACAGCTCGACTAGACTTTGGCCTAGGCAAATCGCAGAGAAGGGTTCTTGCGGTGGATAAGTTCTCCAAAGCCCACTGCATCCCTCACTCAACTTTTGAATGAGTTCTTGAGAAGATATGACCAACTTCCACAGGCCGATTTAGATGCTTTAAAACCTGACCTAGTTATATCTTTCCTTAGGATCTTAAGTCTTGAAGACAGGACTGAGGTCGAAAGGAAGAGCCTGGGAAGAGATTTGGATTGACTGAAGATTGGGGTGTAGTGAGGAGAGAGGTAGAAGCGGTTGCCCAAATGAGGCAACGCCAGGCGGTGTTATACGATAGACCTGCAGTGGTAACACCACAACCGCCTAGGGAAGCTCCACTTCTGGCAATTCCGAATGTGCCTGCAACGTCAGCTTTTGCTAACGTTGCATCCACTTCGCGATCGCCAATAGAGCTACAGGTTGAGATTCTCAGTCGACAGATAGAGAATCTTATTACAATGCAAGCGTCTATGTCAAAAGAAATGGCGAGTATTCACAATAAAGTTAATTCTATGGGATATCAGGACCCCACTCCTCCTCAGGCGAGTACGAGTTATGCAGATACATTACAGAGAGGCACTATGCCCGTTCCAAATATGCAAGGCTATGTGATGCCACAGCCTGCACCTCTAGTGCAGCCTATTGCCCAACAGATACCTACACCACCAGTGCAAACCACATTTCAAAGAAACACTAGACCTTTTGAGAGACGAGCGACTGGTGGGTTTGGAGGGGCTAAGAGATGCGTATGGTGTGATGCACAAGAGCATTTTTCATATGCCTGTGAAGAGCTTAAGCTAGCAAAAGAGCATCAACTGGTGATAGATATCGATAAGAAGTTATGTGACTTCAGGACCCACCTTCCTCTACCTGTGAATTGGGGAAAGGGGGGAATGAAGAAGTTTTATGAAGATTTATCTGGCAATAATGCAAGTACATCAGCTGCACGATTAGAACCTGTTGAGGAGGAAGATGAAAAAGTGCCTAGACCTCGACCCCAAAGAAATTATTCCATTGAGGCTTTAGTGAGGGCTAGGGATGTGATCATGCAGAAGACTGCTTGGAAGTCTCCTGTTGAAGAATCCTCGGTCTATTCCCATATAGCCAATGTGGAGGAAAAGAGGAAGAGAGATGAGAGTCAAGAAGAGACTGAGCGAGAAAGAAGAGTGACCAGAAAGCAAAGTCAAGAGGTCGAAGAAAAGGCTAAAGAGCCAGAAAAGAAAGTACAATTCAAAGAGCCTATTGTTTCAAAGGAAGAGGCAAAGAAGAAAGAGATAAGAGAGGGAAAGAGGCCGGCTAGGCCAACTAAGATTCAAGAACAGACTAAAGAGAAAGAGAAAGAGAAAGAACCTGAACCGGTTCAAAAGAAAGATGAAATTCAAGAAAGTATTCAAGAGGCTGACAAAGAAAAGAAAAAGAAAAAGAAGAGAACTCCAAAGGCTATATTAATTTCTGAGTTGGAAAGGAAAAATGATGCAAGAGAGATATTAAATGACATTTTACTGAAGAGCCAAGTGACCATGTCCTTGGAGCAGGTCTTCTCCATAGCGAAGCCTGAGTTCAAGGACAGTTTCATAAAGCTGGTTAAGAGAAAGAGGTTTCCACTACCTGAAGATATAGAGATGGAAGAAGCACCTGAAGATATTCAAAAAACAAATGAAGCAGTTACATTGAGTGATACATCTGATGATGATGATGATGAGGTTGCCAGGTGTCATAAAAATTCTCTAGGTCCTATCATACCTGATGATGAAATGATGAAGACAGAAAGTGAGTTTAGCAGGACCTTTTGGGCGAGAGGAACTCCAGAGATGAAGATAAAGTTAGGGAGCAACGAGGAGTCATGTTTTGCTCTGGCCTTGATTGACTCAGGGTCAGAAATAAATGTGATTTCTAAGAAGCTCTATGATAAGTTTAGGTGGCCGATTGATAAAGATCATGGATGGAGGATGAGGACAACGGATAATGGTTCAGGAGCACTGCTTGGGGCATGCGCCTTTGTGCCTGTGACCATAGGTGGGATTTCTGAGGAATTTCACTTCTTTGTCCAGGACCATTGTTCATATGAGGCTATCCTTGGGCAGCCCTTTATAGCTGAGGTAAGAATGGAGACTAAGGCCATGGATGATGGATCTGCCTATGCACGAATCCATTCTAGATCTGGCCTTCATTCTTTGCAAGTGATGATTGTGTGTCCAAATCACTCCAGGAATAGAAAGAATATAAGAAAGAAACCTATTAATTCACATGACCATGATGAGTGTATGCCTGTTGGAGAGTATGGAGCTTCTGCTGATCAAAATTTCTGTTAGGATCCATTGTTGAGCGAGACAACAGTGGGAGTTGGTTTGACGTCTCGCATGATCCTGTACAAAGATTTGAAAGTTTTTCTATTTATTCATCTACATTCAAGTTGCTATGTTTACAGAAAGAAAATGTTTCAAATAAATTCAGAAAAGTTCATGAGAGATACTATAAGGATTTAGGAATGATGTTACCTGATGAGAAGATTGAAGATGTGATCCAGTTGGAGAGAAGTTCGACTACTCTGGAAGAGCTTGAGAAGGCATTTGAGAGAGATGAGAAATCAGAAATCATTATGCTCAGCTCTATCCAAGAGTATGAGATGATTAAGGAGTTTATGAGAGAGCATGAAGTAAGTGTAAATACAAAGTATAAGACAATGGATAAGAAAGTGAAGCCTATAGCTCAGCCATTGCCAGAAGATAGTCATGAGAAATATCTGCGAGTGTCAAATGACCCTATGCTGAGACGAAGAGAGCTCATAGGGCATCATTTTACTGATGAGACTATTAAAGAGATCAAGTTTGGAGAAAAACCATTCTTGAGAGAAGAAGAGAAAAAGAAATTTATTGAAGCCATCAAGAAACACGAAAAAGCGTTTGCACTTTTCCCACATGAGATAGGGTGCACAGACCCGAAACAAGTACCTCCCATGATTATCTTTACAGTGCCACATATACCATGGAATATCCGGCCTATACCAGTCCCAAAGGCTCACTTACCTGAGCTGATGAGGTTGCTAAAGGAAAAGATTTCCATGCGGATATTGGAACCCTCCTCGGCTCCATATTCGAATAGGTGGTTTACTGTGCCTAAGAAAAATGGGAAGCTTCGTTTCATTCAGGATCTGCAACCTGTGAATAAAGTCACAATTAGAAACGTAGGGACAGGACCCATAGTGGATGAATTTGCTGAAGCATTTGCTGGGCATTCCATCTACTCTATGGGTGATCTGTATTCAGGTTATGACGAGTTTTAGTTGGCTATGGAGAGTAGAGACCTTACGACCATGAGGACTCCACTGGGCCTTGTACGCATGTGTACTTTGCCGCAGGGAGTGACGAATTCTGTGGCTCACATGATGAATGCCATGATTCTGGTTTTACGAGACTTTATACCATCTGTGACTATGCCCTTCATTGATGATGTTCCAATAAAGGGATGTGAGGAAAGAGTGAAAGATGTGAGTTTAGATGCTTCAGGATGTAGAAAGTTTGTGAGAGATCATATTGCTGATTGTGAGAAGATCTTTGAGAGGTTTGAAGATGTGGGGCTAACACTTTCTTTAGAGAAATCGGTTTTTCGCGTTGATGAGGTCCTCATTGTAGGACATCTGTGTGGACATTATGGCCGCAAGCCATACCCGCAGAAAGTTGAGGCCATTAGCAGGATCTCTGAAGTGTGTCGTAATGTCAGTGAGGTGAGAAGGTTTCTAGGAGCCTGTGTATTCTATGTGATATGGATTCCTCACTTTGCTCATGTTGCGAACCCCTTATATGATCTGCTGAGAAAGAGAAACAAGTTTGTATGGACAGAGAAATAGTCAAGATCTATGTGTAAACTGAAGCAGCTGCTAATTGAAGCTCCAATTCTGAAGCATGTTGACTATTCAGGTCAGAGACCTATCATTTTGACCGTTGATACCAGTCCTATTGGCATAGGCTGGGTCATAGGGCAAGATGATGATGAGGGGCAGAGATATGCAGTGCGCTTTGGTGCTAAGATCCTACATGATACCCAAAGAAAATATCCACAGATTAAGAGAGAGTTATGGGGATTAGTGACTGCTTTAAAGAGCGATAAAGAGTATTTCATTGGGGCGAATGTGATAGTTGAGACTGACTGTCTTCCACTGATTGGCATGATTGCAAATTGTTCATCTCCGGATATTGCTATGCTTAGATGGATCTCTTATATAAAGTTTATAAATCCTGCATTTGTACACATAGCTGGGAAGTCGAACACAGTTGCTGATATGCTTTCAAGAGAGAAATTTGATGATGAGTCTGATGACGATGATGAGGTAGAGAGAGATACACATATGATGAGATATGATCCATTGGTGTATGTTTACGAGCAGTTCCGTGAGAGTGAGTATGATGGCGAGTGGAGAGATATAGGGAGATATCTGAGTACTCTGAAACCTTCCCCAGGCTGGTCCACAAATAAGTATAGATCCATCAGGAAAAAGTCTTATAACTTTTTCTTGAAGGACGGGCTTATTTGGCGACACGCTAAAGGCAAGGTGAAGAGTCCACAGAGAGTATTGAGTTCGAGGAGTCTTCAGAGCAAAGTGATGAGAGAAATGCATGAGACCTTATGGGCAGGTCATAAAGGATTCTATGCTACGTATGAGAAGGTTAGGGAAGCCTACTGGTGGCCAGGGATTTATGTCAGTGTGAGAGATTTTGTAGGCACTTGTGCTACATGTTAGGTGCATTCATTAGTTAGGCACAGAGACCCGTTACATCCGACTTACCCTCCTTGTATCCATTACAAGTGGGTGGTCGACCTTGTAACCATGCCCAAAGGGATAGATAAGATGAGATACATTGTACTTGCCAGAGAGGACTTGACCAACCATGTGGAAGGTCGAGCTCTTCGTACGAAGACTACTTATAATGTATGTAAATTCCTTTTAGAAGAAGTGATCTCAAGATTCGGATATGTTGAGAAAGTGGTTGCGGACAGGGGAGAGTTGGATGCGAGAGAGGCAAAAGAGTTCTTTGATCGTCATGGAATTCGATTGTCTCTCACCACTGCCTATAATCCAGAGGCAAATGGGAAGATCGAGAGAGGTCACCCTTCCATTGTGAAGGCGATCTCTAAGGCTTGCAGCAATGACATCAAACAGTGGCCTAGGTTTCATTCATTCGCGCTATGGGCTGATAGGATGACTTACACTCGGTCCACAGGATTCATGCCTGCTGAATTGATGTATTGTCCGAAGCCAATCTTCCCCATCCAGACTCAGATAGTGACATGGTTGACGCTCCCATGGAATGATGGTATGACGAGAGAAGAGTTATTATCATTGAGAATAAAGCAGTTAGAAGAAGGAAATGAAAAGTTGAAAGAAGCAGTCCAAAAGTTAAAGGAGTCAAGGCTAAAGAATAAGATTTATTTTGACAAAACCCATCGACTGAGACCACATAGGATCGAGGTAGATGATTGGGTGTTGGTGTACGACAGTACATTCGATACTCAATACGATGCTAGGAAGAAATTGACCAAACGATGGTTTGGGCCGTATGTGGTTACGTCTGTGTTTGAAAATGGTACGTATGCACTTCGTGAGTTAGACACTACTCCTTTGAGATCTTTGATTGCAGGAAAGAGGATAAAATTATTCAAGAAAAGAAATGAAGTGGATTATGAGATTGAGCAAGAACTTTTGGAGGGAACTGATGATACTGATGCTGATATTGATGAAGAATGATAGACCATGAAGATAAAGAAAAGCTGGATCAAAATGAAGAAAAATGTCCAGGGAAATGTTTCTGATTTGAGATTTGTTTTCTTTCTGTTAGAGCATATGCGCTGCATTTATGTGTGCAATAAAGATATATATGAGTTTATGAAAATCATGTAGAATGAAGATACCAAATATCTATTATGGGTTTGCACGAAGCATGAGCGACTAGGAATTATATGAATAGGATCAGTTAGTGGACTAGAGACTTTTGGGAGTGAAAGCTTGGGAATGTGATGACATGCTTAGACCGAGTGCGTGTATATGCTGATTAATTTGAACACTTAGTGAGTGGGAAACTTTGGATCCTAGTATTTATTTCTTATGAGATCTTACCTCCATATGGATCATGATTTATAAAGAAACATTCATACTCATGCCATCTTATATGTGCGTGTATGTTGTTGGTGCACTACGATGGGCTAGTAGGCGGGTGGAACCACCTTGGTCGGGTGATCAAGGCCACGAGCCGTAGCTAGTTTCGTCATAGGCCTGACCTATCTGTTGTCATGCGCCTGTATGGGTCGGTAGGCGGGTGGAGTCACTCTGATCGGGTGGTCAGAGCCACGAGCTGACGTCGATTTCATGCAGGGCTGACGTTGTGTATATCGTGCGCTATGTCGGGTCGGCAGACAGGTGGGATAAACTTGGCCGGGCGGACAAGTCCATGAGTCGCACCCGATTTCGACATAGGCCGATTTGTGAAAAATAAAAGATAAAAAGAAATGCTGAGCTGAGATGAAGAGGAAAAGAAAAAGAAAAAGAAGAATGAAAAAGAAAAAGAAAAAGAAAGAAAGATTTAATGGAGAGTTGATCAAGTAGGAAATAACTAGTGGGAATGGAGGTATATTCTACAAACTGAGTTAGTAGAAACATATGTATATGCTAGTGCTTAGAATGAGCAGTTGGATCTGAACCAGTTGAACGAACAAAAGATCTAGAAAGCCGATAATTTATTCATGTGATTACTTGTGAGATTGCAGACGCAGAAACATAATATGATGTTTGTGAAGCATGAATCTACCTAATTTTCTAAAATTCATACCAATCTTTATAAAAATTGCATGACTGCATGAGATCATGATTTGAGTTTTGAAAAAAAAAAAATGTAAAGAAGAATGTCGGGATGAAATCCCGCAGGGAGTGTGCGTTGAGTTTTTTTCAAAATTTCATTGTTTTTGAGTTTTTGTGTGATGTTTTGATCAAGAGAGTGGTATATTTTGTACATATTTTGGCCGAATTAATTGATTGTGCGATCCGAAAACAAGTTTGAGATGTATGTTAGACCCGTGTGTATAAATAACTGACATTAGACCCATGAAAACTTTAGGTTTGACCCATGAAAAAGACTGAGATTGAGGGTTTACCCCCTGAAAATTGGACTTGAACCCTTGGAAACCCTTGGAAACCCTTGGAAACCCTTGGATTTTAGGCCGAATTTGTAAACAAATCCATGAATTGACGAGCTTGAGATAATTGTGAGCAAACCCCTAATTTTCCCGACCCAAAACCCCATGTCCGACCCTTGAAATTGGTGGTTTCTGTAGGTCAAACCCTAAAAATAATTAAATTGTGAATATCGAGTGTGAAATCGAAACCATAGTCTATGGAAAAATTAAAAGACTGCCAAAAATGGAAAGTTCATTGAGGAGGTTAGAACGTTCTAGAAGCAAGCCCTTCGGGGGGCCTATAAATAAGTGCAAGTTCACTTGTTTCTTCCCCACCTTGTGGATCTTGCTTGTGGATCGTCTCGTCTAGGTATGCTTCTTTTCCATTCCTGTTCATGTTCATCTTCTTGCTCGTGCTTTAGGATAGAGCATCTAGGGAGAGAGTAAGATTCGATGATGTGCAAAGATTTCACATAGTCTTATAAGCTTCACGCCTTCAAGAAGGAAGGTAGTTTGAGAGGATCACACTCATAAGCATGGAGAGAGAGCGAGCGAGAGGTCGCTCTCACTCTGTTTCCCCGATATTATGTATGCTTTTTTTTCTTTTTCCATTTGTGCTCAACCCATTGCAGAGTGGCCACGGGCCACCATGTGCCTCCAATAAAGCATATATTGTTGTGCGAGCATACTTTATGACGGAGGTAGGCTATAGCAAGCTGAGAACTTTGTTCATTCTTTGATGAGTGAGATTGTGTATCTCACAGAGAGAGATTGGAGGCATGTGACTGCCACGGTGCCACCGCCAGTAAGAGAAAGAGTGAAGTTCAACTATGTGCGCATGTGTCTTAGAGAGAGGTTCTGCGGCGCTGCTGATGTGTCAAATAGACAGACCTTGATGGAGATATTCTTAAGAAAGGTGGCTCTCGGACGAATCTAACCAAGCAGGAGAGAGAGTGCGATTGTGCGCGCGATGGTTTAGTCAGAGATAGCATCTTTGGCGGCGGCTGCCGACACGTGAATAGGGAGAAGGCAGAGAACGTAGGCGGGCATCTCGTGAGTCCTCCGAGGTACTATGGCGATGGAGGGAGATATGGTTGATCATTAGCGATGTGCGAAGAACCTCCGAGAGACACTAAGAGAGAGAGAGAGAGGTCGATGACGTAGCAAAATTCTTGCGCGAGGATGAGATTCAGAGAGTGCCACCATAGGACGTGGAGAAGGCGGCTGGGCGACGCTGTAGCTGAGAGGCTCCGCGAGACATAGAGACTCGTATAGAGAGCAGCCCCGGAGGCTGGCAAAGATTGGCGGCAGATGACATGGGGGCGCACGGAGAGTGATTTGGGGCTGCTGTCGGCGAAGAAGACGGTGGAGAGAGAAAGAGAAAGAAAGGGAACCAAGAAAGGCGGCGCTCACCCGACGAGAGAAAGAGTCTAGAGAGAGAGCGCTCCTGTTGGCGCTGTGTGGCATAGAGAAATCGAGGATTCAGGTGATATGGGCGGCTGCACGTAGAGCTGAAGAGAGATATGCGCAGAGATTTGAAGTTATGGCGGAGACTCTTGAAGAGAGAGAGAGAGTCGGTGGTTGGGCATAGCGTGCAGAGAAAAGAATGAAAGAGAAAACAACAAAAGAAAAATAAAAAAACGAAAAGGAAAGTGAAATAAGAAAGAAAGAGAAAACCAAGGGTAGAAGAGAGAAAATAAAAGAGAAATAAAGAAAGAAAGAAAAGAAAAGAAAAGAAAGAAATAAAAGAAGGGAAATAACGAAGAGGAGAGAAGAGAAGAATGGAGGGTAGAATGATGAAGTAAAGAAGAAGAAAAAGAAGAAGAAGAAGAAGAGAAGAAGAAGAAGAAGAGAAGAAGAAAGAAAAGGGGTTTGTACCCGGGTTTACTTTTATGAAAACATTGAAAGTGCAGTTACATAACGAAACATAAGCATGTGCGAATGGAAAATTGTTGTATATGGTAAAGAGTGTGTATTAAATTTGTAGATGAGCACGAGAATATGTATTTGCATGCGAATGTATGTTGATTGTCAACATAAGTGAGCATTTTCATGAAGGCGCATACTTTATTCCATGTGTATGATTGTTTTGATAAAAACAAACTTCTAAGGATGGATAAAAATTATTTTCAGAAAATGTGGATTCATATCATAAGTTTTAATATGTACTAACATGTTTTTGTGGCCCCACCTTGTGGATCTTGCTTGTGGATCGTCTCCTCCAGGTTCATGCAGGTTTATGAAGTATATCAAGTGATTGAAGATTGAAGAAAAGAGTGGCTCCTCGTGGTCTTTCTTGTGGAACCTTCCTACAGGTTACTGCGTAATCAGAGATTATTGTGAATTTTGAAGTACAGAGCTACAAAGTGAGGACTTGAAGAAAAGCTTGGATCGAAGAAAAGTGAAGAAAAGATTAAACCGCAAAGACCAGAAGACAAAGATCGAGGGTGACTTCCGGCACTGTAGCGGGAAGCCTACATCATATCCAGCCGATCCGCACTTTAGCAGCGGCATTTATTTGTATTTATCTGTTGCGCACTGTAGCGGATTTTTGTATCGCGGACCCGCACTGTAGCGGGCATCACTGTATCATTCAGATTTTATTGTATCATCGAGTTTGTATACACACCGACCCAGTGATTTCGAGAATCAGTGCTGTATCTGATTTGTCTCTTTCCCAACGCCTACGGTCGTGTACGCATGCACGTCTCGACACTTCCAAGGGGCAAGGGACCCACACGCGTACGAGGATCACGCACGCTCTGGAGAGCACAGGCGAGGCGCCCAGCGCGCAGACGCCGCTCGTAGGACAGCGGGAACGGTGCACCAGAGCGGGGCCTGATCCAACCCCACGCGCCGGCTTCCCGCCACGACCTCCTTCTTCCCGACAGCGTTTACTACTGTCTGTAGTTTTGACCCATCTTCTCATGATCAATGCATGTCTGTAGTAGACTCAGATATTTGGTACTTTGACAGTGGGGCGACCAAACATATTACCTCGTAGCGCAGTTTCTTCTCTTCACTCGAGCTTGCCCCTACAGGGAATACTGTTACATGTGCCAACAACTCCTCTTATCCTGTTATGGGAGTTGGTAAGATCATTTTGACTACTGCTGATGGTAGTTCTTTCACTTTGTCAGATGCTTTATTTGTGCCAGGGATCAAGAAGAATCTGTTATCAGTTTCTGCATTAGCTAAGATTGGCTTGGTTGTGAAATTTGTTGATGACAGATGTATAGTTCATGATCTTTCAAATGGCGATGTTATTATTGTTTCTGGCATTTTATGTCGTGGGTTGTATAAGCTCATAGAATATGAAAGATATGAAAATGATTTGGTGTGCAGTTAATGATTCTCAGGCTATGTCAGATGCAAAGCTTTGGTATGCACACTTTGGTCATCTGAATTTTGCTAGTTTGCTACGCCTGCAAAAATCTGAAATGGTGTCCTCTTTGCCCAAAATTGAGGCGCCTGGAGAACATGTTTGTGAAGGTTGTATTTTGGGCAAAATGCAGCGTTCCTCCTTTCCAAAAGATGGTTCAGTTCGGGCTACACAGAAATTGCAGCTTGTACATAGTGATGTCTGTGGTCCTATGCAGACACCCTCTTTTGGAAATTACCTTTACTTCGTGACTTTCATTGATGATTTTTCTAGGCATGCATGGGTATATCCACTCAAAGTAAAGTCCGAAGTGTTCATGTGCTTTAAATTGTTTTTGGTTTTGGCTGAAAATCTGTCAGCATGTAAAATGGGCACCCTCCATTCTGATCAAGGTGGGGAATATATGTCTTCTGATTTTAATGCATTTCTGGCTGAACGTGGGATAAAAAACCAGTATACAGTGCCGTATACACCTCAACAGAATGGATTTGCTGAACGAAAGAACAGGTCACTCATGGAGATGGCGAGGTGCATGGTCAAGAGTCAGGCTTTACCACAAAGTTTCTAGCTTGAGGCTGTCATGTGTGCAGCATATGTACTGAACAGGTGTCCCACTAAAGCGCTGCAGTCTATCACTCCATATGAGGCTTGGCATGACCGCAAGCCATCTGTTGCTCATCTGCTTGTTTTTGGTTGTTTGGCATATGCACTAATGCCTGAACAACATCGCAGAAAATTGGATGATAAGGCAGTAAAATGTATCTTTGTTGGGTACAGTTCTGAAAGTAAAGGCTATCGTCTGTATCATCCAAAGACTAAACACATTTTGGTTAGCCGTGATGTTGTCTTTGTGGAAGATGCTATTCAGCCATTGCTTTCATGTACTAAGGAGACATCTGTTAGCTCCAAAGACATGTATGATACTTTGATGCCTCTTTTTACAAGTGGACAGTCTAGTGCTGGTCCTAATGAGGCAACTTCTCAGCCTTTACAGGTTTCATATGATGATGCAAATCATTCCATTTCTGATGCAGATTTACATGATGCACTTGTTGATGAGAGAGCTGATATTGAGCAAGCAAAAACTATGCCAAAATGGCTGGTGCAGACTTTGCGTGACAGCAAATTAGATGCATCTTTGTCATATCATACTCGTTCAGGCTCTCATAGTGCCTCCTTTGCATCAGATTGCTATGCTATGGCTGCATCTAGTCTCCGTGATGAGAATGAGCCTGTTTCTTTTGATGAAGCACAGAATTCAGAAAATTGGATGGCTGCTATGCAATCTGAATATGATGCTATAATGAAGAATGGTACATGGTCTTTATGTGACTTGCCTCCTGGCAAGAAGGCCATTGGCACTAAGTGGGTATACAAGCTGAAGCGTAAACCTGATGGTACAATTGACAGGTATAAGGCTAGGCTTGTTGTAAAGGGTTATGCGCAAGAAAGAGGCATTGATTTTGATGAGACCTTTGCACCTACATGCCGTATGACTACTGTTCGGAGCATTTGTACACTTGCAACCCATCATGGTTGGAATGTACATCAGTTGGACATTAAAATAGCATTTCTGAATGGTGACTTGCATGAAGAAGTGTATGTTTTTCAGCCTCGTGGCTTTGTGCAGAAAGGGCATGAAAACCAGGTGTGCAGGTTAAAGAAGGCATTATATGGTTTAAAGCAAGCACCACGTGCTTGGTATGAGAATATACATGCCTATCTGGTTGCACATGGTTTTGAGAACAGTCCAACTGAAAGCACCTTATATGTTAAGCGTGCTAATGATGTGCTTCTAATCATTGTTGTCTATGTTGATGACATGCTGCTCATTGGTCCTATTGAGAAGCATATTGCTGATTTCAAGGTTGATTTGCATGCCTCATTTCAGATGTCTGATTTGGGGCATTTGCATCACTATTTGGGCATTCAGTTTATGCAAGTTGATGGTGGAATGGCTTTGTGTCAAACGAAATATATTGACATATTATTGTAGTGTTTCGGCCTTGAAGACTGTAAGCCTATTGCCACTCCTATGGAGACAGGTTTAGATTGAGTCTTCATGATGCTGGAGATGCATTTGATGCTGTTCTCTATCAGCAGGCTGTTGGATGCTTGATTTACTTATGCATTACTCGGCCAGATATTCAGTTTTCTCTCTCACAGATGAGCAGGTTTATGCATTGCCCAGGAGTCACGCATTGGAAGGCGGTTAAGTGCATCTTTCGCTACTTGAGTGGTACTCAGCTACTTGGGTTGTTTTATCCCAAGGGGGGATCACTACCGCCAGACTTGCATGCTTTTTCTGACTCAGATTGGGCTGGTTGTTATGACACTCGTGTGTCCGCTAGTGGTTTTTGCTTCATGCTTGGTAGTTCATGTATATCTTGGTTGAGCAAGAAGCAGCCTACTGTGGCCACTTCCAGTTGTGAGGCTGAGTATAGGGCAGCTTTCATAGCGATTGTTGAGTGTGTGTGGCTCAGACGCCTTATGGCTGATTTGGGTGTTGGTTAGTCTTCTGCCACCACCATCTTCACTGACAGTCAGAGCGCATTGGCAGTTGCAAGGAACCCTGTGTTCCATGCTCGCACTAAGCACATTGAGGTGCATTATGACTATGTTAGGGAGAGGTTCTCTGCTGGGGAGATCAGCTTGGCATATGTGCCCATGCACGAGAACATTGTAGACCTTTTCAAGAAGGCTCTACCTAGGGAGAAGTTTGAAGCTTTCCGCAAAGCTTTGGGCTTACTTAATTTTGTGGAGTGATTTCCACATAGCTTGGCACTTCCTTATACATGAATGCCAACTCCTTGGTCACTGCATCACTCCTAGGGGGGATTTGTTGATATATTTAGGTAGTGATGTGTGTGAACACACTAGGACCGCCGGGGCACTTTTTCCCCTCTTTAGGAGGTTTTTTCCCCCGGCTTGTATATACACCTATTGCCCTAATGGGCTACTTATCTTTGTACATTCTCTAGTAATACATTCAGTATTGTGTGTTTGTGCTCCAAGCTTCTTCTTCTTCCTTGTGCTGTTCGCGTGCCTCCACAGACATCTATCTCCAACAGTAACATGTTATAGATGTGGGGGAGAGCATTTCATTAGGGATTTTCCACAACCTCCAACACTAAGAGTAGAAGGAGCCTTTTGTAAGGATTGTGGCAGGGAACACTTAATCAGAGATTGCCCAAGAAACCCTCAAAAACAACAAAACACTTCTAGTAGCATACCATTGAAAGCAGTAGACATAGTAAAACAGGAAGAATTGAGTGAAAATGAACCACTGGCATTAAATGCCATAACTAGAGCTCAAGCCAAGGAACAAAGCATTAGAATAGGAACACACACTATGGATAACAAGAAAAATCTATCTTCAAAAGAGAAGAAAATTAGACAAAAAGGTAGATGGGAGAAAAAGGTAAGAGCTAGAAAAACCTAGCCTTAGAAGAGGAAACTGTCAATAATTCAAACCCTAGTCAACAACAAAGCACACAGAAACAAGGAGGGATGAAAAACTCAAAGTGCTTGAATACATTGATAGAAGCCTATAAAGGTAGAATTCAAGATGGACCAAACCCTACAGATCATGTGTTAGCTTATCCAATGCCAGATATTGAGAATAAAAGAATGCAAAGGTGTAAATAGATCATTAGAGAAGCACAAAACAATTTAGAAGAGGTAGAAAACCATAAAAAGATATCTGAGGAGTCAAATTCAACAAAATCCAAGGAATATTTAGTTGGGGAAGAGCACTCAAGGAAGGAGGAAAAACAAATAACTCTTCAATTCAATTTAGACAAACACTGTACAATTCTATGTCAAACTACATGGGAAGAATTAGTAAAACAGAATCCTCATTTACAACTGTTGCTCTAGCACAATGGTAAGTACCACGTTAAGAAGCTTCACCTCCTTAATGTCAATCCGCGGAAGAGATAGGAGTGATATGAAGATCGTGAACGTGAGATGAAGTGAGAGTGATGGTGAGAAGCACAAAGATGCACACACACATACACACACACAATGAAGAGACAAGCAAGACACAATGGAAGGTGAGAAATTAGCTCTATTATTCAAGAACACTCTTACAAGCTCAAAATAGCTCTAAGCTCTTCTCTACTCAAACAAGCTAACATGAACCAACCTCAAAAATGAGCTCTCTAGCTCTTTTTATAGTTTCTAGACTAGTTTTGACCGGTTTCACATCTAGTGACCGGCATAGTTAAAAAATAGGTCCTAGATGCTATTTGGAAGGGTAAACGGTATCTAAAAATAACGAAAATTGGTACGAGCATTCTACCTAAGCTCCTCAAGCTCGAGGACTCCTCGGCTTGCACAAAATGGAGCTATGAATTAGAAAATGGGATTTTGTCTATATTACATATGTTACAAGAGTGATGAAAATCACTGTTGGATGTTTGAAGAGGTAATAAAAACATAATTGTTTGAGAGAATGATCCGACTGGCTCCCTGCTCCGTCTTTACATGCTTCCACGTCGTCTGTGCCTCCGACTGCTTCCAACACCCCCCTCCCTCTCGCTTCTGTCGTCCTCGACAGAACCTTGTTGTGCGGTCTGTCGGATGTAGTTTTGTAGGAGGTCGTGAGCGAGGGTGTGCTCAGATACTCGAATGCCTCGGGCTAGGTCTGCCTCGAGCTTCTCCCAATTAACTGGTTGTGGTTCTTCTGATGGTGGGAGTCTGTAATGCGTGGAATATACCAACTGTTCACAGGCAAATAATTGCAATAAGTGGGTCGGCCTGCTGATGAATACCTCGGAATGGTATTCCCAAAATCCGGTGGTGAACATCTCTTCAAATGTTTGCTTGTAGCACGCCGGTAGGTATTTTATTCTACAGTGCCAGGCATAACACACCCGGAGCGATGGCGTTGTGCTCATGTCATATACTAGATCAAAGTTACCATGCTCAAATCCCGGGGTGTTTACATGCGGTGCCTTGACGCGTCGGAAGACTTTAAATATCATTTGCATCATGTCAAAAATTTTGACAGTCATATGCGCTGTGATATCATCCATATGCTTCAGGCGAGGGAGCCAGTGACGGATTGTAGCCATCATATAGCCAACAGTGGGCAACTCGGTGGGTGGCTTGAAGTAGGGGTAATTCAGCCAATCCTGACACTACCTATTGTTTTGTACTTTGATAGCGAATGCAGTCCAGGAGCGGCGTCGTGGTATGGTCCCCAGCAAGGGTTGTATTTCAAATGTAAAGGTGCCTTGACCCATGTGCTCATCATTTCAGGGTACTCCTGTAAAAGACGTGTACGCCAATCTGGTTGATAAATAGTGCCTTGTTGCGCATCCAGTGGCAAGTCTTCAGGCTCGAACTGGGTTGCATGTGATGGCTTCTTGCCAGTTTGCTTTTCTATGGCCAGCTGGTATTCGGCCATTAGCATGAAGTAAGGTTTGTATTGAAGCTCATGCCCGGATATGTACATGCGTGGGGCCAATTGAGCAAAGTAGGGAGATTGCAAAATTCGTTCTTCGATCATGGCCATAGCATGTAGCTTGGCCTCGACTCTAGCTGAGTGCGTTGTTCCAATTTCCTCCACAGTCTTCATCCATGCGGGGGTCGGAAGTTCGTACGTCATCTGGCCTTCAGCCGTGACTTGTCCGCCTGGGATGGGTATTGGCTCGTATGCTTCTTCAAACGTTTCCTCCACCGGAATGGTTATGTTCTCGTCGTCAGCTGGGATCTCCGGTGGGGAGTCTGGCCTTGGTGGCGCTTCATATACGTCAATTCTTGACTGGAGAGTGATTACCTGGGCCCGTAATGCGTTGAGTTCTTCTAAGATTTCAAGAGCAGGGTCCACAGGTTCTGGTACTTCTGCTACTACTTGTACTTGTTGTGGTGCCGGTTCTCTGAGCTGTAGTAACTTGTGATCTTCTTTTAACTTCTGATGCTCTTCGTTCATTCGATCATAGTCCTCTAGCAGTCGAACATGGTCGTCTAGCAACATCTTCATTGCTTCGGATGGGATTGCCTTGAATCTGCTAGGACTTAAGGGTTGTTCTGGATGGTCCAATGCCGCTTCCAAATTCTCTCTATTCTGCTCCTGGAGTCTCTGGTTCTCCTCTTTCGCTGCGGCTAGGTGTCTCCTGAGTAAGCCCATATTCCTGGTCAGCGTCGCGTTCCTAATTGTTTGGGCTTGAAGCAGGTTGTCCAGATCAGCAGTGGCTTCTTTTGTTTTCTCTTCACTTTCTAGCTCTAGCTTATGATATGCCTCTCTTAGTTCTTGGTATCGCGTATTTAAAGAGGCATTCTCGATTGATAATGAATTAAGCTGCGACTGTAATTCATTTGTCGTCCTCTGCAGCTGTTGATAGTTGTTGCCAAGAGATGCAAACTCATCTCGTACTTGTGTCATGCATGTGAACATTTGTTGAAGTGCAGTGTCTATGGTTGGCGATAATAGTAATGGAGTGCTAAGTGAGGATGCAGTGGAAGTAGATGCAGCGGGAATGGGGAATGGGGTTGGGAAGGTGGATGCAGTGGTGATCGTGGAAAATTGTGACGTACCTAAATATGATGGTGCTGTGAGTGGAGTGGGTGCTGGTGCGGTGGGTGGTGAGATGTCCATGTCATTGGACGTGTCAAGTGCGGTGACTGTGAAAAGCGGTGTGTATGTGGGTGGTTGTGTAGGTGTGAAGACGGGATTTACAAATGTAGAGTAATTTACAGGGGGGATGGCTGGAGCAGCTTGGTGAAAAGGGGAAATAGGGGTTATAGTGGGTTGGGGAGGTGAAACGGGTGAGAAGGTTAGTGGGGTTAGAAAGGTGAAAGGGTGTCTTAAAGGTGGGGGGAAGGATGGGAAGGATGAAGGGATGAATGGGTTAACCTGTAGGCGAGGTGGGGTGGGTGCGGGCATGGTGGCATGAATAGGCAGGGCAAAGGCTGTGGCTATGTTGCCCTGAACTGGTGTGGATGTGGGAGGAGCAGGTGGGTGTGCGGGGGATACAGGATGGGTTGGTGAAACATGAGGTGAAAGAGGAGTAGAAGGTGTGGATGTTATTTCAAGGATAGTGGTAGTATGTACAACGGTGGTACGTGGTGGGGAGTCGACTAGGATAGCTTCGTCGGTGAAGGATCTTTCCGGATGTAGGCGTGCATCTTGCGCCTGGTGGGATGATTGAGCACCTATCAGAACTCGAATATATTCACCGGGCTTCGATAACAAGCGAACTCTGCGAGGGTCATATTGGGGGAGTGGCTTCCTTTGCAAATATCTCAGTGCTTCGACCGGGCCAATGGATTTGACCAGTTCTCTCAACCCTCTGATGTAGACTTCTTCAAACCCTCCGGAGACGAGTTCTTGTTCGATTATGGTTTGGCTCTCTTCTTCAGTCAATTTCTTCCGTGCCCACACTTTCTCCATTGTACGATATAATTTCTTGATGGCCAACGTGTAAGCTGCTGCTTCGAAAGTCTCCTCTTCATGCGTGCTGGTGTCACCGTGTGCATCGGTTTGTTGGCCTTGGTCGTCTGTCTGTCCTTGTTCTTGGGAATCATGCGTGCCCTGGCTGGCTTCGTCATCACCTTCGTCGTCGTCGATGGCTATTCTTTCGTCATCAGAGCTCGACACAACTTGTCCCTGTGGCTGATCCCGCGGTGTGGTAGGATAGCTGGGGCGTTCATATTCTTGAGAGAACATCTATGCCTCTGAAAACTGGAACTCATTTGAGAATGCATCAGGCATTTCAAAATCGAACGTTGTGTTTATTGGTTCTGCTTCCATGTGTGGTATTGGGAAAGAAAAGGCTTCCGCACCAATAGTGGTGGGAGCTTCTGCTGTCGTGGTGGTGGGTTCTGTGGTTGTAGCTGCCTAAGGTGCAACGGTACTGGTAGTGCCCTCCGTTACCACTGGTCGAGATAATCTTATTCGAATGGGTTGTACTGTGGGAGCAGCTTCTGTCGGTGATCGCTCTGGAGAGGGTTGTGGTGATGGTGACTCTGGCACTTGAAGGCAAGGGATAGTGCCTCTCATGCGCTTACCTGCCCGTGCTCTGCTGGGCTTCCTGGCTTTCTTCGTCGTTCCTTTGAATGCCTTCAACTCTTCTCCTGTTAATGCACGTTCAATTGGCAAGTCATAAGCCAAGCACATGTAAACAATTCTTGTCAGCGCACAACATCCATTAAGCACTTTCTTTCGTTCCCATCTGTGTTGTGCCAAATACATTTGATCAATGATCCAGCTCGCCAGATCGACAGTCTGAGGTCCAGTACAGGCTAAGTACAATCCAAACCATATTCTCTTATGTGGCATGGTGAATCTGTCCTGAGCGGGGAATGTGAAGTGTTGCATGCATATCCGTAGCGGCTTTGACAGCTCAGGTGTAATTGCTGAGATCTCCTCCCACTTAGTGACATCCCCACGTTTCATAGGGTCTGGAACTAATCTTTCTCGATCTGTGGGCGTGTGGGTTCCATGAATCTTGATGGCAGCTCTGATTAAATCCTTCGAAAGATAAAACCTTTTGTAAGGTGGATCATCCACTAAAGAAGGCAAAATAAAAGTTCCTGGGATATCCTTATTCTCTGAGGCCAGCAAAGTGGTGATTAAATAATAACACCTATAAAAGTCAGGTTTGGGCAGAGGATCACTGAAATACTCCGTGAAGCCGGCTCTGGCCCAAACATGAGTTAAGTCCTGAGTGTTCTGTAGGCCTTCGAACTCTCTGGAGAAGAATTGGTATTTTCCCCAAGTGCGGTCATCAAACGTCAAATTAGATTCAAATATAAAATCCGCGTCCGCTAAGGGTCCTGCAAGTCCCTGAAACCAGTGAGAGTTACGGTGTATCTTTTCCGTGTAGCCCATTGGTGAGTTATCGATCGGCATGGGCCCTGGAAATCCTTGGAATTCTGGCGGTGGAGCAGTCGGGTGGGATTCTGCTCGTAAAACATTGAGGGGCGCTGCAGCTACACTGGGGCCTGCTCCTGATGGTCCTTCGTCGGTTTGCATGATGACGAATGCGCTAACGAGAAAGATCTGCTACAAAAGATTAACACATTAGCATGGAAATTAATTATGATCCCATTAAAGTGAGACCGCAATCCCTTTCCATAACTGATGCGTAACCCGTGTAGCCAAGTGCTATGATGTGATGGATGCAATGCTTCTTGCAGCACTAGTGCAGGTCTCTAGACTCCTACACGTTTCAAATTATGCATGCATTTCTTGATGAGATGAGATTATGAGTGATGTGTGAGGATGGTGGGTGAATTCATGCAAGGTTTAAAGGTTAGTGATTTATTACAAGGTTGTATGTTAGTCGGGGGTGATTTTTGTTAGACAATGGGTTAGGGGAAGACGGTTGGACACGCTTCGGTATCCATTTCCTAAGAGTCTTTGAGTGGGTGGTGGGTTTCTGCTGAGGGGCAAAAGGTAGTATCGGGTGTGGTGGTATTGAGGGATGGAAAGATTTGTGAGGGGTATATATTACATGGTTTAAGGGTTGCGCTATGATACATGGTTTGGGTACCCAAATCTGCGTGGGTGTGGGTCTATGGGTAAGGTATTTTTTGGCGATCCAAATTTGTCGAATGCTCGGACCTGTAGAAGAAGGTAGAGGGGATGGTGGATACTGATTCTGTTTCTGCCCTGCCTTTTTCTTGTCGATCTCTGCTTGGTTGGAGTTCTTCGGTGCTTTTTGTACTTTTGGCACCCATATTTGTCTGGTGCCGCTTCCTTTGGGTGGCCTAGACTGCCTTCCTTGTTGTGTCTTCTGATACTGCCGTCGGTCTGGGTTCCTTCGTCGTGGTTGACTCTGTTGTGGTTGAGGTTGAGAGGTCGGATGGACGCTCTGCTTTGGAAAAGAAGGGAGATCCAACACTTGCGTGACCTGCCCATTGGGAAGTGATTCGTTCTTTAACTTTAATCTAGGCCAGTCCGCAACAAGTTTGGAAGGATGAGCACCGCAGGGTGTTGTGCTCGTATGGTCGCTGATGCAACCCACCTGACCGCTGATTGTGTCCATCTGCCCTAGCGGATGGGTAGCTGCCCCTTCTAGTTTGCAGGAAGTCCCAGGGAAGATCTCCTGTTGTCCTTCTGATTGACAACTGTCCATAGCCAAGCCCGAGTGGGTTGGTGTAGACGTAACATGACTGGTCTGACCCAAGATCTTCCGGTCTTCCGTCGCATGCGTTTCATAGGGTCTAGGGTTACAAACCTCAATCGGAATGCCGTTAGGGAAGTCAAGCGGTATCACTCGCTTCTGCTCTAAGGTTCCAATCTGTAAGGAGCCTTGTCTAAGATTTAAGTCCACTGAGTGATCGTATAGCCAATCTTGGCCAAGGATTAGGGGTTCTATCAGGTCGTCATCATGGCACACTAGTAGCTTCGCTGTCATGGTCACATCCTTAATGAGGATAGGAAGGTCCACCTCACCCATGCAAGGGGTTTCCATGCCTCCTAGGCCTATGAGGTATGCCTCAATTGGCCGCATTTCTATTCCTGAATCCTTATAGTGGGACCATCTAATCGCACTAGTCGCAGCACCTGAGTCAATTAAAGCCCTGAGTTCTTGGCAAGGGTTGCCGTGCTCTAGCCTAACTATAACGAATGGTCTCCTGTCCACTATGCTAGGATGAGTGGTTGACTTTACTTGACACATGGCCATGGGATATCTGGGAGATGTTTCCAGATGGTTATAATGTTCTCTCCCTAGCCCTTGTCTTCTTAGCTTCATGCGCTTAATGCGTTCTATGGCTTCTGCCTGAGCTTCCGCTCGTATTCTATTTTCTTCCTCCTTACGCTTCTTTGCCAACGTGAGTCGTCTAAGCATATCCTCAGTAAGAGGTTCCTAATATAGCTTGACTCTACAGCCACTAATATAATTAGGCATTATATCTCCTTCTAAGGTGGCTAACTGTACTGCTCCACTTGTCGAAAGTCTGTTAATGATCATAGGTCCATAACCTCGCTTTTCTAACTTCCGTGCGTGCTGTTTCAGCGTATACACGAGAACTAAATCTCCTTCTTTTAAGCCTTTATCTTTCACATGTGCATCAAAATATGCTTTCTGTCGCTTCTTCGCTGCGTATATTCCTGCTGCTGCCTTTAGCCTGGTTTCTCCTAATCGTTCCAAGTCCATTATTCTCGCTGATGATTCATGGCCGGTCCACTGATGTTCCTGTGCAACCTTAAGGGTAGGTATCAAAAAGTCCAAAGGAAGCACTGCATTCTGACCAAAAACCATCTGAAAGGGGGTGGCTTGGAGTACCGTTTTGTAGGCAACTCGGTATGCCCAAACAGCATGGTGTAGTTGTTTGTCCCAATCTGAACGTTTGTTGTTCACGAGTTTTGTCAGTACGTTACAAAGTATCTTGTTAGTGCTTTCAGCCTGACCATTGGCCTGAGGATGATATGGTGCAAATTTCTTGTGAATCACCATAAAATCCTGTAACAAATATTCAATGACTTGGTTTAGAAAGTGAGTGCCTCGATCGCTCACTAACTCTATAGGCAATCCATATCTTGTAAAGACATTTTCAAATAAGAATTTTGCAGTTGTGTGTGCATCATTCTTTTTTGTGGCTTTTGCCTCTACCCATTTGGTTAGATAATATGTGGCAACAATAATGTATTCTGCATGTGTACCTTTTGCAGGGGGGTTGATGGGTCCTACAAAGTCTATACCCCACTTTGAAAATGCACGTCCGCCCATCATGGGTTTCAATGGCATTTCATCTCTGCGAGTAGGAAACTGAGTTCTTTGGCACACGTCACATCTCTTTACATAGGTATGTGCATCCATGTGAAGAGTGGGCCACCATAATCCTGCAAAGAGGATGGCTTTGATTATCCTATCGGGTCCAAAATGACCTCCTGCAACACCTTGGTGTGCAGTCTCTAGTATGCTCAGATAATCGCTCTCATGAACACATTGTCTTAGATATCCATCTCGTCCTCTTTTGTATAAATTATCGCCAATAATTGAATAGTCTTGAGCTTCCTGCTCTAGACTGTGTTGTCGAGCTAAGGTCATGCCTTGAGGGAATGTGTTCGTCCTCAAGTATGTCACTAAAGGTTCACTCCAGTCTGGTGTGAGAGACACGTGATATAATGTAGCATGCTCTACTGGTGGTCTTTCACAACAAACATTGCATTCCTTACACAGCCTGTAGACATCTGCTTCCATCGTAGGCCAATATACTCCTAATCTATGCAAAGTCTGTAATGTTCGATGTTTTGAATGATGTTGCTTTAGTGCACCTATGTGTGCTAATTGCAACCAATTCGCATGCTCTGATTCATCTACACAACAAGCAAGAACCTTTTGATTATCCTGTTTATATATGCTTCCTGCCATTATTTGGTACCTCTGAGACTTGGTAATCTCTCCTTCTTTGATCTTAATCCTAGGATTCTTGGGTCTGTATGTCAGAATAGGGACTATAGGCTTAGCCCATTCTGGTGCTATCTCAAGGTTAAACAAGTATGCATCTGGTAATTCATCCGCTACTCCTTGAGGAGCTTCTCCTGAGGTTAATCTTGAAAGGTGGTCAGCTCTAAGATGTGTCTTTCCTTTCCTGACTACTACTTCAAAATCATACTCCATGAGTAATAGAAACCAACGTATCAATCGTCCTGTGTTACATGGTTTGTTGACTAAGTATAATAGGGCTTGATGATCTGTAAAGAACTTAAACTTGTTGGCCAACAAGTAGTGCCTAAACTTCTTTACTACGTAGATCATCCCTAATCCTTCTCGTTCCGTCGTGGTGTAATTTCTTTCTGCTGCGTTCAATTGTCTGCTCGCGTAAGCTATGGGGAGATCTATGTTACCTTCATTCGTGGGTTGTGCTAACACACATCCTATGGCGTAATTGGATGCATCCACATGTACATGGAATGGCTTACTCCAATCTGGGGTAGTCAATATAGGTGCTGAGCACAAGCGTCGTTTAAGTTCATTGAATGAATTTTCACATTCATCTGTCCATTCAAAATTGGTTAAAAGAGAGTACAAAGGCTTGGCTATGATTGCATACATGTGTATGAATCTCCTATAATAACCGCAATGGCCCATAAATGCCTGTACCTCTTTCACATTAGTTGGTCTGGGTAGATCCGCAATTACCTTCACCTTTTCCTCATCCGTGGAGATTCCATTTTTTGACACAATGTGTCCTAGAATTTTGCCTTGTCTGACCATGAAAACGCATTTTTCTGGGTTCAAACAAACTTGATATTCTCGACATTTGTCAAATATTTGTCTTAACTCTGGGATATGCGTCTGTCTTACATTTGAATGAGCACATAAGTCATCGACGTAAACTTCCAAGCTCTTGCGTAAGAATTCCTTAAAAACATGACACATGAGTCGCTGGAAAGTGGCGGGTGCATTTGTTAGGCCAAATGGCATCACACGAAATGCAAATATGCCCCATTCAGTGGCAAAAGCCGTCTTGTGTTGGTCTTCTGGAGCAATGGCTACTTGGTTATAGCCTGAGAATCCATCAAGAAAGCTGTAAACTTCCTTGCCCGCAACTCTTTCCAATAAGTGTTCGGTGATAGGAAGAGGATAACTGTCCCTAATCGTTGTGGCATTAACTTTTTTAAGGTTAATACACACACGCAATTTTCCATTCTTCTTGGGCACAACCACAATGGGGGATACCCATTTGGTATGCTCAATTTCGTAAATGAATCCTGCTTCTATCAATCGATCTATCTCCTCTTTAATCTTCGCAGCGTAGTTATCATTATACGTGTACGGTTTCTGTTTTGTCGGTTTTGCATCTGGAGTCATAGGGATTCTATGAGAACATATATCTGGATCTACTCCTTTCAAATCTTTGTAACTCCAAGCAAAAATATCTCTATATTCGCGCAATAGGGCAACTAACTCTTCTTCTTCTTCACTCGTCAATTCATGCCCTATGTATGTACATTTTTCTTCTTCTCCTTCTATGGCAACTATTACTTTCTTGGTTTTCTCTCGGTTATCATATACTTGTCCGTCATTTGCCTTTCTATTGGGCATTTGAACCATGATTCTTCTATCTTCGATTTCATATTTCTTGAAATTCTCGGGTACTTCAAACAAAGATTCTTCTTTTTCTGTCATGGTTTCTTTCTTCTTTCTTTTCTTGCCTTCACTCTTAGTAGTCACTTCTGTGGCTAACCTTACCTCGTTCGTAATTTCCTCGTGTCTCTCAGTGTGAGTCTCTACTTCGTAGAAATATTCTTCTTCTGATGCAAAGGGCGGGTCCATGATAATTGATTCTAAATCAAAATCGCTTGCATCCTCAAATGCATCAGTGTTCGGTTCACACTCTTCTAAAATTGCATCGCCCATGATTGGCTCTATCGTAAAAACTGAAATGTCATAGCCATCCTCGTCACAGTGGGGTGTCCATTGTTCTTCATTGATGGCTACATCCATGGTTGCTAGTATTTCTGCCCAACCATGGGGTTCAAACTCTTCGTCTGGGAATACTACAGGTGCATAGGCTGGATCTTGGAGGGTTCTTGGATGTTGTTCTGCACCTAAGGTTCTTGCTTCTAATCGTTCTTCCTCTTGTTTGGCTACTTTACACATCCATAAATGGGTATCCTCATGCAACCAAGAAGGATCTGATTCTAATGAGTGCACGGATTCCGTCTCTACTGGTGTCTTATGGATGGTATTCCATTGTATTGGGGGTACATCTCTGTGTGAATAGTCTTTAAGATTGACCTTAGTAGTCACTCCGAGATGTTGCAAGTACAAAGAATTAGTTCCCCAATCTTGTACAATTTGCAACTGACGCATGAATGGTCGTCCCAATATCATCTCATAAGCACGATTTTTCGCAAAGTCACAAATGGCAAAGGTATGCTCAAATTCTACACCACAAGTGGTGAGAGATATGCCTTCTAGTAAGCCTAATGGTTTTTCTATGTGTCCATCAGCCATTTGTAGCTTCATCCTGGTGGGTCTTAATGCTGGCTTACCCCAACGTTTCCACAAAGCGGTGGTAGCGATGGCTACTCCGGCTCCTGAATCTAAGATGGCTTTCGTGGTGTAGCCCTGATGGGTTATTGGAAGATATGTGTTACCTTCCTCTCCTTCGCTTACGTCTCCAATCTTTTCCAAGGGTATCTCTGGTACCTTCTTATGTGATCCTATCTGAGAGGGTGTGGTAGCTAGCTCAGGGAATTGATTTGCTACGTGCTTCCACAATTCTGGTTTTACCTTTAACAATTCCTCCAGAGTGAGATTACACTGTACTTTGGTATTCTTGATCACTTTCGTGTTTCTTGGGATTACTGATTCTTCATTCCTCACTATTATCGTGGGGGCTCTCATACTAATAGACTTTGCTTCCCAAGGTCCTGTGAACTGAGGTAATTCTTGTAAAGAATTAGATTCAAATCCTGTGGGTTCACTCAGTTGTTCCACCTCTACATCATCGTAAATAGAGGGAATATCTTGGGGAAATTGCTCTTGCAAGTCGTCTATTTCTTGAATAGGAGGATGGGTTCCTTGTTCCTTTCTCCATTTCTCTTCTTGGATTTCCCTAAAAAATTCATGTGAGTACCTATGTATGGAAGACAAATTGTCTTGACTTTCTGTATTGGGTACTTGAGACAGGGATGGTGCATTCCTTTCCTGTGTCTCTGTGACAATAGGGTTCCTAGGCTGATCCTTTTTCTCTTTGCTGTCAATCAAATATTCTAGCCTCTCCATGAGTCCTTGAAAGTGTAATTCCGGTTTTGCCATGTTATTCCAATTAAGATATCTAGAGGCTTCGAACAAAGCTTGTGCTAACTCTACCATCTTCATGCAAAGTTTAGTTCTCTCAATTTCTAGATCAGCTCGAGGGTAGTTTTTACTCATTTCCGTTACTTGAGGTCCCTCTTTTATTCTAGCCTGATATGCACGAAACATCATGTCTAGATCTTCTAGTATGGGTTCCGCCAAAACTGATCCTGATTTTTGAGCTGGGATTTCTTGGTTTAATTCTTGTGAAGTCAATTCTTGGATTTTGGCTCTAGATTCCTTCAAACTTCCTTCCAACTCACTTATCTTTTTACTCCATTTTCTCTTGATTCTTTCTCTAGAATCTTTCCAAGATTTTGTCTTTTTACAGCTAGATTCTGCAACTTCACTAGTTCCGGCTACTTTCTCATGATTAAGCTGTTGGTTTTGTAGGAGCGCCTGGGCTCTTGTTATAGCTTGGATAGGCACGTATGTAGGGTTGGATCCATCTGCGTTGTTTACAATACCTATCACGTTGATCGGTGTCACATTCGAAGTGTTAACTGGGTTCTTAGGACAATCTTTGATTATGTGCTCTTTGCCACAATCGGCACAAAAGCCTTGTATGTTATAGTACTGTGATTGCCTTGCTATTGGGGGATGTGGACAATCCTTTATGAAGTGATCTCCTTGGCACCTAAAGCATGGTCCTCTAGGGCCCTGTGGTCTCTGTTGTCTCAATTGGGGCTGTGGGTTTGGGTTTGCGTACATCACATTAGCATAGTCTGGCTCCCAACTAGGTTCCATTGGTGGACTATCATAATGATATGTCTCCACATGTTCTGGTGACTCCGTGTAATAAGCGGGTGGACTAGTTACATGAGTAGAGTCAAAACTGTTTGAGTTCGGGTCACTTTCTGTGA
Source organism: Ceratopteris richardii (assembly GCA_020310875.1). Lineage (NCBI taxonomy): Eukaryota > Viridiplantae > Streptophyta > Polypodiopsida > Polypodiales > Pteridaceae > Ceratopteris > Ceratopteris richardii. The sequence continues at coordinate 104,582,029 of CM035425.1, read as the reverse complement.
TCAAGGGTGAAGAAGGCACTAAGGCCCTACTTAGGTTCTCTTCTGCAGCAGCGTATTTGACTGAGATGACATTCACTGGTGGGGGTGGCTGCTGAGCTAAAACAGGTTGAGGTCTCTGTTGAGCCTGGTAAGGGTAGTTCTGAGGAGGCCTATAGTAATAAGGCTGAGCATTGTATTGGCCTTGATACCTACCTGGCTGCTGGTATATTTGCGGGTGGTTCTGTCTCACGGTTTGTTTGTTGTATGGGCAGTCCTGAGCCGTATGATTCGTATATCTTCTCTCAATTGTACAATATTGGCCACTAGGGTTGGCTTGAGGTTGTGGTGCATTGGGACACACGTTTGCCAAATGATTTCCACCACAAGTGTAACAACGTACATTAGTTGGTAGCTTGGGCACCTGTTTACTAGCAACTCCTAGTTTTTGGGCCACTTTTTTCTGCTAGGTCCTCTATCGAATTAGACAATTTTGTGGATGCTAGAGAAGAACAATCTGAGTCTTTATAGACCTTTGAGAGTTCTAATTCATCTCCTAGGTTATCCTCAATGTCTATACATATTCTTACACACTCCTCTAGCGTTCTGGGTTCTTTTAGGTACACATAGGAGCGTAGTTTAGCGCTCAACAAGCCATCTAAAAACAAAGACACTTGCTTAGCTTGTGAGGGTAGCTCTTGCATTGGACATCGTTCAACATATTGTCTGAACCTACGCCTGCCAGTCTAACTGTTTCCTGAGGGGTCTGTTTAAAGCTATGAATCAACGAAGATGTGTCATGTCTAATCCCACTTTTAGAGAATTCAGTGATGAATGACTCTAAAAAGTGATGGATGTCTCTAAATTGCCTTTGTTGCAATGGTTGGAACCAAGTTAAAGCGGTATTCTTTAACGTTAGTCCAAATGCATTGTATTGCGTGAACATGTCCTCGACTTGTTCTGCTCTTAGTACTTGCTTGAATTATGCGACATGGTCATAGGGATCTCCTGTCCCATCAAAGTAATTCTTCATTGATTTTACTAATTGAGTGGGTCTCAATACTCTTGCGTGTTCACGTGGCCTAGGTAGAGGAAAATCATCTCTACCACCTAGTACTCCATGATCTCTTTGTCTATCCGCTCTATTAGTGTTCGTGGTTACTCTATCTCTCCCTGTGGGGTGATTAAAGCTTACTTCTAGTCTCTCTTTATTTCCTTCTCTTTGATGTCCATGGGCTGAGGATGTTCCTGCCCCTTGTTGACTTGTATTCATGTTTGTTCTAGATGGAGGGAATACCAATTCACCTCTCCATGTGTATGTGTTTTTAGCGCGGTCAGGCACCACAAAGACTCTTTCTGAAGTCTCATCCAGGTATACAACCTTTCCAGGTGTATCTGGGTCCTTGAATTCATAAATTGTAATGATGCCTATCTCACCAGGGTGTTCCTTTCTGTACCTCCAAAAGGCTTCATCTGTCTCTTTATTTACAAACAACTCGGTGCTCCTGTTATCTTGAGGGATCCATTCTGGGATGAGTACTCTTGTTAATATGGATTTCCCTCTAGGTGTTCTAGGTTCTTCTAACGGTTCTTTTCCTTGAAATTTCGCTTCCGTCTCTAATTGAATTGTGCCAAACTCATTAGTATCGTTCGGTTGCGTACTTAGGACGTACATGGTTCCTTCTTTGTCTATGTAAGCGTCTCTCTCAAATTTCACCACTGGTCTTTCCAATCCAATGGGTTGATCAGGGTTGTGCAGTTGCACCACTTGCCTTTGCAAACCATCCTCATAGATGCGAGCACCTAATCGGTTGGTTCGGAGAAACTCTTCTATAGGGTCCTTCAAGTTTTTCTAAATAAGCTATATTAGACCCTCCTTCTGGTCTGTCTGCGCTAAATGCCATTTCTGATTCGCTAGTATCTGAGCTCTCGTAGGGGTAATTACTATTCAATTGCTGAGCCCACGATCGAGCAGTAGTTCTTACACTTGCCTCTGATGATCTAAGGCTTCGTCGGTCCGACTTACCTATGTGTCTCCCTGATCTAAGGTTCATTAATTTTCTTCCTTGCACACTCAATTACACACTTAGATCGTCAATGGTTTTTTTTGTTATTTCTTTCTTGATCCTTTTTAGATTTCTTTAGATTCTTGTCTTAATGTATGCGTCAGGAATTCGACTTTCCGTTATAATTTTGAGTTCTCGTTCCGTCAGACTTAGGTTCTTTTCTTTAGGTTTTCGTCACACACACCTTTACTTGTAGTCTTAAACTTGAAAGAATTAAGTATCTTGAACTTGAGGCGTTCCTATCGTCTTTAATCCACAACACTACCGTTTAGCCTAAGCTAAGAATTGACTGAGGGGGTTGAGTAATCTTCCAACCTCGAGTCGGCTTTTCTGGTTGTTCTGATGCCCAAGAAGCCGTGCTTCCCAAGCTTTATGCCCTTCACTGCCTTGCCTTGGTTGCCTTTGATTGCCCTTGCTAGACCTGGAAAAATCCAATATTAGACCAATTCACAGTTGGATGATCAAGCACTTGAGCATACACACCTTTTTAGTCCCTTCCCTTTTGCCCAAAATTTCAATACTTGCCCTCTGGCTTCCTAGTCCCAAACTAGGTGAACCTCAAAATAGCTTATCTAAAAAATAGACGTATTCTTTATAAAAGAATCAGTTGAGGTCACGTAGTACTCGTCACGAGATTTCTAACGAGCTATTAAGCTCAAAAAACGGACTTCGGATGAAAAAGTTATGAGCGTTCAGGCCCTGGGGGGTAAAAACTGACAGTCAGGTTTTCCTTCAAACATGAGCTAAGGGGTCTCCTATGAGTCTAATGGTCCAAAAATTTCTCAAAAATACCCCCAAAATTGGTCAAAAAATGGAACCCTAAATTTGCGATGGGGGTGCACAATCGCGATGGTCTGGGACCGTCGCGATGGTCCAAGCGAACCGTCGCGATGGCGTGGAATTTGGACAATCGCGATGGCGCGAAAAGGTGAACCGTCGCGATGGCCCGAAGTGAACGATCGCGATGGCGTGAGGTCGAACCGTCGCGATGGCCCGAAAAATGAACCGTCGCGATGGCGTGAGAATGGACCGTCGCGATGGCCCGAAAAATGAACCGTCGCGATGGCATGATCAGGCGGACAATCACAATGGCGCGGTCAACGGTCAAAGATGGACAATCGCGATGGTCCGAAGTGAACCGTCGCGATGGTCACAAGTGCGATGGCGTGAGCCAATCGCGATGGTCCGATTTTGGGTTGTCGCGATGGTCCGAAAAATGACCCGTCGCGATGGTCTATCTTGACACGTGGCACTGTCGTGGCGATGGCTTGGGCCAATCGCGATGGTCCGGGATCAGCTGAACAATCGCGATGGTCCAAGTGGACTGTCGCGATGGCCCAAGTGAACCGTCGCGATGGTCCGAGACCGTCGCGATGGTTCGGCCGAGCCGTCGCGATGGCATGAGCCTATCGCAATGGTGCGACACAATCGCGATGGTCTGAGCCAATCGCGATGGTCCACCAAAGTGTGAATTTTTGAGATGCGCCTGTGGATTCGTAGATGCGCAAGGGTCGCCTACCTCGTGGTGTGGTCGCCTACCAAGAATTCCGAAGGTTGCAGACCATCGCGATGGTCCGACACACTCGGCAGATCTTTGACAGAGAGTAAATTTTTACCTTTTCCAAGCTTTCCTGATGCACTGGAGCTCTGTACCTGCAAGAAAACTCAAGAAAACACAAGCACACACAAGCACAAAAGTTCTCTCTCGCTCTCTCGCATGCACAAATGAGGGGAAATGAGGTGAATGGGTGGATATGGTGAATTTTCTGATTTTTTTGGAGATGAAGATGATGATGCGATGATGAAGATGAAGTGTGGGGGAGGTGAAAAACACTAAAAACTAAGTAAAAACAACAACAAAAACTGAAATTTTTACCTTCCAATGCCACTTCTTGCTATACTCTTACCATCACACATTCGTCCTAGACTTGATCCCCGGCAACGGCGCCAAATTTGGTGTTGCTCTAGCACAATGGTAAGTACCACGTTAAAGCTTCACCTCCTTAATGTCAATCCGCGGAAGAGATAGGAGTGATATGAAGATCGTGAATGTGAGATGAAGTGAGAGTGATGGTGAGAAGCACAAAGATGCACACACACATACACACACACAATGAAGAGACAAGCAAGACACAATGGAAGGTGAGAAATTAGCTCTATTATTCAAGAACACTCTTACAAGCTCAAAATAGCTCTAAGCTCTTCTCTACTCAAACAAGCTAACATGAACCAACCTCAAAAATGAGCTCTCTAGCTCTTTTTATAGTTTCTAGACTAGTTTTGACCGGTTTCACATCTAGTGACCGGCATAGTTAAAAAATAGGTCCTAGATGCTATTTGGAAGGGTAAACGGTATCTAAAAATAACGAAAATTGGTACGAGCATTCTACCTAAGCTCCTCAAGCTTGAGGACTCCTCGGCTTGCACAAAATGGAGCTATGAATTAGAAAATGGGATTTTGTCTATATTACATATGTTACAAGAGTGATAAAAATCACTGTTGGATGTTTGAAGAGGTAATAAAAACATAGTTGTTTGAGAGAATGATCCGACTGGCTCCCTGCTCCATCTTTACATGCTTCCACGTCGTCTGTGCCTCCGACTGCTTCCAACAACAACATAATATGAAGAATTGGGAAACAAATTCACATTGCCTAGATTCACAATTTCAGGAAATAGAAGAATTGTTGTACATACCTATTGACAAGATAGGAGAGGTACAAAGATGAAACAAAAAAGTCTTGTTCCATCATAACAATGCCACTATAACTTCTTCATAAATCATGCTTTTATGCTTCTACGAGCCTTGAAACTAAATCCACCTCTCTTAACACAAGTAGAAATGAACTTGATGTTGTCAGGATCTTGCTCACGCGCATACAGAGATTACGGACGCAAAAAAACACACAGAAAATAGAGGCAACAAGAGACGAGACCGAACGCAAGATTGGGTGCAATCTCCCCCCATGCACTCTGTTTCGACAGTCCACAGAGTGCATGCATTTATAGGAATTTTGATTACGTCCAAAAGAGTGGTTACAAGAGGGCGGCTTTGAAAAGCAAGCATGAAACTAAAAGTTGATAACTTTTATAGAAAGCCATTGCTTTCAATAACAGAAACTACCGTCTACAATGATCCTTATGCTAATCATTACTTTTTTAACAACAGAACCTTCTACGCAGGTTTATTTACAAGCTAAATAATAATTATTCGGATTATTGATGTCCACCCTTTCACGCCTTGCACGCTCCTCACGAACCTTCAACTGCTATATCAGAAACATCAAAAACATATTAATACATTAATAATATAACACTTTAGCAATGCATTGTTCAATAATATACAACATGCCTCCCAGTTGACAAGCAACTGACCTCAGTTGATAAAATAATTCAACACTCTAACAATTATAATGCAGTGTTCAACATATTCCATGTTACAATCCAACAATGCATTGGCTTTCAATCCAACAATGCATTGGCTATTTTATATTTCAATCCAACAATGCATTGGCTATTCTATATTTCAATCCAACAATGCATTGTTCAACATATTCCATAAGGTATAACATGCCCCGTAGTTGAACAAGCAACTGACCTCAGGTGATAAAAGAGTAAACATAGATGGCCAGTCACATGTTTCATCACTGAATAAAAATAGGCATGTGCCATGTAAAAAAAAATACATGCATGGAAATGTTCATGGAGCTGTTACATTAATGTGTGTGTGTATGATATGCAGAAATTAAGTGGTCATAATGAGGTGTTAATTGTGTTTTATGTATCCATTGACATTCTTCAATAGAGTGATTTTTGTACTTAACCAAATATCAATGATATTGAGTACTTGTACGTGTAGTAGTGACATCATAATCAATGATTTTCTCAGGAACTAAGATTTCATATTGTTCTTCAATTAAAGGAGGGTCATCAAGAAGTGGAGCAAGTGGTAAAGTTCCTTTAAATGGTTTAAGTAAACTAATATGAAAAGAATTATTAATGGTCCAATGGGATGGAATATCTAATCGAAATGAATTATCATTAATTTTTTTTATAATGCGAAACGGTCCATAATAGCGTGGTGCAAGTTTAATTTTAGGATGCTGCAAAATATTTTTGAGACGTCTTTTAGTTATTCGCAACCATACAAAATCATTTTCCTTGAATTCTTTGGCTAATCGTTTAGTATTGATAATACGTGTATATCACTCTTGACTTTTCCTAATGTGCTCGTGAACATCATGAAGTATAGAAACGTGATCTTGAGCAATAGAATCAGCCATCGGAATGTCGGTTTGGGTGAGGGACATGGGAGTGGGAAGCTTTTTACCAAAAACTATTTCAAAAGGTGCACGACCAGTAGTGGTGTGTGAAGTGTTATTGTAAGCAAATTGAAGCAATGGCAACTTTTCATCCCAGTTATTAGGATTATCTAATGAATAACAATGCAATAAATCAAGAATAGTACTATTTGTAGCCTCACTCTGTCCATTACTTTCAGGATGAAATGCAGAGCTAAAATCTATCTTAGAACCAAAATGTTGAAATAAGGCAACCCAAAAATGATTACAAAACCTAACATCACGATCAGATAACATTACTTTAGGAAATCCATGATGTGGAAAAATGCATTTAATGAATAATTTTGCAGCTTGAGGTGCAGTCAAAGTTTTTCTACATGGAATGAAATATGCATATTTACTAAACCTATCAACTATTGTCCAAATCATATTATTATGTGATGAAGTGATAGGAAGACCTGTGATAAAATCCATAGAGATTTGTTCCCATGGTTCATTTGGAATAGGAAGTGGCATTAATAATCCAAATGGTTTACCATGATGACGTTTGACACGCTGACATATAATGCATTGAGAAACATAATGTGCAATGTCTTTTTCCATGTGTGGCCAAAAGAAGAAATCTTTGCAAGCAGAAATGGTGCTTTGCATGCCTCTATGACCCATGTAAGATGGTTCATGCATTTCTTTAATGACAAAATCTTTAAAAGCTTGGGTTATGCACAATCTATGTTGAAAATAGAGAAAATCATTATGAAATGTATAATGTTCATCAGATAAAGATGCAGCATTGTTGAAGTCATGCCATGCACGTGAAAAATACAAATCAGATGCATAAGTGGAAACCAATTCTTGAAAAGAATGAATTTGGATGGCAGAAATATTATTCAAAACAACAGAATGCAAAGGAAAACGGCTAAGAGCATCCGCTACAACATTGGCTTTATCAGGCTGATATTGTATCATGGGTTGGAAATTTTGAATGAATGATGCCCATTTAAGATGCCTATCAGAGATTAAGGGCTGATTTAATAAATGTTTAATAGCCTGTTGAACGGTTTTGATTAAGACCTCAGAGCCCATAAGATAGTGTTTCCAAATTCGCAAAGCATGCACAACTGCTAACAATTCTTTATCATACGTACTATAATTATGCTATGAGGGTTTAAGCTTTCTACTCTCAAATGCAATGGGATGGTCATTTTGCATCAGAACAGCACCTATTCCTGAACCACTAGCATCAGTAACAACATGAAAGGGTTGTGAAAAATCAGGTAATTGTAAAACAGGTGCATGTGAAAGTGCATGTTTAAGTTTGTCAAAGGACTGTTGTTGGGTAATTCCCCATGCAAATTTTATTTTCTTTTTCAACAAGGTAAGAGGTGTTAGACGGCCGCCGAATAAGGACAATTGTACTTAGATAGAGGTTTTTAATGTAGAAAGAACCCTTCTGGAAGTACGCGGTAAAGAAAGATTCGCGCAAGCCTTGTAACAAAAAATTCTATTTAAAGCAATGAAAAGGGACGAGAGAGAGAGTCCCCGTTTTGGGAAGCTGCGAGTGCATTGTGAGAGCCCTGAGTTGGGATTAACTCTCCTACTGTGTGTAACGAGTAGAGTATCTTGGTTCTGTTCTGTTCTGCGTGCCTTATCTGTGTAATCATTTGACTGCGTATGCGTGATACACTGTGGTGTTACGAGTCGGTACTGCGATTGTGAGATTCTGTTCGGTAACGAGTTAAGGTGTCTTTGATTATGCGTAAGGTGTTAGTGTGTTGTCTATTTGCTATTTCTTCGGTGAAATAGGTAAGAGTGACGAATGGACATGAGTTGCTATGATGCTCTGTAAGTGACTGAGTCGGTATTATAGTCTGTGTTCAAAGGTAGTGCCGGTAATGTCTAAGTACGCGTAGAATGGTAATAATGTTGCGACACGTCTTGCGGACAATAGATATTACGGGTTGAAGGTAGATACACGGTAAGTCTGTGAAATGACAAGAAGAATTGTGTGTGATGACCTGTTAAGTCACTAAAAGTACTGGACGGTCATCTCGGACTACTGCTCAACCACTATGGCAGGAACAGTCTGGGAGCTCTGAGTCCAGCACATTGGTCTAGTGAAGTTGTTCAGGAGCAAAACTGAGCTAAGACGTGAAAACCATAACTACGGTTGAGTGAGAAGTTGGGAAAATAGTACAGGGCCTCTGTCAACAGACCCCTACCACTCCCAAGGACCCACATGGGTAGAGTCAGTTTATTTTGCGGTAAGATTGAGTACAGAGAAAGAGAGACTTGGAAATATCTGGTACGCAGGTGTGGAACCAGATTCTGGAGTCTCTGAAGGATTGTTGTTTTAAACTAGTAATTAACGGCTGCGGTAGGCAGTTAACAGTTAAGTTAGTAAACGACGATTATACCTTTAACATTTGGCGCCGTCTGTGGGAAAGTGGCATCCGCTTGCCCGTTCTCTGGCCCGTTGCCTGTGGGAAAGTGGCAACTGATTACCAGTCTCTGCGGTAAAGTAGCATTTGATTACGAGTCACTTGTGAGACAGTGCCATTAAAGTGCTAACGGTTTGTAAGAAGCAAACACCCAGCAACATTTTGCTTCACTGACAGTAGCAACAGATCGAGATTGTTGCGAACTGCTCAGATAGTGTCACTGGGCAATGATACATGCCGGTCACTCGATCGGGCGAAACATATCCTAAGAATCGTCAGATTGAAGCACGAAAATCACAAAAGATAGCCTCGGGAGAAGTAGGCATAACTAGATCTGACCAAGTGGTCAAGAAAAGTGGAAATGTTACAACTGATTCCGGTCATATTCCGGTAGAACGGACAACGCCTTCGATACATTCGGATGCTACTTCGACCCGGCCTATCGAAGATATAGCAAGTCCAGACTCTATCAAAACACCGTTGGAACCTAGTTTAACAATATCAGAGAAAGATTTAGAGTTATCCACGGTCAGAAATACGTTAGGAAAATTCGGCAAAAGTAGTAAAACAGGGCATTCTGGCCCAATTTCGGTTCGTTCCGGTGATATTCCGGTGATAGAATCACCGATCGCTGGCAAAGGTTTAGCCTTTTTTGCGGAATCATCAGCTCGACCTTCGTGTTTGGAAGAAAGATTTCGAATATTAGACATCCAGAAGGAAGGAAAGCTGTTCGAAACAGAGATCCGAAGCATCCTAAGTCGAAACAGCACACCGGAAAACGCACCATCCGGTGATACAAGTCCCGATAGTTCACCCAATCAATCCCGAGATATGGAAGGAAACCCTGAACCCTTCACAATGAGCGGGCAACACCAACAACAACACCAACAACAACAACAGCTAGGACCGCCAAGGCCACCTCCAACAGGAGCAACCTACACGAAATTCGGTGGATTCCCAGGAGACGACCCAGATGCCCACGTACGAACTTTCGAGATAAGTTATGCAGTTCTTAACCATCCACCAGATCAGGCGTATAAAGCCATTGTTTTTCAATCTACACTGATCAATGAAGCGGCGAGATGGCTCACGGAATATGATATCAATCATTTCGGTACTTACGATGCAGTACGAGACGCCTTTTTACAGCGATTCAGACTAAAGAAGAATCCCGCTGAAATCTTTGAGTATCTACAGAACAACAGACAGAAGGTAAATCAGACCGTCCAGGAGTACGCTACCCTCTTTAGAACACATTTACGGTAGATACCACAGGCTCACGCTAATCTACCTGATGATGTCATCTCTCAATGGTTTATCAATGGATTAACCCAACAGCTGAAGCAGATCATGATCATAAGATGTGTCGGAGCTATGACCTTGGATGCCGTCATTGCAATGGCTCTACAGCTAGAATCAAAGGTTGGTGGATTTTCAGAAGACTTGGAATGGTTAAAAACAAACAAAAATATGGCTGAAGATATCACCAGGCAAGTATACTGCACCACATGCAAAAATTCGGGGCATACAAGTGCCAACTGTGCACTAAACCAAGTGTTTTGCGCTATCTGCAACGCTACCGGACACACCACCGGAAACTGTGTCTACAACGCTAGAATACAAGGGACAGCAACCGTCAATGCAGTCATCCAAGAACATGGCCAACCAGTAAATCACTATGTGCCTCCGCAACAGAGAAACAATCAACAACAAGGATATCGGAACTACCGAGGACAGAGAAACAACACTTATAATGCCAACCGATGGCAGAATGGACCACCACCGGAAAACCCTGAGTTACCACCTCCACGCTGTCACTTTTGTGGCGAATTCGGCCACATTAGAAGGTTTTGTAAAGATGCAATGGAGTATGATCAAAGAAAGAAGGAACGCCAAAATCCAATGGCCAACATGGTAAAAATTACACCGATCGAAACACAGACTGCTACAGTCCAGACCCGTTCCGGTAAACAACTTCAGTCGGCAGCAGAAATCTTTGAACCAGGGATACAAGAACAACGAAGGATGTATAACAAAGCTAGTCACTGGACCACAACAGAACCACCAGTGTTCCCAGAACCTATTCCGGTGACTCAGGCTTCTTCATCAAAGGACGAAACAACACAAAAGGATGCATCAGTAGGGCCATCATCATCAGTAGAGACAACAACAGACACTTCTGCGTCAGTAGAACCTTCAAGTCCAAAAGAACAAGACAGTCAAGCCCAACAGGCCTGGGAAATTTTGTCCAAGGCATCCATCACTCTGCCTTTAGGCCAACTTCTGGCCTTAGTGCCCGGGATCCGACAACAGTTTCAGCAACAATTCAGTCCAGTACCTTCTTGCATTCCTACGACAGCCGCAGTTCAACCGGAACCTGATGCTGCGATTGACCACGCAGTGCCCTTGATCATAGTATGGTATAAGAACCAGAAGATCATGCAAGTATTGATTGATGGAGGCTCAGGCGTAAACATTGCGACCGCAGCATTATGCAAAAAGCTAGGCTGGACCGAAATTGAACCAGTGCAATTCTTTGTTTGAATGGCGGATCAATCGAGAGTCCACCCTGTAGGATTTGTGCAGAATGTACCCATCACTCTACAAGGTACAACTTTCAAGATGACTTTTGTCATACTAGATCTACCCGAATCCACTTTGGATTACAATCTTCTTTTCGGCCGACCTTGGCTGAAGCATGCTAAGGTAATACAGGACTGGTCTGCACAAGAGCTTACATTCAAGGATGCCCATCGTAAATATGTCGTGAAACTAGATGCTATGCAATCTTGCGAACCTCACGCCAGACCGTACTTTGCTGAACCAGTTCATATGTTAGATGGACTGTCAGATGATGAAGAAGAGCAATTTCTGAAGAGTAATGCCGATTTAATGTCTTTAGGAACTGTTGACCTACAATCCGTCATAGATAACTGGAACACGTCAATATGTACAGTAATAGCTATCACCGGAAATTCGGTCCAGGAAGATACTTCCTCAACCAATGACGACGAATTACAACCACTGTTCAAGCCAACAGATGATACAGAGAAACCTCAACAATTTTATGTTCCAGAAGACCAGCTGATCACGTACAATCTAGGAGATAGAGATCACCCACGACCTATGAAAATGAGGCAGAACTTACCAGAAACATTTAAGGAGGATTTGATTAAACTTCTTCGCGAATTCGCAGACGTCTTTGCATGGGATTACAAAGACATGAAAGGATTAGATCCGCGCATCTATCAACACAGGGTCATGTTGAAACCGGAAGTGAAACCAAAAAGACAACCCAGCTACAGAATGAACCCCCATTATGCATCACAGGTAAAAGACGAACTTGATAGACTATTAAAAGTCGGATTCATTGTACCAGTAGAACACGCTGAATGGATCTCGCCCATCGTGATCGTGCCAAAGAAAAACAAGCAGTTACGAATCTGTGTGGATTACCGGAAATTAAATGCAGCAATAGTACCAGATCCTTTCCCGATCCCCTTTTTGGATACCATGCTTGATAGAGTCGCAGGTCATGAAATGTATTCATTTTTAGATGGATACAGCGGGTACAACCAGGTTAGAATGGCTGAAGAGGATATACCAAAAACTGCCTTCATTACCAATTGGGGAGTCTTTGCCTGCACAGTAATGTGGTTCGGATTGAGAAATGCACCAAGCACATTTCAAAGATGTATGCAGGAGATATTTTCTCCTTATCTCACTTCATTCATGCAAGTCTACCTCGACGACTTCTCAATCTTTGGGAAGATGATAGCCCATTTGTTTCACTTACGTTGCTGTTTTCAGAAGTGTAGAGAATATAGACTCTGCCTTAATCCCAGCAAATCTGTGTTTGCAGTTTCATGTGGCAAACTACTTGGGCATATTGTATCTGCTCAAGGTATTCGAGTGGACCCAGATAAGATTTCCGCGATTTTAGAAGCCCCAATACCCACGACTCCGAAAGAAGTAATGCATTTTATGGGTCAAATACGGTGGCATGGCAGACACTTACGGTGGCTTACTCACCTATCAGTGCCACTGAACAAGCTGATCACAAAAACTCCCTGACAGTTTGAATGGACTGAAGAATGTCAAACTACATTGCATCGACTCAAGTATCTCCTGACGCACGCTCCAATTTTACAACCACCAGACTGGGACAATCCGTTCCACGTTTTTGTTGACGCTTCAGATATTGCAATCGGCAGTATTCTGATGCAGCAAACAGATAAGTGGTTTCGCCCTGTTTATTACGCCAGTAGAAGGCTTGCACCTGCAGAAAAGAACTACTCCACCACGGAAAGAGAATGTCTAGGATTGATCTACTCAATCAAAAAGTTCAGACATTATCTACTAGGCCGAAAATTTACCTTTCATGTAGATCATGCTGCCCTTGTTTATCTAGTAAGACAGCAGCACTTAGGAGGACGATTGGCACGATGGGTGCTACTTTTACAAGAATTCGATTTTGATGTCGTTCACCGACCCGAAAATGCACATGCCTTAGCAGATTTCTTATCACGCCTAGATTCCTACTTTGCTGTATTCCACCACATGAAGTTAACTCAGTTATCACTTTGGCTCACTCAATTCCTTCCGGTGGCCATTTTGCAGCAGACTTAACTCACCGCAAAATTCTGCAAGGAGGACTCTGGTGGCCAACTATGTACAGAGATATCTCACAGTTTGTTAAACAATGCGATGCTTGCCAAAGAGCTGGTCAGCCTTTACAACGGCATCTTTTTCCCCTGCAACCCATCTTACCATTAGAACCTTTTCAGAAATGGGGTTTAGATTTTATCGGGCCAATTACACCTCCAGCAGTATCCAGTAACAATCGATACATACTGACTTGCACAGATTACGCAACTAGATGGGCAGAAGCTTGGGCTTTGCGGTCTGCAACAGCAGTTACGGTAGCAAAATGTCTACTTACGGATGTCTTCCCACGATTTGGTTTACCACTGGAAATTGTCTCAGATCAAGGCACTCATTTTGCAAACAATTTAATGAAGGCACTCACACAGTCTTTCCAAGTCACACATAAATTTAGCTCTCCTTATTATCCACGTACCAATGGATTGGCTGAAAGTACAAACAAATCACTGTTAAACATCCTCCGGAAATTGATCATGGAAGCACCGGAAAGATGGGATCAACTACTACCTGCAGTATTATGGGCATACCGAACTACATATAAAGTAACAACAGGCTTGACACCTTTCAAGCTAGCTTATGGCTTAGAAGCAATCGCTCCCATGGAAGTAGTCATCCCAAGTTTGCGAGTAGCAATCACTCAGAAGATGCTACCGGAATCTTCACTGACAGCACGAATGGACGCACTCAGAAAACTTGATGAGCACCGATGGCTCAGTTTTTTAACTATGCGCGAAGTTCAACTAAGGCAAGCTAAGACACACGATCGATATTTGAAGACGCCAATCTTTTGGGTAGGACAGCTTGTACTCTTCTATAACGCAAAATCGGACAGAGCAGCAGGAAAATTCAAACTACGATGGTTCGGCCCTTTCAAGATCTCAGCACAAGTAGGTCCGGCAACTTTTCGGTTGAACACGTTGACCGAAATTCCACTTCCAAAAGTAATTAATGGATCGAAGTTGCGGCCGTATTATCCCACTACCAGTACGCCTCAATTATTCGGCGACGAGCCACGTTTTGTATAAATTTTTATGTTTTGCTTTTTTTTTTTTTTACAAATCTTTATGACACCAGCCGCCTCTCCCTACCGGTCACTCACTACGCACGCTAGCATGCAAACCGTATCATTCCCGCACTACACAATGATACTCACCTCCACACCGTGTTCTCCATATTTAAACCCCTGAGTTTCGCCAAAAACTGCTATTGTGTTTTCGTGATTGTGTATTCTGTGTTTTCTGTAAGTGTGCACTGTGAACGCCATGGAAGCGCTAGCCAACTACGCTTCTTTCCGCGAAGGTATCCCTACAGATGTAGGCGAATACCTGCGATGCAGAGGGTTGGCCAACTTCGCTGAGTTGCCTTGGCACTCAGTGGAAGCCCATCCCTTCTCCGCACAGATCATCCAAGCCATTGCCCAAAGCTCCGCCACCGAGCGACAGTGGGTCTTCCTTTCCCTCCCACATCGAACCGTCATCACCTTCCAAGCCTTCGCCGACGCCTACCGCCTCCCCCCGCAAGGCCGCGAAACCGGTCCTAGCATCCCTTCCGCCCGTATGTCCGAACTCTTTCCCCGCTCCTCATCAAACGAATACGCCATCCTATGCCGCCCAGAACCCGAGCGATCCGCCCTCCAGTTCCTTGTAGCCATCCTTAACTTGCAAAAACGAACATATGGCATCTCTCGCCCCTTCTACTCCGCCTTAGATCTAGCTGCCCGCGAACCTGTAAATTTTGCCTCCTATTTTTTCCTTAGAATCCATAAAGAATGTGTAGCTATCGTAAAACAGCTCCAAAAGGGTTCTACCCCCCGCTCTCGCCTTCCCCACATCATCTCCTTCCTCTTCCCAACCATCCTCGCTGCACAACCCCCACCCGCAGGCCCCGCACTTCGACACGAAGAATCCGCACAACCAATCGAGGACAGTGAAGAAGAAGACGAAGAGATTAATCAGCTCTTCCGTACCAAGCGAATTCGGATCAGCTCCTCGGAAAGTGAAGTCCAAGGATCCGCCGGAAAAGATCAGGAGACCAAGCCAGACGACCAAGAGGAAACATACCACGACACCGCCACACACATCGAAACATCGACGGAGCAACCAGACCAGCAGGATCAAGCAGAGACAGAAATAGTATCCACAGAAAAAGAATCTGAGCAGCACCAGGATGAACAGGAATCAGCCACCAAAGCCCTGGATCAACTCATCGACGCCATCAACCAGACAGAAACCATACAACAAACACTCGCCAAGGTAAACCCCTCAGATACCGTCCTCCCTACACCACCTCCTGCCAAACCCCTACCCCCACTGGAACCACCCCTCCCACCCACCAATGAACCCGCAGCATCTTCCTCTTCCTCCCCTAACTACTCTCCGCCAAACTCCCAGCAACTACTCACCGACACATCCTCTCAACCTCGTCGTCCTCCACCACCACCGCCACATAACGCATTCTCGGAACTTGCCGCCATGGGGCAGTTCCTCATCCAGTTATCACACCAGCTGCCCGCCCAAATTACGGCAGCCACGGACCACCTGAAACTCGAATACCAGCACAAGGTAGACACCCTGGAAGCCGACATCGCCCCCCTCCAGGAAGAAGTTGATGCCGTAAAGACCGAGAATCATCAACTCCGGACACAGCTAGCAGAACTCGAAGCACGAGTTTCGACAGAGCAGACACTAGTACAACAACGAGATGCAGCCCTGGACCAGCTCGCTGCCAAAGACCAACTCCTACACGACGCACATGAGGAAATTCGAACACTGAAGGCCGCCCTTCAAGAACAAGAAAATATCCACGTATCTCTCGAAGAATTGATCGCAGACACGAAGCTTCAATTACAAGAAACCACCCAGAAGATGCAGGAGCAACAGAAAGAAGCTGACCAAGTTCAAGAACAATTACGGCGAGCCGAAGAATGTGCCGACGCGGTCAACAGTATTCTCAAAAAACAATTACTAAAGGAAGGCCAATACCAAAAAGATATTGACAGGACGCGCCGAGAACGAGATTCACTGAAGAAAACTCTGGATTTCCAAACCCAGCAGTTTGAACGCAACGACAACCAAATACGCAACCAGAAGGAGTGCATCAGAGAAATGCAGACCAAACTGACGGAAATAACGACAGCCGGAGATGCGGCATTAGCCAACGACTTTTATCTCCAGGAGGCTTTTCTTCAAACCCAAGCCGAAATTTTGTTAAATCAAGCCATAGCCCTCAGTGCAGTCAGAATCGACGCCCAATTATTAGAACCTACCACCTTAGTGCAAATGTTAGAAACCCTCAAAAAGAAAATTACCCGAACATTTAGGCTCGCCCGAAGTATGTACTTAGAAGGTTTAGTATCTGAACCATAGGAACTTGCGGGTTCGAGTCCACCGTGCGTGCCAGTGTTAGACGGCCGCCGAATAAGGACAATTGTACTTAGACAGAGGTTTTTAATGTAGAAAGAACCCTTCTGGAAGTACGCGGTAAAGAAAGATTCGCGCAAGCCTTGTAACAAAAAATTCTATTTAAAGCAATGAAAAGGGACGAGAGAGAGAGTCCCCGTTTTGGGAAGCTGCGAGTGCATTGTGAGAGCCCTGAGTTGGGATTAACTCTCCTACTGTGTGTAACGAGTAGAGTATCTTGGTTCTGTTCTGTTCTGCGCGCCTTATCTGTGTAATCATTTGATTGCGTATGCGTGATACACTGTGGTGTTACGAGTCGGTACTGCGATTGTGAGATTCTGTTCGGTAACGAGTTAAGGTGTCTTTGATTATGCATAAGGTGTTAGTGTGTTGTCTATTTGCTATTTCTTTGGTGAAATAGGTAAGAGTGACGAATGGACATGAGTTGCTATGATGCTCTGTAAGTGACTGAGTCGGTATTATTGTCTGTGTTCAAAGGTAGTGCCGGTAATGTCTAAGTACGCGTAGAATGGTAATAATGTTGCGACACGTCTTGCGGACAGTAGATATTACGGGTTGAAGGTAGATACACGGTAAGTCTGTGAAATGACAAGAAGAATTGTGTGTGATGACCTGTTAAGTCACTAAAAGTACTGGACGGTCATCTCGGACTACTGCTCAACCACTATGGCAGGAACAGTCTGGGAGCTCTGAGTCCAGCACATTGGTCTAGTGAAGTTGTTCAGGAGCAAAACTGAGCTAAGACGTGAAAACCATAACTACGGTTGAGTGAGAAGTTGGGAAAATAGTACAGGGCCTCTGTCAACAGACCCCTACCACTCCCAAGGACCCACATGGGTAGAGTCAGTTTATTTTGCGGTAAGATTGAGTACAGAGAAAGAGAGACTTGGAAATATCTGGTACGCAGGTGTGGAACCAGATTCTGGAGTCTCTGAAGGATTGTTTTTTTAAACTAGTAATTAACGGTTGCGGTAGGCAGTTAACAGTTAAGTTAGTAAACGACGATTATACCTTTAACAGAGGCAATGCTAAATAAGAAAAATTTTGAACAAACTTCCTATAGAAACTAGCCAACCCAAGAAAAGAACGAACATCATTGACTGATTGTGGTGTAGGCCATTCTGTGATAACTCTAATCTTTTTCGGATCCACATGCACACCTTCACTTGAAATAATATGTCCTAAATATTCTAGCTTACGCTGAAAGAAATAACTCTTTTCAGGATTAGCATAAAATGTGTTCTCTCGTAACAAATGAAAAACTGTTTCAAGATGTTTTTCATGTTCACTATCATTCTTACTGTAAATAAGTATGTCATCAAAGAATACAAGAACAAAAGCTTGGTAATCAAGAAAAATATTGTTCATCATTCGCGCAAATGTAGCAGGGGCATTAGTAAGTCCAAAGGGCATTACCATAAATTCATAATGGCCATTTTGAGTTCTAAATGCAGTCTTAAAAATATCACTTTGTGTCATACAAATCTGATTGTAACCTGATTTAAGATCAATTTTACTAAAGACACGAGCTCCTCGTAACTTATCTAAGAGATCATCTATTTGAGGAATAGGGTATCTATTCTTGATCGTGATCTTGTTAAGGGCTCTATAATCAATGCACATTCAATAAGTTTTATTCTTCTTCTCTACTAAGAGAACTGGTGCTCCAAATGGGGAAGAACTAGGCCTTATAAGTCCTTTTTGTAGTAGGTCTTTTACTTGATTTTCTATTTCCTTTTGATGTAGTGGGCCATGTCTATAAGGTGCTTTATGAGGAGGAGAACTACCAGGGACTAAGTCTATGCTATGATCAAAGGATCCTCGAACTGGTGGTAGTTCAGAGGGATATTCAGACATAAAACAATCCTTATAAGTACTCATGAAAGGTTTATATGCATCTGGAAGTGTATGAGTATAATCATTGATGACATTGACAAAAACAATGCATGAGTTGAATCCTTTCCTAAATGCACGTTTTACTTGAGTGTGACTAATCAATGGAAATGGCTGGAAATCATGCCGTGCAGACAAAGTAATGATTTGACCTTTGAAAGCAAACTTAAAGGTATGAGTATGGTAGTCAATACGTGGGTTATAATGGTGACGAAAAGGCATACCTAGTATAACATCATAAGATTGCAAAGGTGCAATTAAAAATGTTCGTGAATCAACATAAGGGCCTATGCTAATCGTAACATCTTGCACTTCTCGTGTTACATTATAACGACTACCTTGAAATGCAGCTTTCACTTTATACAAAGAAGGAAACGTTTGTAATTTAAGTTCTTGTACTAATAAATGTGAAATGAAGTCATGTGAACTACCATCGTCATGTAGAATTTTAACTAGTTTGTTATTTATTGTACCCTGCATGCAAAGAAGAGAGTGTAGAGAGATATCGTTACCCAAGGTACTTAAATCCTTCTCCAGTGGTCCAAACAGGAGGAATTTCTTCATTATAGACCTCCATGTTATGCAATTGAGCTGTAGCCGGTTTCATATGAAGAGGTTGCAATCTGCACATTTTTGTATGTCCAGGTTTACCACAATTCCAGCAAGTGATTCGTGGTCGCTTCTGTTGGGCATTCACTGCTGAAGTTTGAAGGGTAGGTGGTTTGGTTGGTTGGAGAGATGAAGCAACGGGTGGAGTTGAGTAATTGGATTGTGAAGGACGAGGAAAACTAGGGTAAGATGGGGCATTAAAATTATGCTTCATAGGAAATGAAAGTTTAACAGGAAATGGTCGTGGACGTGGTTGTTGTAGACGGAGTGACTTGGTTATGGACTGGAATTCTTTTTCTGCATCATAAGCAAAAGATATAGCCTCGTTGAGGGTTGTAGGTCGTAGGGTGTGAAGCTTAGCTTGGATTCCCACCTCCAAACCATCTTCGTATTTCTGCTGCAAGATATCTTCTGATACATCTTCAAGTATTCGTACAAGTAGTAAATTTTGCCAGAACCCCTCTGTGTAGGTAGTAACCGTATCACCCTCCTTCCATGTAAGGGTCGTCCATGCTCGTCGAACATGCAAACGGTATTGAGGAGGAAGAAATGAATCCTTCACGTTTTCTTGAAAAGCCTTCCAAGTTGTTGGACGCTCCGTACTGTGCCGCAGGACATTCCACCATAGTTGTGCTTTACCTACTAAATAGTTAGTGGCAAATTTAACTTTTTCACTTTCAACATACATTTCATCGGTATAAAAATCATCAAACTGTGACAACCAAGAAAGTACTAAAGGCCCATCCTTTCGGCCATCAAATCGTAGAAACTGGTAGTTTCTATTACCAATCTTTGAATGAGTAACATCAGATTGGGCAGACACAATAGCTTTTACTACTCTTGTAAGGTTGTCTTCCTCAGCTTGCATCTTTCGGAGGATTTCATCACGTTGTCGGATCTCGTTCTGAGCTCCTTGAAGCTCATGCCGCAAGAGCTCTAGTTGTTGTTCAAGTGTTGCCGCAGGTAGAGGTGAATTACTGTAATCCTCCATGGTGCTCTTGGACCCTTGCTCTCAACCTTGGTGTATTGAACCTTCTTGTTTGCAACCTTGGTGTCTCGATCCTGTGTTCTCAACCTTGCTTGGTATCTTGAACACTCAATCAAGTTCCACCCAAGGATTTTGAAGGAATTCACACTTCCAAGCTAGCTCATTGGAAAGTTCGTTCCGAGAACTTTCCAACGGTATATTACACGCCTCAATCCGACCTACGGATTGAGAGATACACTTGATTCTTTCTTGGGTCCAATCTTGAAATCGACACGCGTGCCTTGCACAAGTAATAAAGAGAGAGAACTTGAGTACAACTCCAAGAGATGGTGGAGTGGTCAAAGTACTTCCCTTGAAAGTAGGAGGTTGTGGGTTCAAATCCTCCTACCTTAGGGACTCTAAACCTCTCTATTACCACTCAAAAATTAAAATTGCCTCGCGCGTAGCCAACGGCTGCCAACGGTCGCCAAGGGAGCCTTGGGTGCCAATGTTGCCAATGTATTGCCTAAGTTATTGCCTTAGTCCACGCCTTGGAGTAAGCCATAGGTCAAAACGTAGGTTCTGGTTCTGGAACAGGAACAGAAACCGAAACCGAAACCGAAGACGAAACAAGAACAGAAACAGAAACAGAAACCGAAACCAAAACCGAAGACGGAGACGGAGATGGAGATGGAATCGGAATTCAGAATCGCGAACAGAGAACAGAACCCTCTGTATTGACGCGTGCAGAGCTCTGATACCACTGTTGTCAGGATCTTGCTCACGCGCATACAGAGATTACGGACGCAGAAAAACACACAGAAAATAGAGGCAACAAGAGACGAGACCGAACGCAAGATTGGGTGCAATCTCCCCCCATGCACTCTGTTTCGACAGTCCACAGAGTGCATGTATTTATAAGAATTTTGATTACGTCGAAAAGAGTGGTTACAAGAGGGCGGCTTTGAAAAGCAAGCGTGAAACTAAAAGTTGATAACTTTTACAGAAAGCCATTGCTTTCAATAACAGAAACTACGGTCTACAATGATCCTTATGCTAATCATTACTTTTTTAACAACAGAACCTTCTACGCAGGTTTATTTACAAGCTAAATAATAATTATTCAGATTATTGATGTCCGCCCTTTCACGCCTAGCACGCTCCTCACAAACCTTCAGCTGCTATATCAGAAACATTAAAAACATATTAATACATTAATAATATAACACTTTAGCAATGCATTGTTCAATAATATACAACACTTGAATTTTTGGGAACGTGAGAGTTTATGACCATTAGCAAAAATAAAGAAGAAGTCCATAAATATGTCAGGACAAGTGGTTGTCAAGATACCTCTAGAAGATGTTTTGTTGAATACCAAAACTAGAATTCCTTTTGAGTACATCTTAATGATACTTTCAAGTTCAAATAAGTATGAGAGTCAAATGGTGAAATGAGTCATAGCAATGAATCTCCAGTTATGAAAGAATCCATACACATTATAATTTTCAAGGACAAAAACTCTCCCAAGGGGGAAGAAAGTAACTAAACTTATCAAAGTTGAAATTCCATGAGTATAGAATCATGGACGAAGAATATAAAATAGAAGACCATCTTTTAGGTCATGGATGTTGAGTAAAGTAGAAGTTGTTGAGAAAGCAACTTCATGGCATGCTAAAATACCATCAAGGAGAAAACCAATTTAGAGAAGTTAGGTGCAACCACCAAATCGATAGAGCATGCCAAAACCTAAACTTTTTTAAGACAAATAAAAGTGTCGATAGAAGTTGGAAATCCAAGTAGGTAGTCTACAATTGTGAAATATGATACTTGAGTGTGTGGAAGTCCAAACTTGTATTTACATATCTTTAAAGGGATTTCAAAGGAAATCCAAAAGAATTAGTGGATATTTATACCTAAGGATTAAAAAAAAGATTCCTAGAAAACCTTGCGGTATTTATTTCAAAGCTTCATATAAAGAAGGAATCCAAAAGGCAAGAATAATCTCTTTTCATTACAAATTTGTTGAACAAAAACTAACTAGATCTCTAATATAATTCAATGCACTTGGAACTACATGTTGGGTTCTTATTCCATCAAATGCATTTAGAGCTTCCAAAGGCAAGCATGCAACAATAAAAGAACATGAGATCAAAGAATGATCTTGTGTTGGAAGCCCTAGAAACCTAAGTAGAATAGAAAATATAGAAGTAATTCCTTGACTTGATCGATTGCATAATTTCATAATAATTTCATGATAATTTCACATATTTTACCATTATCGATTGCATTAGCCTCAAAAGGAAAACAAGGGCTACACTAACATTGCTTTTATACATGAGTTTTTTCTTTCAACATGAGATGCTTGAGGGGATGTACTATTCAATTTCAACTATTCTATGTGAACTATGCTTGAGAGAGGACATGTTATTACCACTTTCAAGGGGTTGTATTTTGGGACATCATACATTCATTCTCATTTATACTATGATTAAATTGAACAAGATCAAAATGATATGTATGGAATTTTAGAATACATACATTCATGTTCATTGGATACGATGTTGCAAAGTTCAACCATCAAAAACATCCTTTCGAGGTAGCTTAATTCGTCCATCCAACATCATTTGACTAGAAACATATCTAGAAAGTTCATTTATCCAAAACAATATCTAGAAAGTGTTTTTTGACTAGAGAATTTAATATGAATATGATAAAGAACAATTAATTATCATATTTACTCCAATAATATTGTGTGTATCAGACTTTTGTTACTACAACTCAATGCTCTCGTGTGAATATGCTGACAATTTTAAGTATCACGTTTACTTCAATCATGTTGGGAGTGTGAGATTTTTTGTGCTAAAACTCAATATTCTCACGTGGATTTCATAATAAAAGTATGTCAATAAGTTTGCAATATTGATGATAGTTGAGTTGGGGAAGAGCACTCAAGGAAGGAGGAAAAACAAATAACTCTTCAATTCAATTTAGACAAACACTGTACAATTCTATGTCAAACTTCATGGGAAGAATTAGTAAAACAGAATCCTCATTTACAACATAATATGAAGAATTGGGAAACAAATTCACATTGCCTAGATTCACAATTTCAGGAAACAAAAGAATTGTTGTACATACCTCTTGACAAGATAGGAGGCTACTATGCTCCTAGAAAAACTTCCAAGTTAATTTAAGTCTTGATTTATTCAAGAGAATTGCATCTAAGGATGAAAGCCAAGATAGGTATTCTTTAGGAGATGCAATAATTCATAATGACTAGAACTCAAACTTTCTAAAAGGTACAAAGATGAAACAAAAAAATCTTCTTTCATCATAACAATGCCACTATAACTTCTTCATAAATCATGCTTTTATGCTTCTACGAGCCTTGAAACTAAATCCACCTCTCTTAACACAAGTAGAAATGAACTTGAATTTTTGGGAACGTGAGAGTTTATGACCATTAGCAAAAATAAAGAAGAAGTCCATAAATATGTCAGGACAAGTGGTTGTCAAGATACCTCTAGAAGATGTTTTGTTGAATACCAAAACTAGAATTCCTTTTGAGTACATCTTAATGATACTTTCAAGTTCAAATAAGTATGAGAGTCAAATGGTGAAATAAGTCATAGCAATGAATCTCCAGTTATGAAAGAATCCATACACATTATAATTTTCAAGGACAAAAACTCTCCCAAGGGGGAAGAAAGTAACTAAACTTATCAAAGTTGAATTGGTACAATTCATTCCATGAGTATAGAATCATGGACAAAGGATATAAAATAGAAGACCATCTTTTAGGTCATGGATGTTGAGTAAAGTAGAAGTTGTTGAGAAAGCAACTTCATGGCATGCTAAAATACCATCAAGGACAAAAACAATTTAGAGAAGTTAGGTGCAACCACCAAATCGATAGAGCATGCCAAAACCTAAACTTTTTTAAGACAAATAAAAGTGTAGATAGAAGTTGGAAATCCAAGTAGGTAGTCTACAATTGTGAAATATGATACTTGAGTGTGTGGAATTTCAAACTTGTATTTACATATCTTTAAAGGGATTTCAAAGGAAATCCAAAAGAATTAGAGGATATTTATACCTAAGTATTAAAGAAAAGATTCCTAGAAAACCTTGCGGTATCTATTTCAAAGCTTCATATAAAGAAGGAATCCAAAAGGCAAGAATAATCTCTTTTCATTGCAAATTTGTTGAACAAAAACTAACTAGATCTCTAATATAATTCAATGCACTTGGAACTACATGTTGGGTTCTTATTCCATCAAATGCATTTAGAGCTTCCAAAGGCAAGCATGCAACAATAAAAGAACATAAGATCAAAGAATGATCTTGTGTTGGAAGCCCTAGAAACCTAAGTAGAATAGAAAATATAGAAGTAATTCCTTGACTTGAAATTCTAGTAAAAAGAATTTGAGTAAAAGTTACTTATAGTTGGAAAAGCTTCTGGAGTTTAAGATAAATAGCACCTAAACATTAGTGTTGGATATAAAGTATGGTGATATGGGACACTATAATTTATATTCACATCAATGTAGGAATGATGGTATGTGACAATAGACCTTGAGATGGTAGGTATCTTTTAATCTTGTGCTCATGACTGGACATGAGAATCAATTCCAATGGGAAATAAAAATAGTTTCCAGGACCTTCATAAAGATTATCATTAAGACTAATACACTTGCATATAAGTTATGAGACTTCCAAGTAAGGATTTTTCCTCATGGATTTCTGACGAGAAAGTAGTTGGAAAGATCCTTTTAAACAAGGTAAGTTTGAGTAAGTCAATCTCGAATAAAGCACCTAGTTGAGAGTACAACTAAGTGAATCAATATCTTGACTCAAACTTATTCCTTTTAGTATAAATGGGTTTCAAGAGATTATGAAAATGATTGACTTAGTAATCAACATAGTTGAAGTGAAATTTAATCCGAAAACACCTTTGTTGATAACTAGGTGGATCAATCCCTTGATTTAAAGAAAGATACAAGAATTGGCAACATTCTAGAAAACATGATTCTCAAGAGATTGAAAGACATTAACTTATTAACCAAGATAGTTGAAGCATCATTGTTTTAGAGTAAAGTAAACATAATCAACAATCAGAAAGCTTGGTGGGTCAAAAGACCGATATTTTATACCATTAGAGTTTGGTAGATGGATGATGGTTTGAAGTTACCCAAAGAATCTTTTTGATAATTCTTTTAAATCTCATAAAGATATAAACAATGCTTCAAACCCTTTATTAGAATAGATCTTTAAAGTTTCGAGTCTCATCTGGTTTGACTCAAATTACTTTAGTATCTTAGAAGATGAATCAATTACATATAATTTTAGTTCTTCCTTCCCACTTTTCCAAACCTTGGAGTTGAATTTGACATAATATTCAAAGTCATTTTTAGAAGAGGCTCAATTGATGGAAAAGGTAATTGAATTGAATGTCATAGGTGGATGTTCTATATAGAACCCATTCAACTTTAGAAGACATTTGAGTTTTAGAGGAATCATTCATCCATTGAGTATTCCTTTAATATCGATGGAAGAAGAAAGCATCTAAAGTTTTCTCAAAGATTTTGGGTAAAACTATTGAAGAGAAAAGAGTTAGGAATTGTTTCTAGTTCTAAAAATTCCAAAGAAGTCAAGTCTTTGGAGTAACCTAGGGTGAACATTTTGATCTATTAGTTGAAGTTGGTTGACCAAAGAAGTAAATGAAACACTTCTTTGCTACATTCTACTTTGGACTCTAAAGTCAATAGAACATGGTAGTCTTGCAATTGGGAAAAGGGATCAGTAGATATTGGTTAAGAAGTGGAACAATAGTAGAAAATGTCTAAGTTAGATGTTTTCATCAACCTTAACTTAAGGAGACTTCTTAAAGTCTTGAACTAGTCAAAGATCCATCTATTTTGCTAAGTTCATGCACAAGTAGTGCATTAATTGGACCTACATAGCAAATTACTCAAAGAGTCTTAGAATACACCAAATTCATATGTTTGTGTTATGGATGCCTAGTCCACACAATGAAAAATATTGAATTAGGTAAGGATGTTCTTATCCATCCTTATCATTTTTTCCATACTTTACACTTGATTTAGTGTGTTGTGTGTAGAATCACGTAATGTTAGAATGATTTGGGTAAGGTTTGGCCCACACATGGATTTCCATCTTTTGAGATTGAGTTTGGGATAGAATCCAACTCCGATAAAAGAGGAAAATAAGAGAGACGAAGTCCATGATCGACAAGACTGATCATGGGGCATTGGGGAATACTCCACATAATTTACATCTATATATTTTCAAGGAAAAAATGTTTAAAAGGGGAAATAATGTTGTATAAATATGGGTCCAAGAAGCAAAAGACATGGGTTTTGAGTGTCCAAGGTCACTTGGAGAACCCTTGGAGTTAAAAGAGAGACCCTTGAGAAAGTATCTCCATAGCTATGGTTTGAACCCTTTATCTATTTGGATTTATTTACTCCCAATTGGAGGGTTGTGAGCTTTAGGATTGATATTTCCTAAGGGTATGGTATTCAACCCTTGAGAGGCCTCTCAAGCCTTTGGATTTGCATGTATAATCTTGAGAGGAATCCTTTTAGAATCCATGCGAGAGTCATGTGATTTCATGTGACTTCATGTGACTTCTAAGGTTAGAAGGGCTTTGATTAGAAACTGTGTGGATGGGACAATTGGTAAGATCTCCTCATATTTCCACCCTTAACTTAGAGGTATATATATGGGTGGAGTAGGTTGGGTGAATACGTGCATTTCTTGCCCCCTTGTGGGTTTAGTTATGCTCTTGAGATAGTCCTCTATACTAGGCCAATTGATTTGAAGATTATTCTTTAGTAGTTAGTTTTTGTGGTGTGGAACCACAACACCCTCCTATTGGGATCCCCCATCCTAAGAAAATTCCTAAATATTCTTCCTAGTTTCACTAGATCCTTGTCTTTATGTTTCTAACAAGATAGAAAGTAGATAATCAAAGGGATACATAACATTTTGATTACCAGTGCATGCCTCACTAGGTTGATTTGCATACCCTTCCTGTAGTTGAGCTTTTTGTCAAGAGCTTAACCAACACCCAATCCCATCGTTGGGCCATCAAAACATGAAAACCCATAGAGATACCAAAAAGTTGGAAGATTTTCACAATTTGGAGCTCTCAACAACCTTGGTCTAGAAGAGCCTACAAGGATATAGAAAAGCAACTTGAAGGTGAACTTCATGCGGTTAATTTTTAGGATCGAAAGCCACACAAAGGGTATTCAAATAGTGCGAAAAGGAAGCGATACTTCTACCATATAAGAAGCGTGAAAAGGCATTTGTGTCATTGGTAAATTGTCTCATGATCATAGGGTTTGAGCTATGAGGAAGAGAGAGAACATATATGCTTCCTCTTTGAGCTCATTGGTAAACTAGGAAAGTAAGGTTGCCATCAACAATCATTAAGAGCAACGAGGCTAGCAAGTAGCCTTTCATTATAGAATGCTTTAAGCTAATGGAGTGAGAGAGCATGACCTTGATTTTTATATGAGAAATGGGGATTACCTAACAATGTACAGATTATCTTATGAATCTAGCACCAACCGACATCACTAGACATTGAAGAATGAAAACCATTCGAGCATGCCATATGCTTTATCAAAGTTGCTTTGACAAAAAATGCATTTTGAGAAGACTCCTTAACTTGTTCAATACCATACCAAATGTCAATGATCACCTCGAGGATAAATCTACCTTTAATGAAACCTTTTTCATCCCCAGTGGGACAAGAGTGGAGGTGGTCAGCGATGTGATTGGCGAAAACTATCTTATAGCCAATTTGAAGCATTGTAATAGGCTGCTAATTCTTAATCTTATTTATACTTATCCTTTTTGTGAATGTAGTTGATCACATTGACATTAAGAGCATCTCGGCAGCCTGTCAAACCTCAAGGCCTCCTCCCACACCAAGCAAAGAGGGAGCACAAACACATGCTTAAATGTCTTGAGGAATTCGTTGGTCAGCCCATCAATGGCCACACTTTTACATTTGGGAAGAGAGTAAATTGCTTCTAGAATTTCCATGCAAGATATAGGAGAATCGAAGAAGTTATTAATATTTTGTGGAGCCTTCTTTGCTTTTATTCTTAAGATGGTGGCCATGCAATCATGCATGTGAGGAGAGAGTGGGGTAGCCAGCCTGAGAAGTTGGGTGAAGTGGTTGAAAACCAGATTTTACTTAGCTTCATCCAGTGCACATTTGAGACCATTTTCTCCAATCATGTGAGGGATTACCTCTTTGATATGCTTTTCCTTAAGGAGTTTGCACATCTCTTAGTTGGCTCGCTAGCTATATTAGCCCACTGATCGCTAAATAAGATTTGTAAACTCCTTCCCATAATTTCCTTTTCAAAGCACAACATTCCTATGATCTTGTGAAGACTAATTTGAAGGTGAGAGTGGCCTTTGTTGACCTCAGTCTCAAGTCACGTGAGCTTTCTATAAAGAAATTCTCTTCTCAAATGACCAATGTTATGAATTTCCTTTTGGGTCTTGAGCAAGATGTTATGAGTCATTTAACAACAAACATCCAAAACTTGGTCGAGGAGGCATGGGAGCTGAAGGCCATTTTCCAAGCTTCAATAATTTCTCCTTAAACATAGGGGAGGGAGAAGGTCACAAGATTTTCATGGAATGAAGGAGATCTTCTATGTGTTTGGTAGGGCTTAAAGGTAGAACAATTGAGTGGTGATCTAACACAACTAAGTCCAAGCATTGGGTGAGGTTAGGAGAACCCATTCTATCAATGATGTTGTATGTAATGTAGCTTTTGTCAAGCTTAGATTTGCACAAGCGCCCCCCCTCCATGCTTGGAGGTTAGGCCAAGAGAAACCATGCTCGTCCTTGACCTCCACCAGGTCATGGTGGAGCTTTATCTAGTCCTAGGAAACTTTCTCAAGCCTCTCAATAACATGACATCTTTGTTCTCATCTATCACACTAAGCTTCCACCATCTTAAAATCACCACATAGGATGGATGATCTTTGAGGGAAGAGAATCAGACGATTGCTAAGTGTACTTCAAGTTACACATTAAATCTTAGAGTACACATAAGACACCACTAAATCTAATGATTTTGTAATTCAAGTTTACTTGAAGTAACACATTAAATATTAGGGTACTGAACTTTGCGCGTACAAATACATTCATACAACCTACATGCATGAACCTTTATGGATAATCATCAAAGTTTTGGCAACGTGAAAGAGGTGTTCCATCACCCTATCTAAAAAGATGCAAGGACATGGCTGCAGCCATTGGTATTCAAATATGTTTTGCTTTTAAGATGCTTTCTATATGAACTCACTCTTGGGGCTCTTGCGAGTTAGGGATCTCTTCTATGTGGTCGTGCCCATGCGATAGAGACTAGAGAAAAGGAAATGCACGGAGAAGGCCAATCGTGCTTAAAGGAATATAAATAAAATAAAAAAGTAAATTATAATTCATAATGAAATTTATTTTTGAGTAGGGAAGTATAAAACTAGGGAAACGAAGGTGGAAGAAAGCGAAAGAGACGGATATCAAGATAAAATACAAATTAGACATGTCATTTTCTAGTTCAAGAATAATAGACGACCACGTCAGCCTACGGCCTTGCATATGCTGACACGTATCCCTGAAGAAGACGCTTAAGATCCAACTTTGTAGAGTTACTACACCACAAAAATGCTAATGTTTTGATGACATCATTGATTATGCAAACTTTCTAGTTTTGATGACATCATTGATTATGCAAACTTTTAAGTATCTTTTGTGCTGACATCAAGAGATGCAAGTGCTGACATGGAGGGGGCTGTTCCACGTGGAAGCTGACTTGGTGGTTTCCTAGGGAGAGGTTTCCAGATTCGAATGGTGGTGTCGTGATGAGTATAGTCGGCCATATAGACTATGTTCCCTCGTTCATATATGATCTACATTCAATAATGGTCCCTTTCTCTGGATTTCATTTAATTGACTTATTTTTAGAATTATCATTTTTTTTTTTTTGAGAGTACAATGAATTTGGAAAGACACACATCCGACCTTGTAAGGTAGAGGCACCCATCTTGGGGAACTCTGAGGCATCTAGGCCTTGATAGGACTTGAACCCTGGCCATCTGCCATCCAGCGGGTGTGGTTTAGGGGATGTGCATCATTAAAATTGTTGAAGAGCTGTGGGTTCAGTAGTTTACGCCACGATCTGACTCGAATGATGTCCCGCGTTCATAAGCTCAACAATGTCCAATGCAATCCACATGTTGAAGGCTGCCCACCCGTTTATAGTGGGTACTTTCCAAATTTCTTATACTTAAAAAAAATATCATTAAAACTTTAATTTAATTTTGAAAATAAATATCTCGGATACTCAATCCGTGACCCATCCCTGGAATGTGCTGTAACCTCCTCCTCCCTGGAATCCATCTCAACTATTGCCATCAAAAGTGAAAGGCTCTGAGGCAAAGGATTATCATATTTATTCTTGATATGCGCGTCACGCGTGCACCAAAATTTGGCCATATGTCAAGCGCTTTTGTATTGGACAGGTAATGGACAGGAATAACCGTGACGTCATCTTCATTGCCTCATAGATTTCCAAACCAGTGTGCGCAAGTTGCAATTCAGGTGCTTCTCTCTCTCCATATATATATATATATATATATATATATATATATATATATATATATATATATATATATATATGTGTGTGTGTGTGTGTTTTCTTTGCCGCACTCTCTCTCTAACCATGGTTTGACGGGCAATGGGAACATGATGTTCCCCTATCCTAGACTCTCACACAATTTTGAAATAATAATAATAATTATTATTATTATTCTGATTATAATTTTAAACTAATTATTCCTTCTACAAAGTGAGACTAACATAGTCTTTCTAGCAAGCGATTAGTTGAAGATTTTGCTAAAGGAAGTTTGACAAGAAAAATGCCTTGAATTGTTAAGGTCATCTTTGAGCACTCTTTTATGTATAACTTTCACAACCTTGTCTAATACTTATTGATCTAGGATACCACCATTACTTTTTCGAAGTTGATTTTGACAAAGTCTATGGTAAAATAGAATGAGACTTCATTGGAAATGTTTGTGCTAGAGTTTCTATCTATAGTTTTCTTTCTCAACCTTTCAAGCTCCAAAGATCTATTTGACAAGCTCTCCCTTTAACTCCTTTGTATTCTATAGCTCGTGAGTCCCTTGGCTAACTTGTCAAAAACGACATGCACAATGACCTCATTTAAGGTATAAATTCCCCTCCCTTGTATGCTAGCAAATAATTGTTGATGATACAAATGTGCCTATCAATGATGATTCTAATCCTGCTTTGAGTCTTCTTGATTGTCTCCACACCTTTTTTTCTTGTCAATGGTTCACAAGTTAATCATAAAAAATTGACTTCAATGCCTTCAACAATGTGGTCAATTAGTCTTTTATTGAATTGGATTGTTAAAATATTCAGATTTCTTAGTACTCCTATGGACTTTATTGTCTCCTTCTTTCAAAGGTGGGATCGGGTGAGCAATAACTTCAAGACAAGCTATTTCAAATGGTATGTTTTTCAGAATTCTCCATCAAGTAGGATCTTTGCCCTTAGTCACTTTATTTTGCTAGGTTTTATTCATTTTCTTGCTTATTGGATGCCTAATATAAAAACAAATCCAACAAGTTTTTCCTCTAGCCAGAACGTTTTTTTGGGGCCATGATGATTCTTGTTCAAAACTTCTTAAAGTTGCAAGGGATACTTGTAGACTCCCTAAATGTGAAGGTATATTGCAAATCTTGAAATATATAGATTTAAATAGTTATCCCATTGATCAAAATCCGATTTAAAAGTTAAAATATGCTTTAAAACTAGCTTCTGACAGAGATGTATCGAAAAGAGTAGACACACATGAACTACTATGTGGATTAAATGATATAGATTCATTTGCATTAAGTGGAGTAAATGTTGTGGATTCATTTGAATTATGTGGATTAAATGAAGTGGTATCATTTGACTTAAGTGGAATAAATGAAGTGGCATCATTTGAATAATGTGGATTAAATGAAGTGGTATCTTTTGAATTATATGGATGAAGTGAAGTGGATTCATGTGTAATATGTGGATTAAATGATGTGGATTCATTTGAATTATGTGGATTAAATGATGTGGTATCGTTTGAACTATGTGGATTAAATGGTATAGATTTATTTGAATTAGGTGGATTAAATGAATTGGTATCATTTGATTTAAGTGGATTAAATGAAGTGGTATCATTTGAATAATGTGGACCAAATGAAGTTGTATCTTTTGAATTATATGGATGGAATGAAGTGGATTTATTTGTAATATGTGCATTAAATGATATGGATTCATTTGAATTATGTGGATTACATGATGTGGTATCATCTGAACAATGTGGATTAAATGATATAGATTCATTTGAGTTAGGTGGATTAAATGAAGTGGTATCATTTCAGTTAAGTGGATTAAAGAGGTGATAACATTTGAATTAAGTGGATTAAGTAAAAAAGGTATCATTTGAGTGGAATCATTTAAACTAATGAATTAAATGAAGTGGATTCATTTGAACTATGTGGATTAAATGAAGTGGTATCATTTTTGTTAAGTGGATTGAATGAAGTGGTATCATTTGAGTTATGTGGATTAAATGAAGTGGTATCATTTGAACTATGTGGATTAGATGAAGTAGTATCATTTGAATTATGTGGATTCATTTGAGTTATGTGGATTCTTGTGAGGTAAAATTAGTGTTTTTGTTTTGCAAAATTGACAGTAAAACATGGCAAGAATGCCACATATGAATAATGACCTTGATCATGCTGAATTTCAAAGGATTTTGTTTGACAAGAATGCTCAATTTGTGCAATCGAGATTAGCATTTTCATGCCACCAAGATTTAGAGCCAGATGGATTAGACGGAGAACCATTACCAATGAAAGAAGTAAAAAAGCTATGTCCAAATCATTTTGTTCGTGATGTTCTCTTTCCGGTTATAGGAAGTGCAAAAGAAACAACACCCTTAAAGCTTTCTAAATTACAACATAAAGGATTTGCAGAAAGTCTACTTTGATGCTTTGTGCAATTTGAGATATCATTACCAAATAATAATCAAATAGCACTATATTTCATTCAAAATTTTTTTGTGCAAGATATTCTTCATCCACGTGTAGATTGGGATGATCACTCAAAGAATATAGGTATAGGTTTGGGCCTTCCTCAAAATTGAGCATAATTTTGTAATCAAGGGAACAAAGGCCCTCTTCCTCGAAAGCGGACCTACATTCTACTTTGTAACTTTATCCATGATTTCTCATCACCGAGAGCAAAATATACAATGAAGAATTAACAATACTTGGATTACAAAGAACAATTGATGATCAATAAAAAAGGATTGATGATATAAAAAATCAAGTAAAAAATTTACAAATATTTATTGATGCATATGGGTACATATATGGAAGTCTCTTAGAGGCATCATCATCTTTTGATCAGTTCACTACTGATGAATTATTCAATCAACAAAATGCTTCAGTCCATTTAAGATGAAGCTTGAGACAATCTTGCTTTTCGAAAGCTATAGGTATTGTATTCTGTGATTTAGTACGGACAAAGCATGGTGACACATTTTTACTACATTCATCGGGTCCACTCTTTTTTGATGCAATTGGAGAAAATGAAGTACATGTATCTTGATTATTCTCAAAAATAGTTTGAGATACTTGAGTAGAAATATCATGAGGATCCTCTGTTGTCATTGATGCATCTACTCGTTCTTGCTCTACATCTAGACTACTTCGAAAGTGCTATGATCTACTCATTTTTTTAAATCTTTTTTATGTGATACCTTGAGATTTATACTTATTTGCATAAATTGCAAAGTGCACCCATATATCACTGTCTAGATTAGAGCATCCTTCCACATTATTACATGTACTAAAAAGATGCTCTTTTATCTGAGTTGCATTTCTTATATAATAATGTCCACAACATTTGCATTGTATTGTGGAGACTGTTTTACCCTCTTGATGAATAATCACATATGCCCATTCTTTTTCCTTTCCCATAGTGATTGTTTTATGAAGACTTTATATCTACAAAAAGGCAATATAAGTCAATATCAAATAAGATATACATTCCACCAAAAATATATATCTTAAAATATATATGAACTACTCTAAATATCTCTTAAAGTTTTAAATCTATTAATTCATGTATTTATATTTTCTATCTATTAAAGTTCTCAATAATACATATGCATACTATTGTGAAGTAAGAATCAATGTCAAGTCAAAAAATCATAATAGATTTAAATTCTCAATCATACACACATACAATTACACATACTATTGTGATGAGAATCAATGTTGAGTCAAACATTTACAATGGATTTTAATTGTCAATCATACTATATACACTCACATACAATTACACATACTATTGTGAAATAAGAATAAATGTTGAGCCAAACAATTACAATAGACTTTAATTCTCAATCATACACCCACATACAATTACACATACTATTCTAAAATAAGAATCAATGTTGAGTCAAATAATTACAATAGAGTTTAATTCTCAATAATACGCACACATACATATACACATACTATTGTGAAGTAAAAATCAATGTTGAGTCAAACAACCACAATAGTTTAGTTCTCAATCATACACACATATACATTCACACATACTATTGTAAAGTAAGAATCAATGTTGAGTCAGACAATCACAATAGATTTTAAATTCTCAATTATATGCACATACACTTATACATACTATTGTGAAGCAAGAATCAATGTTGAGTCAGACAATCACAATAGATTCTAAGTTCTCAATCATATGCACATACACTTACACATACTATTGTGAAGTAAGAGTCAATGTTGATTCAAACAATCAAAATAGGTTTTCATTCACAAGTATACACTAATATGCACATACACATCCTATCGAATGAAACTTCATTGGATCCCTTTAGAATTCAAGGTTCTGAGAAGGTGTTAATAAGTCTACAAGACAAAGCCATCTAGAGACCTAGAAAGTTCCAATTCACTTATTAACACTTTCCTGAACCTTGAATTATCAATAAGAAGATAACACTTTTTCCAATAAATCCATTGGTTTTCCTATCACATTCATATACACACATAGACATGCGCATACACTATCACATTAGATTTTCACTCACAATCATATGACATACACACACATACATATACACATACATATACACATACACATACTATTCTGAAGTAAGAATCAATATTGATTCAAACAATCACAATACAATTTTACTCAACATCATACACACACACATATATATATATACTATTGTGAAGTAAGAATCAATGTTGAGTCAAACAATCACATTAGTTTTTAACTCACAAACAAAAATAATTTTCTTTAGCCTTAATACAAAAATACTTAATATTTGTAACAAGAGCTTATACCTTGTTCTTTGTGTGATACTGTAAGTTCATAAAAAACAAAGTAACTCTTATGAAATATGACTCAACATGTATTCTTTTATAATACAATATTTTACCGAATTCTTTTCAATAGAAAAACTATTCGATCGAAAGCTTTTCAATCGAAAATATTTTTTATCAAAAAAAATTTTGATTGAAAGCGCTTTTGATCGAAAAGCGACGAATTACCATGCAAAAAGTATTGCATCATGCACGAATAAGCTGATATGGTACCGAATAATTTGGTAGAA
Source organism: Ceratopteris richardii (assembly GCA_020310875.1). NCBI lineage: Eukaryota > Viridiplantae > Streptophyta > Polypodiopsida > Polypodiales > Pteridaceae > Ceratopteris > Ceratopteris richardii. Next base: position 104,545,926 of record CM035425.1, on the reverse strand, counting down.
TAATAAGGGTTTGGTGTAAAATTCCATCACTACTAGAAATGGGGGGGCATAGCGACACCTCCCATTGAAAAAAAAGTGAGGTTCATCGCTTATGCGATGCTTACTCGATAGAGCGTCCCATAAGCGATGATAACTTTTTTATTTAAAAAAAAGAAGAAGTGTCGCATAAGCAATGCACCCTTGCAAATAGCATTGCTAATCAACGATGCCATTAGCGACATTGGCACACTGCTTGCGATGCTTAGGCATTGCATAAGCGATGCTCTGGATTCATTAAAAAAAAAACCGATTTCTCTCGGCACATTTGTGTCGTGATTGAGACGAGAGAGAGAGAGAGAGAGAGAGAGAGAGAGAGAGAGAGGATGCACACACACATCAACTAGCATGACCATTGGAGAGAGAGAGAGAGGCAAATGTACATACACACACACATAGATTTACACACACACATTCACATGCATACACAGACACATATATACACACATAGACACACACATACACACATAGACACACACACATACACACATAGACACACACATACACACATAGAAACATACATATACACACACACATACACACACACTCACACACATTTACACACACACATACACATGCATACACACACATATACACACATCCACACGTATATACACACATAGACACACACATACACACATGGACACACACATACACACATAGACACACACACACATACAGACATATACACACACATACACACACATACACACATAGACACATACACACACATACACATAGATTTACACACGCACATATAGATGCATACACACGCACATATATACACATACACATGTATATACACACATAGACACACACATACACATAGACATACACACACACATACGTACATAGACACACACACACACATCCACACATAGAAACATATACACACATACACATGCATACACACACGTATATACACACATAGACACACACATACACACATAGAAACACACACATACATGCACACATACACACACATACATACACACACACATACAAACACACACATACATACATAATCACATACACACACATTTACACACACACATGCATACATACACATGTATATACACACATAGACATACACATACACACATAGAGACACACATACACACATAGACACATGTCACTCTAGCACAATGGTAAGTACCAACGTGAGGAGCTTCACCTCATAAATGTCAATCCGCGGAGACGTGAGGACTAGTATGAAGACTATGAGCAAGTGATGGCACAAGTGTGTAAGTGAAAGCACACAAGCATGCACACACATACACACACGCGCACAAGGTAAGAGCAAAGAGTGGAACAATGGAAGATCTTCCATTGCAAAAGAACTCTCTTACAAAGCTCAAATCTACAACAAGCTAACGTCAAAAATGAGCTCTCTAGTCCTTTTTATAGTTTTTTGAGTGGTTTTGGCCCTGTCTAGACCTAGTGTCCCGCCTAGTTAAAAATTAGGTTCCAAGGCTTATTTGGGGGCTCAAACAAAGTCTAAAAATTATGAAAATTGGCAGGATGATACTTCTAATACTCCTCAAGCTCCAAGACTCCTTGGCTTGAACAAAACAGAGTTGCAAAAATGGAAAATGGTATTTACAATGGCTTTTAGTGATAAAAATCACTATTTTTATAGGGATTTCTTCTGAAAATTTGACATGTGCTTCTTGGAGCTCCCTACATGCTCCTTCTTCTTGTGTGTCCACTTCCTTGATGTGCTTCCATGCTTTGTCATTAACCTTGAGTGTCAACACTCCCTCCCCTCTAGAGTTTGTCATCCTTGACAGACCCTAGCTGTAGTGGTTGTTCCATGTAGTACTTTGAGAGGTAGAGTTTCTCATGTCTCGACCAGAGTGGTCTGCCTTCCACCTATAGCTAGGTCGCTTGTCCCATTCTTCATGTTTAGTCCCTCTATATATACTTCTTCCTTGATTCAAGCATGAGAGTGTATTGTTGAGCTTTTAGAAGTTGTGAGCTACTCAAAAGAGGTTATCATGGTTGATTGTGAGTAGCTCTTGGCAGTGGATTGCTTCCTTGCGCTTGTTGTTGTCACCTTGATATCCTCTCGTTTTCAAAAATGGTGTCCCTAGTTTTCATGCCAAGTACTTGTGACCCATAATGAGTGATGGGTAAGTGCATTAGTGCATGGGTTGGAAGAAGAATGTGCCTTGTGCATGGCCTTGTAATGTAGCCCTATGCATGCGTTTGGAAAGGCATTGGAAGAATTATGGTGCAAGACGTTTGGTCTTGAGCTAAGTCCTCAAGGGTATGCCGACGAAGAGGTTTCCTAATCTATCATGGTTATAGTGTTGTTGAAGCATACACTTCTCACCATGGTGAAAAGTCCGTCGATTGTCAACTCTTCGTGGTGTACTTCCATCATGGTGATTGGCCATTGGCTTGTCCTTTTTGTTGATGGATATCCTTGCTGATGGTTCACTGATGAGCTTCTACAAGCATACAATCTTGTTCATTTCTTTTCTTTTCTCTCTCTCTTTTTTTTTTGGAACAATGGCAGAAAACAAGAAGAAAGAGGTTAGCATCAAGAAAATATTTTACATGTGGAAATTGTGTCGCATGTGCCTGGGATTTCTCAATTGTGTCTATGCACGGCCATGTAATGTGGCCCTATAATAATGCATACTTTGGAAATGCATGAATAGAATGGTGCAAAAGACAAGGTTATGCCAAAGGCATATGGTTGCTGCATGTCAAGGCTTCTTGGTTTTTGCAGATGTTGATACAGCCTTTGTTGGAGGTATCCATTGGATCTCGAAACGATGTGATCAGTCGATGGTTAAATGACAACTGACCATTCCTCCCTTTGGGGATCCATTTGAGAACAGTGTTCGGCTGTGTATGGATCAACTTTGTTTTTGTGGGTGCTATTGGTGCTTTTGGCTTCCAAACCCATATCCTTGATGAGTGTCTTCTTATGTTTGCCGAAGGGTTTAGTTTATCTTCTTTTGTTCTTTGTGCTCGGTTCTTACCCTTTTATCTCCTTGGCTTCTTTGTTGAGACCATTTGCATGGTGGAGAGCATAGACCTTTCTTCATGTAAGAGTGCTTTGGGAAACCACATATGTAAGCGCCCTTGTTGAGATGCCACTAATTTCTTAGGTGCCCAAATTTGTACGTCATTGTGGTCTGCCTTCATCGATTGCTTCGGTACCCACATTTGTTGGAGACCTTGTGGTTGAGCTTGTCCTTGTTTCTTGTTGCTCCTTTTGGCATCATTAGCCTGCTTGGATGGAAATTTTTGCGGCAAAGCTGGTGGTTGCTCTCCTTTTCTAACCCACATCTGCTTCGTGCATGGAGTTTCTTTCTTCTTGAATTTTGTCTTTCTATTTGATATAGCGGTTCTCTTGGGCTGTTTTACTTGCTTCTTTGGTTGAGTTGTTGTGACTGCTTTAGTCTTTGACCAAGAGGAAGAGTTTGCTTTTCTTTGAGCCTGTTCTTCCATGATTGAGTTCTTCTAGGACATAGAGCTTTTAACACATACAACATCTTATTTGCTAAGATTAGTGCTAGAAGAACTAAGAGAATGTGTGACACCTAGATTTGTGAGCATGCATTTCTCTAATTCTAAGGTAATGCATTGTTCCTGTACCCAAACTTGAAGAAGTTGGCTTCTTAGGTTCAAATTAACTGCATGGTCATAGATCCAGTCTTGACCCAAGACAAGTGGTTCTATAAGGTCCTCATCTTGACACACTAGCATTTTGACTTTCATTGGAACATCTTGAAGGTAGATGGGAAGTTCCACCTTGCCCAAAACAAGGAGTTTCCACACCTCCTAAACCTATGAGATTGGCTTCTATGGACTTGATGTTCAATTGTAGCTCTTGGCAGTATGAAAGTCTAACTGCACTAGTTGCTCCACCTGACTGAACCAAGGCTCTCACCATCCTTACACTCTTTCCTTGTCCTACCTCTTCAGTCACAAAGGGGTGTCGGTCGATTATTCAAGAAGTAATTATGCCCGATTTTTGGCACATGTCCATGTGATATTTTGGGGCTTTTGTGTTGACATTCTGGAGAGATTCAGATTCCCATGGGCCTGTGAATTGAGGCAACTCTTGTAGAGAATTAGATTCAAAATCTAATCTTTCATCCTCTTGTTGCTCTGCTTGGTCTCCATAAATAGATGGGATGTCTTGGGGAAATTGATCGTGAAGATCATCAATTTCAGGAATAGGAGGGGGATTACCTTTCTCCTTGGCCCATTTCTCTTCTTGTATTTCCTACAAGAACTCTTGAGAGTATTGCTGAATTGAAATGGGTGCTCCCTCATCCACAAAATCAGGAACATAAGCTTTCATTGGTGGTAAGCTTTCTCTTTCAAGAACTAGTTGAGCCTGTGGAGGTAAAGAAACCTGGGGCTTGTTTACCAACTCCTCTAATCTTTCTAATAAGCCTTGGAAATGCAAATCCGGTTTAACAGAAATTGTTTGATTGAACTTTTCACTAGTCTCGAGCATAGCTTGAACTACTTCTTCCATTTTCATGCACATTTTTGTCCATTCAATCTCTAAATCTGCTTTAGGGTAACTCTTATCTAGGTTTTCAACTGTTGGCCCTTCTTGAAGATGGGCCTGGTAGGGCATGAACATCATGTCCAAGCCTTCTGGGGTTGGATTTGCAAGAACAGTCCATGGTTGCGGTCTATTTACAGTGAGTGGCGGTGTGGAATGAGGTGGAGTGGATGGAGCTTTAGCATGCAAGGGGCTTT